>OX387275.1:34395864-35608989 GCA_947562075.1 Orthosia gracilis | reverse complement strand
CGTCACCGGCCAGCATCTCATGTGCACTGCTTACGTCCCGTTATTGCGTTATTACACGTGCCAAATCAAACATTATATTTAGAATAAACTATTTTTGATTGCCCACAGTAAATACATATATCGATGCTTACAACTTTGTTTGAAATAAACATTGAGATACGTTTATTTTTAAAGAGCTGCCACATTGATAGATGTATGTTGCTATGCCATCACATGTTCGTATAATATTATCGCTAATTCAAGGAAGTCACTTTACTTACTCAACAATAAACACTTATTATTTATTCATACATCCACTTCGTGATCTATTACGTAAATCATACATTAAAAAATAAGTACTTTGGCTTTCAAAGTCATTAACAGGATGAAGAAGTAAAAAAAGAACTTATTGTTTCACTTGTACAACACAAATAAACGGCCAGGACCAGTTTTATTTGTCAGAAGTGAAAAGGTACGGTATACCAATAAAATGATATTGGCTTTAAATATATCGAAGGCAGTGCGGCTTAGCAACAGCCTGCTATTGAGACTGACTTCTCTCTACAGAGAGTGTAAACTTCGAAGCCCCTTCAGAAACCAGATCGTATTGTCATTGAATATGCCGCAAGCCTTATCACTTGTTAAAACTGAGAATGGCAAACGTTCACGAAATATATCAAATTCTATGAATATGCAAGCGTACTTTGGAAAATAACTGTGGGTACGCAATGTTTCTAAATTATACGATGGAAAACGATGTGAAGAAGCGTTTAGGAGTAATAAATTTGAAGAATTAACCACATTATATTCTCTTATGTAAAACTTCTTGCATAACCGAAAGGATACACCATTCTTTTTACTATATTGATATACACATACGTCTTATATTTTCTGTAAGCTTTTAATTTTACCGCCTTCTGAACATTAACATGATTTGAACAAACAGCCTTTGAAGCTGTTCCATTCTTCATGAAATTATTGGTTGAAATCGCTAAGGGAAAACCTCAAGCATATCTAAAGGAATAAAGGAACTAACTGCTTTAGGCCTAGGGCAGAATTTAATAAATGAAAGCCCGTAAGATGTATAGCATGTAGGTGACATTCCTCGCACAAAGGAGAAACTAGTCGGACAGCATTCAGGGCTCGCCCTTAACCGCCGCGGAGGCCGGGTACCGTTGCTGCCATTGCTCTGGCAAATACCAGTAGGGCTGGCTGACGTGGTCCAAATAACTAATGAGATTACAGTAGCAGAGACAATAGAAGATATGCCCTACCAGTGAGCCAATCTTAACTCACTGATACGACTGAGTTTGATGTTACATAGGCGAAGTAGATTGTAGAAAGGGCAACAGTACACTGGGTTAACTTTTGTGTTGAGGTTTTGTGAGCTGGGGCGAACTGCAATCCGATTACTTGGTAAGACTCTGACATTATGATTATAATCTAGACGTAACGTAACCAGCAACTCTGCAACAAGTGTTGGTAATACTTTACCACCCTTATCAATAGAGTGAAATTTTATGGACATAATATTACCACAGCAAATGCGGACGTTAAATACAAAATACTGTCTCTTGTAAATGCAAAATACTAAAAGTAACAAAAAGACAGATGATCCAGCTTAGCCGAAATCAGACCAGGAGGAACTTTTCAACTGACATCAATTAAAGATGAACTATATGTAGCTGACAAAAACTTCATGGGCATAATGAAGATGATCATGGGGGTGACTGACAAACTATATGGAAACTTAAGAAGATGAGAAGGACATAAAAAACTACATGCAAATTTAAGAAGATGAGGAGGACTGAAAAACTACATGGAAACTTAAGAAGATGAGGAGGACTGAAAAACTGCATGGCAACTTAAGAAGACGAGGAGGATTGAAAAACTACATGGAAACTTAAGAAGATGAGGAGGACTGAAAAACTACAAGGAAACTAAAGAAGATGAGGAGGACTGAAAAACTACATGGGAACTTGAAAACATGAAGAGGACTGAAAAACTGCATGGAAACTTAAGAAAATGAGGAGAACTGAAAAACTACATGAAATCTTAAAAAGATGAGGAGGACTGAAAAACCGCATGGAAAGTTAAGAAAATGAGGAGGAATGAAAAACTACATGGAAACATAAGAAGATGAGGAGGACTGAAAAACTACATGGAAACTTAAGAAAATGAGGAGGGCTGAAAAACTACATGGAAACTTAAGAAGATGAGGAGGGCTGAAAAACTACATGGAAACTTAAGAAGATGAGGAGGGCTGAAAAAATACATGGAAACTTAAGAAGATGAGGAGGGCTGAAAAACTACATGAAACTTAAGAAGATGAGGAGGGCTGAAAAACTACATGGAAACTTAAGAAGATGAGGAGGGCTGAAAAACTACATGGAAACTTAAGAAGATGAGGAGGACTGAAAAAATACATGGAAACATAAGAAGATTGTGTTAAGGGTGACTGAAAATTACATAGAAACTTAAGAAGATTGTGTTAAGGATGACCGAAAACTACATGGAAACTTACGAATATTGTGACAAGGATAACAGAAAAACACATCATGCGTGAAAATTTTGCTTGATTTGAATTGTTTCTATGCCAGCGCGATAATAACATCGCAAATTTAGTGGCATTAGCCTATTAACATATCACAATGTTTTGAGGTCATGGAGATAAAATAATTAATTAATATTTATCAAAATACTCACTTTGCAAGCCTAGTGTTTAAACGTACTTGAGAAAGTGTACGTCGATAAAATAGTATTGGAACATCGGAAATTCACATCTTGAATTGACTATACCTTCCGAAACTAAGAATGCACCTCATTTCCACTCGTGTACTTTACTTTCAACATCTGCTAATAATAAGAGAGAAGATACAGTAACTGATTAAACGAAGATTTTAATTATTTATTTATTTACTAGCTTCTTCGCCCGCGTAGTGTTTTCTTATCCCAAGGGAACATTATACCGCGATGAAAAGTAGCGTGTGCTATTCCAGACTATATACAAATTACAAACTTTCGCCTTGATAATATTACTACTAGCTTTTACCCGCGGCTTCGCTCGCAGTGAAGACATTTTTTTTTTAAATAAAATGTATCCTATGTTACTTCTAATATTTCCAAGAATATTCCTAATATGTACAAAGTTTCATGATGATCGGTTCAGTAGTTTTTGCGTGAAAGCGTAACAAACAACCTTACATTCACATTTATAATATTAAGTAAGGATTGTAATTAGTAAGAACGTAAGATTTCATGCTACAAATGACCTTTCTCCTCTTCCTTTAGTCACAGTTTGTAAACGACCTCTTATTTACTTTATTGCCAACTACTGAAGTAGTTCTTTCTAGCATGTAATACGTTATATCTATACGTAGTATAGTAGTGTTAGTTTGGGTGCATCGATCTCACGTATAAGAATTAATGTATATATGTAAATGTTGTAAAACACTTTTTTTTTAAAGAGTAAATATGGAGTTTCTTGTCCTTTCTTCTCCATAACAAGCTACTGTTTCAAATGGATGGCAAGATAAATTATTATTACGTTTAAACTTAAATTTTTGACGCTCAAAAGTGCCGCCTAATGGCCTAGTTCATTTATATATTAAAATAAAACCGGCCAAGTGCGTGTCGGGCCTATGTGGGTGAGGGTGCCTTGTTGACTTCGGAACCCTAAAAACCCTATAACAATGGCCTATTTGAATTTAAGATTTTTTTCTTTGACTTTGACGGTAAAGTTCTTGGTTAGCCTCAAATTTTGATACTTGTAAAGTCATTCTGAATAAAAAGCGCAATCGAACTGTTTTAGCCGCGTGCGCAGGGATAGTGGCTAATAATACGTAAGTATCATGTACTACAAAGATGTTGGTATTTATATTGTTGTATTGAGTTTGACCAGCGGCTTTTACGTGGTAACAGGAAACGTGCATTATTTTTCGGGATGGAAACTTTCAGATAAGGTAGCTTTCTATCAGTGGCAGGTATAAGAGCAATGGTGGCCCTGGGGTTACGGCCGCGACTCAAAAGATGTAGTTCGCGGGTTCGAACCCAGGCAGGCGCTTTACCTATTTACATAAATCATTTCATGACAGCTGTTATCAAAACGGTGAAGAAAAACATCGTGAGAAAACCGGCATATCTTAGAACCAAAAACTTGAAGACATGTGACATCCACCGACCCGTACTGGGCTCGCGTGGTGATTTACGGCCCATTCCCTCTCACAGAGAGAAGGTCTACACGCACAACGGACCCAATGGGAGTATAGGTGCGGAAAAGAGGGTCCATCTAGCCTATCCTATCCAGTGACAGAATTTTTGCAATCGCATCAGCACGTTCAGAGTTTATTTTTAAAAAATATACGAAACAATTTTACTTATTTATATTAGCTAAGTCGTTATTTGGGAACAAACTATCTTAGTATTTGCAAAGCAAAATGTATAAAAATTTGACTAACTAATGCGGTCTAGGCAGCCCTGTATGGCACGATTCACCCAATAGCATAGCATAGCATTGGTAGAGGCTGCCCGGGCACGATCTGTCCCATTGGACTGGCTCTAGACATTGGCATGCAGACTAGCTAAGATATTAGATTTACGTCGCTATAAGCACATTGTCGAACCCCTATATTGTATTGGTTTACTGATATGCAATGGCATGAACAATTTATAATGCTGATTGAACTCAACACAACATTGTTAAATCATAATTAACAATAACAAGGACTTCAGGGTTTCTGTTTTGGAAAAACATTTGGATCTGCATTGCTTCTGTTATCCTTGTAGAGGACACTAGTCCATAAGCTACCGTGACCGCTAAAAACCATCAAGTGGGCCGCTCGGCATCGTCGCCGCTCGGCTTATAGTTATCGAACAACACGCAACATAATAATACTTGGTAATACTGTCGATTGTTAAGATAGGTAAACCTCCAAAATTGGTCTCCTGCTGAGAGTGAGAAAGAGATGTCTTGTTCGTAATGAAGAGCTGGATTGCATCTCTTTTTTGTCATTGGAAACTATCGTGTTCTTGAATACTTAAATTATGTTCATGAAAAATAAAGATAATTTAGAATGAATAGAAATCTATTTTCTATCCCATAGAACAATATCCATCAACGATAGCGCAGTAATTTAAATTCAATAAGTGTTCGACACAACAACCACGTGATATCAACGAGGAAGGAATGACCGGCCTTGAGGAATGCCGCCGCTTTACATTGTAAGCAGGGATCTACCGCGAGACCGTGCGAAATGTAGCATTATTTATTCGATGAACTTACTTTTTCATATTTCATAGCCCGTTTCTATGGTGGTCTTTGAAATAACTACAAAGAAAAATAACAATGTATGCCGAATAGAGCTGTAAGATTGTATATTACCTTTCTTAATACATAGTTAGCTGGATTCGCGGCTAAGCTACGGTCTCACAGCGCGATCGTATCAGGATCGTATCATCTCGACCGACGCAGTGCTCCGACTCTATATTAATTGGCTATTATAGTACAAACTTTGTTGTTTTTTGTACACGCTAATACTAACTTCGTTTTTAATTAGAATGTAATTAAACATGGCATTCACACCGAACAGGCCGAAGGAACGGTAAAACAGGTAACACAGTAATGCTCTAGAAATTTTCATCTTTTTGGAAGAACAACGTAAATAAAATTATGTCAGGCGGGTATTGTTTATTAGTAATGGCGAACTTAATTTCCCAGTAAAGAGGAAGCTGATTAACGTGTCGTTTGATTCATCGCATGAAGTGTTGTCACTTCAGGGAGAGTGACCACAGGATATAATGACACGATTCATAATGCCACGCTAGATATTCCAATAAAATTTTTTAGCTCAGGATAAATTACCAGTCAAAACTAAGGAAACGGAATGACTCTTTGTACTCATAGACCACATTTTGAGACATAGAACCTATCTGTTCTTCGTAAAATAGATATCATTTTTTAATATTTCTATGGTTGAGATTTCTTTATCATTCTTGAGACGAAAGAAGGAAGTAAAATGCAAATAATTTATCTAACTGTAATGAACATTTTGCTATGGAAAAAAAGAGGGCCTGTCACTCCGAAAAGATAACCACAAGGTTGAGACATTTGCAAGGGCAGAGATTACATTTTTTCATTCTCAATATAGCATGTTTTTAGGCCTGTAGAATTATAAAGCCTGTGCCGTCTATGTGTGAGTGTTTGTGTATGCCTGTGCCTAAAATACAGCGCATATTTTTTTGTATCAGCATTAACACATCTATATCGATACCTGACATCCTTGAGGCTCTACAAAAAACACTTGAAACGCCTTCAAGTCTGTGATAAATCCGGTTTTATCCAGAATGATAGTAACCCTAGGTTTGACTCACCTCTGCTCTTTGTGTGGCAGCGGGCAGGCTATGATTCACAGTGGTTGCGTGATGTTCCCATTTCACTGTGATCACACACAAGGTTGTTTTTATTTCGGTATAATACTCATTATGTAGTCACAGCATGGGCGGCGCTGTCCTACTGTCACATGTGTGGTGTGGCATGTGGCGCGTTTGCTTTCTACAAATATTGCGTTTGTAGAGGATATTCAATTCATTGGTCAATTTTATTGGTTTATCAAATGTTACTAAGTACTCTAGGATTGTATGCGAAGTCACAGTTACACACTCAAGCATTGTAGGAAAAACTTTATCTACCGGGATGTGGTTAACAAACGGAAATTCGAGCCGGGAAGTGTCCTACCGCAATGTTATACAAGTTCTCAAAATCAAGTTTAATTGATAATGTTTTCATTAACTGCAAATTAACACGTTAATATTCGATGTATATTCATATTCGTCGCAAAAGCACATGTCGTTCTTAGCCAAACAATTAAAATGTTGAAAGACATAATGCATATTCACCAAATAGTGTATAACATTGTATGGTGTTAATATTGTCTAAACAAACACAGGGTTTTAAAAAATTATGTTCTTATAAAGTTGGGCCCATAAACTGAAAAGTTAACTTAAAAAAATAATTAAAAGCCGAGTGAGGACGTCGACGTCCCGGCCACAGACCGTGACGGGTTGCCGACGTTACTTTATAATTTCAAATAATAATTATATTTCGAGGCATGTTCGCTAATTAGAAGGGGAATAATTTTCTGGCAGACTATCGCCGTCGCCACGTGAAATATTGAGCTACTAAACTTAAATCTTTCTAATGGCTATCAAATGGAACATATTGTACGTAAAGATTTGTGTTAAATAGATCTGGAAGATGCATTGTACCTGGTTCTCTAGCGATATGCTTTCATTGAACACATAAATATAGGTGCATTGTGTGTATACTGTGTATGCGTTTCAATCGTTATCTTTGTGTTATCAGTGCGGTTTTCAATGTCAATATACAAGTACCACATGCACACACCTCCTTACTCAACAATGTTAATGTTCACCCATTCTGCATTTACCAGATAGCGATCTATCTACCATAATCAGAGGAAATGTACCTACCTAACTGGTTGTCGTGTCTGTTCTCAGATCCACCCAGGAACCGACTATCGCTCCTCTAACGCCGTATAAGGCCTTAATTAAATAAGTAGAGCATTGACAAGACAGTCTAACATGAGATCAAAGCGCGGCAATGTCGGCTCAGACGGTCGACCAGACACGACGAGGTGGGTGCAGCAAGGGGGGAGGGTGCCGCGGAGCGTGCGCGGCCCAGGGTGGGGGAGGGGGGAACGAAGGCTGTGTTACGTCATCCGGCCGCATCCGGGTTCGCGGCCGCCGCAGCGCACGCGCCGCTGTCCGCTCCGTATTATTCGAAGCCTCCACTGAAGCAGGTGAACCTCTCACCACAGAATCAAACATTAAACTTCTACAATCATCCTTCAATATCACCCAACATGCTTATTTAGTCATAGATTATGTTAATAGACCACATGCAGAAAGCATATTCGTTTTGATATTTAAACCAAATACGTGATATAAAAGACGTTTTTGCCATGTGCAAAGTGTTGCATGTGGCGAAATTTAGATGCATTTAATAGCTTATTTCAATGTTCAACCTTTAGTAAGACCTGTCTTGGTAGTATCGTCAATTTTGTATGTTTCCTATCTGTAGAGATAACATATTGAAGGATGCACGTATTCCTGAATCAACCTTGTATCACTGTCTGCCTCGATTAGATAATGTTATCAGAATGTGTATTTTAATATCAATTGTCCTATATCTTGAATGAATTCAACATTATGCTGGTACAAGTAAATTCCAAATAATTGTGTGTTTCTTCATTTCAATCGACCTTGTATGAGCTGTAAAGTTTCAAGCTGTAAACTGTGTTTACCGTTACTTCGTCTGATCTGTAGCGCGGTGCTGTGGTGTAGCCACCTCCTGGTAACTATACGAGGTATGTTCTGAGCTTTGAGTTATTCAATTGTCAGATAAACCCGGCAATTGTGGAATGCAACTATTTCTACATTGCATGTTTTTATAACTTGTTCAACTATTGAATTGAACCACATATCAGTCTAACCTTGTTAATTTGGTGTTGTTCCAGCCATCGTGATTTTTTGTTTCATTACCATTTCACTATCTTTATTGGGAACGTAAGTTTTTATAATGTCTTTATAGTTTCACTTACTTGCAGTATTTGCGAAATAAACAAGCTGCGGGGTCAATACAAAGTCAATTTTCTTTGCAAGTAAGCGTGTGCGCCGATAGCGTGTATCTGTTGCTAGGCGATGCCGCCTCCCCGCCTTCCTCGACCGTGGCAATCGGAAATTGTCTGAATTCTAGGCCAACACGACTCTAAACATCGCTATATTCTGTCTCCCTTGCACATTACAAGCCTCCTCCTTGGAAACATACGCGAATACAGCCTTCTTTTAATAAAATGTTAATTAATATTCGCTGCAAAAAATGCACTCTGGGGATTGCGAGTTTTAATCAAAAGACTTGCTCGCATTAAACAGAGAAATTATTTATGTCCTTATATAGGTAGGTGTATGCAATTCAAAATTCAAAATTCAAAATTCAAAATTTTTATTTCACATAGGCCTACATGGGCACTTATAAAACGTCGGCAAAAGGAGCACGGTTCGGGTTGGTCGTTTCCTATGGAGAAGAACCGGCAAGAAACTCCATGGTTACTCTTTTAAAATGGTTTGGTTTTACAATATTTCCATGTTACAGCATTAGTACTTAGATATGGGGGGACAACGTAGGCCCGACAATAAGTCGTAAAAACTAAACAAAGTAAATAAAAGATTGTAAAACAAGATGAAAAGTTAACAAATGTTAACAAGCATATCTAGAAATCTAGAAGGCCTACAATGTTCACACATTCACAAAACAATCGGTAAAAGAATCTATACAAAGGTAGTAAAAAGAAAACCGTATATCAAAACTAAATTTAACATGAGGCACAAATGTTGATATCAGTGCTGTAACTATTCTTTGAGGGTAAGGGTATATGTGACCGAATTAATATTAGGTCTTTACAATCATACATATTAAGTTCCTGCTCATTTCAGATAAATTCTGATATCTTCAAGATTTTTGTTCATCATACCTTTACAATTCTCTCTCTATCTTAATATATATAAATCTCGTGTCACAATGTTTGTCCTCAATGGACTCCTAAACCACTTAACCGATTATAATAAAATTCGCACACCATGTGCAGTTCGATCCAACTTGAGAGATAGGATAGTTTAAATCTCAAATTATAGTCGCAATTTTAATTTTTTGAGTAAGTAATCAATAGATGGCGCTGCTATGGTAAATCTACGAACGTGTCATATAAGCTACATTTTAAGAGCATAATTACCACGTGTTGTTGAAGCTTGTGGTATTTCGCTATTCTAAACCACATATTTTAGTTATTTCACTGAGTGAGCTGAATTGTTCTCACCTAATTCACACTTAGGTCTCATAATACTTAGTGAAAATGAAAGTGTAAATTTTCCGATTGAATTTTTAAATTCATTAGATATCCCTGGAATGCCACCACATAATCTTCGATTAAAGATTGGTTCCCCTATTATTCTCCTCCGTAATTTGAATCCACCTCAATTATGTAACGGTACGCGTTTGGTCATCAAAAAGATCACGGGAAACATTCTTGAAGCAACCATTTTGGCCGGGCAGTTTAAAGGAAAAGTGGTCCTGCTGCCACGTATTCCGATGATACCATCAGATTCTACCATACCCTTCAAAAGGCTACAGTTTCCAATTCGTTTAGCTTTCGCCATGTCTATAAATAAATCTCAAGGTCAAACAATGTCCATTTGTGGTTTAGATTTGGAAAATCCATGTTTTTCTCATGGGCAACTATATGTTGCGTGTTCACGTGTTGGGAAACCGTCGAATCTATTTGTGTTAGCTAAAGACAGGTTAACCAAAAACATTGTGCACCGATTGGTGTTAAATTAAATTGAAATTGAAAGTATTTATAATTCAAAAAAATAGATATTAATGTTTAAAAGTTTAAGACTGTCTGCCTTGCCTACCTCATTCATGAGTTTAAGCGTCACATGTTATTTACTGTATTATACTGTAATATACTTATATTTCTTATAAAATTAAATGGAAATAATAAATTCTGCTTAATATCAAGTGTAAGAACATTTTAACTAATTGTGTTCAACGTACTTCCCCTTCAAATCTCAATCCAGTGAATTTGTATACCAACATCAACATTTTCGTCTTTGTTCGTAAATAATTTCATTGTACTAAAGGGTTATAGTAGTAGAAAGTCAAATAAGGAGATCACCATATTTTTTTACAAATACCATCTGTGTGAAAAAGCATAGTGGACTCCGTGACTGATGTTCTCTTATTGTTCCTCTTAGATTGTTTACTATTATGTAATATAACAAAAACTTTAGCCACAGCAACGCGTGGCCGGGTCAGCTAGTTAGTTTATAAATTAACGGCGATAGTTTCCTCAAGCCTGACCGTATTGTAGTTACGAGTAAAATTAAGTAACTGTCAGTTTCTATACGCTTAACCTAACGTACATATTGTCTGAGCTTATTCTAACCAGGAAAACGAGCGAATCGTGAGCACTGTAAAGTTTTTGTTCAATAGCGAAGAGATTCGAAAAAATACTTTCACGTAGAAATGTATTCTTATCTTCTTTCTCCTTACTGAAATTTAGTTAAAATGATTAAATAAAGCTCGTTCCAATTAAAATTAATTCTCATTTTAGTGAGACAAAAAAAAAGCCACGCGACTTAATGTCAACGGAGCCAAGCATTAGTCAAGTACGCAGGAGATATTATAATGTGCAAACACAGGTGCACACTCTGTCCTTTTATATCGGATTGCCATCTTAGTTTCCACTGGACTATGAAAGTTTTGTGAGATATCATGGCAATACGGGGAGTTATATTGACTACTGCCAGTACTACCAACAGACTACATTATGCCTTCCTAATTACTTACTCACTTACTCTCCCTCGAGTTGAAGACGAAGATCTCCGATAGAGTGCGACGATGCTGGCATCCCTCTGCCACGCTTTTAACTGCATTTATTTATACATTCCTGGGAAACAAAATAGTTTCACTAAAAATGATTTTGACCTCATCACAGAATCGTTTTCTTAGAAAATATTTGGAAAATTCTTCATTACGAATACACAAATCTCACTAAACGTGACACAACATGTTGATGTCATCATCACAAAATTACCTTTCATTGAGAATTTCGTAACCTTGTCCAAGGTCGTTGCAGATTTCTCTCATTGACTACATATCCGTGAAGATTCAATGTATAATCTAATCTAATACAAAACAATCTAATTGAAGTGTCTGTAAGTGTGTGTAATATCAAAATAACAACGTTTTATTGAATGCATGTGAAAGTATATAAATACGCAATTTTTAAGATTTTTGTGTCTGTCTGTCTGTTTGTTCCGGGTACCTAATCTCCGAAAAGGCTGGACCGATTTTGACGGGACTTTCACTGGCTGATGTTATAAGGAGTAACATACTCTACTTTTAATTTGGAAAAATAATTAGTCAAAAAATATTATGTAATAAAATATTATTATTATATATGTATTTATTTGTGGTTTGACGCGGACGGAGTCGCGGGCAACAGCTAGTTGGTGTATAAAACTTTGAGATGACGCATTTTGATGATCTCTACGCTTTAGTTGTTCTTTGACTCTAGAAAAAATGACATTCTGTCAGCAATTGGTAAGGATTGCCTGTCCCTACGGGATTCACACAAACGCAATCGAAATATCACACATTGACCCTTATATTTTCGACTTTTGACAATCATAGCAGAGACTCTCACTTTGTCTCGGGCGTCTTGGCACAAAGTACGTAAGCGGCGGCGGAGGTGCTCTTCTATTTTTTTGGTCTTGAGCACCTTGATGGATTTTAATGTTGAGACAATTTAGATTGCCGCAAAAGATGATTTTTGAAAGTAAGAAATACAGATCTAGCAATAATACAACGAAAAGTTTAAAGGAAGAAAAACGGTGAACACTACTACACTACAAATAGATCTTGTGATTTACGTCAAATTGTGCTCTTGCATTTTGACAGTTTTCTCGGAGAAAAGACGATTAAAAATGACAGCTCTTATCCCGAACAAGCTTTCACGTAGATAACGATACAGATCATTTGCAACATTCCGTGTTTTATGTCCACCGCTCTGAATCCTCTAAGCTGGCACCGGTCCAAGCGTGCCTAGTGCATTTTTTTCGCTAACATCAAACCGGTTACCGAAAGTTGCGCGAGCGCATAACGGCATGGCGGGCGAGAGGCGCGGGATCGGTCCGTGGGAAGAGCGAGTTCCGGCTGTGCCACTTGCGCCACGCCTTTCACCGAGCAAGGTCGCCGCGCGGCCGCGCCACTTTCTTTTATATAACCGCATGCGCCTGCCAACGGAATGTGACACCCGAATTTATAGCGATGACGTCACGCTACGAGGTGATTCACCGCACTCCGCACCATCGGAACGCCTAAACAGCTTCTACTCCAATTATGGATTATCATATCTAAGTATATTACTTGTTGATGAGCGGTGAACTCGATAAATAAGGTGTATTTATCATCAGACAGAGTTAGAGCTTGCTTAGAGAAGGTAGAATGCCAAAACGGACATGCGCAATGGTCTGGTGTATGCAGTGAAATTGATCAGATACACAGGAAAATTAAGTCCATTATTTTTCGGCACAAACAGCAACACACAGTGAATGAAATAGAATAGGTGTATCCATTGAATCTCGACCAGTCTCGAGGTGGTCAGATTCACTTGGCACCCTTTAACAAAAAGAACTATAATTACCTAAGCCCATTAGATGAAACAAAAACATGCATAAATAAACCAATTGGCGGTTAAATGAAAATAGTTCTATATCACACGAATCATACTAACAATAAAGTTGGCGGGAGGCAGAAACACGACATTGCTTAGAAAACATTAAAACTGCCATTGATAGCCTAGTGGACCAAAATTGCCAAAACAACGTAGCAGAGGTAGAAAGTGACAGGTACATCCGGCATGTTCCGGAACTACGGCGAGTTCTGCGCGACGGAATGTCGGTTACATCATCCGCGGTTACCGCCACGATTGTCGTCATATAATGCAATCTTTGAGAATTGCCAAACTGAAGTGGCAGTGGGCGGGCCCATTTCTCGAAGAACGGAGAGTCGATGGGTCTGAAAAGTTCTGGAGTGGAAACCCCAAATCGGCAGACGCAACGTTGAAAAGCCTCCCTCTAGGTGGACCGACGACCTGGTTAAGACTGCGGGAATCCGGTGGATGCGAGACGTACAGGACCGATCAGTGTGGTGACACTTGGAGGAGACCTATGTCCAGCAGTGGACGTCTTTCGGTTGAAATGATGATTATGATGAATGTCATCTTTAAGGCTGCCGGCACACTAGTGTTGATTGTACCTAAAGCCTATCTGTTTTATCAGCTTATCATAGTTTCAATCGAAAGACGTCCAGTGCTGGACTAAGGCCTTCCGCGAGCGTCACCACATCGCGCATGTACTTGTCGCATCCTGCAGACTCAGCCAGGTCCAGGATCAGGACCAGGAATTTGGCAGTAAAACTCTTTCTGTCCCTTAAAAGGAATAGGTTATCTCCGAAGTTGAACTGAATGACTGAGGACTGAACTTGGATTTGGGGACCAATAATAAGCAAGAGACGTCCGCATCACAATATCCCTTTTACCATCGTAGTCGACGTAACGACACGTTGTAGATGGCACGACAACAAAATGAACTCCGAAAAGGAAAAACTAGATACTGACTCCTCTTTTAGAACAAAATTTAAAACAGAAACAATAATCCGGCTAAGTGCTTGTCGGACTTTGCACATTCAGGGTTCCGTATAAATATATCAGTATATTGGTATTTGTTTGTAAATAGTACACTACTGCAGCGGCCAGCAAAAGAGGCATTGATGGAGTCTATCGATGTCTAGATGTGGCCAAGGCTTGTATAGTATTTTTCTCAAATAATGCGCGGAAATTAAAATTAAGTAGGACCTAGAACTATTTTGACGAATACCATTACTTTTCAAAATCAATAACGAACAACGAAAAACAATAATTTTGCCCGCATTAAAGTGTTCATTTTTTTTTTCAATAAAAGTCTTTCTATTTGCAAGCCAGTTCGAAATTTAAATAAAAACTTTGTTAAGTTACTCCATGGTTGCCATGTTTCGGAGTAAAAGATCGTCCCATTTTAAATGACACGACAGATATGAGTTTATTATGTAATTTATTTGGCCGCTAAACCACGACAGATATGGAGTTTTTCAGCAACTTCGATATACCTCGAAGAAGGTTGTCAAAATAATGATCAAATTTCCAAGCATGTTGGGAAAATATACTCATTAATAAACATAATCACCATATTTAAACCCTACCTACCCTACCTACCCTACCTACCCTGCCTACCCTACCTACCTTGCCTACCCTACTTACCCTGCATACCCTACCTACCCTGCCTACCCTACCTACCCTGCCTAGCCTACCTACCCTGCCTACCCTACCTACCCTACCTACCCTGCCTACCCTACCTACCCTGCCTACCCTACCTACCCTACCCTAACTACCCTACCTACCCTAACTACCCTACCTAACCTACCTACCCTACCTACCCTACCTACCCTACCTACCCTACCTACCCTACCTACCCTACCTACCCTACCTACCCTACCTACCCTACCCACGCTACCTACCATACCTACGCTACATCTCGGCACCAAACTTAACACCAAACTCAACACCCAACGCAACACCCAATTCGACATCCAACAAGACCAAAACCGCATGGTGCACGGGGCACGGTGGGCGCACGATTGGCGCAGTGGTTGAGCGATTGGCTGCTGCCCTGCGTGTCGCGGGTTCGATTCCCGCACGGAACAAATATTTGTTTGACCTACAGATTGTTATTCCGGCTCTGGGTGTTGTGTATGTGAGTTTATATGTTTGTAAACGCACCCATGACACAGAAAGAAATTACTAGAGTGGGGCAAAGATTAAAAAACAAAAAAAAAACAACACCCAACTCAACACCCATCTAGACACCCAACTCAACAACAAACTCGACACCCAACACGTCTGTCCACTCGAAACCCAACTCAACCCTAAACACGTCTGTCCACTCGAAACCCAACTTGACTCCCAACTCGACAGCCAATTCGAAACCAATCTCGACATGCAACTCGACCCACCTCTCCTATCCCAAAACGGCACCCAACTCGGTACCTAACTCGACACCCTACTCTACACCCAACTCGAATCCTACTCGACACCAAACTCGATACCCATCTCGAAACACAACTAGACAGACAACTCGGCACCGATCTCGGCACCAAACACAACTTCCAACACGACACCCAACTCAACACCCCACATGAAACCCAACTCAACACCCAACCCGACTACCAACTAGACACTCATCTCAACACCCAATACGGCACCCAACTCGAAACCCAAATTGACAGCCAACTCTTTACCCAACTCGGCTCCCATCTCGCCATACAAACCAACCCGCAACTCAACATCCAAAAAGAATCCCAGCCCGACCTCCGACTCGACACCCGACTTGACACCCAATTCAACATCCAACAGGGCCACCAACTCGACACCCAACTCGATACCCATCTTAACACCCAACTTTACACCAAACTCAACACCCAACTCTACACCCAACTCAACACCCAGCTCAACACCTTTTTTTTTGATCTCGCTGGGAAAAAATGCATTACGCATACCCACCCATTGGGGGAATGGGGGGCTATGTGGGACTCCCCGGAACGAATCCGGTATACCCACTAAAATAACCCAGCGGCACTCCCGCATCGTCTTGAAGTGGAGGAGGACTGGGAAACTGGCAGAGCCTTTACGTCCAGTCCCCCGCCGACGACCGCCCGCCTTTACAGCGGGGCCTTTACGCCCCTCCCTCAGTGGAGGGGCCCGGGAACGAACGCGAGTGCTCGGCCGTTCCCGCCCGTCGTGGGTGGTGACATGTGCAATGCGAGCGAAGGCGCCCCCGCGCCTGTCACCCGCTAGTCACCACCAGGAGGTGGGAGGAGACGATCGTACAACCACCTTCTCCCACCCCTTCTTCGCCTGCGGTGCGGCGGCGCGAGAGGATCGTCCTCCCGCGCCCGTTCCGCCGCCTCCTTTTCCGACATAACTACCTCGCAAAAGGAGGCAACCGCCGCCCAGGCCTCCTCACTCCCCAGCATGGAATTGACCACACTGGGAAGTGAGAGGTCCTGCCCGAAAACGCCTATCAGAGCACGGCGCAGCTCTGCCCAGGCTGGGCACACCTCCAAGCTGTGCTGCGCCGTGTCCTCTGCCGCTCCGCAGTCATGGCACGCCGGGGTTTCCTCCCTCCGGATCCGGTGCAGGTGCGTTCCGAAACAACCATGTCCGGACAACACCTGCACCAAACGGAACGAGAGGAAACCATGTGGCCGCTCGAGCCAGCCCTGCAGGACTGGCCCGAGCGCGTCCAGCGTCCGGCTTCCAAAGGCGGCGGTGGCGAGGTCCTCCGCCCAATGGAGGACGATGGCGTCCCTCGCCTCCCGCCGCACGGCCTCCCGCTCTTCCGCGGCGGGGCACTCCCCGAGCGCCTTCCGCCGCGCCGTCCAATCGTACACTCTGGCGAGCACCCATGCCTCCAACTCCCAGGGAGGGGTGCCGGCCAGAGCGCACGCCGCCGAAAAGCCCACTGAGCGGTAGGCCCTCGCCACCCGCTGTGCAATAGCCCTTTGTGGCCTGCGGATGGCGGTTGCATTCTCCCTCCTTTGGAGGGAGTCCGCCCAGATGGGCGCCCCATACAGGGCCATGCTGCGCAGGATGCCAGCATACAGTCGCCGGCACCATCCGCTCGGCCCCCCGAGGTTGGGGAGGAGCCATGAGAGGGCGTCCGCGGCTTTCAGCAGGCGCGTCGACAGCCCGCTAAAGTGCGGGCCGAAGAGCCACCTGCTGTCCAGCACTTCTCCTTCCTTCACCGCTATTCGGACGCCCTCCACGACTATGTGGGCATCTGGAGGGCAGCGCTGCCGAGGCCCGTGGAAGAACACGGCTTCGGTCTTGTTCAGCGCCACCCTCAAGGCGGCGGATCCTCTCTGCGACCAAGGATCCGCCCGCCGAGGCCAAACAGGCCGCCTCCCCAAAGCTCCTCCCCCGGGCAGTGAGGAGAGTGTCATCCGCGTAGCAGATGACACTCGTGCCCTGGAGGAGGGCTCCCCGCAGGAGTCAATCAAACCCAATGTTCCACAGGGGAGAGCCTAGAACCGACCCCTGTGGAACACCGCACTCCGCGCCGTAGCGCCTGATCCTGGCCGTCTTGTCCACGAGGAGGACCTCTCGGTCCTCCAGGTAGCTGGCCAGGATCGCCCGCAGATATTGGGGCACTCCGTGGTATCGGAGTGCCTCCAATATCGTCGAGTGGGGAACGGAGTTGAAGGCGTTGGCTATGTCGAATGACACCGCCAACACTCCGCCCCCCGACTCCACCGCCTCCTGCACCTGGCCCCTGAGTAGGGCCAACGCGTCGACCGTCGAACGCCCCCGTCGAAAACCGAACTGGGCGTCCGAAAGGTCCGGCCCTACCTCCCGCAAAATGCTGTTTAGCCGGGTGCCGATGATCCCCTCGAACAATTTACCGACCTCATCGAGCAGAACGATGGGTCGGTATGCCGAGGGGGAGTCCACCGGGCGTCACTCCTTCCGGAGGAGGCATAACTGCCCTTGCTGTTGCCCTGCCCCTCCTTCCACTGTTTCGGGAACCTCCCAGCCGTCAGGCACGCGCTGAAGAGGTCCCGAAACCTATCCTCCATGAGGGACGCCGCGATGGCCACCACCCGTGCGGGGACGCCATCTGGCCCAGGGGCCGTCTTCTTCGCGCGGAGGGACAGAACCCCCGCGCGAAGTTCCTCCGCCGATACTGGAGGGACCTCCTCCTCCGGCGAAGCTACCACCCCCCGTGGGGGGTTCATCGTTGGACCCAGCTCAACACCTAACACGACACACAAATCTTCACACAACTAAACACAAAATCATACGCGACACCCAACTCGACACCCAACTCGACACCCAATTTGACAACTAACTCAAACCCCGACTCAACACCCAATTCAACAGCCAGCTCGTAACCCAACTAGGCACCCAACACGACACCCAACTCGACATACAACTCAACACCCGACCCGACTCCCAACTCAACAACCAACTCAACAAACAGCTCAATACACCTCTCCAAATCCATCTCGACACCCAACTCAAAACCCATCACGATGCCCAACCCGACAACTTAATCGACACCCAGTTCGATATCCAACTCATCACCCAACTCTACAACTAACCCGACACCTAAAACGGCACCCTACACGTTACCCTTTTTTTTTTTTTTAGCTTGGAGAAATGATCATGCATACTGCGCTACCACGGGGAGATAGCGCAGTTATGTAGGACTCTAACCCACTAAAACTCCACGGTGTCCTCCTGTGCCGCGTATAGCGGGACCACGGGAACGCGTTAGCATACAACCGCGAACCCGCCGCGGCTATCCGTCTCCGGACCCTCCTCTGGGGTTTACCCCCCATCACCGGCGCACCAGAACACACTGTACGCCGTGACCACCCCAGGGACCAAATCAGCACATGAGCGCCAGACGACCCCGTGTATGGCACCCTTGGTCCCCCTGTGACGGGTCAGGACAGTGGCCCCGCCACCTACCACTTTTCGGCCGCAGGAGATAGGGAGAGCGGCCAACGCTATACCGACACTCCTCCTCCTCTGCGGCCCCACCGCGTCCGCCATCAGACGGTGGCGACCCCGCGCAGGCCGCGGTGGGTAGGGCGAGCGGCGCTCCGTAATACCGGCACTCCTCTCCCGCCGCGGCCTCCAACCCTCAGCCGCGATGCCTACTGTACCACATCGCGGCCCGCCTCAGTTGCGATGGCGCCCATACGCCACCGCAACCTACTTATTGGCCGCTACGTCGTCGGCTTGTCGGCAAAAGCCCTGACGAGCGGCCTCTCCTCGGGTTCCTCTTCGCTTCACCGTGGTTGTCCAAGCCACGGTTACTGAGACCCCCCCGTCTCGAAAATGCGGGAACCGACCGGGAGGGACCCTACTCAACTCCTTACTCAACACCAAACTCAACTCCCATATCGCCACCCAACAAAACCACCAACTCGATACCCAACACGACACCTAACTCGTAACCCAACTCTACATCCAACTCAAAACCCAACCCGACTACGAACTCGACTCTCATCTTGACATCCAACTCGACACACATATCCAAATCCAACTCAACACTCAATTCGAAACCTAACTTGACACCCAACACGGCATACTACTCGGCACCCCACTCGATACCCAACTCGAAATCCAACTCGACTCCCAGCTCGACACCCAATACGATACCCAACTCGATACCCAATCTGAAACCCAACTGGACACACAACTCGGCACCAAGTTCGATACCAATCTCAAGACCCAACTAAATACCCAATTCAACTCCCAACTCGACACCCAAATCGTCACAAATCTTAACACCCTATTCAACTCTATATTTTTTTTTTATCCTGGAGAAATGCTCATGCATACTGCGCTACCACGGGGAGATAGCGCAGTTATGTGGGACTCTAACCCACTAAAACTCCACGGTGTCCTCCTGTGCTGCTTATGGCGGGAACACGGGCACGCGTTAGCATACAATCGCGATCCCACCGCGGCTGTCCGTCTCCGGACCCTCCTCTGGGGTTTACCCCCCATCACCGGCGCACCAGAACACACTGTACGCCGTGACCACCCCAGGGACCAAACCAGCACATGGGCGCCAGACGACCCCGTGTACGGCACCCTTGGTCCCCACCACTTTTCGGCCGCAGGGGATAGGGAGAGCGGCCAACGCTATACCGACACTCCTATCCCTCCCCTGTGGTCCCACCGCGTCCGCCATCAGATGGTGACGTTCCCACGCAGGCCGCGGTGGGTAGGGCGAGCGGCGCTCCGTATTACCGGCACTCCTCTCCCGCTGCGGCCTCCAACCCTCAGCCGCGATACCTACCATATCACATCGCGGCCCGACTACCAACTCGATTCTCATCTTGACATGCAACTCGACACACATCTCCAAATCCAACTCGACACTCAATTCGAAACCTGACTTGACACCCAACACGGCATACTACTCGGCACCCCACTCGATACCCAACTCGAAATCCAACTCGACTCCCAACTCGACACCCAATACGATACCCAACTCGATACCCAATCCGAATCCCAACTGGACACACAACTCGGCACCTAACTTACCACCCAAATCAACTCCCAACTCAACACCCAACACGAACCACAACTCGACATCCGACTCCAAACCCCACACGACACCCAAATTGACACCCATTCCAACACCCATCTCGAAACACAACCAGACAGACAACTCGACACAAATTCAACACCCAACACAACACCCAACAAATCCACCAACTCGACACCCAACTAGACCCCATACTCGTAATCCAACTCTACATCCAACTCAAAATCCAACCCGACTACCAACTCGACTTTTATATCGACATCCATCTCGACATATATCTCGAAATCCAACTCGAAACCCAACTTGACACTCAACTCGGCACACAACTCGGCACACAACTCGAAACCCAACTCTATAACATAACTTGGCACCCATCTCGCCATACAACTCAACACCCAAAAAGAAACCCAGCTCGACCTCCGACTCAATACATAAGTCGACACCCAACTCGACATCCAACTCGACACCCTACTCGGCAACAAACTTGATACCCACTTAGATACCCAAATCGACACCCAAGACGAAACCCTACTCGACACCCATGTCGACTCCCAACTCGGAACCTAACTTGACACACAATTCAACGCCCAACTCAACACCCAACTCAATACCCAACACAAACCGAAACTCAACAACCAACTAGACACACAACTCGACCTCCAAACCGATACACGGCTTCAAACTAAAAAATTAAAGGCAAAAATTCGTCTTAATCGAATTCCCTGCCTGATTCTGTGTTTCCCGATAGCTATAATCTAGGGGTCTTTAAGTCAAGAGTGAATAGTTTTTTTCTAGGCAAGCGTGATTCACCGTCGACCACATCATCGCTTACGATGGCCACTATCATACCACTATCTCACCTGATGAGGTGAGAGAGTGGTAAAGCGCGAGCGAGAATAAAAGAAGCCCGACGACTCGGCACCAAATTCGGCACCAAAGTCAACACCCAACTCGACACCCAACAAGAACACCGACTCGAAACCCAACTCATCTCGAAACAGGACACCGAACTGGAAACCCAACTCGACACCCAATTTGTCACAAAACACGACACCCAACTAGACACCAAACTCGACACACGACTCCAAACTAAACGTGTATGCAAAATTTCATCTTTGTCGATGACTAGACTGCTTCAAAATTGCAATACGCACCCAACTCAACACCCAAATCGACACCCTACTCAACTCCCAACTCATCTCCCAACTCAACACTTAACTCAACTCCCAACTCAATAACAAACTCAACTCCCATCTAATCTCCCAACAAGACACCCGAGTCGACACTCCTCTCCAAATCCTACTCGACACCCAACTCAAAACCCAACTCGTCACACAACACGACAACCAACTCGTCCCCAACCCGACACCCAATTTGACACAAAACACGACAACCAACTCGACCCCAACCCGACACCCAATTCGAAACCAAACTCAACACCCAACTAAACTCACGACTCCAAACTAAACGTGTGTGCAAAATTTCATCTTAATCGGTGGATGATTTGATGGCTTCAAAATAGCAACATGAGACCCAACTTATAACCCAACTCGACACCCAACTAGACTCAAAACTCGACACCAAACTCTGCCCCAAACTCAACACCAAATACAACACCCGACTCAACACCCAACTCAACAACCAAGTCGACAGTCGATTTTTTTGTTTTTTGTATGTGGCATCTCGCAGAGTGAGAGTCAGAGAGATTACACTTCTGCGATACTGCTTAACCGGGCGATCCTGTGGAGACAAAATTAGATCCTTCCAGCCAGTTAGTTTAGTTAGATAAGTAGTCGTTGAACTAAGTAGTAATTGAACATTAGTGATTTTAACATGGACGACATCTATCGGATTGTAATCGAAATGTATTGGTTTACGGATTACTTACCTTTTGATTACAACAAAATATTTAAATTCTTTTTGTTTTTTGGTAAAATTGAATTAAGAAAAAATAAAGCGCGCTATAGAAAAAATATTATTAGTTTCTGGAGTTTTGGTCTATTGTAAATACAACTAAAAATTATTTAACTCAAAAGAATGTCACGTAAAATCGACTAATGCATTGAAAATAAATGTAATAAATATGTAATGCGTGGCGAGTATCCTCCCTCGCCAACCACCACAGCCAGTGGATGTCCTGTCCCTGAGTTCCCGCAACAAACACAACAAGCAAACCACGATATAGCGACACGCTCGAATCTCTTGTTAACTGATTTTGTCTTTTATCACTTTAAATGATAAATGATAAATGATTTTATTTCTGTAAGTAGGTTTGTACAAACACTTTTACATGTCGATCATATTTTTTAAAACTAGATGAAGTCGGCGTTTCCTATCTGACTACTCTGAGAAGAAAGGCCGAAACAAACTCAGAGGTCACAGTCTCTTTTAAAGTCCAGACAAAATCTTGGTTAGATCATGTGAAGACCATGTAGACAGAAGTCTGAAATGGTCTTTTGAGGAAAGAACCAGCCAGATTGAGTGGACCTGTCCAGTCAGTGCACGCATTTGTCAATAACCGTGCAGCTCAACTCAGAAATTAAGGAGCTCAACGATTCGACGAACAATACTAAAGAAAGGACATTCGGGTAGGCCGCACAAACTACTCAAACTGCCAGACCATGATTAAAACTAACTTAGATAAAAAATTAAAAACAAACAAAAAGTATGATCCACATAGTCTTCACATTCACAACAATTAGAAAAGAAATTAAAATAAAATAATATAATACTTTAAAAAGTAAATATTCTTGTCATTGCAAGAAAACAAAAAAAAAAAACAAAATTCACGGTGAAAAATATATAAAAAAAAAAACAAAATTTATTGGAGCAGCTCAATCCCAAGCCTGTTTGTCCTCAACGTAATCTTTAATTGTATAAAACGCTTTCTGAAAAACGCTTTCTTTGTTATACATCCATTATACACCTTTACTCCTGTTACTCGTACCTAGAACTCATCTTCACTCACTATAAGGAAAAAATTATTACTCATGTAATTTGTGAGAATAGAAAAATCTCATAATTTTAGTATTCAATCCGAATCCTTTGCACTACAGGCAGATCCGAACATCCCTATTATGTATTCATAGTTGTCAATGTCAATTGTCAAAAACGTTGCTGTCAGACTAGTAATGTCAAGCACAAGCATCAATTTAATTTTGACTGATTTTGAGAATGTGTCCAGTATTTTGCGCGTTTATTCCACAATATAGTTATAGATTCTAAAACTAAAAACATTTAAAATTCTCTATTATCCCAACCTAAACTTTTATATGATACCTTGTTAATATTGTAGTAGAACAACGAAGATGGTATGACCTCGTGTGTTTGATCTTGAATCTACGTAAATAACAAACTTCTTGTAATGGTGTTTTGAAGGAAGAAGTCCGAAAAAATAAGCATGCTGACTGCCACAAGTCCTCGTAAAAAACTGAAGAGTCCATTACAGGATGTTATCATCAATCCTAAAACTTCAATCACGTGAGTTATTTATGTTGTTGACGTACCCCCAAGCACAAATGAATAACAATATTGCTGAAATATCACGCCAACGATTTCTAGTAACTTATTAGAACTATATAATAGGCATACAATTGATAAAGTATTCAGCAGACAAAAGATAATGTACTTAATGCTTTGGAATACTCTTTGTTATTATTTTTTTAAAAGGTTACTGGGTTTAAATAAGTACACCTAATGCTAAGCTGGTTGTCTCACCTACCCTTTCTATAATTATAGGTGCTCAAATGTCCCAGACTCTCTATTTGATGCCACTGCAGTTAAAAAGCACTTCAGCAAGTTTGGCCGCGTCCAAAAGATACGGCTGTTTCCTAAGCGTCACATGTGTATCATAGAATATGATCAACCAAGCTCTTCTGAACGAGCAGTGTTGAATGCTGGTGCTTACGATGGATTCATGTTTGATGTCACTCGCAGTAAGATGAGGGTGTTAGTATTCATTGTTTTGTTTGTTGTTTACTTTTTTTATTACTTTTCTTTTATTAAGTATAAAACTTAATGTTTCCTAATTCCATTTGCAATTCAGACGACGACGCAGTAGCAGAAAAGAAGATGATCCAGACTGGGTGCCTGATTCTGATGTTGAAGAGGAATTATCAGCAATGGGAGGAGCACCAACATACAGAGTCACTCGCCAAAAATGTATGTATGATGTGAAGCAAATTGCATTGAAAGAATAAGATGTCTTAGATAGGCTCACATTTGATTACTATTTCAAATTGCTAAGCGATGATGTAGATAATGATAGAGCATGCTTGTCAAGAAGTTACCTGGTTCATAGGTTACTTTAAACATATTAGGAAATACAGAATCCAGTAGGGAATGCCACTTTTTATCTGTATGCATAATAAGTCAATGAAAATAATTCATCATTTATTTATTGTCTATTCTTAGCCATGGAGGTTGAGCCTGAACCAAAAACACCTCCAACAAAATTAAGGATGCCAGCCAGACCTGTGAAACAAATGCCCTTGCGGAAGAAACTTCCTATCAGAGAGAAAAAGCCTGTTGTGTAAGTACTTGGTTTCCTCAATTTACATAAAATAAGTATTCCTGGGAGTGTTACATTGCATTTGTGTTACTGATTATCTTCTGCCTTGCTTTTTCTGATTACTCATATCGCTTGAAACAAAAGATTTCCTTATGGTAGTTTAGTTTAGACTGGCTGGTGTCTGCAACTCCACTACCAAGCACATATTTTGAGTGCTGGTGTGATTCGATTACTTCATAGATCCATCCCAGCTCCTCAAGGAATGCCAGCAGCGCCTTGGTGTTGCCGACTATCTCCTGCATGGTACCTTAATAGCAGGTGTGCTGCTGTCTCATCTTTCACCATCCATGCTATGCAGAATGGGGATGTCCGTGATTCCCATGACAACCCTATTCCTATTTGTTACGGTGTATACTTACATTTTTATTTGATTTCTTTTTATCCGACTATGGCAAAGCCAAAAGAGGTTTATGATTTTAACCGGTATGTTCATCTGTTTCCTTATAACTTCTAAACTTTTTATCATAATACTTTTAAGATTTAGAAATTGCTTTTAACATAGATCACAAATTGATACAATGGATTACTGTAAACATGATCAAATTTATTTTTTGTTTAGTGCACAACCAACAACTGCCATCGAGGCTCCCGTAGCAGTTGTTACCACACAAACCACCCTGAATACTACTGAGGCTGCCACAGAACTTAATCAACTACGTTCAAAAGTGTCCATCACTCCCGATGAACAATGGCGCATTCTTGAAGCCAGAGACAAGTAAATGTTCACTTGATTTCATAGATTTTTTTTTTTGTATGGTACAGTAGATTTATTGTTTGTTTAAAAAAACTTTTCGTTAATACATGAGAATTTCCCTTAGGATTTTGAGAGCCTGGGGTGGTGCTGGATCTCGCATCAAAGTAGGTGGTGCAACTATAGGTACCTGTCAAGATATGTGTCCAGAAAAGGAGTTATTGCACAGACAAGCAGAACATCAGGTGAGATGATATTTTTATTGTTATTTAAAGAGATTTATGATGTATTTCAACATCTAATCCTTTCATATGAAGTGTTAACTTGATTTTGAAGAAACTTTATTGTAAAAACAGTTTGATTGCATACATACAAAATTATGTATTTCAAAGAAGCTTTACTGAGAAATTTACTTTTTATAGAGTATTACATCAATCCATATTATTCTTCAGGTGATGACCCTAGAAACCGTTCTGGATTCTGATGGTGAACTGGAACCATGGCGGGCAGTGAAACAATACAGCCGCAGCTCCGCCGACCAGGAGATCCCAATGTGCTACGAGCTGCGCCCCGCGTCTGTACTCATGCGCACCTGCGCCTACCTGCTGCATGAGGTCGCCGATACTAAACGACAGGTCATTACTACATAGCATCTAATGATTTTGCTTACACCATGTAGATAACAGGCTGTTTTGTATGGCACATAGAATTTGCAAAAAAAATGGGCGTTGATTAATGTTGTCTTGTGTCACTTTATAAAGTTTGGTATATCATATTAACGCTCGGGTGCTTTACTGTTTCTTAGAACTATGTTATTTTATAAAATAATGATAATCATGAGTTAATGAATTCATCTATTTTCAGGTTTCGTTGGCAGATTGGTTCCATTTCATGTGGGATCGATTTCGCGGTATCAGGAAGGACATAACACAGCAGGCTCTGTGCTGTGCAGGTAAGCTTGAATCATACTTTCTCCAATCCTTTCATGATTGCCATACATTACCTTGTATGATAATTTTATTGGAATTTTCAGAGTCCATTTGCTTAGTGGAAATGTGCGCTCGATTTCATGCACACTGCGCTGCACGGCTGGCCGACCTCGAACACACACAGTTCGATCAGAAGTTAAACACTGATAATCTTACCAAATGTCTGCAAACGTTAAAACACATGTATGCTGATGTGAGCCCTGAGCAAAAACCCAGAGAAGCAGAATTCAGAGGTTATGTCGCTCTACTTAACCTGGGTGATGCAAATTTTTGGTGGGAGGTCAGTATATTTTAATTGCATAACTCTTTAAATGATTAGATTAGGAGATCAAAAACTGATGATTATGTTATTGTCACAGATCAAGCAGCTGCCAATAGAAATTCAGAAGTCGGAACCTATCATTTTCGCCATCAAGGTGTTCAACGCTATTGACAACAACAACTATGTGAGATTCTTCCGCTTAGTGAGGGAGCGGGCGACCTACCTGCAGGCGTGTATTCTGCTGCGCTACTTCAACGACGTGCGCGCCCGAGCTCTCGCTAGAATAGTCAAGGCGTATGCCCCTAGGGGGGGATCACGCTATCCCGCAGAAGAAATGATGAACTACCTTGCTTTTGAAACAATAGAAAAATTGATATCATTTATCAATCACTATGGACTCAGACTCGCTAGAACTGAGGACTGTGATGGTGAAATAACAATTATACTAGACAGAAATCAGTTTATAGAAGACAGCGATCCTTATCCCACCTCAAGAGCTGTACAACTTATCGAATCTAAAAGAAACCTTACGGTTGGCGAAATTATTGCTGGTGGACAACTCCCAGACATTGGATACAGTCGGCACATTCTATACACGAGTTTTAACTCAGATGGCAGATTAAAAGAAAGTGCTTTGACTGCTGATGATCAAGGATACAATACATTGAATGACAGCAACAAAGATATACGATCACTGAAAGCGGAGGTTCAAAGATTATCTCAAGGTGGAGTAAAAACGGCACACGTGATGGAGAAAGCACTGGAAAATAAAGTGAACGTTTTTGCTAAGCCTGACGTACTATCTTCAAGCCCGAAACAAACTCATAAATTTAGTGCTCCTGTAAATCCACCTCCATCCAACATTTTTAAACCACCTATCACATCAGGGGGAATCAATCAGTTTGTGTTCAAGCCAGCTATTCCAGTTGCATCAACTGATATTATTAAAAATTCTCCTGAAAAAATGTTCAGTGAAGATAAAAAAATATTCTCATTTTCTAAACCTCAAGAAACCGTTGTTTCTAATTTGTTCACTGGAAAAGAAACAGTTAAACGACTGTTCGAAAGTACTGCAGTTCCAGAAAGTAATAATATATTTGGAAAAATTAATAATGATAAAAAAGGTCAAAATGCACAATCTGTTTTTAAGGCAATGAAGCCAGAAGATAATTTATTCAAAAAACCAGAAGGAAATGCAGTGTTTGGGCAGCCCATTCAAACAAAGCCTTCAACTAATTTGTTTACAAGTACAATGCCCCAAAATGTGTTTGCAGCAAAAGAAGAAAAAATTGCAGATAAACAACCATTATTTACTAATAAAAGTATATTTTCCGGTGCTAAAAGTGATCTGTTTTCAAAACCAGATAGTACAGTTGCATTTGAAAAAGGCGGTAATATATTTGCAAAGCCTACTCCACCATCAACTAGTGACGACAAACGCCCAACCAATATTTTTGGTGCTTTTGGAAAGCCGTCAGAAGGTACCAATGTGTTTGCAAAACCTGGAAATGCAGAAGATCAGGTTAAGCCGCAGACTATCTTTGCCAACGGTGAAGCTACCACTAGCAAATTATCGCCAGGTAGCCTTTTTAAAAGTGCTATTATCCCAACGAATGGTTTGGACTCCAAAGGCTATTCAATATTTGAAAGCAAAAATAAAGCACAGACAGTGGCTGATAATATACTAAATTCAATTGCAACTAATGAAAGTCTTGCCGTTTACGACTTTAACCAAAATGAGAACGAGGAACAGAAACAGGCTGAAATTCAACGACTTAATGCCGAAAGAATGAGGAAGGAAGAAGAAAGGCAATTGCAAGAGAAAATGAAAAGGGAGGAAGAAATGATGAAACAAGAAATGCTGCGACAAGAAGAAGAAAGGCGCAAAGAAGAAGCACGAAAAATGCAAGAAGAAGCGAGAAGAAAGCAAGAAGAAGCGCGAAGAAAGCACGAAGAGCTCAGATTGCAGGAAGAAAAACGCAAAAAAGAGGAGCAAAGAAAACAAGAAGAATTAAAGAGAAAATTAGAAGAAGAACGACAAGCTGAATTAAAACGAAAAGCAGAAGAAGAAAAGAAATTCAGAGAAAGAGTTGAAAGAGAATCTGCGGACCTTGTTGAAGAACTTGTCAATGAAGTAAATGATGTAACTGTCAAAAGTATCTTGAAAGAAGAATTGGAGAAGTTTAATAGTTTGATACAGTTTGCGAACACAGTAACTGATGAAATATTGCAGAATATGGCCAAGGAAATATCTGAATCTGAATTGAAAGCCGAGATATTTTTAACTCGCCGTATAATGAAAAAATGGTTCCATGTTTGGAGGAAACAATGTACCAGAAATATTAAAAGGCGGCATCTACTAGAAGATACACCTGTTTGGTTGACACGTAAAACTCCACTGGAAGAAGCATCTTATTTGAGGCGATACGTCGAAAATGCTACATTGAGGAATATGAATGCTATCCACAGGGGCTATAAATTTACTGGAGATCTTAAACAGTTACCAACCCCTGAACCCTATAACATCATGGAAATAATAAGGTCGCCTTTGTTGAAGCGTATGAAACAAATAAGCTATCCTTATGACAAATGCTTCTTTTGGAAACTCACTCTGGTATCACCTGGTGCAATGAAATGGTTGCACAAAAAGATAAACATTGAAAAATGGTTACTGGATGTTTTTAGTGACAGAAAGCAACATGAAATGTCTGATACACTAATACATGTTGGGAAACAGTCTTGGAATCATTTAATGGATTTTGCAATATCTGTTAGTTTGACAGGCAAAAATATGAATATTAATGAGGCTATTGAAGGTGCAAATGCTGTACTTTTTTATGCCACTGAAAACGATAGTGATCTAGTAGAAACAATTGAAGTCACACTCAGACACAAATACCCATACCAGGTAGTACCAGTTGCTGTTATCACTCCAAGAATGGAACATGCTCAACAGCGCTTAGAAGTCCTGTTGTCAAATCTTGTAAAGAAAAATGTTATATCAGGGTACAAGATGTTTGCTGTAGATTCACAGAATGTTTTCGGATCATTGAATGCAGCCTCAAAGAGTGCTATGAAATGGCTGGCGAAAAAGTACCCACAAACCCCACCATTGGAAATAGATCACTTGAAGTCCATATGTCAAAGATACCTTGGTAATGAGATATGGTGTAGATTAAGGTTGGAAAACGATAGCCGCATGAATGTGGTTATAAAAGATTTATACAAATTAATCAAGTGTTATAATGCTGCTGTCGATAATTTAACCAATGTCATTACAAATGAAGATTTGTTCAATTATTCATTATTTCCATTAGAGTTTCAACTATACTTAGATAGCACGTCTCCATATCCAAAACCTTATGAGTTTATACCCAGTAGTGCAAAGACTTCTGATAATGTGGCGGCAATCAAAAGGATTATGAAGCAATTGAAATTGCCTGATCCTTCAACGGATTTTAATCCAGTGAATGCAATAAGCATGCAAGAGCAAATGAGTAGCTACTGCAATCAGATCGGCTGGTTTGAAAACCCTGAAGAAGTTATATGTAGGGTTGTAGCTGTTCTACCAAAGGAACTCTCAAATATAAGCATGCCCTGTGAGGATTTCAACAAATACTTTACTCACTATAATCTCGTAGACTTTATGAACATTATTGTTTACGAGAAGATAAATAGACTGAATAATTTTGAAAATAGGTTTGCTGTTTATGAAAAATCAGTATTGGAAGATTATCGTAAAGCTCTTTGGCTGCATGAAGTAAATGTTATAAATGAAATGAAGCACAAAGCTTTAGAATATGAAGATGAGGTCGATTGTTACATCAAGGCCAAGCGTCGAAAAATAGAAATTGATTCATTAGAATACCTAATGATAGAAGACAAGGATCGTACAATGGTTGATGAAAGTATAAAAGAGAAGGATATCAACATATCTAAATACAACAACTGTGCAGAAGCTGTCAAACAGCTTGAAAGACAATTAGAAGAGGAGAAACAAAAATCTATCGAATTTGAAAATTTACTAAGAAGTGCATTGGGTAATATTTAAATTAATAAATCATGTAGGTATTTTTCTAAATAACAAATAACTTGTTACATGCATGAATGAATTAAAAATTTTGATTTTAATAAAGCTTTGTTTTTTAGTAAATAAGATTTCATCAACACCAACATTCCAACAATATTTTTCCTACTAGGTTTACAGCTCTAGGCTCTAGTAACTAGTTGATGAGATATCTCATTGTCCAAAATTTTTGTGTTGAGTTTTGTTAATCTACTCAATTTCAACTTGTGAGATATATGGCTTCTTCATTATTTTAACCACAGTATGGAAAAGATTTCTTAGTAGCATGGCTACCTTGAACCCAGTTATTGCCTTCTTTTCACATCAATTAACTCAAATTTTGTCTAAACTGTTAATTTTGCCCATACAGTATGTACCTACCTGGACAACTCTGTCATTAGCCACTTTCAGATCCCGAAAGGTGCAGGCGTCTGGGTCCGAAGGGCAGACAAGGAAATATTAGTCTGTCAGTAATCTGCAAAGAGTCAGTTCAGACTTGCACTCTGAGATGGGTCTATGTGACTCCATTTGGCCAGGTTTTTTTTACAGCAACCAACCGGGCAAATTTTATTTTAGGGGTATCATGATCGGCCGCTGCAGTTTGTGTCCAGGTGGTAGATAAAGTGTTAAGAGACGCAATCTTTTTGTGGCAATATTGTTGATTAGTGGCAGAACTGCAGGCATGCTATGCCTGCAGAGGATTTTGATTGATGTAGATTCAGGCAAAAACAACAAAAAAGCTTTAACAGCAAAAAAGCTTAGATGACAGAGAAAACCCCTTTTGTGTAAAGGAGATTTCTCTAACACAAAATTTCATAGCACTTTGTTTTTACTATTCTCTTGTGTATCTCGGTAAAAGTGAATAAAGTCTCACATATTCAGGTATAGAAGCCTAACTTGTCAGGACCCAAACATGTGTAATTATGGTGTGTAACTCAAAATGCAACACCAGTAAAGTGCATAGACAGTGTATGTTAATAAAACTTTTTTTGTTAGGGCTTTGTATAAGGATATCTTTCTTTTGTTTGGAAGTTTTTGAGACAAAATAAAGTACAAGTAAATGGGATGCGTAACTTAACTTATATTTACTTTTTCATCTTGTGGCTGTACAACTTTTAAACATGCATCAACAAATTCTGTGAAGATTGGCTCTTGCATGTACTCCTTCATTAATTCATCTGGGTATGATGACTTGTCCAGTAACTCCAATATCTCTCTCACATGGGGATTTTCCAAACATTTCTTCAAATCTGTAGATTGTTCTGTAAATTGGTTTTAATAATTAAAACTTAGAAAAGTGACAAATAAACAGTATAGGTACCGGCACGGTTTAAGAGCGCTGACAGTGAATGCGCAGACATCGATTTTTGGGTTGGCAGGGAGAGTGACGCGGCCGGCGCCGGCGGCTTATTGGTCAACCAGTATCGCCTTCCACCGTCTCGCCGCGCTCATACGTCTCGTGTCCCGTAGGTACAGTCGCGTATGATTGTGTTAAATAAGAAGTTCGGTTGCAGTGTTGCCGGAAAAAAAGTTTTAAACAAATAATTAGTTTAGATCACATTTAGTGATTTTATGCGTGAATGTACAAATGCGCAAATCACCCCACCACTTTCGCCTAGCGCTATAAAATCGTGCCGGTACCTGTAACATGCTGTAAGATTATAAAAATAATCGTGAGGGAATGTGGATTTATGTTAAGTCTGAAATTTCCAACCTGCATTGAGCAAACATGGTAATTAATGCTTGTGCCTTCTCTGTATGAGAAGAGGCCTATGTCCTGCAGTGGGAAAGTTACAGGTGGTATTATTATTTTATATTACTAATAGTACTTACCTAATTGTTTTAACTTCTCAATTGGCACTGTGTCTTCTGTAGGAAAGTCATACTCTCTTTCTTTATCATCAGAATCATCTATCTGCTTTGGTGGTTCTGGTGGTGGATTGCAAGGATTCTGTTTGTGGCTCTTATAGCACGGCACTGAGCAGCTGTAAAAGTTACGATAACTTTTGTTAGATATATGAATGTTTAACTACAGTGAATACATGAATATGACAAATTAATAAGAATTTTACTTACTACGGCTCTCTGCACACAGGACACTTATATTTGGCAATTTTTTCACATTGTATGCAACTCATTTTGATTTTTAATTTATTTACAACTAGTGTGTTGATAAGTAAAATTGTTTATTTTCTTGAGAAACAATGTCGGTCAGTCAACTTCAACTTCAACTTCAACTCTTATTAAATGGCATTTGTGGAAGGGACACCACAATTTTGCCAATAACACGTGCGAACTGTTAATAGACCATCAAACGCTGGAGAGTATTTAGCGAGATTTAATAGTAAAATAAAAATATTTATCAAAATAAAAGTTTAGCATTTCTTCGCAGACGTAATCCGACAGTAGGACCACCACAGAGTATGTTATATGAACAGGACAGATGATGACAAACGTAAACCGAAAGAGAAAAAAGAAAAAAAAAGAATAATTACAATAGTTACAACTTAATATTATTAATTTCAATGAATTTGCATAGTTTAAATATAAATCGAGTAAATACTAAAGAAAGAAGGCATTTAACCGAAGTTGGACGAGGGATATGAGGAGGAATGATATCATGAAAGGAGAAGCGCAATCTAGGACAGGAGAAAAATAAATGGTCCACGTTTCCTTCATCCAAACCACATTCACAAAGAGAATTATCCTTAATCCTAAGTTTGGCCAAGAAATGAGGGGTGCAACAATGATTTAATCGTAAGCGACAAATAGTAGACGTAGTGTTTTTTTTTCCTAATTGGTATTTGAAAAACCAAGGCTTGTGGGGAATCTCGGGTTGAATATCTCCATAATATTTACCCTTTATGGACTTAGAGATTTGCCATTCCTTGGCCCAAGATTTAAACAAATTTAGAGGTAGAGTGGCACAAATATCATGGGAATAAATTTCAGAGTGGGCAAGAGAGCCAGTGAGAACAGCATTTTTGGCGCATGAATCAGCTGACTCATTACCAAGAATACCGACATGGCCAGGAATCCAAACTATGACAACATTAATACCAAGTTCATGACATTGAAATAGTAAATCTCTAATTTTTAAGATTATAGGGAACCTTGACTTAGATCTGAAAGGATTAGATAGAATGGCTTGAAGGCAACTTTTTGAGTCAGAGAAAATTATGGAGTTATTTAACTTATGAGACAAAACAAATGAAATAGCTTCAAAAATGGCAATTGATTCACCTGTAAAAACGGATGTAACAGAAGGGCACTTATAATTTAAAATAATTTTTGTATGAGGAATCCAAACAGCAACTCCTACAGGGCTATCATCGGAGACTTTGGAAGCATCAGTGAATATTGTAGTCCAATTATTATATTCAGAGGAAATTTTTTGGACAAAAATCTTGTGCGGTTCTAAGGTATTTTTGTGAATTCCAAAGTCCAAAATGATCTCCGGTTGGAATACCAGGGCATTATAAGGCACCGAGTATAAATATAAAATAGGGTTTTGAAAAAGTGGGCAAGAAAGACGAGTGAATTGGAGGTAGGCACGTAGAAGACAAGGAAGTTCAATATTAGAACGACAACTGCAAGAGTCAAAGATGGATGATAATTGGTCCAGCTTACCAAGAAGGGGATGTTCAGAATTCTGTACAAGTTTAAAAATAAATCTATTTGCCAGAAATTGTCTTCGAATCGTTAAGGGAGGTTCAACACACTCAACTTGCATGGCATTAATTGGGGACGACTTCATCGCCCCAAGAATAATCCGTAAACACTTTGATTGGATTTTATCGAGTTTTTGAAGGCCAGATTTGTTACAAGGATCTAATAGGAACATACCATAATCAAAGTGACTACGAACTATTGCATTGTAGATCAGTTTTTGAGTATATGGGTGAGCACCCCACCAAACACCAGAAAGAGAGCGAAGAACATTAACGTTTCTTTCGCATTTTTGAGAAACAAAGTCTGTGTGTGCAATACCTGATAATTTTGTATCTAACCAAAGTCCTAAAAATTTAACCTTGTTCACTTGACAGATATTTTCACCGTTAACTTTAATATCAACAGGAGGAACAATATTTTTTCTTGTAAACACAACTACAGAGCTCTTAGAGGCTGATAAGGACAAACCGTGTGGTAGAAGCCAGTCAGATAGATATCCAAGGGCGGAATTTAGACGGTTACTAGCCTCATCTAGAGATTTCCCAGAAAAGTATAAAGCTAAATCATCAGCATACTGCAATATTTGACAAAATGAATCAGTAGAAAAATGTAAATCATAAGTATAAAGGCTGAATAAGAGAGGGCTTAAAACTGAACCTTGAGGTAAGCCTTTCCAGATAGTCTTAGGAGGCAAAGAGGAGTCTTGAGTTTTAATGGAGATGGTTCTCTCCATCAGTAAGTTACAAATGAAACGAACCAGTTTTATAGGAATATTTAACTGATGCACAAGTTTATCCTTGAGCACCGGGAGAAGAACATTATCATACGCTGAGGCAATATCCAAAAAAGCTCCTACTAAAAACTGCTTCTTTAATAAAGAAATACGAATATCAGAAATTAGTATACTAAGACTATCCATTGTGCTCATACCTTTTCTGAACCCAAACTGGGATACGGGCAACAAGTTCTTATTTTCCACAAACCACTCAAGTCGATGCTTCATCATATGCTCGGCAACCTTGCACAAAACAGACGACAAAGCAATAGGCCTGTAGCTATTTGGGTCTGACGGGTTTTTGCCAGGTTTAATGACCGGAATGATTGTTTGATGTTTCCACGGCTGTGGAACCAAACCGTACTCAAAAAAGTTATTAACAAGATCAAGGTAGTATTGCTTTGTACTACTTGAGGCGTTTTTTAAGAATGAGTAAGGGATCCCATCTGCACCAGGAGAGGAATCAACAAGACCGTCAAGAGCCAGACAAAGTTCAGAAAAAGAGAATGGGGCGTCGAAATTATTTTCGGAAGAAAGAAAACCTGGAGTAGAAGGAAAAGAGTCCAAACTTGGAACTGAAGGAGGAGCCAGTTTATCCGAGAAGGGTTCAATCCAGGAAGAAGGATCATTCGCTGAAATATCAACAGAATTGCATGAACCTCTGTATCTTTTGATTTGCTTCCATACTAGGGAAGAAGGGGCACAGGGAGATAAGTTTTGACAATAGCGGAGCCAACCCTCTTTTTTCTTTTTAGAAAGAAGTCTCTTAGCAATGGCTGCTTTTCTTTGATACACTAAGAAATTTTGAAGAGTCATAGAATTCGAATAGTGAACCTCTGCTATTTTTCTTTCTTTGACAGCTAAAGTGCATTCCGAATTCCACCAAGGAGTTGAGACTTTGAATCTGTATGGTTTTTTAAGGGGAAAATTGTCATCAGCACTGGAAATAATGGAGTCTACAAATTTAGAATAGCAGTCAACAAGATTGTTTCTGTCGGGAGGGGGAAGAGATAGTAACTTATTTTCAAGAGAATCTGAGTAAGAAGACCAGCTTGCATCGTTTAATCTATATTTAAGAGAGGGATTAAAATTACGCGAAGGTACTACTCTATCAGAGATAGAGACAATAATGGGAAAGTGATCACTACCATAAGAATGAGGCAAGATATTCCAGGAAAGAATGGAAGCAAGAGAGGCAGAGCATGCTGTTATATCTACAGCCGAGTTAGGATTTTGAGAAGGGCGAACTCTCCTAGTGGGAGAACCGTTGTTAACAACACATAGATCAACTTCATCAAAAATTTCGAGGAGGGCACGACCAAAGTTATCATCATGGCTCGAACCCCATGAGCGATGATGCGCATTTAAATCACCCATAAAAATGATTGGAGAGGGAACTGAGGCAAATATACATAGAAGGTCTGGAATTAACCTAGAATGAGGATGAGGAATGTATGCCGAGAGGAAAGTAATGTTAAAAGCCCTAACAGCAACGATGTTAATGTCAGGAGAAGTAGGGGGAAGAGATAAAAGAGAGAAAGGAAGCGAGCGCCTAACAAGAAGGGCACTACCTGCATACCCATCAGCCCTATCATTCCGAAGACAGGAGTAACCTGAGACCCGAAAGTGAGAACCAGGCACTAACCAAGTCTCCGAAATGGCGATGACTGAGGGGTGAAATTTATTTATTAAAAATAAAAGTTCAGGCTTCTTCGGCCGAATGCTCTGAATGTTCCACTGAAGTGAGGAGACTAGATCCATAATTATTAGATAGAAGCTGGGAAAGTTTATGGGCAACGTGGGGCGGTAAAGAGGAATTTTCACGGGAAACTAAACTAATAATTAAAGACAAAAGAATATCTAAGAGGTTATCCTCTTGAGGGTACTTTGGGGATGAAGAATTTTGAGAAAGAGAGAAGCCATTGGGAAAGGATGAAGGGACCTCAGCAACGATGGATCTATGGGCAGCTTTATCATAAGATTTGCCTAGAGGAGCTCTAGGCTTAGGGGAGGAAAATACAGTTTTTTTATAAGAGGTAGGAGGAGTAAGGCTAATAGATTGGGAAGAGGAGAAAGAAGATTGGGTTGGAAAATTTTGGGTGACTTCAGAATATAATTTTTTAACATTTGGAATTGATCGAGAAGCCTCTTCGTATGAAAAATTTTCCTGAGACATTAACAACTTAATGGATTTTTGTCTCCCTTGCTCAGGACAGCTACTGTAAAAAGCAAAGTGACGGCCCAAACAATGGATGCAAGTGGACTTGGCTTCTAATACGTCACAACTGTCACCAGGGTGAGGTTGTGAGCATTTAAAGCACCTTGCTTTGGACCGACACTGTGCTTTAACGTGCCCAAAACGGCAGCAATTTTTACATTGGATAGTGGGGTACTGATATACCTCCACTGGCAGGGATGTATGATATAAAAATACCCTTTGAGGGAGTATCTGTACCTTGAATGTGACAACTATTGTTTGTGAAGGAATCCAGGAGGTCTTGCCCTCCTGTATACTTTTACGGTTTAACCTACGTGCTTTCAAAATGACTCCACACCCATCAGGAAGAATAACAGATTCTACAAATTCGTCCATAGACATATCGACTGGCACTTGACGGACGATACCCATTTTGGTGATAATATAAGATGGGATAGTAACTAAATATTTAGATTCCAAGACCGGATTGGAAAGGAACTTGTTGGCCGCCTCACCAGAGGTGAATTCCACAGAGATTTTATTTCTGCCCACTTTTTTAATTCCGTCCCTACAAATATTTTTTATTTTATTTTTAATTAAAAGTTGCCCAAACTTAATTGGACGAATCGATGTCCCAGCAGAAGGGTCTGGTTCGGATCGGGAAACATGGACTAAAAAGGGACCTTTTTCTAAATTACTAAATGATTTTATGCCCACTTCCAGAGAAGGGTGAATGAACAGGGTTTGGATGGCGGCAACAGCCATCTCTTTATTAATAATAGTTTTTTTGGAAACAACCTCAATTGTTTCCGAGTCGATTATATGGCGTCGCTTACCAACCGCTGAGTATGAAGATGAAACAGCGTCAGGAGGGTCAGGAGGAACAGGAGGGGGAAGAGGATGGTCCATCACTTTAAATGAAAGGTCAAAGAAAAAACACTGAAATCTGCGAAGAAATATAAAAATTCTAACTGATAACTTCCTAAAAAACGCAAATTTGGAAAAAAATTATCTCTCCAGCACGACTGACAGCTCCTAGTTCAGGTCAGTCAAACCCATTGGTCAAACCACACGTGTTTTTGACGTTGATATTGCTATGTTTTGACATTTTGAAATGTCACACACGGTTGTCTACGGCTGGTCTCATTGGGCTGGTCTACGGTATCTTTATGGTGGATGTTTTTTTGCGGGATTTTTTCGAGTGTAGTTCAGCGGCTGTTAATATTATTTGCAAATTGATTCCTAGTGGATATTGTGATATAAAATTGGTGTAGTTTTGTATCTCAACTGTCTATGCAACTGGACATTATGTGAAATCATTGACAGAAGCGATCTCGGGATAGTGGAACGGAGAATTTTATTGTAGTATTGACTACCTCTGCAAAGCTTACTGGGAAGGCTGACTCAATACAATTTGCTGCCAAATACTCCAAAAAAGTATCAGAATCTGTTACATCCGCATTCTAATGCGTACTAGAGGTCAAGAAGAGAAAAATACTAACTGATGACTAGGCAGCATGTTGTCAGACTTTAGCCTGTTCCGTCAGGAAGTAATATATAAAAAAAAAAAAAAAAAAAAAAACTTTGTGATGGCGGATAACTGTTTTTAAAAATACGGCCTAATATGCTGAATTGTAAACTGCAAAAAAACTTAAGAATATTTCGAAGTTCGCAGGCTACACGAGAGTTCCAAACTTTGTCGCATCTTAATAATTTTATAAGTTCGCGGGCTAGAATGAGAGTTCAAAACTTTGTCGCATAACAAATAAAATATGTTTTTTACCGAAGCACTAAGGAGCATTTCACTTCAAAACCGGACAAAATTAATTCGCACTTTTATTTTATTGGAAATTAATAAAAATATGTAAACGAATAAAGAAAACCATATTTTTTTACAAATATGGCAAAACTTAGACAAAATTATTTATTTCTTATGTATCTATCGTATTCTGATTCATCTGAATGCGCAAGTCTGGTCATGGTTGGTCTTCTTCTGTATCCAGTTCTACTGCTGCTCGAACAACTCTATGGTTTCACTCTTTAAAGGGTTGGCTTTTGCTAGGTTTACGTTTCCGTACACAATTTATAAAAGGATCTGATGTGAGAAGCAACCTGTTGAGGACATTTTGGTAACATTCAATCCACAAAAATATTCGGGCATAATTTGCCGGTATCAGCGGTAGTGCTTATTACGGGCTTCTGCGGCTTCTTCGGATAGTTGTCCGATAGGGAGGATGACATATTTTATTACAATATAAGTTTTTAAACTGTCATGGTCATTACTGGATGGTTTTGTCTCCTCATTAACACCCACCCGCAATAACTTCAGTTTATCCGTGATCATGGTGCTTGCAACAACACCGAAATATCGGAAACTCGCAACAAATAGTAAACATGGTAAATATCCCGCTTATAATGTTAATATTTTATTACAGTTGTACCGTGCACCAGGATTTTGTTATGCTAGTATTATATATCTGTGATTTTGTGAAGATTTGGCGCCATTGGATCAGTCTGTGAAGCCTGACCGGCCTTTGACCACGACCTTTTTCGCACGTTCTTGTCGTACGTGATCCACTTTTCATCACCAGTTATCAGCTTCTTCAAAAATGGTTCGGTTTCATTACGTCGTAATAAAGAATCACAAATGAGTACACGGTTCATTAGGTTTCTTTCAGTGAGCTCGTGAGATACCCAAATATCGAGCTTTTTTGTGTACCCAGTTTTTTTCAAATGCACCAAAACTGTTTTGTAGTCACTAGGTCCATAAACATCGTTATTTTTTTTTCGCGGCTTGCGTTGCATTTTTACCTTTTTTGTAGTAAATTTCTTCATTAGATTCACTCATCTTGACAGTACGAAAAACAAATGAGAATCATACATTTTCCTAATTTGAATTTGGAATAATGTTCTTTAAAATTTAAACTTTCAATGATACCAAATCCAGCCAGATACAAATAGACCAAAAAGATTTAAAAAAAAAAGCCAAAGAGATTTAATTACAAGTTCATACGTTATATAATGCGAAAAGTTTTTTGTTTTTTGTTCCTTCGTAGCGCCACAAAATAGAAAGTATACAGAAAGACCACTCCCGTCTCCTATCCTCGAAAATTGTTTTAGATTTTCGTTTAGGTTGCCCTGTAAATTATGAGTGAGTAGTATATACCTCAAAATAAAAATTAATTTAAATATTAGTTACTAATTTTAAAACAAAAGAAGGATATTTTTTATTATTTTAGTAAAATTTTACCTGTTTAAAAAAATAAAAGACCACAAAAAAAAGATTAAAAGTAGAACTCGTCGATTTCGAACTTGTTTAAATGCACGGTTATTACAATTCAATGTGTAGAAAAGCCGCATTTTCTTTAAATACATGATGGGGAAACATATGCAAGGCATTGAAAAATATTATAGACCTATTTTGATCTTCTTCCAAAAATCTGAATGATATGACCAGGATATGACAAACGCCCGCGCACGCACTCTTGACAGCCGCGACCACAGACTACGCGAGATACGCCGCGACAGTGTTACATACTCTTTGCGCCGCCTTTTCTAAGCTACTTAGCCCATTTTGATAATGAGGTGTGAATAGGAAACCACATACCTAGGTGTCTTACTGAATCAAGGAGGAAAAAAAACGACTTCGATTCCGTCTCCCTAGAGTAAATAATATTCTGTGTATTCCGCCGTCTTTGGTTGGGTGTATATAAAAAAATACTAAGTGGTTACGTGAATGTTTTCTAGATTGTGTTTAAATACTCATGTGCATATTTTTAACCTTTTGTGTCTATCTTATATTTACGTTTCAGATGAACTTAAGAGGAAATGCGGTCGCATGGCTGGGAGGTGTTAATGCATCCGCCGTATAGTCCTGACCTTGCACCTTCAGATTTCCACCTGTTTCGGTCTCTTCAGAATTCTTTAGGCAGTGTCAGTTTAACATCACGAGAGGACTGCCAAAACCACTTGTCGCGGTATTTTGATCAGAAGTCCCAAAATTTCTATAGCAATGGGATCATGTCCCTACCTACAAGATGGCAAAAAGTTATCGAACAAAAAGCTACCTACATACTTTAGTAAAATGTAAATAAGCTTTATTAAAATATGTTTTGAATTTTCTTAAAAAAAGCGAAGAAACTTTTCCCCTACCTATTACTTAGAAAATTCAGTCGGATATTATGTCTGCGACCACATTTCATCTGAATGAGAAAACCACGGAAGATTACAATAAATAAAGAATTGCTTATTTTAAAGCGCTTATTTTAGGGATAGTATTTAAACGAGCGAAAATAAATTCAAATTAAAGTTGTAAAGGTTGTTGCGATTTGAAAATAAAAGTTTGTCGACGCCTGCTGCGCGGGGCTCCTTTTAATGTCTTCAGGGTCTTATGTAGCCTAACATGAAGGAGATGACGGGAGCTAAGTTGGCTCGGTTTGCTCGCTCACTTCAGCTCCCTTCATCCCCTTCGAACCTAACCTATCCGTGTATGACTAATTCGTTGATAACACGAATACATCCGAACTCGCGCGCTGCCCAACGATGTCGCCTCGTAGGTTTCTATGCTATTTTCAAATGAATAATATGCTAACATAGAATAATAGGACCCCAATTACATTTAAGGTATGTCATAATATTATTGGCGCAGCTCACAAAAACCTCCTAAAAGGTATTACTCAAACCGGATAAGTAGTGACTTAGTATATTAGTCGCCTATTCAATATATTTTACGCTCGGTTAATAATTTCTCTTATTTTAAATACGCCGCAATTTTTTAAACTTCTTCTGTTTAGTTTTTATTTACATGAGGCGTCATCTGCTCGATCAGCTCTTCTTCATGTTTCCTTTACAGGGTGCAAAGAAAAGTGATCATATTTTTTAAATCTGATTATGTCCGAAACAATAAAACAAAACAACATGACAAAGGTAAAAGAAAGAATCTGTTCTTCTTTCTTTTCAACGGAAGTTCGTGAACGGTTAAGTAACATAATGATCGCCTTTATTTTGTACTTTATTTGCATTACTGTAATAAATATTTACATGTTCATTAATTAATCATTACATTGAATATAAATAAAAAAATAATTACTTATCTAAGGTATTTTTCATAACAATGTGTACGTTCATTTTTTTTTATAATAAAAATACAACAGTTTACTAAAACAAGGTTTTTGATTAAGTTTATTTCGATATGTACCTACCCACCATTTTATTTTCACTTTATATGTTGTTGCTTTAGGGCAAAAAAGGATGTTCGATGTATATTATTAAAGACTTCATGGATACTTCTTCTACGTGTGATAGGCAAGGCAGGGTAGGACGAGGGAGGACCGGCTCACAGGCCATGACAAATAATGTCACAAGGCTCAGGCCAATTTGTGACTGACGAGAATTCGAACTTTAAAACTATTCATTTCTCTTTGCGAGAACTCTACTATACATCATAATAGATAGCTTGATCTCTGTGACAGCTGTCAGTATCAATACAGTAAAAATAGCACTTGACAGGCTAACAATAATGTATACGTCAGTTTGACATATGTCGCAGAGATCAAGCTATTTTTTACGAAGTATAGCACATTTTTTACAATACATTGGTCTCATAATATGTAGGGTAGTTAGGTCTCAGCGACGGTATTTAAAATGTCACCCTCGCCAATTGTAGATTTCTTGTACTTTACTTTATTTCTATCTACTAACAATGACGCTAGGCCATATCAATACATCATCATAATATTAAGACATCTAGTAAAACAAAGTCTACATTTTGGTCGAGTTATCTTACATAATTCGTAGGCACTAAGTAACTAAAGTTTAATATGAGTAGAAACTAATTTTCTGCTATTAAGTACCAATGCGTGGTAGCATATTTTGTGGCACAAAATCGTTTGGAGCAAGCTCCTGCTGAATACAGTCACTTGCCCGTTTGGTGTGACTTTTGAACTAAAATAAGAACCTAAATATACAGATTTCATATTTTTAGGGATTATCTGGAGTTTTTTTCCTTGTATAGCTCATTTTACCTTTATTTAATAACACGATTTGGGTACCGCTGGTGTAAGATCCCACAGCCACCAAAATTTCTTAGACCTACAAAACGACATTTTCTCACAAAATAATCCGTAAAACCCTAATGTCTGTATGTTCTTCTAAAACCTATGATAAACAATTTGGTGGTTATTATGGCAGAGGTCCAGCGGTTACAGCTCTTCGTGCTTCGCGGGTTGCTTGTCACTGATGTAGTACGTCGTCTCCGGGAGAGAGACCCCGTAGTCAGAGGTCGCGAGCGCGTGGTACCGAGATCTCAGGAGATGTGCAGCGGCCTTCGGTTGCCGGTTTCGGGTGAATATACCCTTCTTGTTGCCACCCACGCGGGTTATCGCTGCAAGGGAAAACGAGATTAGCGAAGTGAAATTTTAAAGATCAGCATTGCAAATCAGAGTTCAGTTAATGTAAGTAAAGATGCATCGGTCTTTTTCGTTCATGCTTGAGTAGGACATGGTCTCAATATGGAGAAGAGTCTTCACAAAAGTCGGAATACAAAACATCCTTTCAACGAGGCGTTTCAACGAGGGCAATATCAATTGATAACTTTCAAGTTCAAGTAGTTCAGGGACCGTATTTTACGAGAAAGGGATGATGCTAACTGTATCATCTTGCTGTGTAGCATTGCCTGTCATTCACGTCATAATACGAACCCCGGTGAAACTTTGTAACCATGCAAATTCAGATCATTCAGTCTTGCAGGATACCATGCATCCGGATCACAAACAAGATAAAGTTCATATACACCGCCACCTAGTTTTTAATTCATCATTCATTATCATGACATCAAAAGGAAGAACAGTCGTCGCTTACAGCGTGTCCACGCCATCTATCACTGAAGAGAAGAGGAGGATATCGGATGCAGTCGTTCCTTCGGTCGCTCACCATTCAACCTCGGTCACTCGCTCACTCGCGCCTCCGTCATTCAAAATGTCTTCATATTCACTCTTCCTTTGCGAACCGTCAAAAACAGCCACAGCTAAACTTGTAATAACAAATTTTTAAACAATATAAAAGTAATTGAAAATTCTTCAAGTTGCTTCATTTTGGACACACAAACCCTGATCCTGCACATAATTGGACCTTCGAGACTAGAGTTGGGTAAATTGCCGGATGCTTTGAGTTATTATCGATTATAATCCATAAGTGTCCATTAATAGCCTTGCAATGGATGATAACCCTGCTATTAATGTATTGTTAAAAAAATAAATGCTTTTTTTTTGTTTAGTGTAAAATCTGTGGGTGTGAACATAAATTGTTGCTAATAAATATTATTGCTAAATAATATATAAATTGTTGCTAATTAATAATTGCTTTATTTGGTCTCAAGTCGAAGAAATAGACGCCCTTAGCTGGTGGAAGGGTATTTGCAGTTCTACTAAGCTTCATAAAATTGCAGTTGCTATTTTATCAGCTCCTTACACGTCAGCAGCTACGGAAAGGACCTTTAGTACTTAAGCTGATGTACATACAAAAAAAAGAAATAAACTAACTACTGAACGAGCAGGAAAAATAACTTATATATCACACAACTGGAATTTGGAAAACAGACCGTCAAGTAAAGATATGGAAAGTGATTTCCACATGGATTCAGAACCTTTCTCTCCAACATCAGAAATCGATGAAATATCCTGTGACTGTGATGAACCTGTTCTTCTTAATACACCAGAAATAGATCCATTAGCGTCCGATCCAATCGATGTAACAAACTTAGGAGATTTTGAAGATTCCAGTGTTTCTAGCAATAATTAGGCTGAAAATTATTTTTGAGCAACAAATATAAAAAAAAACAAATAAAAAAAAAAAAAAAAAAAAACCCCAAAAATATATCCCAAATAAATGACTGATTATGAATAAAAAAAAAACTAAGTACATAAAAATCTAATTATCAAAAATCAATGTAAATAGCTGATTGAAAATTTTTAAATGGGCCAGATTAGTTTTAAATAACACATTTATTTACAAAAAAGAAAGATGATGAAAATGAAGTCTAATCTGACAGTCCTAAGCCTGAAAACCATGAAGGGAAATTTTCAATCACTAAAATAACATTAACAGCAGGGTTATCATCCATAATTGCTATTAATGGCTACTAACTGACTTTTATTCGATTATTAGCCAAATGATATTAACCGGATTATTATCATTGCCCAACACTATTCGAGACGGATGCTGGATTCGAGACAACCAGGAGAACGAGTAACGACGCCGACACGAGAAGGCGACGCCATAGTTGGACCAGCAGCCATTTTATACGAGAAGAAAAAACGAAGATATTATCAGAAACGCAAACGGTCAGGTCTTTGTTCCCTTCCTTTCCATATACGCATTGATTTGTTTTAAAGCTGTGCTTATACGATTACAGTTGTACGCGACGCGAGAGTTGCAGTTACGCGGCTCCGTTGATGCTTGCACGTGAGTACTTAACTACATACCAACGCTTTTCGTAGTCCGCCAAAATGTCTGTCAAATCTGTAGGGGAAATTCTTTCAGATTTTAAAAAACGTAGGGGTAATGTAAGGGGCCGGTTAACCCAGTTCAAAAATTTTGTTGACTCATTTGAGGGGGCTACCTTGACTACCTTACAAGTAGCCGAACTAAAGTTACGAGTTCAGGCCGCCATCGAGATATTTTCTAAATTTAATAGCATTGAAAGTGAAATCGAATTACTTTCATCGGAATCGGAATTAACCGCTAATTCGGAATATGTAGAAGCGTTAGAATCATTATATTTTACGGCTATGGCCAGTGCGAATTGTCTTATTGACAATGCGGAGGCTTACAACAAGTTCCCTGTTGCATCAGCTCGGGATGTTTTCCGACAACCTGTTAACATTAAATTACCGGATATAAAACTACCTGCCTTTGAAGGTTCATATGATCACTGGCTGGAGTTCAAACATTCATACATTACTATGATCCATAAACGTTCCGATCTAGATGAAATACAAAAGTTTCATTATTTACGGTCAGCTCTGAGTGGAAGTGCGTTACAGGTCATAAGTGCCTTAGAGTTCAGTCCTGCCAACTACATTCATGCGTGGGAACTATTAGAAAATCGCTATCATAATGATAGGTTGTTGGTTAATAATCACGTCAAAGCGTTATATAGTATTCCGTCGGTAAAACAGGAATCACCATCACAAATTCGGAAGTTAATTGATACCGTTCTACGTAATTTACGCGCTCTGGCTTCACTCGATGAACCCACAGTCAATTGGGACACCTTAGTTATTTACTTGGTTGTTACTAAGCTTGATCCTTCCACGGAACGAGAGTGGGAGAACCACATAGGTGCTATGTCTTCAGGGTCAAGCGATAAGGTCAAATTAAACGATTTAATATCATTCCTTAAAAACCGTGCAGATACACTAGAAATGATTAGTGCAAACCACGTAAGGTCAAAGGAAGTGCCTCAAATTGATAAACAGTATCAACATGACAAACGAAGTTCAAACCGCGTGCATAGTTATTCATCCATAAAAATTAATCGTAATAACTTACGCAATAATAATTTTAATAAAAAGGATTTACCTAATTGCGTCTTGTGCAATCAAGGTCATGCGTTGTACACGTGCATATTATTCCTTAACATGTCTATTAGGGATAGAATGAAAGTTGTTACTGATAAGAAGTTGTGTTGGAATTGTCTGCGAGCAGGTCATACGTTAGACGACTGTATTTTTGGACCGTGCAGGCAATGCCAGCGCAAACATACCAGTTTGTTACATTTAGAAAATTATAATAGTCAAAGCGTTAGTAGTAATGCGTGTGTGCGTAGTGAGTCGCGCGGAGAGGCAACCGATACGCACACTACGACGACGGCGTTGCATTCTTTACCAAACAAATCGAATAACACTGTTGTATGCGATAAAACAACTAGTGACTTTAAATTGATAAATACGGTTTTACTTTCTACGGCATTAGTGGAAGTAGCGGATAATAATAATATTTATCATACAGCTCGTGCTCTTTTAGATAGCGGGAGCCAGAACTGTTTCGTTACGGAGAAATTGTCTAAACGAATAAATGCGTCTTATATACAGTCCACAGTTCGAATCTCGGGTGTGGGACAATCTGTCGCACAGTCGTGCCATTCATGCGATATATCAATTCGATCAAAAGTAAACGATTATTATACCAAGCTTAGATGTATTGTCTTGCCAAGCATAACGTCCAGTTTGCCTACGATAAACATAGAAGCTGGTCATATACGTTTTCCCGAATCCCTACAATTAGCAGATCCTACGTTTAACGTAAGTTCAGAGATTGATTTGCTGATAGGTGCAGATAGATTTTGGGATCTTTTAGAAACCGATAAAATACGTTTACCTAGTGGACCATTCTTACAGAATTCTAAATTAGGATGGTTGTTGTCCGGTCCTGTATTTGTAAGGAACTCGAAACCTACTCACGTTCATTGTCACTTAAGTCAGGACATTGATAAGCAGCTCCGGTTATTCTGGGAAATTGAGAATATTCTTTCATCACCAAGTGTGATTCTTACACATGATGAACGCATGTGTGAGGAATTATTTAATAATACGACTAAACGCGAAGAAAATGGTAGATTTTCGGTTCGAATACCGCTAAGAGAGGCACCAGACGCACTGGGTGATTCTTATACGTTAGCGAAGAAACGATTTCTATCATTAGAACGTAAATTCGAACGTTTACCTGAATTTAAACGTATGTATACTAACTTTATGCGAGAGTATAATGACTTAGGTCACATGTCGAAGTTAGCAACTTGTAGTCAACCTAACTATTATCTTCCACACCACGGAGTCATTAAAGAGAGTAGTACGACTACAAAACTACGCGTAGTGTTCGACGCTAGTGCTGTCACTAGCTCGAATAAATCATTAAACGATATTCAACTTCCGGGACCCGCGTTACAAAATGATATTTTTTCTATTTTGTTGCGATTCAGACAATATAAATATGTAGCTTGTGCAGACGTGGAGAAGATGTTTCGTCAGGTTCTTCTCCAGTCTGATCAAAGGTCATTACAGTTAATATTGTGGCGCGATAATCCTACGGATCCATTAGATACCTACCAACTTAATACGGTTACTTATGGTACTGCGTCAGCTCCATATTTAAGTATGCGATGTATTAGACAGTTAGCGTTAGAGTGTGATGATGACGTCATTACTCGCGTCATCACTCAAGACATTTTCGTAGACGACCTTATCACTGGTGCTGATGATTTAGATCATTTAATTCAAGTTTGCCAGAAAACTTCAGAAGTACTACAGTCAGGGTGTTTTCCTTTGCGCAAGTGGACATTTAATGTAGACGTATCTCAAGATAAATCCACAGAACGTTTTATAGGCGAGCATGTGCAAACTAAAACACTCGGATTAGGTTGGCACAACACTAGTGATGAGCTGCTTTTTGTTACGAATATTGATAGCAATGATAACGAGTCGAATTTAACTAAACGGATAATGTTATCAGTAATATCACAAATATACGACCCATTAGGTCTTCTTTCTCCTGTAGTTATAACATCAAAAATAATTTTACAAAAATTATGGTTAAGTAAAATTGACTGGGATACTCCGGTTTCTGGGGATGTTGTTAGCACTTGGAAACATTTTATTTTTACTTTAAGATTTTTAAAGGACATTCGCATTCTTCGTCACGTAAAGGGTGACCACACTCAATATAAAGAACTTCATATATTTACTGACGCGTCCCAAGACGCATACGGTGCGTGCGCTTATTTACGTACATACAATGATAACTCTGATGTAACCGTGCATTTGTTGTGTGCGAAAAGTAAGGTTGCACCTTTAAAGGCTATAAGTATTCCTCGTTTAGAACTTTGTGGTGCCTTAACAGGAGCTAAATTATACAAGAAAATCGTTGAATCTCTTAGGTTACAGTTTAGTAAAATATATTTCTGGACGGATTCTACAATAGTCATGGGTTGGATTAAAATGTCACCACATTTACTTAAAACGTTTGTACAAAATCGTGTGACCGAGATTAACGAGCTCACAGGTGACTCGGTGTGGTTACACGTAGGTAGCAAAGACAATCCAGCTGATCTATTGTCCAGAGGTTATAGTTTAGATTTATTAAAAGATTGTGATTTATGGTGGTACGGTCCGTCTTATTTACGTCACAATTTACATTATTTTGATCAGATTAAATGCGATAATTTAGATGTTTGTAATTTACCAGATTTAAAATGTAAACAAACATGTTTAACTTCTATACAATGCGAAGATTTAATAAACTTTGAAAAATATGCTTCATTCTCTAAACTTAACCGAATAGGTGCTTACATACTTAGATTTATAGACAACACACGCATGAAGTCGACTGCTAAAGGTAAAGACAGCTGTCCGGTCCGAACCGGTTTCTTATCAGTAAGCGAACTGAATGCCGCACAAAGAATGCTTATTAGGTTGGTGCAAATAAAATCATTTCCAGATGTTTACAATAATTTGGTTAGCAGTGTTCCTATAAAACGTACTTGTAAGCAATATAATAAGGTTTCTAGTCTTAATGTTTTTATGGATGAACATAAAATAATTCGGGTTGGTGGAAGAATATTTAATTCGTCTAGTTTTACTTACGATAAAAAACATCCAGTTTTATTGTGTAGTAAACATCCTTTCACTATTAGTTTATTTAGGTATGAACATATAAAATTATTACATGCAGGTCCTCAACTTCTCTTAGCTACGGTGCGTGAATGTTGGTGGCCATTAAATGCTAGAAACTTGGCAAGGAAAATAGTGCATGAGTGCGTGAAGTGTACACGTATCCGAGGTAAGACACTAGCACCCATCATGGGTAACTTACCACTTGAGCGCTTAGAGCCTGGCTTCCCATTTATGCGAACGGGTGTTGATTATGCGGGGCCAGTATTCATATTAAATCGAAAGGGCAGAGGTTCAAGATTAACCAAAGCTTACATATGTTTATTTATATGCTTCACGACGCGAGCTATGCATTTGGAACTTGTTACAAGTCTCTCTTCAAATGATTATATTTTAGCATTAAAACGTTTTATTAGTAGGCGAGGTAAGCCTTGCGTCATTTATTCGGACAATGGCAAGAATTTCGTGGGTGCAGAGAAAGAATTTCCTTTATTTTTAGAAAAAGGTTCTGAAACTATTATTAATTACGCTTCAGACAATAACATTGAATTTCGATTTATTCCTCCTTATACTCCACATTTTGGCGGTCTATGGGAGAGTGGGGTACGCTCGTGCAAGCATCACCTGAGGCGCATAGTAGGTAACGCGCGTTTAACTTACGAGGAATTTTGCACAGCTTTGACACAGATCGAAGCCGTCCTAAATTCCCGTCCAATTTCACCTCTATCCTCAGATCCTTCCGACCTTACTCCTCTTACCCCCTCCCATTTCCTTATTGGCCGACCGTTGACAGCACCACCTACTGAAGACGTCACAGACAAGCAGACTTCGAGGTTGTCACGCTACGAACGAATCGAACAACTTCGGCAGCACTTCTGGCGACGCTGGTCCACAGAATACGTGTCGGAGCTGCAACTGCGAACCAAGTGGAAGACTAAGCAGGATGACATCACACTGGGCAGCCTTGTCCTCATAAAGGATGACAACCTACCACCGTTAAAGTGGCGGTTAGGTCGTGTCACACGTATATTTCCTGGGAAAGACGGCGTGGCTCGAGTAGCGGACATCTACACAAGTACTGGAACAATTCGACGAGCCTTCTCCAAGATTTGTCCGCTGCCACTGCAATCAGTAAGCGACGACGCTTGACCCACCATCATTTTGAAAGCTGGGCTTCCAAGGCCGGGGGCATGTCCACGCCATCTATCACTGAAGAGAAGAGGAGGATATCGGATGCAGTCGTTCCTTCGGTCGCTCACCATTCAACCTCGGTCACTCGCTCACTCGCGCCTCCGTCATTCAAAATGTCTTCATATTCACTCTTCCTTTGCGAACCGTCAAAAACAGCCACAGCTAAACTTGTAATAACAAATTTTTAAACAATATAAAAGTAATTGAAAATTCTTCAAGTTGCTTCATTTTGGACACACAAACCCTGATCCTGCACACAGCGCAACCACTGGAGGTGACGAATGTGTGGCTGCAGACGATCTCGACGACGCTGAGGACCTTTGCCTACCCTCCCTAATAACAACAAGGCAATCACAATACTGTCCGAAACTTGAAGAACTGTTTGGGACACTTGATAGTTTCGATAATGATCATTTAGGTAAAGTTCCTCATTACTTTTTCTAAATCTCACCATTGTCCACAAAGTGCATCTTTTAAAAAGTATACCATGTGTAGAGGAATGACTGTGACGTCAAGCAAGTAGCCAAAAATGTTTTGAACTATTTGCGAGACTGAATGAACATGTATATTTGAGCAAGAGCGGCCCCATTCCAAATTTGTACCTAGTTGAAAACTATAACGTAGATCTTACATAGCATTAATAATTGTGAAATACTTACATTGGGGTGTCTTGAAGTCAGCAAAGTTCCAGATGAACTCTCCGACGAAGAAGCCTGCCTTCCGCAGGTGGTCGAACGCTTTGAAGTGTTCTGAGATCAGCACGCACTGGTACTCCTCCGACCAGATGTACTCAGGGTACTGGAAACAACAAAAACAGACGAATTGAACAGCCAGAATAGTAAGATACATTGAATTTCATAACTAATGTTTTCATGACTGAATGATGAGCTGCCAATGGAATCTTATACTTGGCAATAGACATAGCTATCACGAGCAAGTAAGGCTAAAAAAAAGTATTTTTTTGTTTTAGGACTTACTAGCATTGGCAATGACGCTGGTAAGGCTATAGGATGCAAGAAACCCTCGGAGAAGTAGGCGTCGGGGAGGCAATCGCCCCGATGCCTAAAACACACCCCGCCTGTATCCTAAGCAGGCGGGACTCCGGGGTCGCGGGCGCTCAGATTGGAGACTCTGCCCGCCCACCAAGTGATTCCGAAAAGACGGTGACGCAGTGATCACGTGCTGCCGTGCAAAGCGAGGCGTTTTTTCACTCTTCCCAGGGATGTGCTCTAACAGGCGTTGCACAGCTACGGCACAGGCTACGGGGTGATCGTTTGAGAGGTCACGGGGCCCCTTCTACGTGCTGATGGTGATCACCGGCGTGGTTTTAGTGAAGTAAAATACCCATACTCCCTGATGTTTTCCCCAAAATTCCAGGCGCCTTTTGAAGGTTGCCCCCGTAAACCACAAAGAAAAGGAAACAAAAGGCCACAGTACTTTCTCAATAAAAAACTGTCTGACAAAGGTAACCTTTAGAAGGGGAATAGAACCTTAAGACAGAAGTGTCTTGGAAAGAGCCAGTAGTACAGACTATATCTGACTATCTCGAATATCTGTCTACTGTAAACTTACCAAGTGCAGTCCTTCGATGGTGTCAGCTCCGTACTCAGACATGAGGATGGGCTTGTTGTGGATGCGGTGCCAGTTGGTGGCCTCTTCTACGACGTTGTTTGTAATCTGTTCCGTTTGACCAGGATTCGCGTACCAGCCGTTATAGCGGTTGAAGCTGATCACGTCCAAATGACGACCCTGGTGTTATGGAAATGAAGTATTCGTATGAAAAATATTGTTACTACTTATATAAGTAAGTTGTACGATCAACATTTTTGTCTAATGGTACTCACAGATTTGTCAGTGGTAGCGCCTGCAGAAATTGCTATAGTGACTGGCCTTGAGAGATCCATAGATTTTACGTGTCGGACCACTTCTCTGTAATGGATAAATTAAATTAAACTAAATCATCAAATTATGGCTAGTTTGAATCTTTTAAAACAAGGCAATGAAAATATAATCTTATTTTTTTATACATTCATGCATAAGAAATATGTGTACATTTCGATGGCGCGGCCACGGCGATTTAAAAAAAAAGCTATGCCAAGATTTTGTAAAAATTTGTAAAAGTTGATTCCCTAAACCGTAAATTTGTCAAAGATATGGTTAAAAAGTTTTAAGGGTTTGAACGTGATCGCGCCATTGAAACGCGGCGAACCGCGCGGCCACGGATATCTTTAAAACTAAGCGTTGCAGAGATATAGTGGGGCCCATTGCCACCCGGAGGCAATGGACCTCACTGCCCTCCCCTCCCCACGCTACGCCACTGTATGGATCTGATGGTTAGTGATGGTATATATTTCTGTGAAGTTGGTAAGATTACAGTACTCACCCGAAGTATCTGTCGGCCAATTTGTTAGCAGACCGAGGCTCGTTGGAAATAGACCACATGATCACACTGGGGTGGTTCTTGTCGCGTCGGATCAGCTCTGTTAGCGACCGCTTGTGTTTAGCCAACAGAGTATCGGAGAAACCACTACGAAATAAGAAATAGTTTTTAGCCAGTAGGAGGACTTGGTATGTTACTGTTAGAGCTAACAAATCGATAATGCCGCCCATCGTGGGACAGATTATAATGAAATAATTTGGTTTGGCGCCTAAAGTGGTAAAGATTTTAATGAAATAATTTGTTCTGGCGCCCAACGTGGGACAGATTTTAATGAAATAATTTGTTCTGTCGCCTAACGTGGGACAGTTCTTACAAAAATAATTTGTTTTGGCGCCCACCGTGGGCCAGATTTTCCATGAATTATTTTATTTGGTGCTTAGTATTTTTCACGTTCCGTGTTTCCAAATTATGAGCAGCTAATATTCCAAAGCTAAAATTCAAAATGCATTATTTTAAGTTATTTTAAATCAAACACATATTTATAACTTACTCAGTATCAACGCTGGGACACTCATCGATGATCATGATGCCGTATTCGTCTGCGAGTTGGTAGATCTCTTCGGCGTATGGATAGTGAGATGTTCTGAACGCATTGGCGCCCAACCATTTGATGAGGTTGAAGTTCTTCACCCACAGCACCGGGTCCCAGCCTTTGCCCCGGAGCTGGAGAAATATTTCAATAATTACGATGAGGTTTGCGGCATAAAGTATTTACAGAAACCCGCACGTGATAGTTCTGATTGGTTTGCGGGCTGATGGGCTAGACCAAAAAAAGTGTTACATTGAAAAAAACGGCACCAAAACCGATACTTCTTGCAGTGATTTTTGAAGCACTTTCTTATCATCTAGGTAACTAAAACTTTTTCAATCGATTCAGCTTGTCGTTAATTTTGAGAATATGCTAAAAAATAACATTTCTTACCGTTTTTTATTAATTTAAATTTATATAAATAATCATCTTTGCGTGATAAATTGTGCGAGGCACAGTGTGCTGCATGCAGGATAGTATAAGCGATGATCCGTATAAAAAGGAGACGCCGAGGAGAGAACCGGAGGCGCACGAAAAAAACTGAAGAGGTGCGAGCGCGCGCTGACTAGACACATACAGTTCCTACGCTAGCAGTCGCTATCGTGTGTTTACACTGAGCATTAGCTGTGTTGCTGTTATTTCAGTTTCGACATATTTTACGAAACTGAAAGACTGCAAATTTGATTAATCGAACTCCGTTTCAACCGGCAGCCGAATTGAGCAAGTAAATTCGGCAAGGCGAAGGGTTTGACCGCCATCAATCGACCAATCACATGCGAGATGAATGACGCGATGTGGATTTCCGTCTGTGTGATTGGTCGATTGATGGCGGTCAAACCCTTTGCGTTGCCGTATTCACTTAGGCAATAAGGCTGCGGGTGGATACATCTCTCTTTTTGTATGCTATACAAAACAACGATAACATATTAATTAAGTATGAAACCAAATTTATTAAACAAATTGTACGTAATCACGATCAGAATGAACAGTGACCCCAAACTAGATCTTTGCCCGTATCTAGGGCGTAGAGTTGCGACATAATGTTTGTGATTAGAGGATTGCACAAATTAAACAGATACAAAAAAGGATGGTATAATTAGAGCTAATGTAAAAAGCCTGACTTACATCAGAATCTTCATGCATGCCGAATCCTTTCAAGTAGAGAGGCTTCTCGTTCAAGTAGATGGTGGTGTTGGACCACGTGACTGTCCTGATGCCGATCTTCTGGCTGTACGTGTCGATCACTTCACCCTGGGGTCCTATTAGCGATGCCTGGGGTGAAAAGAGAATGATTGATTACTGTCTTCTGCCAGCGGCTTTGTCCGCGTGAAAAGTGTTTTTTTTATCCTAAGGGAACATTATACGGGATGAAAAACTCAAAAATCTCAATCTTAAAAATCTATGTCTGTGCCAAATTTCATCCAGATCCTTTAAGCCGTTTTGGCGTGATTGAGTAACAAACATACATCAACACATCCAAACTTTCGCATTTATAATATTAGTAAGATTAATTGCCACACCTTACTTTGGATACAGTACCTGATAGAAGATGATAAACAATAAAAAAATAGTTAAATAAAAAATAAAAAAAACCATACTGCATAAGGACGTAAGTGAATTCAGCAAGGCAAATGATTAGATCCCATCAATCGAGTCACCTAAGAACGCTAAGGTTTTTAAGACAAAAACAACGATACCTTAAATATCGAGACCTATCCACCCGTTTGGAACATACGAGGTTAAAGAAATTTACAAACAAATATGCATACATGCAAGATACGCGCTAAAAACATCGTCCGTGCAGTTGGGTAAAAAGGTCACTGATTTAAGTAACGTTTAAAAGAACTTTGCAGTCAATTGATTAGTCAACTGCTTACATTTAGTAGACGCATCAGTTTTATAAAGTATATTAGGTATTTCGATTATCCAAACATAATTCACACGACTACAATTTACAGTCGGGTAAAATATTGCCGTCGCATAGATTTTCCAAGCTATTGGCATCTTTAATTTGTATTTTTAGATGTTTTTATGGGATGAACCAATTTAATAGGTATTTACATATTTTATTAACATGACCTCATAATATTGGTTCTTACATTTTTTTCCTTTCAGTTTGAGGAAAGTCAGTAAATATTTGCTTTGGCGTCTCGATCTGGGTGACTAATGAATATAAAGTATGTTCTTAGCGAGGGGATTTACCGAAATGTGATTTACATAAATTTGTACCTCAAATGGATGATATACCTTCTAGGTTAAGAAAAACTCAAAAACAAAATATTTTTTTTTTCATTTCAACTAAATCATATAAAGATACTTTTGAATTGTCAACAAAAAAACTTAAAATAAAGCTACTTGCATATTCGCAAGCGGCAATAGTTCTCTATAGAGAAGAACGTACAAGAAACTTCACGGACACTCTTTTCCATCAGTAAACTGTAATTCCAACAAGTATTTGGTTACATCATTTTTGTTGAAAATTACACGTCAAGAGTAAAACAAACAACACCAAAATACAATACTTAATAGAAACAGGCCTAGGCAGCCAAGTTTTAACCAATCCCAACCGATGGCACACGTTCACGAATATGACGAATGGATTGGCACCAGTCAGCTCAAACAATCGTCAGATATCACGGTGTATGTTTCGAAAGGTAAGCCTGAACACACCAGCCAATAAAGCACTATAAGCAGTAGGCATCACTTGGCGATACCCAAATCCCTAGGCAGTGACCCTAACTTCACCGTAATTTCTGCTTAGTATATCATGAACCGCGGCATGATGTATTCCAGTATAAAATGGTAATTCCGAAACAAAAAGAGATTTAAGATGCTACAATATTTTACCTTCATGGTATACAAGTATCCAGGTTCAGGGTGCATAAGGTAGGGCCACCAGAAGTTGGCGTTGCCGATCTCCAGCAGTCCAGCGCATTCATTGTAGGCTGTCACCTGCGTATCGTTCTTGTCAAACACTTGTACAAAGCAGTTAACCTTGTCCGAAACTGAACCTCTCTGTGTCACGTTGTATACTATGAAACCTAGAATTAAAAATGGGCTATAAGAAGAAAATCAGGATCAGAACTTATTCCTGGGTAATAACAAAAATGCACGCATAAAAAACCATTTGAACAAAAAAAATGAAACCTTCTAAAACAAAACACTACAATGCGAAAAATAACTTTGTTGCCCAAAGTTGGTGCCGAAAAATGAAAAACAATAGGTACCAAAGACACCAACTTCGGGAAACAAAGTTATTTTTCGCTCTGTAGTGTTATTTTTTGTATTAATAATTTTTTATTTTACTCTTTTTAGTGTTGATACCTCATATTACCATGAAAACCATTTCTAGTCAGAGTACATCTCATTTCAATTCCAATAAGCCCAAACACGACTAGGATACATTGTTTTATTACGGAGTTCCAGTGCCTACTTTCGGGCTTCATCATCAGATCTGATCTATGGTACCAGTTTCATCGGTGCCATTTATTTAAATGTATTTGATTCATCATAGTCGCTTAAACTATTAGAGATATCTTTACCCTTAAGGAGTCCTGGTGGCCATCTGTGGTCTTCTTCATCAGTTCCACTTCACCAAATGATATTTTCTGAGTGCAAATGCTTGCCATGTTATTGAAAATACCAAAATTACTATATCTGCCTACAATATTTGCGCAGTTCCCACGATTTCTATGGTATCCTACAATCAGATTCTGATTTGGTGACAATGGGACCACCACGAGAGTATACTTTTTCAAACGAAAAAATAATTTTGCAAATCCGTCTATATATGACGGAGATATGCACTTAAAAGAGATATCCGAATTGAGAATCTCCTCCTTTTTGGGAAGCCGGTTAAAAACAATGCACCTGCCATGTTATCTTTTCACCATCGCTATCACCATTGATTGGTAGAAAATCCCTAAGGCGTTAAGTCCGCCATTGTACTCCTACTTGAAATTTTAAATAAATAATAAAAAAATTGTGATCAGCAATCAGTCTAAAACGCATTGATTATGGTCTAAACATATTGATTAAAGTAATATCTATTTCTTTTTGTGACGCTGATGACTATTGAAGCGTGAAGTATTTTATAACGGGCAAAAATTAGTAGATTGTTTACCTAGGGAGCATACAACTATTTTAAAGGCGAGAGTGTTTCTTTGAATCTAGAGCGGAGCGAGGGATTCCAGAGTAGAATCCCGAGCGTAGCGAGAGGTTCTAAAGTAGAATCCTGAGTGCAGCGAGGGATTCAAAGTACGTCACTCGAGCTTAAAACAGTGTTGCTCCCGAGGTGGACACTCTACTTTTTATCACCCTCTATGAGAAAATAAGTAAGTGCAACTTATGAACAAGAACGATATGTTTATTTATTTACATAAAAATGAGAACCATAAGACATAAAACAAATTAATTAGAGGCTAATGTTTATATTTGAACAATTATGAAAGTGCATCGTAACAATTTTATTAGTACCATCCGTTACAGTTGTAGATTTATTTTCAGCTTGGGAATTAGAAATAGTCTCAGTAAACGGTGTCTCAGGATGTAGTTTTTGAGAAACTTGAATATAATACTATCACTTGAGAAGACGCACTCATTTTTTATAATTCGAAAATCTGAATTTGAAACAACTACGAACGAAGGCAGAATTCATTTAATTTCGCGCGTAGTTTATTTTTCATCAACTTTTTCATCAATTTTCAGCGAGTCGCATATTCAATACATTATTCCCGCATTGTTTGTGATTCATCTGTTTGCTGATTGGAACATTTACTAACAATTTCTACATTCCAAATTAAAATCAATTTTGGTCCCTAAGGGATTAATGAGCTATTTTGGTCCCTGTTTACGAGGAATAAACTAGCTCTTTTTGAATAGATGTGATAAAAAAAAATTACAGATCCCAGTATATAACACTCAACAACAGACATCACTATTAATCCACTCGAATTCCAGTAAGAAAAGATCATTTAATTTTGTAATGTCGTATACGATTCACATAAAGGTCCGAGGGATATTATTCTATAGGTCCGAGGACCCCCGAGGAGTATCACAGTCTACACCCATCAATCATTTCACTAATAGCGTTAACTATGATCAATCATTTCGTCAACTAGCGAGTGATTGCCAAGATTGGGTTTCTACCTGTAAGTCCTTGTATGTCAGTGTTGACGATGACATCATCGATGTACACTTGAGGAGTAGAGTACAGGAACACTGTCCGATGAATGCCAGCGTAGTTATAAAAGTCAAACGTGTACTGTTGCTCTTGACGAATTTTGTTCGGTCTGTAAAAGACAAAAAAAAAGGTAAACTAAAAAAAAAAAGGTTTAACTAAGGTATGCCTATCTAACGAGGATCTTATCAGAATTATATAATACTGCCGACATATTTATGTTTCTGGTCTATATTGACCGAATGTAAGAAACTAACAGTTACTGCAGAATAACGACTATCGTACCAAAACCGCCATCTCAAAATACAATTTAACTATCTACATTTTGATCAGAGGCTTTTTTTAAGTCATAAAATGATAAGGAAAGTACAAAAATTACTGAATTTTGTGTCACGCGGATGCGAAACGAGTGCGCGTTTTGTTCCCTCAATGTCGTTGGCGACTGTCGTCGTCTTAATATAAGTCCTAAAAGACCCAGTAGAATTCTTAAGTATGTATGCTGTGTAAGCTTTTTTTAGAACGTAGATACACTGAAAAAAAAGTTTCGTTCTACGTAACCAAAATTTTGTCTACCAATTACATAAAATTAGTGACAGCCGAACCAGTGTAACACATAACAAAAGCCAGTTGAGTTACTGGAGTAATGTAGCGTTTAAATAATCTATTTTAGTTTTGTATTGCAATTTTTTTTTTGCTTAGTGTTCCCAAACAGTTTGTTTACGGCTTAACTCATTACATGTTAACATTTGCAAAACTTTTCGGTCAATATAGCACCTCATTTATGTTTCAGTAAGATATCTGTTTGTCAATTTATAATTGTATATGCGGTTATATTACTTGAACGGTTTTGTAAATTATTACTTAATAGCATTATTAACGCAACTTAACTTTGTCATTGTCGTACCAAACATTTTTGCAGTGTCCCATCAAACTTCCCAGTAAGTTTAGCTGATTTGTTTTGCTGCCTTGCCAAACACTTTGACTGATATTAACTAAATTAATTTGTTATTTTCAACTTAGTAGTTTTCTAATATAGACCCTAATGGTTTTGTTATATATGAATGAATAGTTATGCCTTATTGAGAAAACTGTTTTGTTATATATGAATGAATAGTTATACCTTATTGAGAAAACTGTTTTGTTATATATGAATGAATAGTTATGCCATCTTGAGAATACTGTTTTGTTATATATGAATGAATAGTTATGTTTGAAAACTGTTTTGTTTGTAGGTCAGTGTAAAATAGTCATATTTTGACCAAGATACTACCTGACACTGACCTGCAAATTGCAAAAAACGTGAGTAAATTTTGAATTGTGGGGGTCCTGTGGTCCAACCGAAAATCGGGCAATGAAAGTCATAATATTATGTATTAAAAACCCATACACATATATATTGATTATACAACTTTTATTCATAATAATAAAAAAAACATGCAAAGTAAAATATTTAAGATCTTGTATGTATTTTAAGATGAGGAAAGCAATAACGTATTTGCCAACTCCTTCGAGTAGGTCGTGCATGATATCAACTCCTAACTGGTCAAATAAATTAAAGTTTTTAACAGATAGCCAACTCATTTTTCTTTTCACAATGCCGTAGATACTCGTAGTCACTCACAGGCCGATCAAGATAGTCTTAGTCCATCACTGGTCTTCGAAGGTCTTTCAGTAATTTCACGAACATGAAACCCAGCACCCGCAATGTAGGTAGATTTACAGTCACAAAGATGACGCGCGAAAGTGCAAACTTTGTTCACTCTGAAACCAGGCTTTCGAAATGGCCGCGCAGCCGCAGGTACGTCAGTGCAAACGAGGCGATATTATACTTATAAGAACTTAAGAACGACTGAGACAGTCAGAGACAGTATTCCACACACATTCGAGTCCTATTGGTTTGATCATAAAGCCACAGATTACCTAAACAGATTTTGGTGGCTTCAACCAAAGCGTTCCATTACGCGCTACAATATAATTGTAACAGGCAGTTGTTTACTCAATTTATTCATAGCCAAAGTTTTGCAAAGCAGCACATTGATCGTGCGTGTTTTGTCCACAATTTGTGGTTAAGTATTTATTACCGAGCGTTAAGTTGAAACAGCAAAATTTTTTTGGCAATATATAGACAAAATTTGCAGCATAATGCGTTTGCAACATACAGTCAATGTTATTAGACTTATTATTGTCAAAGAGTTTTGTTATATTGCGTTCAAAGGATTGGTTACAGGGTAACGAATCAGTTTATCTAGAGAAGTTCGGCATATAACAACAAAAATATTGATAACATCTCACCAAACTGAAAATAACAAAACCAGTTTAGGACCTGTTAAATATACCAGTTTTATCATTTTAAATTAATTTTATTTTTGACTAAACAAATTTCGGTTATTCCTAAAATAGTCAAAATACTTTTGTTATTTCTTTTTTTCAGTGTAATGTAAACAAAATTTATTGTTTTAAAAACATGAGCCAATGCAAATGTTTGCAATCTTATCATTTAGGTATCCGGGAACATATTTTATGATATTTGCTTTTGCATTTCGTGCTGAATAAATTAACGACCGTCCAAGTAAATCTTTGTATTATACATCAGAAGATTGTTAGAGAGTAGGTACCGTAATGCACATTCGCGTCATTAATTACTTACGCAAATTATAAGTGGAATTAATTACTTAAAACATTTGACTTCAGTTTTGAAGACTAGCTGGGAAAAAGACTATTGAAAAGTGTTTGTTCTTGCTGGCTGTTTCTATGGCCTTATTTATTCTCATGCGGATAAGCTGGATACCGCTTCCAAAAGTTCTATCTAGGATAAGTTTATTCAAGTGGGCATGGATAACCAAACCCAAAAGTTTGAGGAATAGCGAAAAACACTCATTTAGCCGATTTTAATGAAAACTAAAACTGTATCGTTGGATTTTTGAAAAATCTATATGGCTAGCCAGAAATCGAACCCGTTGATCGCCGATAAAAATCACACGCTGTATTACTACACTATCCGATAGTGTCGCTAGTAAGGATATAATTCTGGGAAGTAATGTTATAAGACAAACTTGAGGAGAGACCTCATTTTTAACAAAATACTTTTTTTAATAGGAAATCTATCAGGCAATTTTATCGATGACATTAAAAAATCTTGGCGAATTTTGGCAAAATATTGAAATGCCGAAACTAGTACTTACAATACTTGAGTTGTCGAATCAAGCTATGTATTAAAAATAACGACCATTATTTTAATCACTTTAGTTTTAATAGGTAAGAAAAATAAAAGTGTAGATTGTTGAAAATTAGGTCTTTTCTTAAGTTTGCCGTATGACATTACTTCTCAGAATTAGATCCTTACTAGCGACACCATTGAATGGTGTTTTTATTTCCAAAATCAACGGGTTCGATTCCAGGCTAGAAATAATCATTTAAAAAAAACAATTATGATTCATCAAGATCCTCGTGACTCCTTTCAAGATAAGAATGCTTGGCAACATGCTGGTCCTGCTGCGTTTAGTGTAGACAAAATCAAATTTGTTAATTTATATTCCTATTCATAGTTATTGTATTTTTTTAAGAATTTGACTCACACCCTGTTCCGTTGTTGTTGAATTAGGTATTTTACCTATGTTTACAATATTTGTAAGTATGTGAGAACCATGTTCCTTTTTATCAAATTAATGAATTTACCCGTTAATGCCTTTAATACTTTATACCTGTACGCAGTATAGTGTGTAGTGCTATTCTGGGTGCATCGTCCTCACATATATCAATTTATTAATGTATGTACTTATGTTAATATTGTAAAACACATTTTTTTTTTAAAAGAGTAAGTATGGAGTTTCTTGTGCGTTCTTCTCCATAATAAGCTACTATTCCGAATGCACAGTAGAATCAGTTTTTATTACTTGTAAATTTTAATTTTAATTCTTTGACGTTCAAAAGTGCCGCTTTTTGGCCTAATCGAATAAATATATTTGACTTTGACTTTCCTTTCAGTGTTTTTTGCTATGCCTCATATTTTCGGATTTGGTCATCCACGTCCATTTGAAAAACTCAGCCTGTATATCACCAAACCACGAAACAGAAAAAACAGTTTTTTATACAGGCTGAGTTTTTCACACAACATTGCACGAAACATACTTTAAAGGTAACAATATTAGCATGGAAATAACGGTGACCGGCCATTATATAGTGAGGGTGAAGAGTTGCACACATATCCAATATCAACCTGCTACTAAGTCCCTCTCCAGGGCAACACAGATAGAGTGGTCATACAGAGTTGAAAACATACCCAACATAAACAGTCTTGACGGCGCCCTGAGGCACGGTGTCACTGAGCAGCGTATTATCCACCACCACAGTCAACCGATTGCTGCTGTTGAAGCTGACCACGTCCGTGATCTCTGTCTCAAAAGGCAGATGGCCGATCTCGTGGTACATCACCGACTTACCGTTGACGAACTGAAAGAAAGCGTTAGGAATGCGGTAACTGATATAGAAGATTTAGTAATTTTAAGGAAATCACATGTCAGAGTTATGAAGTTTCCACCTGTTGCATTACATTTTGGGCTATTGATACCGAGTTCTAATGTGATCAATCGCTCGTTTGTGCTCTGCAATGTAATTATACTTGCATGCAAGTGTTCTGCTGGTGACAATATGCCCTGAGTATGCACATGGTAAATACAGAATCGCATGTTTCATCTACGGAATGATACTGAATCCATGTAGGTACTAAGATAATTTTTAAATGTCCTCTGCTTGTTAGGCCCAGCTGGAAACTTCCAACCATTAATCGAGTGCATCATTTGCAAGCACATTATCATTTCCGCCTTCCCTTATGCGCCTTACTACATCCGTGGGAAGAAAACTAACTCCAAGCCTTTACTTAAATACAATATGTCATTTCTAATACTAATGTTGTTCTATTATATTTATAGCAACGGTAAACAATAACGGCACGTAATTGGCAGAATGTCGGCGATGACTTTTGCTATGGTCATGTGTTTGTACAAAGACAAATGAAGATTGAAAGCTTACAACTGCAATGTTCCTGTTAATTTAAGTTGCAAAGTTGTTGTTGACCGTTATATTGTTGTGTTAGGTACACAAACTACTTACAATATAAAGCTATTACGTTGGTTATTTATTCGAATAGGTATTTTATATTATTTATCTACTTACGATGTCTCTCATCTCATCATATTTTTATGTCTGTTTGTATGTACGTATTTTTTTCCTAGAATCGCTTACGTAACGCTAAAAGCTTTGCTAAACATTATAGATTTAAGCTGTTTATATTGACGATATGATAAAACTAAGTGAGTGTTTACGGATATTGCTCAATACTGCGGTATCTTTATTGGAATCAAGCTGTGAGCAAGTTTACAAGTTAGGTAAATACATTAACGATACACAGATAAGAACTATTAGTTGTTCCACTAACGAAATAAACCCAGCGAGTTAATTGCTTTCCGATAGGGTTTTAAAACTATTGTTTCCGAAGTAAGCCGGTGCTAGAAACCTAAATACATACTTTAGTTAAGTCTATGTGATAACAGCTGAGGCGGTTTTTTTTAGGGATTAATAGTACTTGCTGAAAATATATTATACCTACTAGGCATTATTTTACAGGCCTATGTGTATATGTACTAAGTAATCATTCAGCGCGGCAAATTCAAATTAAAATATGTTCTGGTTTAGTAAAAACACATGCCTTTAGTACTATCTGAGAAAATAAAGATAAGCAAAACATTACCAGAATAAGAATACACGGTTAATTCGAACAAAACCTGGGCGCATTCACCTCACGTGGATGTCGTAAAAATGTTCCTGCGATACAATGTACGCTTATGTACCTATAACGTTATACAGAGGGATTAATTTGAACCTTGGTGTGGGGATTTTATTAGGATTCTCTTAAATACTTACACACCGATGCTCACTGCGCTATTATAGTCCTTATGTTGCGTTAAATGAGCTCAATATTCCGATAGAAAAAAGATTTGAATCAGTAGTTTACAAGCGACTTTACGTCTATATTTACGAGGTGTTTGTTTAAAATTATGATGACATTGCTCTCGGGTTTAATTTAATTTACTTAAAGGTCAATCGAATCAATCGATAATATTTTCATTGGTCTCAGGTCAAGTTCTCTACGTTTTACGTAAATGTTTGAGATTATTTTTACACGCTCAAAAATAATCACTTATCAGACCGAAAATTTCATATTTTTAAATCATTTGTAAATGAATGGTGTATCGAAACGATATCTATAATTATCTAAGGGGCCAATCCACGATACGAAGTTTATACAGGACTGCTTCGCGAGCCTACGCAGCGTCTACAGAACTACGTCTTGGGCCTACGCAGCATCTACGGGGCTGCTACATAGGCCTATGCAGCTTCTATGAGGCTGCTACGCGAATTGCTACGTGGGCCAAAGTAATGCTTAAGAGGCGGCTAAGTGGGCTTACGCAGCGTCTACGCAGCCAGTACGATGTGCATACATCAAAAAAATCCTCCATAATCGCTCAGTGTGAAGTACCTCCTAAAATATCTACTAACCAAATCTCTTCCAGTTGTTAATGTCGTGAACTCGTGACCACAAAATGCAATAAGAAATATTAATATAAAAGGTCTCAGACGGAACCACTGAAAAACCGTTTAACCTTTTTAACATCAAGGACGACGTTCAGATTAACATCAATCAAACGAGGGTGGCCTGTTGGAACAATGGACCAAGATATTATGGTAAAATAAAACAGAATGTTGCTTCCTAACCTTTCGAACCACTAAACGGCTTTTTATTCAATACGTATCATAAAAGTCTATTTAATTATTTTTTCCTTGTAAATAAGCTTATTATAAATGTACTTTTACTACGATAAATTAAAATAAATTAGTTATAAATGTATGCACGCAATTGGTGAGAAATAAAGACTTTTTAAGGGTTGAAAAAAAAGTAGAGGTGGCCATTGTATATTTGTTTGAAATGTATAACCACGCATAACTTTTTATTGAGTGGTCCGATTGCAAAAAAATATTTTTATTTGAAAGAGAATTCGCCTCAAAATTGGTCCCAATTAAATTTGAAAAATAAAAACCACCCCTAAAGTTATCCTTATTGATTGAATTTTTACTTTTCATTCCCACAGATTTTTTAATTGCGAACGGATTCTGTTAAAATTAATAAGTTAACGGAAAAGTGAAAAAAAAGGTTTTCTTTTTTAAATTAACTTTGAAATAACGGATTGAAAAGCAAAAAATATATATGTTTGTTTGGCGCCAACTCAAAATGCTAGACTAAACATTTTTTTAGCCGACTTCAAAAAAAGGAGGAGGTTCTCAATTCGTCGGAATCTTTTTTTTATGTTTGTTACCCGTTTAGTCAAAGACGCCTAGACTTATTTCGATAACTCTTCTTTTGTTTGACAGGGTATACTTTCCAGTTGGTCCGATGGTCATCAGGTTAGGATCTGATGATGGGATCCTGGAGAAATCGAGGGAATTCCTCAAATATTATACGCATATGTATAACGATTTTAGTATTTTCATCAACAATGCAATCATTTGCACTCAGAATGTATAATTTGGTGAAGTGGAACTGATGATGAAGACCAGAGATGGCCATTCAAACTCCTTAATGCTAAGTATGTCACGGGTATAAGATATATCTCGAATAGTTAACCGACTATGATGAAGCAAATACTTATAAATAAATGGTAGTGATGAAAATGTTACCATCATGGATCTGATGATGAAGCGGAAAGGTAGGCACTGGAATTCCGAAATAAAACAATGTATCTTAGTTTTGTTTGGGCTTATTGGAATCGTCATGAGATGTACTTTGGCTACAAATAATTTTCATGGTAATTGGAGGTACCTACCAAAACTAAAAAGTATTTATATATCATAAATAGGTACTTTTTAACAAAATATTCAAACGGAATTCACAAACAAAACACTACAAAGCCAAAAAAATATTTAAAAATAACAAAAAACCCGTCTGCTTAAAAAGGATGGGCGGAGGCGGAGGATACATCTGGTTTTGGTCAGCCAGATCGCGAATATGTATCCTCCGTCTGCTCAGCAAGATTTTCTTCTTGTTTACATCTTTTTAGTTTGCTTTTCAAGCAGTCGGGTTTCTTTGTTATTTTTAAATATTTTTTAGTTTATTTTTTTTTAGAGTTAGGTGCATTTAAACATATAAGTTTAAATGCACCTAACTCTAAAAAAAAAAATATTTTTGTAATCACCTCTAAAAATTCTTTACTTTGAAACCCCACCGATGGGTTTAGAAGAAAAAATAAATTGGGACCCCACAATATGGCGCCCAAAAGCTGCCATTTTTTTATTATACAATTTTAATGTAGCCAGTGACACTCGTAGGTTTAAGACGAATCGATTGACGTAAGAATCATCAAAATCGGCCAACGCGTTTGGTCTCTAGAACGCCACATAGGAACAAACATACATACATATATACATAGACTGATAAACACATTACCCTCCTTCGGCAGTCGGGTAAAAATAACTTTCTTTTCCGAAGTCGGTGTCGTTAAACGGTAAAAATAAGAACCAAAGACACCGACTTCGAAAAAGAAAGTAATTTTTGGCTTTGTAGTCTTATGTTTTGGAAGTTGGTTTAAGATTTTATAGTTATTGCTTTTCAGTCCGTTATTTCGTCGGCTATTTTTTTGTTAAAAGGATTTTTATTTTATTTAATTAATTTTTTTTCCATATTAATTTCCAAAAAAAGAAACATTTAATTCTGCCGTCTAAAATATGTAGATTTATTTGTAATAGTTAATAAGAAAAGTGCCGTCAGTGAGTTTGTATGTGAAGTGTGGGTGTACCTACTACAGGTGCCCAACCCTTTGAGGAATACAGGCGTCATGTGAAAAGTTTCGTGTTTAAGTATAATTAATTAAGGATTCATGGATTTTTAATTGAAACGAACTGACCTACTTAGACCGAGGAATGCTAGAAAATAGGTATACCTATTTTATAAACTTTCTTTCTTTGTCCTTGTAGTATCAAATACCTTATCTGAAATTACTACCTGTACGAGAACCTACCTTATTAGTTATAAACCTGGACTTCGTATTTGGTTATTTTTCAATCTTTAGGCACAATTGTACCCACATACGGCAAACATGGTTCCTATAAATCAATGTCATTGTCCTTATAAATCTCCCGTTGCGTTTCCATTTAGTTTAAATACGAACTTAATCCCGTAGGTGTACAGCTGAATGATTTGTATCTGTTTATATTAGCCAGATTTGTGTTCCGTCGACCCATATTCCGGAGACATTGTCCTGCAAATTGCGCCTTTATACCCCACTTTATAGCACCTCTTACTAAGTCGCCTCGTGGTTGATTTACAAATCATTGTAAACGTAATGAGGTATCGCCTACGTAGCAGTAAATTCGTGATGCTTGACATTATTTAGGTACTGCATCTGTATCTACTATCGTATTATGTAGAATGAGTCACCGTGCCAGTGATTTACAACTTGACTAGAATTTCTACTGGGAAGACATTTCATTTGCTTATTTTTACCTATATAACTCCTGATGGGGTTGAATAGTTGCTTATTAATTACAGTAGACTATTGTGGTGACAATTTTCAATCTACATTGAACTGTAGTACTACTTGGCTGGTGTCCGCAACTCCACGTCCAAATGCTTATTTTGCTTATGAATTGGTTCACTAATGAGATTATCAGGCTTTTTTTATTATCTATCTATGTAATGCACGGAAACACTGGCGTGCCGACTTATAGGCGATTAGAGATTCGCCGGAGAGACACGAGATAAGGTATAAGGTACCACTTATTTTTTATTTTCTTTATAGGCTCGCGCTTGAACGCTATCTCACCTGATGGTAAGCGATGATGTGGTAAAGCCTTTCACTCTGGGTAGAGTAAAAGGCTATGCAGAAAACATTTACCCAGGAATGGGTCGGAACAAGTTGAGAAAACAAAAACGTAGGGGAACATAATTATCTATTCTTCTACACGAATGTTATCGGTTTGTAAGGTTGTTTGTAATGGATATACTCAAAAACTACTTGAATATTCTTTCACCAGTAGAAAGCTACATTCTTCCTGAGGAAAGTAGGCAATTTTTTTTAAACATGTCCTGTGGTTTGCGTCAAGGAAGTGAAGCCGCGGGGAAAAGCCAGTCAGAAATAAAAAAACCGCATCCTTTTCCTATTGCTAAATTCAACAACAGTCATGGAGAGTTCAGCCAATGCCTTCTACATTTTATCACCATTGTATTTTGTTTATTTCAATGTTTAGTTTAACCTTTCCCAAGACAACAGAGATACCTGACAAGATCAAGTACACTAGACAAGTCGGTCGGCAGGAAGCTGATTGAGTAATGCCAGTTAAGTGAGGTCAGTGATTCTTATTGCCCTCTAGTACAATTGGCGTATGCATGACGACCGTCTGCAAGTACAACTTATTTATTTATTTATTAGTTTATCCTCGCACTGGAACGCCTTGCAGCAATTACACCAATGGAGCACAATCGTATAATAAACTCACTATAAGTCTAGGTTTCCTCACGATGTTTTCCTTCACCGTTGTCAGTAATGTCCAAGATAAACTTGGAAAGTTTGTATGAATTTGAAAAAGTCCCATTGGTACTTGCCCGGATTCGAACCCACGACCGGCACGAGAGGTGAGGTCTTAGCCACTGGGCCATCACGACATTTAAAGCGAGAATGCATGGGGACTAATAACCAGACTATAAAGCCTAATCTTTTAAATGCCTATTAAATGCAATTGGGCTGGTAATAAAAAGAAGAAAAGAAACTGCAGCAATCTCGGAAATAATAAAATAAAGATTAACAGAGTGGTGAACACGAAAACATTGAAAACTATGTTGCCAATATTGATTATGATGGATTTGGGTGAAACACGTAGCCCCCGTCGTAATTAATGTTATCAGACAACTAGCATTTTGTTTCATTTCACTGCAACAACTCGTTTAATCATTGTCTACGAACGCACCTCATTGAAGATCACGATTACTGGAATCAAACGCATCAATCAATCGGATCGATTATACAAATCAGTTAACAACTTAATTAACAGGTGAACGGAATTTGCATGCAAGTGGGTAAATTCAATAATTGATGGCTTGTTGCTGTCTCCCGAAGTAGGTGTGTTTCGTTTTAAATCTATGTTAGTGGTCGTCGTTGGGTCAGACGAGAGCGAACTCGCGAGACCGGTGTCGCTCGACAAATTGTCCAATTACCGACAGTCGTTAGGACGCCTAGTGACAACGACACCTCTGGCCGGCTACTACTGAGGCCACTGCTCGGTGCTGCATCTTCCCTTCCTTGTTGTCAAGCGCTGATTTCACTGATTTGATTTTTTTTACCTTCGGCGTCTGGTAATTTATCAGTTTAGTTTACAAACGCTCAAGACCATCTTCGATCCAATCATTCATGAAATTTATTATGTTAATCCAATGATTTCCATACTTCTTTTTTTATATACGTAAGACCAGTTGATCAAGTACCTGCTTGACCTGTTTTATGTTATAAAAAGATTATCTTACATTGCCCAATTTTCTCATATTAGACGTTAACAAAAGCTGATTTTTATGAAATTATTAATTTCGTCACCTGCACGAATTAACTGCAAAGACAAAGACATTCAAATTTTAACACGTCCGAAGGTTATTTACCAGTAAATTATATCTCTAGGAATATCATTTGTCTGTATGAAATCTAGATTTAAAGGATGTCCTAATTTCCAAGCTTCCATTAGAAGCACTCATAAATGACATTAGGTATGCCAACAAACAACTTAGGTTCTTAGCCAACCGTATTGGGAGCTGGGCAACTGTTTAAAATTCAACATTTCTTTGGGCATGGATTTTCTCAAGAAGGATGTGTCTAAAAGATGAAAAAGGGAATATATAAGCCGTTTATATGTTAATCGTGAGAACCGCGGCTCTCGACCGCGAATCCTTTGAATCAACAATGTACACGCTGTATATTTGTTTGTACGCTCTTTTACATAATGGAAAAGGTACGCGTTGGAAATAATAAGAACTACTTTCAATGTATTATCCTAATTCTCTGTAATCTACTTTCCTACGTGATTCCATGTTTGCAGATCTCTCTCTGGCCGGTATACTGCCCGCTATTGCGACCACCTCGAGGATTGAACTTCAGAAATAATTGACTGTGTCGCAATAATAATTATCATCGCCATAAACGGACTTGACATGGCAGTATGACTAGCAAGTAAAATTTCAAATTTCGAATTCATTTATACATTGTTAAGGGGGTTCTACTTAAGAGCTTAATCGTTCTTATAAATGATAAATGATTTTATTTCTGTAAGTTGGTTTGTACAAACACTTTTACATGTCGATCATATTTTTTAAAACTAGATGAGGTCGGAACTTAGATTTGTCTTAAAACAAAATTGTGCTGGTGATCCTTATATGCTAGTAAATTCTGTGTCACATAATTTTTAAACTTAAATTGGTATATAATTTACATCGTAAGCAGGACTAACTTGAAAAGCAACTTAAATCCTAATTAACCAAACAGCATTTTGTAATACATACATAGCGTGGTCTTACCTGTAACCTCGGTTTTTAACTATATGGCTTATCTTGAGCTAGTACTTAATACAAAATTTGACATGCCTTCCAGAACTGGAACTGCTTTAGACTAGTGCTGTACGATGACGTGATAAAATGCATAGTGGTGGTATAACACCCACCCTAGATAGAAAAGATTGGTTTAGAGAAGACTTTCTGGCGCACCCTAGTCAGTCCGTCTCATTCTAACCTAAAGACGCGCTAATACTTTTCAACTAAATCTGCTCTTCTTATAATGATTGAATGAAGAAGATTTTCACCGTTGGATGTTCTAAGTTAACTCACCACTTCAGTCGCGTAGTGAACGCTGCTGAACCGCAGCCAGACCCGCTGCCCCGAAGCACCCCACGACGAAGGCACGTAAAACCGCCGGTCATACCACACCACTCCTACGTGGTCACGCAAGGTAATGTCTTCGCCGACATCATTGTATGAGGATGGCACCGGCATTGTGATCACTGGACCGGTCTGGGGGAGAAATACATAGCGTTAGTCGTGAGTATTGAAAGGTGCTTGTGGTTAAGTAGTGGCGGATGGGACGATCTGCAACGCTAAGAAACCTTTGTCCAGGTTCCCACCTGTGTGTGCCGTGGATGGTAATCCATTAGATATACTCCGAAAGTCCGAGCCTCGAATAGCAAACTAACCCGTTGATTGTATTTGACTATATTTACGGGCAGTCAGAGGCCCGAAAGCATGGCAATGAGTCCTACCAAGGGTCATTGTGTTTCTCAGTTACTGAGTTATAGTGTTCAGAATATATAGGCAATCGATTCATGTAAAATACTGGTATTCGGTCACATCCGGTTTGCGGTTGAAAATTCAGACGAAATACCGGACTGATCATGATCGGGAGTTCGAGATGAGCAGTTAGATCTTTCGATTTTATCTAAGTTCTTTATGAAAATAAAGCGAAATCTATATTTCTAGCTAAGGATGTAGGTATATGGCTTTTTGCTAAAAGACTTGTCGGAAAGTTTTAACAAAAAGTACAAAAATATTAAAATTGAATGGGCTTTTTGTCCTTCAATAATAATAATGTCATCCTAATGTCAGCTACTTTTCTATTTTTCTAGATTTTCACATTGCAAGTATTTACTGGAAAAATGCAACAAGTTACCGATACAGTTTTATAAACAAAACTATAAGATAAAGGACAAACTAATTTATAAGTGCTAAAAGATGTGCCACGATTTCGCACGAGTACGGGGTCAAATGTCTTGAACATCGGAGACGAAAAGAGGAGCGTAACTACTCCACAAATAATACAGAAAACAATGAACGTGATTTATAGTACGAGGATTACAAACCATTTTTCACATGAGTTATCTTTCATACGTCATGCTTGAGCAGATTAATGAAAGTGCAAGAGTGAAGTAATTATTGCAAAAACTTTCAATGTTAAACTGTAAGAACAAAGTGAAGAATTTTTACAACCACATTTTCATCATTTAGATATAATCCAATGGCTTGTTTGTTGAGGCTGTACGAACTTGAATTAATGACGATATGGAAATATGGATGAATAATAATGAAGAGACATATTAAATGTAACTAATAGAATAACAAACGTAGTTGACAAACAAGTTTTTGGACAATGTTATCTAACAAAGCGAGCGATACATTATTGTATTAGTAAATAACGCATAGGCGCCAAGGTCGGTAGGTTTGCAGTAAGAATCTATCACGATATTTAAGTAGTTGAGACATTTGGTATTTTGTTTGATTGAAACATTTATTTGGGAATCTAGTGACGTTGTAACACGCCCAAATAAAATAAAATAAAACATTACATTAACAATTTTTAAGGGATGTTGAATGGTATATAAATCATCATCGCCTGCCCTTATTCCATGTTACTTGGGGCCGGCGCAACATGTTTTCTTCTTCTTTATCGTCCTGTCCCCCGTCAAGCTATCATTGACTCCCTTTTCTTTCATATCACTCCTCACACAGTCCATCCATCTTTTCTTTGGCCTTCCCCATCCACCCCATCCATCCACATTTTTCAATATGTGCCTAAATAAAGTATAGATATACATAATGGCTGATACAAGTGGGAGCGGAGTATACAGGCTTTATTTTCGAAGCCTATAGGAATATTAAGCAACCATTGTTGGTGATTCAGTGTAGGTGGATGTGCAGGTTGTAATATATTGATGATCATCGACCATTGTTCCAGAACGGACATTTATAATATTTCCTGGATTCGCAAATATTTTATTCAAATCACGAGTTAGGTCAGTTTGTCACCGGGTTATTGAAAACACCGTAAAGTAATAAATCTTGCGGGATATATTGTAACCAGTTCATTTCAAATAGTTATAATAAATCCGGATTTCGATAGATTACAATATATCTCTGTCTTACCGAAAAGAAAAAAAAATATAATCTCACGCGTTTGCAACAACCCGCTGATAGCAAAAGGTTACGTGAGCCGGTTATGGACCCAGGACAATGATCTCTTGAATTTTTTTATAAGGATGGTGACTGAAGCATAATACATACATTAACTGTGGTGCCCCCACACACATAGGTAAAACATTAGGCCTTTACATTTTAAAGACGTGCAAAACATTAATATCTGTACCTACATACCAGCACGAGTCGAGTGGTATTGCCCCTTAGGCTTATGATATCATCGAAGTAACTTTTTATATGCGTAGGTACAATACCTTGTCAAGATCCTGTTCGAACCAGCCGGCTCTGTACCCGGTCTCGGGATCTGTAGGAGACTTCCTGAAATTCCATAGTCCATCGAGTGTCCGTAAGTCCCTAGTTTCTGATGCTCTCGGGTATAAAGGCCCACCGGTACATGTTTGTGCTTTCTTCAGTGCTGAGTCGATTTCATTGCCCGTTGCAGTATTCTGCACCACCGCGCTTACTACACATACCAGTGTTATAAAAGTTAATAGCACCTTCTTCCTTGACATTATCTGTAACAAACAAAAAGGAATGGTATTTATAAAGGAAGTAGGACATAGACTTCAAGAAGTCATCGATGGTCTACTTGTTGTTTTGTGATTTGTTAAAGACTTACTGACACGATAAGTAGACAAAATTACAAACAATTTAATCAAAATTAGCTTACGCTTCGATAATAGTTGTAAAACAATTAAAAATAAAGATCTTTGCAATTCCATTGAACATTAAACAGACGTAGCTGGGTGACGAAACATGCATTCTTGAGCTATTGACACTGGCAATATTAATCACGAGTGGGTAAAAGTGAAACAGCCATTGAAGATGCAAGACAAGGCGGCAAGAACTTGTAATGTTGCATGCCGATGTTATTATTTGAAAGCGTTTTACCTTTACTTGAAACTCTAAATGTTTCTTTTAGTCTGATGCGTGAGAGGGCCTATATGCAGCAGTGTGTGATCGTTTCATTATATGGCGCCGTTGTTCCAATAAAATCATTATGTTAAACTTATATACACAATATAAGTTTGTTTATAATACAAATGACAAATCAATTATTACGGTCTAGTTATATTTAGTAACCTAAAAACATGGATATATTAAAAACTGCAAAAGCTAAATATTGCGAAACTAATCGCAGCTACAGCTACCGAATATTTGATGCAATTAAAAAAATAAAATAAGGTAATTTTAGTCATCAGCTCCATCAGCTGTTGCACAAGCTGTTGTCAGGCGAGTTGTCATCAAGATAATTTTCTCTATGGTGGTGTCACACTTTGTCTACGTCTTTATGGTTCAAAAAAGTTTTAATATTCGATAACTACACACGGTGCTTTTTCCCTTTATGCACCCTTTAAAGTTCATAGCTTTAATAAAACCCTTAACCCTTATAATTTTCTCGACACAAGTAATAAAGACGTTCACTTCATTCTACAAGACGCTCATCTTGACTTGGTGCCGTTTTCAATTCCAATAAGATTCGTATTTCCGCGATACAGTCGCGGGCGCATCTAGAATTTCTCTATTCCGCAATGAGGGGCCATTGAAAGTGTATCGTTCATCAATACCCTGACCGCTGTACCATAACGAAAAGTGCAACTATTATTTGCACTATTGTGTGAGAAATGGGTTGAAGAAGCCGTTTTACTGGCGCAAACGATTGATTCAATGTTTGGTTTAAGTAATTATATGGCATCTTTGAGTGAAGTGGTTTTAGGTATTTAGGTTTGAAATAATTACGTGGTTTTTATGCGGCTTTGGAAGGCATAACGAAGATGTGACCGAAATACAAGCAATAGAGCCTCAGCTTCATAAATAGTAGTTAGCTTGTGATAGCTGTACTAAAATTCTGTGCTAAAATTCTTTTCACCAGCTGATAATTAGGTAATATCATACCATGTTTGTCCTTCTAACTTCAGATCTCTCTATATATCTCTATCATCTGAAAATTCTGTTCGGTTGTGTTGAACTAACCAATAGCGTAAATAGTGATTATTGACGGAAAGGCAATATTTAAATCTAGACGAGATAAAATTAATCTCCAAAAGAAAAGCAAAAACACAAAACTGATCAGGATGAAAGAAAAAAGGTGAGGAAAAGCAAATTGGAATAGTATCTGCTCGTACCATTCCAACAATAATAAATAATAATAAGATTAGACCACAGCACAGACTATTTAATAGTTTAGACTAAGATGATGACTAAAAATATTAATGCGGAATGAGTTGAAATTATCAACAAATTACACCCAAATTAATTCAGTTTTTTTGGCATTACAAATAAAGCTAAGTATAGGTACAAATAATTTAAAGAATAAATATTTGCTGAATGTCAAACTAACATTTTACGAGCTATATAATTTCATAAATATTCTAATATTATATAAGAAGTGTAGGTATTACACTAAATATGTAAGTCCCGCATAATGCCTATGTTAATGGCATGCATCGCGCGTTAGTTACAAAACACTAGCTTTCTAGCGTGCACATGCTCAAACAATACGCACTGAATTGTTGATTAGAATTCTGTGCGGATTCCAAGCACCACCATGTAGGTAGCTGATAGGGCTGGTACGCACCACATATTGAGGACCACCGGGATAATTGCGAAACGCACAATGGTTTTTAATTTTGATAGTTTACAACATTCATTCATTGCTCTGTTTACGAGAACGATCAGAATAATATATCAAAAATTATTCATCAACTTTTTTTTATAAAGTATTTCCTTTATAATCTTCGGGATTGTGATATAAAGTAAAGTTCAAGAGTACCTATCTACAAGGCAATGGCTTAGTAGTCAACATAATTACATGAAAACCACATGGAAACGCAATCTTACAATAGCAAATTGATTTGTTATTGTGTCACAAAAGACATTGTGCAACTAGCAATCTGCACTATATCGGTGGGGTCATGATTTATAGGCTTAAATAAAAACTAATGCACGCAAAAGGGCTTTGTTAGATTTTCGGAAACCATTAATTAAATCATTTTCATTTGTTGTAAGTTTGGATAAACCAAGACTCGAAAAAACGTTTATGTGCATAGAAAGCAGAGATTGATCAGTGCTATTTATTGGCCGCGACTTACAAGTTGAAGGTCGTGGTTTCGGACGTGTGAATTATTTCATCACCACTGCTCTCAAAAACGGTGAAGGAAAACATCGTGAGGAAACCAGCATGTCTTAGAACCAAGAATTTGAAGACATGTAACATCCACCAACCGGCATTGGGCCCGCGTGGTGGATTACGTGGGGTTCATTCCCCCTCTCACAGAGAGGAGGCCTGTGTCCCAGCAGTGGGCACATTAATAGGCTGATGATGATGATGCATAGACAAAACTAAAACAATTGTCACCAAATTTTGGATGTGTACCAAAATATAAACAGCTCGCAATACTCCCGTCGACATCATAATGTAGTCATTATCGTACGTAAGATAAACGAACGACAAAAATTATTTATTTATTATTTATTTAATTCATTAATTATTATAACACCTTTACAGAAACATCCAAGGCGATGTTATAACATACATATAAAACATTAAAATACAATAAATCAATTGTTACAATAACACATTCCAATACATTAATCATTATTTAAATGATCAGACCTTTTTCAATTAGATTTTGCGCTACTTTGACAAATCTCGGCAGGTTTTGGCAAAATATATCTTACATATATTTTGCCAAAACCTGCCGATAACGTTACACCATTTATCAAACGTATGAATCGCAAAAATAAAATATTCAAAGCACCTGGTATGCCGCACTACAGTTCCGCGGATTGCTGGCTCGCTTATCTCTTGACCAACACCTAGTAGGTACATATTTAGCATTACTAAATCCTGTTTTGCTTAAACAAAATATAGCCTTGCGATGTCTGGTTAAAGGATGTAGACCTTTTCCTAATATCCTGCCAAATTCTTGCTAATCATTGCGACTTTACGTGTATCTGGATATATTTCTTTACTTACGTACATCAGCGTCATATTTTAATAACCGTGTTTTTATTAAATATTCGTCATTCGTAAAAACAATTGTTCCGCTAACTATAGCAAACAAAAGATAAGTATCTACCATGTTAATTAGTGTTTTATCTGAAACTTGTAACTAATTATGTGTTAGTGGAACAAAATAATGTTATTATTATCTTTCAAAGTATCAATGACTTCAAAGTTGTTAACCTGTTTCTCTGATAACATATTGAAATCAGTGTAAGTATTGCATTGGAGAGAAATACTTTCTACATTTTTATCACTAGGCACTTAGTGCAGGCAACTGAATTGCTCATAAGGACTTTCCCTGTTTGTCCTGTGTTGAGAAAACAGCTGATGGTCGTTGCCATGTGCTTTTGTTGTATTATCGTATAGTTTGCTGGTATTATCACTATACAAGGAGAGATAGTATTTAGCCGATAAAGCTTATCAGACCCTTATTGATTTTGACAAATGAATGTCGCTAACTCGTAAGCTTTACATTTATCCATATTTCATTTTGAACCTGTCGTTCATTGCAATATTTTGTAGGACAATATAATTAAAGGAGATTTGTGTCTGTACCATAGATGGGTGTGTGGAAATAACTACAAACCGGCACAAATCCCACAAGCACATAAAATCTGTAGGCCATACAAACATTAGTTCCGTGAGGGGATAGAACCTACCACACACATCGTTCTGCCAACTCGCCAATCAAGTCTTTAATTAATTGTGTAATAGTGTGGCTTTCATTGTTGCACGATTGATTAAATTTTATTCCTATTGCTACAAAACTCACTTCAAGATGAAGCCATAGGGCAAGGGGAATATATATTTGATATAAGCATGTTTTTCTTATTTAAAATAAACGAAAGTGCAGATAGCTCCAGGTGGAGTTTGTTATATAAATATAAGATAAATTATTTCTTTACGCTTTGTAGCAACAAGAGATCACGATTAACCATAAATTATAGATTGAAAACGTCAGTGGTTATGTCTGTTGAGATTGAGACGGATGTGCTAACATCACTGACACTGGTATTGTAGTTACGACACGGTAGCGATAAGTTTAATTACAAACCCCAATTAAAATTAAGAAAAAAACTGCTAACAATAGAGTGGTTTCCATTATTGAATTATACAAAATAAACATATTAAACATATTCAATGTTATTTGTAGTTAGTCTGATAATATGTTTTTTTTATATTTCTAGAGACTTGACTCTGTTTATAACTTAATAGTAGGTACGTATTTACATAAATATTACTCATCCGTTCCTAATAGGTAACTTGTTTTCTTCAGTCTTGAATATTATTAAAATTTCTAGGTAATTGGGGTCATTCTACGAGGTGACTTTTTATGCGTCTAGGAAAAAATTCGTTGAAAAACGAAACAAGATTTTTCAATTAATAATATTGGGAAAGTAAACATCACGATTTGCCATAAAACTGGTTGAACGAACTGTGATGTAATCTCGTAATTTGTATGGAAAAGTTGGCAGTTGTTAATCATAAATACCTCTACGTATTTAATAATATCATAAGTAGATAATCTTTTACTGAAGATGAGTAGGTGATTGACCGTTTAATTGATTTTGTTTTTTTTTATAAGTGGTTGTATCAGTTCCACGTTAAGGTCATATTCAAATTAATTGTAAATTCAATTTTTACACCTGTTGATAATGCAAAATAGAGATATAACGTAATAAAAGGGGCGTGTGCTGTCATGCGGTGTCATAATAATAAAAAAAGTAAGCATAACTTTTAAATAATAGTAACATATATACATAATTACAGATAATGCTGTATAGTATAGTGCATTTAAAATTAATGCATCATTCGATAAAGCTCTTGTTCGGAAAAATAAACTTTTTTTCAAATAGCAAAAATAGGTACTAACAAACCTGTCGCGGGAACACCATCGGAGCCTTTCCCTTAAAACAAAAGAACTTTATCACCTTTCAAAGCCCTTGTTTCAAATAAGGTTAATAAAAATAAGGTGTTTGTTAATTTATTACCTAACTACCTAAATGTCAATGTGATTGAGAAGATGGAGAGGAAAAAAAACAGGTGTAAAACAAATAAGACGAATACCAAACTTAAATACAACCAGATAATCCAAGAATGCATCGATGAAATTGCAGTATCTGTACTCGGTCGGTGTAGACATCGATAAAAAGTTTATTAACCGAGTGAGAGAGTATCAAACAGCGCGATTGCTAATAATATGCTACAAACATCCGTGGTTACCGTCACCAACATGATGTATGTCGACTAGTTCCAAAGGTGGCAATCTGACCATTTGCTCAAAATTTTGTTATTGCCAATAACTAAAAAGCAATAATTCGGCATGGATATATATAATTAAAATATGATATTAATAATTCCGACAAAGTAGTAAGATACCAAATAAATTATTGGTATGGCAACACAATAAGTATCATAATACATACATACACCCATAATTTTATTTTAATTATATATATCCATGCCGAATTATAGCTTTTTAGTACTAAGAGTCACGAGCTATGCTGTGGACGGACAGATGGACATAGCGAAACTATAAGGGTTCCTTATTGACTTCGGAAACCTAAAAATCAAATACGACAATCTTTTACACAAAAAGTTAAAATCAAATTTATATATTTTTCTGTTTTATTACCTACCAAACATTCTCAAAATCTTAGATTGACTATTTGAAAATAGTCGACTCGTATGTTCTGTACCACTATTATAATAAAAATTATTTCGATAACAATGAACCAGCTTGTCAGTAAATTTAATATAGATACGAAAGAATGAGCTTTGTCGTGACTTAATTTGCATAAAGCCTCAAACTGTATGCACTGTGGGTGTGCTACAAAAATGATACTGTCATAGTGCCTACATTTATTCATGAGTAGTTTTTCGCTGCGGTTTTACCCCCGTGGTCTATATCACAAAATCGCGCTTTATTATTCCGAGATATTAATAGAGCAATCTACTCGTAGAATACTAATAAAAAAAATCTGTGTGATTATTACTGACGTTGTCAGTAATAATCTAGATTTTTTCATTGAAAATATTTTTCGTATTCTGTTCAGTTTCATAAATACTTTGCACCGATTACCACAAGCTTAAATCGTAGTATACACACCCACACAAACAATTTTACGTCTTTATAATATTAGTTTGGATTAGAGACAATAGGAGGAAAGAAAATAATACCTGTAGAAATTCTACCCTGAGCGAGACCTTAAAGAAAATAAGTCATCCGATCCCTAACCTCATCTTGTTTTACCAATCTTGCTTGTTTGTGGTACGTCTGGTCTTGTTCTTGGCAAAAATATTATTGTGCATTGAATGCTCTACCCCTTGCATTCGGATACGATCCACTCTTGTTGAATAGACTCATTGTGCCCATAGGAACTGCAGTTTATCTTTGATCTCTCGATGTACAGTTGATGGCAAAATACTGTTTTGATAACTTAAGTAGGCATTTTGCGATTTTAAAGTTATTGATTGATAAGTATTTGAGGGACGAATTTAACAAATTACACCGGCCAGGAGTTTTGATAAAATACAAGGCTGAATTAACAACATGTTCTTTTGTTAACCAATTAATTTAAACATTGTAAAGGCATGTATCAGATTTAACCTCTAGACTCAATTCATGTTGTATTTCAATAAAATTAAACAAAAGCTAAAGCCTATGGTGAGTGAGGTCGAGCATAACGCCCTGGGTGACCTTGTCCAGTATCCAGTATCGCCATATATCATAACTGATGTAGCTTTTGTTAGCGACTGTAGGCTGGCATCATTTAGCAAACTTATCAGGGCATCAAGCCGTCTGCCTGCCAACACCGTGCCAGTTGGAAACCGTGGTAACTCGAGATAAGTACAGTACAGCACTATGTAGTAAATGCACGTGTGTTTATGATACAATCTATGTAAGCGAAGCGATGTGGCTTGCAGATAATCTTAATTTAAAATCGCATGTTATGATCGTTAAATTTTGTTTCGTCGATTCCGCATTTCTTCGTGGCGATGGCCAAAGTTCACGCTTATCGCATAGGTACTTACTGTACAACTATTTTCTTAATGTCCCTCAGCAATCATCGCATTGCCGAATACAAACGAATGCTAATATCCATTACCATCAATTATTAGATTTATCGTGTATAATAATTTGAATTCAGAACTAATTACTTTATTGTTGTTTTGTTTTGATTTCCGTATGAACTATATAGAGCCGTAATACTATTTTTTGCCTGCGATTTAAGCAGCTTTCCTCCCATTTTTGAAATAAATTACATTAAGTTAAAAGAGTATTAACAACTCTAAACTAAAACATTAAGTTAAAAGAGTATTAAAAATTAACAGTACTCCCAGGCTTGCTAAGTACAATAAAAGCTGCTTAACTATGTGTGTACGAATTTATAACAAATTACCTGGTAATCTGAAAATTTTAAACTCGAAATATGCTTTCAAGAATAAATTGTATGAATGGTTAATTGTTAACAACTTCTATACTATAAAACAATTCCTAGAAAGAAAATAGCGTTGTTGTAATATAATAATAATTTTATTACGGCAATTGTTATTCCAAATATTTGCATGCTATGTTTAATCTTGGCAAAACATGTCTGCTCTATTTTTGCACTGTAAGACCTTTTCATACCATGTTTTACGCAAATAAATATGATTTGATTTGATTTAAACACTTCCAATTTGATGGAAAGCTTCCGGTCAGTACCAAGTGCAACTGCTAGAAAGCCGACAACTGACGAAACACAATGTTTGCCGAGGGATATTAAGAAAATAGTTGTACTGTAGGTACTTGATGCATCCACAGCTGAACTACAATGAAACTAAGTAATCTTTCAGCAGCTATGTACTGCACATGATTGAACCGGGGATAGCCTGCTACACTAATGTAAATAATAATGCATTTGACTAATTTTGCAACTATTATGCACAAGTAGTTCGAGTCATGTAGTGTATCGCCCACTAGACCGCAGTAGCCTAGTTTACGCTTACAATTTGCGCGGGATGACAATCAGATTAGCATGGAAATGCGCTTTGTTTGTGTTTCCCCTTGCTTTAAACATGGAGAGTTCAAACTGTTTATTTAGCCACTTATTTTTACGAGTTTTATACATTTATACCCGTTTATGTAAACAAACAAAATAAGGAAATGTAAACAGTAGAGGAGCGGAGCGGCCATGACCGAGGCAATCGCGTTTGGCCACTGTAAACAGATCAATGTCTTGGCTTAGGATGGTTTGCATGAGGACTTTTCTTCTACCCCTGAAGTTATTCTTTTGTTTCATGTTTAATCTTGAGTAGGTACCTACTAATCTTTTGTCCTAGAAGTATTTTTTATGCTATGGTTTACTTTTTATTGAAGCCAAGGACATTGGCGTTTACTGCTTTCAGTGTAACAACCAACTATAACGCTATGGTTTCTTATCAAATGTAAGCTAGCGATTTAACAAGTTAATTGTTTGCAATCTTTTTTCATAGCTAGACACACATCCTTATAAATTCTTTACATACACTACAATAGCAAAAGGTGCGGTAGTTCAAAGCATGTACGCATAAACGTTTTGTTATGCAAATTATAACAGATAGACTGTCATGTCCGACTCTACGATATAAAATATCATGCGAAACGATCAAATCGTTTAAAAAAATCCGTCTAATGAAGTTCCTCAATAGAATATTTAACATAATGAGACACGATTGGAACACCACTAAACAATGAACACCCAATGATCTCATCAAGGAGTAGGATACGAAAGGTTAGGTGGACCATCATTTCCGCTCTTAGACTCCCATTTGGTCCGTAGTGCGTGCAAGCCTCCTGGCTTGCACGCACAACGGACCAAATCATAGAGGACTCTGTGAGAGGGAATGGGCCGTAATCCACACCACGTAGGCCCAGTGCGGGTTGGTGGATGTCACATCTCTTAGAATTTTTGGTTCTAAGACATGCCGGTATCCTCACGATGTTTTCCTTCACCATTTTGAGAGCAGTGGTGATTAAATAATCTACACAAAGTAAAGCGCCTATCTGGGTTCAAACCCACGACCTACAACTTGTAAGTCGCGGCCGTTACCACTGGACTACCTCTGCTTTTAGTAAAGGACTAAGTAATTTCTTTAATGATTCGTGCAACACGTGCTACACCTGTAAAAACGTGATATTAAAAAGAAAAAGCCATAAGGCACCAGAAGAGTTCATCCATGATCCAGCTTATAAACCAACAGATAAGCTTGGGAAAGTGCACAAAAATTCCGTATGCACAAAAGTGGGCACAATTAGGCAAACTATTAGAATATTTAAGCCCTCTAACGCACAGCGCTTACTTCAACTATGTAAAGGCAGACGTAATTAGTCAAAGTCCTTTGTTCGGCGATGTTCTCAAAGTAAGTGCGATCCTGAGTAGTACACTCGTCCGTACAACCGCTGACCCGGTTCACTGAAATGACTCATTAAGCCAATGAGCTTAATTACTTGCCCAATACTGCTGCCGCAGTTCCTTGGAATGGAATGAACATTTTAAAACATCTGCCATTTGAGGAAATAGAAATTTCGAAGAAGCATGTGCTTTTTTTACGCAAATAAATAATTCAAGACACGAAACAATAAGGAGCATGATTGAAATACCAAAATGGAAATTTGAAAACGGTTCATATATAAGAGGCTAGACGTGTGAGATTGTGTAGGTACAGCTACGTCGTAGACGTGTTACCATAACGAACGTAACTATATTTTGTAAACAACCCATTTATCGTGATTTTAGTATTTTAGTTAATACACAAGGAAAAGCTAAATTAACGCGTGTGAAAATCGCGATAAAATCACAAGAAAAAAAAAATATATTCATGAGGGACATAGAGACAGGACAAAGACAGAATACTAATCCTTTGTTGACGGGAAAGCGGATCGTAAGGCCTTCTGTATGGACAAGTGGTAGAAACTTAAATAGATATTCGCGTTTATGCGAATCGGAACTTCGGAAGGATCCAAGATATGACTATCAGTTTCGTCCTATTTCATCGAACAAAATATTAGTACAGCTGGTACGTTTACAGTGCATGTAATTAGGTATTTGCAGTGTCACATAATGAAGTAATGTGTCATTTAGTTGCTATTTACGCTAAAGATACGCTTATTTGGGTTTTAAACTAAGGTTGGGTAAACTGATGCCTACATAATAGGTAAATATATAACGTATTATATTTGTCACTGAATAAATAACATTTTACATTAATTTACTACTGTTTTGTCATATTTCAAATGTTTTAAGTGTGTCCGTCACGCAGGTTCACGTGCGTAGACTAAGTTTAAACGAAAAATGTAAACACGACATTTTCGTGTAAAACTGTGAAAAATATATTAAAGCAACGAGTATAATAGAGTGACCTAATTTTCCAGAAAAGTAAACACATATGGATTTTATATCCATAAGCAGAAATTACTGAGTCTTACGGACTTATCACGATATTTTTAGGTTTACAATGAAGAATTCTAGATTCTAGTAAGTACAACACACAGCAAACATATTCATATTCATTCAGCATATCAGCAATGTAGTGGCTTTTACAAGTATGTGCAACATGAACAACTAAAGCGTGAAAATCAGTGTGACATTATCATTGTTACAAGAAATTCATAGTGAATAGATATTAAATAACTAGATCATCTCAAAGCCTCGATATTTCTCAGGAGTGCAGTCAGCATAATATCTTACCATAAATTTTGTTATTGTGTCTATTATAATAACTATTTATGCGACTGTTACGTTATGGACGGTCTTTTAATACGAGTGCCATTTTTCGTGGGCACGAGTTATTGAAAGACCAATAACGTACAGTTGCAACAAGATTTTATCTACGAAGGAAGGAATAAAACACAGATAAAAACAAATAAGTATTTTTAATAGAAACTTAATTACACACTGACTATTGTTTATTTATATGTAGATTTTGTATTGTACAATTATTAAAAAAAACATGATTTGCAGAATTACAGGCTGAACTTGTAGATGGGCTGGAGACATGCATTGCGGTACATTTAGTCTTTATTAGGTATAAGGCAAAGATCTTGTAGCCGCAACAGCCAAATAGTATACGATACTTTTGTTCTAAACTTGTTCCATTCTTAAAAACATCATTTACATTGTCTCGATTTCGAAGTAATATTATAGGTACCTGGCTGTATGTTCAGAATGTCTTTGCTTGTGTTTTAGAATTTATGACGATTCGCATAATGCAACCCGATGTCGTTATGGGTATCATAATGAAACCGCTGTCAATTTTGTAATTCGAATATAACGAAACCGAAGTAGATAAATTAAATTAAGTATTCGACTAGGTTGGACGTTGTTGTTGATTTTTCGGAGGATTTAGTAAGTTTTCAGGTTTTACAAAAAATGGAGAACTTATACGAACTTTTGAAACTCCCTACTTACATTTAATTTTCTTGTTTTTTTTTTTATTGGTTATTCACAAAATTCAGCGTCAAATCCAAGGTACCAAAATAATAATAAAAAATACACATTTTTCTTTCTTAATCAAGTTACATCATTTTAAATATAGTGGTACATGACCTGATATTTTCCGCTTTTGATCTTGTTGCTAAATTCCAAGACCTTGAAAAAAACACAATATCTCAAGGTATATGAAGTTAAAAGGTCTTGGTAAAAGGTTGCATCAATTTCTTAACAGTGGTTCTCGTTAAAGCATGGTGTAATTCTTTATTCTTTTAATAATGTACATAAAGCCACTTGCGTGCAGTAGTGGCCTAGTGGTATCGGCTGCGACTTATAAGTTGTAGGTCGTGGTTTCAAACCCAGGCAGGCGCTTTATTTTGTGTAAATTATTTCATCACACTGCTCTCAAAACGGTGAAGGAAAATATCGTGAGGAAACCGGTATGTCCTAGAAGCAAAAATTCGAATACATGTGTCATCCACCAACCCGCATTTGGCCCGCGTGGTGGATAACGGCCCATTCCCTCCCACAGAGAGGAGATCTGAGTCCCAAACATAGGAACCAGTGATGAAAGCCACTTGAGATACGTTTACTTTAAAACTGTTTATATGCTATCAAATCAATCGGCAGAATGCGTCCGTAATACTCGTAGAAATCGTTGAACTATTTATAAGTCTACGCGTCGTTGACCGTATACGGCTGAAACGGCTCGATGTAAACAACAACAAACTCTTACATGCGTTATACAAACGTTACGAAATTTTTAACTTTTTCTCATTGAACAGCATCTGCCGGTCTATTCTGTTAACATCTCTCTTTGAAAATTAAGGTGGAGTGAGCTCGGAGTGAGCTGTGATTCCACCTTGTTTGGATCGTTTGACATCTCATTTCATATTCACTTCACCTCAGTTTCAACGGCGAGATTTTTACAGAATATCGCTATTGTAGCATATACCAGCATTGCCGGTCTATTCTGTAAAAATCTCTCTTTGAAAATTAAGGTGGAGTGAGCTCGAAGTGAGCTGTGATTCCACCTTGTTTAGATGGTTTGACAGCCCATTTCATATTCACTTCACCTCAGTGTCAACGGCGAGATTTTTACAGAATATCGCTATTGTAGGTTAAACCAGCATTGCCGGTCTATTTTGTAAACATATCAAGGTGAAAACTTAGGTTGAGTGAGCTTAAGAGGAAATATGGGCAGAGGCTTTTTGGGGCTGAATGAATTTCCTTAGTAAAAGATCATAATTCGAGGTTAGGCTCTCGCCTATTTCCTCCTCCAATATTGGACCAATTTAAAAGATTTTCCATAAACTGAAGCCTTAGTACCCTCAAAAAATGCTCAAAATTGCGCTGTCAACAGAGGCGTAATGTACAAATTTGACAAAATATAAATGAAGAAAGGAAAACGTAGGGACATTGTGTATATCTTACTTTACCAGTTTATGGAATATTTTTTAAATTGGTCCAATATTGGAGGAGGAAATAGACGAGAGCCAAACCTCGAATCATGACTTTCCTATGCCGCCATGATTGGATGGTTGACAGCTTAATTCATGTTCACTCCTCTTAAGTTTTCACAATGAGATTTTGACTGGATAGTACCGCCTGTAAACGTCATCTGATCTTGAAAACTTATGAATGACTATTTACTTCACTAAAATTTTCACGGTGACACTGTAACTGAGACAAGCAGTACCTTTTACTTTTATTCTAGATACCCATGACTTCTCTCGCTATGTTTTTTGTCTCCATAAATTATTCCATTAAAAAAATTCACATCACGCAACGTGTCTTTGTTCTTAACATAAGTGTTCTGTTTTTGCTTGCTTACATCGTAATTAGTGAATGTGAAAGTTCATAAAATTGTAATCGACACGAGTATTGTCTATCAATCCGTTTTATTGTTTTGTATGACTTGACTTTTATGTGAACATGGTTACGAATCTTTTTTGTAAAACTACTTAGCCTGACTGTTTAAACTTGGTTTAACTTGTTCTTGGTCAATGGCTTAATTGTTTTATTAAGTACTTACTTCCTAATTATAATAAAATACATATATTATAACTAATTGTAATTAAAATTGTACAAAAACTTGTGGAAAAACAATTCCAATGTCTTCTTAAAGCGGATGTTAGTAGTTACAAATATCAACCTTTGAGATTTGAGTTAGATATTATTATATCTTTTATGATTGTTGCAGCAATAAAAACCAATTTTTCCAAAGTTTACGTGGCCAATAATCTGCGTTAATGAAAAGCTGTGGTCTAACCAATTTAAACCATAAACGAGCCAGCTATACGATCTGTGCCAAACAGTCGGGGTGTTACAAAATATGATCTCAGGAGAGTTATTACGAGAAAATTACAAGTAGAGCGTGGGTAAGCAAATGCTGTCAGTTGCGACGCGTACGGATCGCGAGGTTTTGTACGGTTAGTTTGTAATAATAGTTTTCCGATATGCCAAGCCTGCAACTTGCAATTATGTTATGTAAGGGTACGACAATCAGACATTGTCTCCTTTTTTTTGACGTTATAAAACCCTAATACAATAGAACAAATAGTGATTTAGAAGAATGACACCTCTGGATGATATCTTATTGTATGTGTTATTTCTGTTTAGTTTGTAGATCAATTTAATTTGTTTATTACTTTTTAGTTTTTGAACGTACTTATCCTTTATCAATAATGAATATATTATCTACTTAGCAAACATTGAAAACAATTTATTTTTTTGGAACGTGAGAGCCTTAGCCCAGGTGCAAAGCACCACGAATGGTCCTAAATTGTGAGCTCTTACATTTGATTCCAAAATAGATATATTATGGAAGGAGAATAAATACTGCGGCGCAGTGTTGGGCACAATTGAATTAGTTTTTTAATTGTAGTAACAAACAATTAAATTTTAATTCTAACTAAATTAATTGCAATTAAATTAATTCAATTATTTTTAATTGTGGAATGCAATTAAAATCAATTGCAATTAAATCTGTTAATTGTGGTTTACAATTAATTTTATTGCAATTAAAATTTTATTTGCCATTAAATTAATTGTTTTAAACAATTAATGTAACTATATATATGACAAATGCAATCTTGAATTATTCTAGTTAGGTAACTATCTGTGCAACACTTTTACGTAATGCACTGGCTTTACATACCTTTGAGAATAATAAGAAGAATGCTCTTGTATGCATTATGTATTTCAGTTACTAACATTTATTAATTGTAATTGTAAACGTGCATCAAACAATTAACAATTAATCAATTGTAATTGCAAAATTTTACAAGCACAATTAATTTAATTGTAATTGCAAAGTTTGACAAGCACAATTAATTAATTGTTAATTGAGTTATGTTACAATTACAATTAATTATTTTATTTATTTAATAATTAATGTACACACACAGTATAATACATAAAGACAATACATCAAGACAATAGAGTACAAGGGAAGTGCTTATTTCTTAAGAAATTTCTGCCAGCAGACCCGCGAAAAGGAAAAATGAAAAAGAAATGTAGACAAGTGTGTGAGAAAAGGAAAAAAAAATAGCGCACCTACACAAATAGTGTAATGGTGGATATATACAAATATAATAATTGTAAAATATATAGATACTTATGTATAATATATAAATTCATATATAAATAAAGATCAGAATTGAGAGGACAGTTTAGTTGTTGTAAATTCAGTTGTTAGTTGTAACAAAATTTGGTAATTTAATTGTTAATTGTTACTTGTTTTCACAATTAATTTTTGTCCCACTCTGCTGCGGCGACAGCAAATAAATTGGCATAAAGGCAAAAGGATGATGAGATAATAAATATCTACCTTTATTTTCTCTGGTTCATTATGTTCAACAGTTCAACACTTCGTGAGCAAGCATAATTATTATATTACAGAAGCAAAATTATATATGAAGTTACACCTTTAATCATGATAGTGCTATTAATTCGTGAGCTATTCGTGAGCTACCTTGGCTCAGACAGTTGCAGGCTAGAATTACGGATGTACGCGCCTTGGTAATATTAGTAGGTGCAAACATATTAAGTACAATATCGCGAGAGTACCAAATGATATTTCAAGTAAATAATATTGTACTACTAATAATATATATATATATGTACTAATAATAATGTACCTAAATTGACTAATATCATGACAATAAAATATCAAATAAATCGGTTCTATTACTAAGGAGTACTTATGTAGATAAATTTGAACCTACTTATTTTAATGAGAAGTTATGGAAATTTACCGAATTTTTTAATTGTTTCTGTTATTACATCGGATAGATTCGTCGTTGTAAAACTTTTAAGAGGTGGAAAATGAAAGACTCTCTACCAATTGCCCTGCAAGTAAGCTGTTGGGAATGTAACCAACAACTGTCGTTGAAAAGTTTTTAACCATTGTTTTAAATTTTTAGGACTTTAATTTTTTTATCAAGATAATGATTTTAGTTTTGTTGAAACTTTGTAAGTAAATGACTTGTAGATATATTATAGTATTGATAATTGTACCATGTAAATATCGTTGGCATATCTGTTTTTTAATAAATATCGCACTACATCATAATTAGACATGCTTGTGATTCCTCAAAGCTGATTTTCCAGTAGGTAGAATGATACCAGTAGCAATTGAGGATAAAATATATCTACCTACAAAATGCTAATACCTACCTAATTAAAATCGTAACAATTTAATTTAAATGTACCAAATTGTACAATAGTTCCTTGTTTGGGGGAAAAATATATTGTTAACTGTACATTTGTTGGTAATAATTAACTTATCGTATCAAATCTAAACTTATTTTTGTAATAATAAAATTTAATGAAATATTAATTGATTAAAATTGAGTAAATTTGAATAATGAAAACGTGTAATTATACGTTTTATTGAAGTGTATTTACTAACGGTAAGAAAGTAACCATTCTGTTGGAAAAAAGAAAAACATTACTTTTTTTCCATACTTAAGATAAATGATAGGGGAATACTTCAAAAACGTCCAAATGTTTTGTATCTACTATCCAAAGTTTTGATTTAGGTAATCAACTAAAGATACAAGATATTTCTATGAATAAAAATACCGTTGAGTGTATTTTATTACAAAGCTTTATATACAGAATGAGTTTTTTAAGTGGGCGTGGATGGCCAAATACGAAACAATGAGGAATAGCGAAAAACACGCAAGAGTCACGTGGCCGATTTTGATGAAAACTAAAACAGCATTATTAGATTTTCGAAAAATAAATATTCCTAGCCTTTCCTATGTGGGAAAAAATAAGTATTTTGTAAAAAATCAGCCCTTTTATTATTATAAAGTTTGCCGTTTATCGTTATTTCCCAGAATTTAAGACTTACTGACGACACTATCGTGTGGTGCATGCGTTTTTTTTTCAAAATCTGTGGGTACGGTTCCTAGCTAGGAATAATGTTTATTCAAAAACCTAATGACGCAGTTTTACTTTTCATTAAAATCGGCCTCGTGACTCCTTTGAGTGTTTTCGCTATTACCCATATTTTTGAATTTGGCCAGCGACGCTCACTTAAAAACTCACCTGTATGTGTCCGGAAACTAGTATTTCATTTTTGAAGCACTTCATGGCATCCGATTAAGCTGAAACTTGGCGTACTAATGTAACTTTGGAACATTAAAATAATATGGTATTTTGGAGCTGGTCTCATGATAGACCCGTAAAGTGACCATTAACTCCTCAACCAGACGAGATGACACTATCACGTTTGTTCTCATTTATTTTGTTTTACAAGTGATATTACATTTAGTATCTTCCAGTTCAAAAAGTTTGTTTTAAAAATATAGGTACATCTTTACTTAATATTTATTTTTATGATATGCTTGCTTTTGACCACTATCTTAACTGAACTTCAGGTTAGGTATAACTAACTATCAGAAAATACAGATTGGCAGGGAATTCCACTCCCTAGCTGTACACACAGTGATAGTAAAACCCAAACCACAGGGTTTAACCCCCGTTCGTAATAATAGCCCATATCTCAAATCAACTAAAAGTGTGCTTGTTTTTCGCGAGTGTGTAAAGAATATTATTGGTAAAATAATAATTATTATTTACAATAATCATGAAGTAAAAAGTCGTTACATTTCATTCATAATATCAATGAAATGACACACATAACGACATTTGGGGTCACGATTTGATATTTGTTTACATTTCTTTGGTGATCATTAAGTATTTATTTATCATATTTGAGAGCGATAAGACTACTTATTAGATACATGAAGTAACTTTTTCCACAGTTAATTAATTAAAGTGTGTTTTGATACAATGTCTATATGTTTTAAACAGGATCATTTTTTCAAGTGGGCGTGGGTGGTCAAATCCGAAACTATGAGGAATAGTGAAAAACGCTCATAGGAGTCTCGAGCCCTATTTTGATAAAATATAAAAATAGATCATTGGCTTTTTGAAAAATCTATCAAGCCAGGAATCGAACACCTTGATTTTGAAAATAAAGAAAAAACATTCGAAGTACAGTTATCAAACACGATTTAAACAAAAATTAAATTGTGATAAAAAAAACAGATGATTAGTATAAAAGGTTTTGTTTGTGGTCTTTCAAATTAGATCTTATTAGGTACAAATAAAAACAATTTGTGAAGGTAGATCTATCAAAATATATATTTTTGAATTGGTGTTTCTTACTTTAACGGAAGATGTAAGAAAATTAGTAAAACTTTTGTTAAGGAAAAGCTCAAAATATAAACGTTTAAAACAAGTGATTATGCAATTTAAGGAAGGAAGATTTAGCAGGTAGTTTGTAATTAAGGTTTGCTTTAATAAAATAATATATTATTATGATTGCATTTTAATTAATTCTTACCGTCTAATAAGGTTAGCATCAAATTAACAAGAAGTCAGAAACACATTTATTATTATCAATGTTGATAAATTAGTATCGTGCTAAGTTTATGTAAACAAACGAATGTCAACTGAGTAATCAGCATGGATATTAATTAATAATATAATGCATATTGTTTTGAAGTATACTCAATTACTCATTGACACTATTAAAAAACTGGCAAAGAATGAGTCGAAATCGCATGCATCGAGACAGGAATACCTTTTTATGCATTTTCACAGATAAGCGTTGTTTTTACGACCACATAATTAAGTTTGTTTATTGATTTCTAAAACAAAACTGTGGTAGCAGGAGAAATCGATATTTTTTTCGAGTATTGACTTAATTATATTCACATAAACCAACATCTACCGGATATAAGTCAATGCTTTTAATGTTAGGTACTTAATCGCCTTCTTATCACAATTTGAGTTCAAATTATAACGTGAGCAGTCAGTAAATTGTTTTGTTTTTTTTTTTATTTTGAACTGTGATTTCACCGCATGCACACTGCATGCGGTACAATACCTACTAATAAAATAAATAAAAGCCAAGATGAATGAAAATAATTAATAATAATAATATGTGTTACATAAAGGTACTTAGTTTATGAACATATGTATGATGAGTTAATTAAATTAGGTAGTCATGGATTACTTACATTATTTGTGCATAAAACTTTCTTGGATGTGAAACTATTTCAAACTCGAGCGCGGATGATCACCCGCGAAAATAAAATTACTATAATAAACTTGCTTTAACAATTAATAAAATTTAACGCAAACTGTTAAAACTAATTCACAAAAATAAAAGACAGCCAATTTTTTTTAAGCATCTGTCAAAATATATCGCGATGATTTATTTTTCGAATTTTGAAATTCGAATACAAGCGCGTTCTCCGCCTGACGCGTGTCGGCGGACTGGCTGGATGTAAAAATCTGTTGTCACATATTATCGGAACGCACCGGCATAAACCAACCGAATCGGAGTAAACACTTTTAATTACTGGTAGCTTAACCTGAATGGTACAACTTCTTGTGGTCGGCTGTACGCTATTTCACTTTCTAGCTTTAGGCTAGGCGATAAAAACAAAGTGGCCGGCTGATTATGTCAGTTAAACATGATAATAATAAAACTAGATCATCAGGCATGAAGGTACCATAGCCACGCGGGTGTTGATTTGTCCGTACAAAGGCTGGAACCAAGTCTTGGTAGTACTATATTTGATGCGCGTTTGACAGACCTAAAGGATATTGTGTTTATGTGAGTTGATAATTCACAAAGAATTCTAATAATGAATTAATGATAACTAAACTAAGGCATTTGCGTTTAAAATAAAATACTTTCACTGATTGAAGATATTTTTAAGATGCAAGCTAAAGTCAATGGAACAGCCGAATTAACCCTAGAACCATTCATCGCTGGGATATACGTGTTTTCGAATGAACAGTCGAAAATGTAAACAAATGTAACATCTATGGAGAAGGATGTGTTCGGGCTCCTAAATGGCTCTCTCAAATCAAAAGCTAAAGTGGGATGAGGACGGCCTGAAAAACAGGGCAACTCAAAAGAATAGTCTGTAAACCCCTATAATTAACCCAAATTACGAGACCATGGAGGAAGAAGGCTCACGATTTTAGTTATATTAATGATTATAAGATTACAATTATTATTAATTATTAATCTATAGTAATATTATAAAGAGGAAAGATTTTTTTGTTTATTTGTTTGTACCGAAGAGGCTCCGAAACTACTAGACCGATTAAAAAAAATTCTTCCACCAATAGAAAGCTACATTATTCCTCAGTGGCAATTTTTTAATTCCGAAAACGGGTCCTGTGGGGTGGTCCATGGGAGTGAAGCCGCGGGCAACAGCTAGTCATTAAAAATAATAATATGATTAAATAACATTAATATGTATTTATTTATTATTTTTAACTTAGTAGTCTGATAAAAACAATTGAAACGAATGAAGCCAGGAAATATTCCTGAAAATGGTCGCAGTAGGTACATAACGACATCTCATTTGTCAAAATCTGAATATTTTCATTCGTCCTACTCGGGGAGGCTAAGGTCTTGGACCATACCGCCTTGTCTTCAGTGCAATTTTAACATTATTCAGTAGGCATTAGAATGCGGATGTAACAGATTCTAATGTTTTTTGGAGTATTTGACAGCAAACTGTATCGAGTCAGCCTTCCCAGTAAGCCTTGTAGTATTGACTACCCCCCCTGCGGAGGTAGTCAATACTACAATAAAATTCTCCGCTCCACTATCCCGAGATCGCTTCTGTCAATGATTTCACGTATTGTCCAGTTGCGTAGACAGTTGAGACACAAAACTGCACCAATTTTATATCACAATATCCACTAGGAATCAATTTGCAAATAATATTAACAGCCGCTGAACTTCACTCGAAAAAACTCCGCCAAAAACTCCCAAAATCTGAACAGTTAGTAGATTTGAGCTACAATCAAAAATCTATAAATAAACTGTCGAACTCCATGCCCTTTCTTTTTCATAGTCAGGTAAAAAGAGTTTAGGAGTTTACACGCGGTCAAACAAAGGCAGCAGAGAAGAGAGGGCCAGAGATCATCATGTTCATTTGTCTTCGCTATAACGTTTTTCTAAAATAACGGTTTTCCTAAAATGTGCTGTAATATTTATTTGACTGTTGGTAAGCGGTTATCAATCAATATCATCACCATTAATATACATATAAAAAAAAAATTGTAGAAAAGTCGTTTTTGTATTTTGAAAATATTGCCAAAAAGAATAGCCAGGGTGTTAAAGGTTATACCAAAGAACCCATTTTCAGCACTTTTGGAATTTTTGTCTGTTTGTCTGTTTAGTTCTGCACGCATCACGTTACTAACTTTAATACGTTCCAATTTTGCGTAATTTGAAGTATTACTAAGTTTTTGTTTCATCGCAATCGGTTCCATTTCCATAAATATCAAAAGATATATGGATTTGAAATATCAACACACGCAATTCAGATACTCGAACAGTTCAACTCCATATTCGATAGATGGCGTTGTGCATTTGACGTCATTATTTGAATGGGGTGTTAAGATTCTCCGCGGAAGAACGTCCGTAGAAAAAAAAATGACAGGTAGGGTAGGGTAGGTATATAGGTAGGTACTAGGTAAGTAGGTATGTAGGTAGGTTATGTAAGTAGGGTAGGGGGTAGGGTAGGCAGTTGACGGGAGCGAAGTCGCGGGCACAGCTTGTCATAAATATGTATATTGTATAAGTATATATAATAAATCTGTAGAAAGGTCGTTTTTGTACATCGAAAATATTCCCAATAAAAATAGCCAGGGTGTTAAAGCTTAAACGACAGAAACCATTTCCAGCATTTTTGGAGATTTTGTCTTAGTATCTATTTGTCTGTTTAGTTGTGCACGCATCAAGAAAAATGTACGAATCCAATGTAGGTAACTTTTTTACCGACTTCCCAAAAAGGAGGAGGTTCTTGCTGATATATATAAATATATATATTTATTTATTATTTATTTATTATATGCTTTATTGTACACCTTAAAATACAATTATAAGAAGAAACTTAAAATTAATACATATACAATGGGCGGCCTTATCGCAATCCGCGATCTCTTCCAGGCAACCTGGTATGGACAGTAATAGTCTGGACATGAAGTGGGGTTGTCATCGGTGTGACAATATTTTTTTCAAAATACTATATTATAATAGATAAAAAAACATCATTTCCATTAAAGAGCATTTCCTTTTAACGCAATGTTAATATATATATATTATGTACTTATGTATATATTAATGATTTATTTTTATGATTATAATTATGTTATTTTAAAATTGTACACTGGATCCTACCCTCTTTTGTCATCATTCTCTGTCACTCTCTAGGGTTTGCTGTAAGAGAACTCAACACTGAGTTAAGCTCGCCTTTGTACATGTACTTTATTATCACATTGTATTGTATATTGTTTTTTGGTGTACAATAAAGAATTAATTAATTAATAGATACACAGATAAATATATATGCTATGTAATATATACATAAATACATACATACTAAATATAATGACAATAAAAATAAATTATGAATGATTCTATTGATAACCACAATCACAGTGTCAGCTTGAAATCAACACCCTAAGACGAAGACAGCGACATGTAATGTTCCTTTACAAGTCTTTTGAACACAGGCAATGATTGAGCACGTTTGATTGGATCTGGCAAAGCATTCCACAGACGAGTAGCCTGGACAGTAAAGGATTTATCCAAAAAAGTTGTGCAATGTGTTGGAATTTGAAGTCGCAAGTTATCTGATGACCTAAGCAATTTTGTGTGGGAATCGCGGAGAAACTGAAAACGTTTCTTAAGGTAAAAAGGGGGGGGTATATATTATGTTTGTTCGGGCATAACTCCGTCATATATAAACGGATTTGCAAAATGTTTGTTCGAAAGTAGTTTATTCCGAAATAGTCCCATTTAAATTTGGTAAAGATCTGATCAAGAACTTCGGAGATATACAGAGAAACTCGTGAATTAATGAAGGCAAATGTCTCGGGATTGCTGTAATCGCATGTCTGTTTATTGTTTGCACCATTTCATAACATACCATCACGCCAGTATGCTCTAAACGGGTACGCAGATGCGTACAGTTCTTCCTGGTACACTCTCATTCCATCGGTTATTTTCAAGTTACACTTTTATTTGGTAATCTATTCTTTCATCACTGTGGGCATTATAGATACCTTACCATAGAACTTGTCCATTATGTACCACTAAAAAGTGAAACATAAAAACATTTTACAAAAAAATACAACCGACTTCCATATAAAAACACTAAAGTTGACAAAAAATAAAAGGCCCGTTTTGACAGCTATACAAAAATACTTAATAATAATTAAACTTGATGCGCTTTGTATTTTATGATAATCATAGTGTATGGGTAACATAGTAACTTAATTAATTAGGATTATGAATTTGATTTTTCTAACGTAGAAAGTTATCGCGGCATGTAAAATGAGAAACGTCAACGGACTTCTTAGATTGTGACGACTTTGAAAGTGAAAAATTACTTCAATTTCGGAAGTCGGTGTCAAAGAACGAAGAAACGAAAACAGGAACACCAACTTCCGACATTGAAGTTATTTCTAACGTTTTTACAAAAAAATACAACCGATTTCCAAATAAAAACACTAAAACTGAAAAATAACTTCAATTTCCGAAGTCGGTGTCAAATAACGAACAAACGAAAACATGAACACCGACTGCCGAAATTGAGTTTATTTTTTAATTTTAGTGTTTCTATTGGAAGGCGGTTGAATGTTTTTGTAAAAAGTTTTATACATAACATTGTGCGTAACTTGAAGTATTAAGTACTAAGTTTTTGTTTCATCGTAATCGGTTCACTCTATCAAAAGATAATATATGAATTTAAAGTGTTCAAGAAGTAAAATATCACAACACACGCAATTCAGAAACTCGCACAATTGAACTTCATATTCGATAGATGGCGTTGTGCATTTGACGTCATTTTATGATTCTCCGCGGAAGAATGACGAATGAGGGTAGGGTAGGCAGTTGAAGGGAGCGAAGAGTAACTACTAAAATTTTAGTAGACTAGTAACGATTTGCTACCTTCATTTTGGGGACGGCCCGCTGCTGGGTGATTTATATAAGTAGATGAAAAAATATTGACCATTTTTTTAATGATTTTGATTAAGTAAAGGAACTAATAGTCGCCGTACCTGCCACCACAGTTACGGCGACGGACGGTCAAAGTTACAGGTTGTTAAAGTTGGACAAAAAAAGTGTATATTTTGAGTGATTTTATAATATACTACACCAATATTAATAAAATGGTTTTTCAGATTATATAGAACTAAAAAAAAAAAATTCAGCAACATTGATGACACTTCCAACCTAATTTCTTTGGTAGACCTCCGTTACTTAACTCCGCTGAAACTTGCGGGATGTCGAGGTACGATTTCTTGCGGCATTGCCGCAAATTAGATAAATTTGCAATTAGCTCATGCTTTGAATAAAAAATGGTATCCTGTCAGCAGTTTGTTAGCGTCGCCGTCGGTCACGGTGCCCAGTGTGAGTCTTCCTATGTCAGTTTCCACCTGTGAGGTATCTATATCATTTCACAGATTACAGTTAAGCTGACTCACGAATCTTCTGTCAAACTTATCGGTTATCTCAAGATCAGGGAGTAGCGTCTTTCTGTCTATTAATATTATGATTTTATGATTCACTAGTACTTTTCCTAATATAAGGCGACGGCGCTGCAAAAGATCGTTACACATTTCTATACAATTTTGGTTGAATTGATTTGATACAGATGAGGATAAAAACAAAATTATTATTATTATGTACTTAACTTAAATTGAGAATATTTCAATGATAAATTCAATACATTAGGTAGGTACTTACTTATGCATGAAATTAAAATATTGTTTATCAGGGAAAACAATGGTATGGACAAAAAGACTTTTGTAAACGACTGTTACCTCGTATTTTTGAATATTGTTTAAATCGCTCTGTGATGTGTCCTTGTCAAATAAAATAAAGATAAAATTATGAATCAAAACATAAGTTAATGCAAATAAGACGCAAGGTACAGCCGATCCCATTGGGCATTTTTGTGGGGACAATAAGGAATTGGGCTAGGTCGACCTCCGGCCGGCGGCGGCGGCCTTGCCTCGGCCACAGATAATATAATACTAGCATACCTCGGATCTGTCCCAGTTGGTTGTTAGCTGTCACTAGTCAACCCAATTATTACATTTACGACTGTATATGTCCGCTTTGTGTACTAGTGAAGGCAGGTACAATGAACTGCTGGGCCATTGAGAAATTACAACTAGAATATTATGTAGATCAGTCGGAGAGACGCATTTGGAGAATTCCATGCTTTTTTGAATGATTTAAGAATCAATGACTACTCTTTTTTGAAAACTTATTGTTTCAGAATATTTCATACCTCTACAAGAGGCTGTAGTTAAAGGATGAAATTCCGTCTCTTTTTATAAAATTAATGAGTGTTTGGAATGTCGGTAAACAAAATACAAACGACGCTTTCCAGTATTTTGGACAATCCAATCAAAATAGGACATGTATGGCGAATGGGCGAAGTCGCTCGCATGGTGCTAGAGTACTCTAGAGAAGGTAAGTACTTAGAGTTATTTATTCACACAATATTTTTGCTAAGTCAAAGAAAACGTACGTTGATAACGTGTAAACAAAAGCAAAATTAACCGATTGAATGCCGTAATTACTGAAAAAAATATTAAAAAGCTATTGTGTCTCGCGTGGAACCACGTTTCAGGCACTCAAGGGGTAAATTTTAATTCAAAGGTTAAAAACTCTTTACCAAATAATTTACACAATGCATAAATACAGGAATTCACAATAACCTATGTATGAGTTACCTTTTGGAAAATAGTGCTAAGTTTCCTTGAAGGTCTTTCAATGTAAGTACGATCGTTATCTTCGCCTACCGTGTCAGATTGCATCAACGGCATCATCTCAATTTCCTCCATTTTGATAATGGACTGTTCATCCACGGGTTCTTCAGTATTTTATCAATTAAACAAACCATGTATAAGCACAGCACGTATGAAACTAAACGCTTTACATAGATGAAGTTTATCCTTACGGAAAACAGGAAACTGTGTAAGCCGGTACCGATTCGATCCGTCGATCAGTACTTACTTTATAATACACTACTAAAACCACCGTGATCTCTATTTCCATTTTGATAAGGTTGTTTTTGGATTGCTGTTAAAGGTAAAATGGCTGTGAACGGAGCGTATGAGTTTACTTGTTTCAATCTGCTGATAACGCTGTTAAAGTATTTATGGTAGTTGAATTGGCTAGTTAGGGCAACACTAGGTCTAAGCTCAATTCTCACAAACCTTTTAAAAAAACACTCCTCTTTATTTTCGATTTAATACTAATAATCGTCCCCACCGAATTTCGGCCACGGTGACGAGTACGCTGGAGATATTATAGTGCACAAATGTGTACAATACAACTATTTTCTTATTGTCCCTCGACAATCATCGCATTTTCGAATACAAACGAATACTAATTTCGATGTCCATCAATTATTAGATTTATCGTGTATAATAATTTTAATTCAGAACGAAGTATTTTATTGTTATTTTGTTTTGATTTCCCTGTGAACTGAAACTCTTGAAAATGAATGAATTTACCTGTTAGTGCTTGCAATACTTTTCATCAATACGTAGTGTAGTAGTATTAGTTTGGGTGCATCGTCCTCACGTATATGAATTAATGTATGTATGTTAATGTTGTAAAACACTTTTTAGGGTTCCGTAGCCAAAGGGTAAAGACGGGACCCTATTACTAAAACTCCACGATCCGTCTGTCTGTCCGTCTGTCACCAGGCTGTACCTCATGAACCGTGATAGCTGGACAGTTGAAATTTTCACAGATGATGTATTTATGTTGCCGCTATAACAACAAATACTAAAAACAGAATAAAATCAATATTTAAGTGGGGCTCCCATACAACAAACGTGATTATTTTGCCGATTTTTTGCGATAATGGCACGGAACCCTTCGTGCGCGAGTCCGACTCGCACATGGCCAGCTTTTTTTTAAGAGTTGGTGCGGAATTTCTCGTGGGGCTCCCGTTTTCGCACTAAGACTCCCATTTGGTCCGTTGTGCGTGGGGGTACTGGCTAACATATCCAGCATAGCTCCGTCCAAAAGTACAGAAGCTTCCTGGGGGCTTCACAGTCTACACGGAGCGACCTCAGTGTTCCGAGGATTTCTTCACGTTGAGACGCCACGGCCTCGCATTCCAGGATTACGTGGGCGCGTGATTCTTCGGCGTTAAAACAGCCCCGGCAAAGTGGCCTCTCTATGGCCCCTATGTTGAAAAGATGTTTGTTAAGGAGGGTGTGATCCGTTATTGTCCCTATCATTGCTTTTAGATACTTTCTACATAGGCAGAGAACTTGCGGACTGCTACTGAGGAATTCCTAATCAAAAACCTAATACCACGTTGCCGACCCGAGAATCGAACCCACATAGGAACCCAAGATCAGCAGTAGGACTTGTGTCCGCGAGACCAACAGGACAACGGAGTCTTTTTGATTTATATAGTTTGGGTGCGGTAGGTGACCACTGTCGCGTTGATTATGTCATCAATACATCAGTTGCAGCAAGTTCAGGGGGGTGACCATAAGCTCTTAGAGTGAGGTTATTTTGAGTGTGTGTAAGGGACAGATTTATATGACTTGTATACATCTGTCACTTACGCGATATCAAAATAACCTTAGTCTAAGAGCTTATGGTCACCCCCTGGACAGTTTACATTTTGCAAAGTTATGCTAGTTGTTTAGACCAAGAAGATAATATATGTATTTTTGGCAAAGACATAATGTTTATTTTGTTGCATTCAATTTTCAATTAATTACAAACTTGAACACTGTTTTTTGGTTGAAAACAAAAACATTTAATTAATAATTAAGTAATTATGAATTGGTTCCAATCAAAGAAGAGGACATGCCTCTCAGCTAAATATCGCGGGGGGTGAATGCACAGAAATGTCTGTAATTTTTTGAAAAAAACCAAGAAACCACTTTTATTTAATATGAGTATAGTAAGTGTTATTTTGAGGACTTAAAGCTCTTTTTAATTTGAAGACCATGAAGAGCATAGCAACATATTGTGCTAAAATTATATAACTAAATAGAGAATTAAATCAACAAACCCGACTGCTTAAGAAGCGGACTAAAAAGACGTAAACAAGAAGAAAAATATGCTGTGCAGTCGGAGGATACATATTCGCGAGCTGGCTGACCAAAACCATCTGGTTTTGATCAGCCAGCTCGCGAATACATCTGTATCGCGCGACTGCACAGCATATTTTTCATCTTTTTTACGTCTTTTTAGTACGCAGTCAGGTTTTTTGATTTTTGAATAATTTTTTTTATTTATATCTTTTTAGTTAACATTTCTTTTCGAATTAGACACATTTAAACATATAGGTAAGTGTTATATACTCTTTTTTTTTAAATCATCCTTTAAAACTCTTTATTTTGACAACCCAGGTGAAGGGTTTGGAAAAAAGAATTGGTCCCCAACCAAAACCAGTCGGGATTTTTGTTATTTTTAAATATTTTTTTATTTCAGTACTTGCAACTTTTTGGTTAACTTTTTTTATAATTAGGTATATTTAAACATAATTATAAGTGTTATATATTTTTGAAATCACCTCTTCAAACCCTTTATTGACACCATACACGATGGGTTTGGAAGAAAAAATATTGGGACCCCACAATATGGCGCCCTTTTTCTATTTTCCAAATTTAATGTAGCCAGTGAAACTCACAAGGTTAAGACGAATCGATTGACGTTAGAGTAATCAAAATCGGTACAAACATACATACATAAATAGCCAGACTGATACACACATTACCCTCCTTCGGCAGTCCAGTAAAAAGACATAAGTAAACATAGTAGAGGTGGCCTTCAGGAGTTTTTAGTACAAAATCTGGTCCGGGAAAGGTCTATCAGTACCATTCTACCAATGTCTACCTGAAAGTAGACTTTCACGTGGCACAGAAGGTATTTCAGCAGTTTCAGCTTTGTCTCTGGGCGTATCTTCTGACTTACCTAAGCATAACAGGAATCTGTAAAGTTTTGAAAATATTTTGCATTTATTTCTACGAGGGCTTTAAACAATTTCTACACGGGTAGGTTTTAGTCGGTAAAAGTCTGATACGGCCGCCCTCCCGCTTCACACAGAGCGGGAGAAGTCATTGGATGATTGCCCTCCACATAAGAAAACCAGTTCCTATTTTGCTAAATAGTATTCCAATTCTTACGAACCGAATTTTTAAATTTAATCTGTCGAAGTGTCGCGCACTCGTTCGATTATGAAACATTACCACAAGATTCCGTGAACCGGGGAATAAAATCTAACGGTCTCCTGCCATAAACCGACTATTGACAGCACTTCAATTCGTGAGCCCACATATAAAATTTTACGAGACAATATAACTAGCTGCGATTTCGCCGAACGATATCTTTGAATAGCTCGACTCTTATAATCGTTTGCGAAAATACTTTTTGCTACGAGACGATCATTTTAAATCGATGATACCTACGGGTAGCTTAGGAAAAAGGTTAATAAAACGCATTTATTAAAAAAAAAACTACCTATCTATATAACGTGTCTTTGTGTCTTACCACAGCAGGTGGCATAAAAATAGAAAAGTCTACTTTTGATTTAATGCAGTGTGTCTTGCAAAGCTCAAAATCTGTTTGCTTGAGAAATAGATAGGCCAGCAAGTTCCGGCGCAAATTTGAAGACGTGACATTCTCTCTGGGCCAACCAGTGGCCCACTCCTTTGCACAGAGTTTGAGTACCTAATGTTTGTTGTATCCGAAGTTTTTCTAAAATATTTATAAATATTCCTGGGCTAATATTTTTTACCCGACTGCCGAAGGAGGGTAATGTGTTTGTCAGTCTATGTATGTATGTTTGTTCCTATGTCGCGTTCTAGAGACCAAACGCGTTAGCCAATTTTGATGATTCTTACGTCAATCGATTCCTCTTAACCCTGCGAGTGTCACTGGCTACATTAAAATTGGATAGTAAAAAAATGGCGGCTTTTGGGTGCCATATTGTGGGGATCAAATTTTTTTTTCTTCCAAACCCTTCATGTGGAGTATAAAAATAAAGGGTTTTAAGAGGTGAAAATATATAATACTTATATGTTTAAATGTACCTAATTCAAAAAAAATACTAAAAGGTAATAAATAAGAAAAGTTGATTTAAAAATATCAAAAAGCCCCACCGGTTAAAAAACGAACTAAAGACGTAAACAAGAAGAAAACTCTCGGAGCAAACATCTGGTTTTGGTCAGCCAGCTCGCGACTATGTACCTATTCTCCGCCTGCACAGCATGATTTTCTTATTGTTAACGTCTTTTTAGTTCGCTTTTTAAGTAGTCGGGTTTTTTGATTTTTTTAAATTAATTTTTTTTCTTCCTAATAGATCTCGCTTTTGACCTCGATCTCACTCGATCTCAGCTCTACGATGGTGCCCAGAAGATGCACTCTTGCTTTGAGTGCTGACCGCTGAAGGCTCATAGTTGGAACGGTACATACTTTACGAACCATGGCTGTTTTCTTCACGAGTGTACATACATGCGCTAAAGTGCGCAAAGGCTATATCCAGACGGGCCACGACTCATCGGTCGTATAGTAGGTACTCGCCAAACTTCTTGGCCGCCGTGAAGTTGGTTACAATGGCTGCGCAGTCGTAAATCTCATTCAAAAACAACACCGTTTCTTGCTGTGCGCATCGGAAAACCAACTTCAGGACGGCCCAGAAGTTTGGCGAGCACTATACTCTACGAAACACAGAACTCAGAGAATGCCATTATTTGGAGGGCGTATTACAATGTTACACACATTTGGAGGGCGTATTACAAAAGTTCTACAAACAAGGCCTGTGAACTTGTTATCAAATAAAAATCAATATTATAGATACACTCAACTGCTATCACTTGTTATACTCGTTATTATCTGCATTTGTTGTTCAATTACTTTCTTAGACTTATCTATAAAGTAAAAAGAATTATCTAGATCTTTATTACAAATCGTGTTATGCACTTCTACGTATATGTACGAGGACTAGCTTATACCAGCGGCTTCGCCCGCTTGAAAGTCACCTAACATTATGTCTTTCTCCAAAATCCAATCTAACTCTCTACCTAAATTCATCAAAATTGGTTCAGCGAATTAGGATTAAAATGTAAAAATCAGAAAGGCAGATTCAACGCGTTTTTATTACCACGTGTGATTAAGGTTATATTTTATGGATAGTAGCAGGAGACGTTCTGTAGTTTCTGTTTATCCCCATGGGAAAAAGCGTGACTGTATGCACGAATATATTGATATTTAATATATTCCATCTCATATTCTTCTTTAGCTTCCGCGACCACGTGACTAGGTAGAGGTGTGCCTACTTGTGTGCTAATTGTTAAATCGCCGTTTGCACTTGAACCAAAACTGCAATAAATTCATCCATTAATAATTGTAAAGATGAAACGATTAGATAATTCCTATTAATAGCATCCGTGCAAGAACAATATTGACAAAAAATAGGAAATTCATGTTTGATGTTATTAAATACTTAGGTACATATCTACTTCCTGGTTACAAAGAGTTGTCGGTATGAAAAACTAGATTTTAGATTAGATTATTTACCTATTTATACCTACATATAGGTATAAAGTAGGTATCCAACTTCTTACTTTATAAAATATTATAAATGCGAAAGTTTGGATGGATGGATGTATGTTTGTTACTCGATCACGCCAGAACGGCTCATCGGATCTGGATGAATTTGGCACTGAGATAGACTATACTCTGGAATAGCACATAGGCTACTTTTTATCCCGATACAATGTTCCCTTGGGATGAAAAATCACTTTTCACGCGGGCGAAGCCGCTGGCAGAAGCTAGTAAGTAAGTAATAAATTGATCAGCGTCGTGATGTGGGCAGGCGTGAAGAAAATGTCGTGACTAAAGTTAGGAGTATGAATCTCCTGAATTGCCCGTGGTCTACCCAAGTAGGTGGCTGCTACCTATATTTAAGGTTGCCGTAGTCGATCATTCTTCCATACAAACGTAGTCTGGCGATTACTTCACTGTTTGACGGTGTACGTTCAAAATAAAAAATGATATCAATTTGTCTCATCATTATCTAGCCCTGTATGAAAACAAAAAAATAAAAAAATATACATTTGAAAGTTATGACTTTATGAGCGACGAAAATTCCATATTTCAACACTAATTTTCACGCATTTTTGGGCGCAAATAAATACCATAAGGAGAAGGAAAATTGCAATACACTATACAGTTGTTTTCGTCCTAAATCTTCATCCATTTCGCTACAAATTTGCAGAAGTATGTATTATAGCGAACTAGCTTCTTACTGCTCATCACAGCATCTTTCTCTTTCGCACGTGTTGTCGGATGAGTCGCTCAATATAGCTCGTGCCGTCGATTAGGGCAACCTTAAAGCCAATCTGGTCAAGTGGTAGTCTCGACGTAACAATGTAAAACTGCATCGTAGTCTATGTCACACCAAATTTCCTGCCATCTGTGCTCCAAAATCCAAAATCTACAGCCAATGATACCCATGATGCGCTGCCTCAGCCAATGGCGTGAAAGTGGCAAAATTAGGTCAATGAAACTTAGAACGATGAGATTAGTCTTGAAGCGAACAAATTGTTTTCAGTTTGCCATTTAAATTTAATAGAATTTACTAAATAACTGGCGAAAGGTTGGTGTTTTATGTACATCTCTGTCTAATCTTTTGTGATAACATAACAACAAAACAAAACATGCGTGATGGTGTTTATTGTTGAGAACTTACTACGTAATCGTCTATTTCGTTCTTCCTTCATAAGCATCGATGGTTCAGTGGTAGAATGCTCGCCTGCCACGCGGGCGGCCCGGGTTCGATTCCCGGTCGATGCAGTTCTTTTTGTTTTCATTTCTAATAAAATGAGTATGATGAACTGATGAATTGACCTTTTAATTAGATTTCGGTGAGACAATCATGCATGATACCTTGTCATTTTCGAAAGTTCTTGAAAATGGGTTAGTCTGTTATTGAATTTTTTTAGTTTCTTCATACACTTCTGCTTAGGAGTGTGAATAATGTGACGAACACTAAAACGAATCAAAGTGCCGTCTGCTGTTACATAGAAGTCTGAAGAATTCCTAAATAAGGATAAAGTAAAAAGTTAGACTGCCGAAACCCGGGATTGAACCGGGGACCTTTAGATCTTCAGTCTAACGCTCTCCCAACTGAGCTATTTCGGCTTATGTACTTCCTTTTAAAATTACAAAACACAATACACTTACCTAATAACTAGTCAATACTATACAAATTAAAACAAAGTTGTTTAATCTTTGAAGAAATCTGTAATTTCAACGACTATAAAGTATAATATACCTTGTAATACAAATACTTAGGTAAATTTAAGTTAACGCTATCTATTGGATTAGTTGATTACAACAATGCTAACTTATTGGGTTAAAAGTATTACTACTCGACTCTAGATGGCGCTTCTTCTTCTTACACCATATAAAAAGAATAGTTACAGATTTGTGATGTAGATGGCGCTTTTTCACAAGTTTTAGAAGTTTTCGTATAATTATATCTAGGGGAATGGCAGTGACCCTGCCGAAACTAGCAAGCAAAGGGCACAGCTGTAGATACTATAATTTATTTCAAAAATTAATTCAAAATAAAAATTGTTTATCAAACGACTAGCATGGGACTGGCGTAGGACGACAAGGAAATATATCACTTGTTATCTATAATTTATTCAGGGTGGCTGGCCAGCGCAGCAGGCAACGTTGGTTTTCTTCCGAGCTACGTATTTTGTCTCCTTCGCAGTGGAAGAGAACATTTTCCACCAGTACATAAAAGTTAAATCCTTCCGAACAACCAATTACCTAGGTACGTTTATTTATGTTATTGTTGTCACTGTTCAACAACTGAAATTAAATAATGGGAAAAAATATATTAGTAAAACTTATCCGTATCTTCGTCCGATTATGCAAATAGTACAAAAGTACAACGCAAACGAGCTTTTATGCAACGGATCATAACAACCATTGTCACGAAATCCGATTTCCGAGATCCAAAATTAGAGGACAAAGCTGTTGTGGATGTGGATTATAGGATAATTGGACGCAGCGTCGCTTAACAAAGCGGCTTTAAGGTATTTATGCCTAAAAAAGGATCAGTCTCTCGTGCATACAACCGGCGCTCGTTTGTAATCACGATCCAAAGGGATTTGCGACTAATCGCAAACAAAAATAGCGGGACGAGTTAAAATAGTGTTTGGCTGTTTATAGATAAAATAATCTCTGTGTGTTCTAGCAGCTGATTTTGTTTCGGATTAGGGGCTTTATTTTAGCGTTAGTAGAAACTTCGTTTTAGGCAGACAACCTTGGTTTTGTCTATCACTAACAAAAAAATTAAATGTTTACAAAATATTTGTAAATTTTGTGAAGATTAAGTAATCCTTAGATAAAAAAATATCTAGAAAAGAGAAAACTACTGCGACAGGACCAAGCAAGGCTGGACAAACCGGATGTCTTCCGTTAGGGTTTGGCACATAGATATAATAAACAAGGTTTGGCAACATGCTCAATTTTGCCTGCGAAAACAGTTTGTGCAAAAATTCCATCTAAAATGCCGCCTAAACGCACATGTTTGCTTGTACAAACAAAAATTAGTTCAAATAAGATTCAGCGTGTAGCCCGTGTAGCCACACCCTTAGATACCTACTTAATATTGAAATCGAGGTGCCAATACATTTCAGGCGGGTGATATAATGAGTAACTTCAGTTATCGACGCACTAGATAGTAAGTGGCAGACAACAATGCAGGCCTGAGTCAGTGCCGTGCTGTGACACATCGTATGAAAATGTTATTGATTACTAACTGCAAATAAAAAGTCAACGAAGCAATTGCCGAAGCGGAAAAATGTTGAGGGTTCCTTACGCATAGGCTTAGGCCTATAAGTCCTTTTGAAGGGAAGGAGGCAGATTATCCGCTCCAGATGCAACCCTGGTGCTAACCAAGATCCTCAGACATGAGGAAGCGACCAAGAGAGAGAGAGAAGGATCCACGCCACTCAACTAACGTTAACCTGGAAATGACATAGAATTTATGGGTTACTAAATAGCGATCTTTTGCATATAATGAGATTTAAAAAAATAAAATTGCTAATTATTTTCGAAGTTTTTTAGGTGTTGTTTTGTTGTATCGTAAGCCCATGTATCATGCCAAAAAACTGTGGAACTTTACGGTTGATGATTTACAATGACAATAAATGACGCATTTGTGTAAATTAAATCATTCCAATTCTTAATAACTATATCCGGACCTGATTTTTTTTAAACTGGTATGACTTTGCAATAAATTGAGCAAACCTTTCAAAATTAATTTCTTATTGGTTGAGGGTGCTCGTCATTGAATTTTATGATTCATCGTTTGGTTTCTCCAGCTTTATTACTGAACCCTGTGAATTAACTCTGTCCGTAACATCCCGTTGATAAATGATAAATGTATAACAACCTTTTACAGCAACTAAGTTGTAGATGGCCTATGTATCATTTAAAATTTTTCTCATTATGATCGAGTCACCAAAATTAGGCTTAATTTAATGATTTTTTATATTAAATATTATTTGTTAATGGTGGTAAATTAACATAAATTCATTAATTACCCCGAGTTTCTCAATGTGACAAATTGTAAAGCACCCGTTATCTGCTGCGATTGGTGAATGAATTTTCAACCGCCAATCACAGCAGATAACGCTAGCTTGACAATTTGTCACATTAATTCTGTGTTAATTTAGAGCTGAGAAACTCGAGGTTAGTTGCTACTGTGCTGTTATCCATGTTCAACTGATCAAAAAGTTTTCGCCCAACGTGGGGCTCGAACCCACGACCCTGAGATTAAGAGTCTCATGCTCTACCGACTGAGCTAGCCGGGCAATTGGGAACTTTTGAAAATTAACCGTTAGGTCTGGCACAGGTACTTCTATATTAGCGGGTATTTAAAAATATCATTCATCAGTCAGCAGAGATAATATAAGATCTAATTCTAATAGAAAACTTGTTTCGGCAATATATTTCCAGGCAACTCTGCAGCAATATATTCTTCTATGAAATATCATTTAAAAATATTATGTATAATCAAATACCCTCATTCCTGCAGATTTCTGCAGTCGGATCTTGGGCTAAGAGATGAAAATTTTTTTTGAGAACACGGTTGGCGCTGTGGCTGAGCGATTGGCTGTTTTGTTGCGCTGCGTGTCGCAGGTTCGATTCCCCCATGGAACAAATACATTTTGTATGTCCTACAGATAATTTTATCCGGGTCTGACTGTTTGTGAGTTACTGTTTGTAAACTCACCCACATTTTAGGAGTTTTATCACAATAAGATTGAAAACCCACAAGAAATATACTCAAGCGCAAAAATTTAAACTTATTTTAACCCAAATAACTAACTACATTTTTGTCTTATCTTAAAACCAACAAATTAATTATATTAATGAGTTGTTTTTACACTAAACTTATTCATTAATTTTAATATAAGATTGTCAAAATTGTATTATCATGTTGGTGATTGAATAGCTGGCGCCCGTCGCTGGCGGCGCCGCGCCGCCCGGTAGCAAGTACACTCACTAACAAACGTTATATGTTCTCAAGTTCGTGACGACGCGGCGGCAACGTGATGTTTTCAAGTTCACATGAAATAGTTCACTTCCAAGTAAAACTTAAAACCGTAGAAGGTAAATTACCAGAAAAAGAGGTTGTTTAAAGAAATTCTATTGAAAAATTGATTATTCTGAACACGAGCTGGTGCATCCATTGAAAGCGGAGCTTGTTAGGTTTCCGTACCCAAAGGGTAAAAACGGGACCCTATTACTAAGACTCCACTGTCCGTCTGTCTGTGTGTCTGTCTGTCTGTCACCAGGCTGTATCTCATGAACTGCGATAGCTAGACAGTTGAAATTTTCACAGATGATGTATTTCTGTTGCCGCTATAACAAACAATACTAAAAACAGAATAAAATAAATATTTAAGTGGGACTCCCATACAAACAAAAGTGATTTCTTTGCCGTTTTTTTTTGCGAAAATGGCATGGAACCCTTCGTGCGCGAGACCGACTTGGCCGGTTTTTTTTTGTGAAATGACTATTTGCATGAATAAAAATTTGCGATAAGTGAGATGTAAATATATTAAAATGAAAAAGCATTTATTTGGGTTTTCAAATAAAATTAGGAATCGAAAAACCTGTGCCTAGCATGTATAATAAAAAAAAAACATGATCTGTAATTAAAGCTTGCATCAATTTATCAACACGACTAAAGAAAAATGCTTTCACAACAGTCTTAAAGTTCACCGTACTTCATCGGCAAATTCCTTGCACCAGAACAAAAATACAAAAGTCATTAAACTTGTGTGCGCGACGCTCCACTCGCTTAGTATTCCGGCGTCGTCGTCCGTAGGAAGTAGCACGGCTGACAGTTAGCTTTTACTTAGCAACGCCGATGACCTAAGCTCACATGCGATCACTTATTACGTCCATAACCATCTGGGGTCTATGTGGGTCACTGGACCTCCGATAGCCCTGTGTTGGTTAGCTTTGGGCAATTATTTGCAGGCGCCTGTTCGTGGCGATGGCGGGAGTTTCATCTTTCTTTTGGTTCTATAATCTGTGTAGTACCTACTTTGAAGGCTGTAGATATTCTAGATCTAAAGGGATACTAAAATATGAAAGTATTTTATTTTAGGAATAATATAACATTTAGATAGGAATAACGATTTAGAACTGATTACAGTAAAAAAGAGCAGATCTTTTTTTCAAAAATGAGTTTAAAATCGACGAGAAATCTAGGAGGTCCAGAATCATGTACTGAAGTCGTATGTATTTTCATCAAATAATTCAAATAAAATCAAGATTACTATTACTAATTTAATACTTATTTTTATTTCCACTCCTTCTCTATTCATGCAGTACGATTGTGGAACTCACTTCCACCTAAAATCCGTGACTCTAAAAATGTATCGATATTTAAAAAACAGGTCAAAGAACATTACCTCTCCACTATCTTATAATTTTATATATTATATGTGTGTATTTTTATCTTCTATATAATATATAGTTAAGGTATATATGTGTAATTTATATATAATTAGTTAAGTTAGAATAGTCTATTTTAAGTTTCCTGATTTCTTTCTACACACTTTGTCTTCGTCTATCATCCAACTTTCCTGTCGCAAGTCTGCTGGAAGAAATTTCTATTGAAATAAGCAGTACCTTCGTGCTCGTCTATCTGTATTCTGTCTTTTCTCTGTTAATTGTTTTGTGTGTACATAAATAAACAAGATTCATTCATGAACATCGTTCTTGCATAGGTACACTTTATAATTTATTTATGAGAAGGAGTTGAAAATCCGCTGGTGCTTGGCAGGTTACAAAATACAATTAGCGGTAAGTATGATTAAATAATCTGTCAACTTCGTGCGATTAACAGCAATCCAATAAACTTTTGAAATGTTTAACGTTAATTGTATTAAGCGAGTTGTCTTGCAATTCAACGTAATTTACATCTATTTCTAAGTGTAGCTTAGTGTAGCCTTTCGAAAACTTACCTAAGTAATTCAACATTTTATATGTACTCGAATAATGTTGCATTATATAAGTGACTGATTAAATAGGATGATTTTTTTAGGATAGGATGTAATTACTGATCCCTAAATTTTACTAGCGACTTCGCCCGCATTAATTTTGAAAATTTTGCTAAGGGAATGCCCGTGAGGCGTGAATGATAAACATCCACAGACTTAAATCTCACTAGATGACGCGATTGTATGTACTTCGCGTGCCAAAAAACGGACTAAATTTACGACAAATGATCGTAATCTGAGATTTTCATTTAGCATTATCGGCACCGGAAATCCACCGAAATCTATAAAAAGCCTTTTTATGTCAAATTGAGTTGATAGAATGTATAGAAAAAGTTGGCCGAGGCATTGGTATTTTTTTCTTTCATTGGTAAGTAAATTTGTTTGTAACTTGTTTGTCAAAAAGTGGCACGCTTGGTTTTCATACAGATGGAGGGTCTTGCGTTATCTATTTAGATTTATGTCTGTGTAAACAACCATTCAAACATACAAACTTACACATTACAATATCAGCGGGGGAAGGGTAAGTTTAAATCTAGAAAATCATCAAAAAAATTCTTTAACATATTTTTTTTATATTTCTTTTGTTTGGAGACTTATTAGTTAAACTAACACGGGCAGTGTTAGTAATATGTACTAAGTTAACAATATTTACTTACAATACATTATCATAAGTAATCTTATCGTCAATGTGTGTTAAAAGGATAAAACTATTTGCATTGTTCGAATAATGTTTGTATAACGATAGGTAACTTGAGAATTAAGTTATAATCCTAGCTAATATTATAAGTAAATGCGAAAAAGATTTTGTTTGTTTGTTACGCCTTCACGCCTAAATCACTGAACCGATTTGGATGAATTTTGGTACAGAGATAGATGGGATCCGAAACGATTACAGGCTTCTTTTTGCATAAAACTTGAAGTGGATCTATATTAACGCGACAAAAGCCACGAGCAAAAGCTAGTTTAAAATAATCACAAGACATACATGTATAACTTACAGACATACACTTATGTATAAAATTTCATTAGGAGTCCTCTTAGTACATATATATCTACTATTATCCTAAGTAACATTGTACAAAGGCAGGAAGATGATGATTCAGAATACAACTTACTAGCTTCTGCCAGCGGCTTCGTCCGCATGAAAAGTGTTTTATCATCCCAAGGGTTCATTAAACCGGGCTAAAAATCTCGGGCAAAAGTCGGCAATTGTTGTTCCTCGGAAACCATATATTTTGCCAGGATAAAAAGTATGCTTAAGTGCTATTCCAGATCTTTCTCTTTCACAAATTTCATCCAGATCCATTCAGCCGTTCTGGCGAGATTGAGTAACAAACATACATCCATCCAAACGTTCGCATTTATGATATTAGTAAGATAAGATAATTGAATGAAAGCGCGACGGTCGACAAAGGAGAACGGAAGAAGAAAATATGTTGAGCCAACCTTTATATTTATTTATAAAAAAAATCAAACTACTTAATTTATATATTCATAGTTATTGTATTCCTTTTTTTAAGAATTTGACTCACACACTGTTCCGTTGTTGTTGAATTAGGTATTTTACCTGTGTTTGCAATATTTGTAAGTATGTGAGAACCATGTTCCTGTTACAATTTATCAAATGAATGATTTTACCAGCTTGTAATACTTTGTACGTTTATTTAGTATAGTATGTAGTGTTATTCTGGGTGCATTGTCCTCACGAATATGAATTAATGTATGATGCAAAAATTGTAAAACATTTTTTTTTAAAGAGTAAGTTTGGAGTTTCTTGTCCTTTCTTCTCCATAACAAGCTACTTTTCCGAATGGACGGTAGAATCAAGTAATATTACTTGTAAATTTAAATTTTTGACGTTCAAAGTGCCACTTAATGGCCTGAATGAAATATTGAATTTGACTTTGACTCAAGTAACATTGGACAAGATTTAGAATATGACTTTTGAGTAAATAAACCATAACCTGACGGTAGACGGAGCAGAATTGAAGCAGACCTCAAGTAACATTGGACAAGGGCAGGAAGATGGTGATTCAGAATATGACTTTTCTGAAGTTCCAATACAAAATTAAGTTTACCTTTTGACTCATAGAATCGACTATTATTTATTGACCTACTACTAACAAGCACTTCATCTTTTATTCTTCTGATTGAGGCTATATGCGCTACAATATATTTATTTTGTGGTTTTATAACAAGTAAATGAGTTAGCACTTTGTGGGCGGTTTTCCCAGTGAGTCATGAGAAGTTAACGTCAAAGAAATTAGGCGGAACTAACTTATTTAAAAGTCTGGTTCAGTTTTATTTCAGGTTTTATTGTAAGTGCAGTGGATTTTAAAATGACACATTTTAAAATCAGGTTTTTTACCTTTCTTTTTTTATCTATTTTTAGGATACCTGAAATTAGAAACATGTTGTATTTTAGGCCTGAACTTCAAAGTTGATTTTTTACAACAAAATTAGTCCATAGTGTCTCCCTAAATTCTTATTACCAGTTCTAAACAACGAGGTTTCAGAACATTTTGCTGATTGTCGTTGCCACAACAGACACATGGCTGAAACCCGTAACGATCCGACTTTCGAGGCTTTCGTTGTACGGTTGGATCAAGGGCCTGATTCAGAAGGCAGTCATAATCTTTGATGCGGCTTGCATTGTGGGGAGGTTTCTGGTAAGTTTGGACCCTGCTCCCAATATTCATTCTACTTTAAAAGGTATCATCTTACAAAATATCAAGGCAACACTAATGTGGCTTCTTTTTTCCCTTTTCTGAACTCTATAATAGGATAGTTGACAAAAAATATCTATTTGGTCAGTCAGTTAGATAACCTAAAAATATTGGACACGTATTTTTCTTTTGCCACGTAAACAAAAAATTACGACTCGGAAACCGTTGTATACGTTGAAATATCGTGTGTCGCCACTGACAAAGTGACGTCACAAGTCCCCACTCCTGAACTTTGATGCGCTTTATCTTTGTAAATTTTTATTTAAATTTTTACCCTTCGTGTGCGAGTCGGACTCACGCACGAAGGGTTCCGTATCATTATCGCAAAAAACTACAAAAAAACACGTTGGTTGTATGGCAACCCCCACTTAAACATTTATTTTATTCTGTTGTCATAGCGGCAATAGAAATACATCATCTGTGAAAATGTCAACTGTCTAGCTATCACGGTTCATGAGATACAGCCTGGTGACAGACGGACAGACAGACGGATCGCGGAGTCTTAGTCCGCGGGTCCCGTTTTTACCCTTTGGGTACGGACGCTAAAAAAAAGGGTCCTATATTAATTGATAATCTCACTGGCGGACTGAATAGAATTATATTTATTCTACCGAGGAAACATCTCTATTTCAAAGTACAAGTGCACCTGTATAGTATAGCTATACTTCCATAACATGACTCGTTTAATTACTTAAACTTCCGGTTCTCGTCTATGTTAATGAGTTCTATATTTTTATTACACAACACTACTAACCCGCTGAATATAATTAATGCGGTTAGTATTCCCGTTACTTCTTAGAAGAAGACTGTGTCACTGTACTGTACTTAATCAAACAAACACCTTTATTTATTTACCTACATAAGTATCGTTTGCGTTACCTTCGTAGAATTTAGAAACTGTGTCAGAAAATGTTGGAAGATTTTGGGAAATCCCATCCTGTAATAGACGGTGTATAGGTAGGCTCTTATGAAAATTACAGGTAATAAATATTCCCATATTAATTGCCTGTAATTTTAATTAGACAGTAATAATTATGCACTTGCGTATGTACTTATTTACCTTTTAATGTGTTAAACCAGTGTTTTCCCTTTTCAGGTCAATTTCTAAAGAAAATAGGGACAACAACACTAACCTACTTATCATTTAGTAAGTAGGTACTGAAGGAATAACCCTACAAGTTTCGCTTTTCTAGATTCAATGGTAAGTTGGGGTTTGGGGTCCCACCCCAAAGAAGATTTCATTCGTCTTTGGTTCTTAATCACACCTTTTCTAAGATCGGACTAGAGAATCATGCCACAAAGGTTTCTTACTTAGGACCGCTTCCATCACTTTGGGTGCGTTATCTTACTATATAACCTCCTGTTAGCAAACTAACTCTGAGTCATGTTCTTAGTGCAAGAGCCTAAAGGTAATGGTTAGAATGGCTAAAAGAAGTGGTTAAAATAAAATTATCTACTATGACGATGATTAATGAACCTGAAATCGATCGAAAAATCATACGATTTTCATGTAAGCACAAAAATACCTGTAAACAAAAAAGTTAGATATTTCCAATGCACAATATCTTCATAATAAAGGTTAATTTGGTTGTCATTACGTTTCATTTCTCGGTACGATGACAATATACGAACATCGAATCGTTCACCCCGTTTACGATCGGACCCGACGGTTTTATGCGCATCGTGCGTCGTAATGAGCGAGATGGCCTGTGCTTATTGTAATTAATTTAGTAGATGTGCAATGATATCAGTGCTTTCTTTTGAGTCGTTTTTCTTAGCAATTGTACCGTTATTTGTGTGGGATGATGAAGGTTCACTGTATGCTAAAGTACCTAACTGATTTGTTATGAAGATACATAATGAAATGATAAAGTAACTGATTTTGAAGTCCCGTGAAAATGTTAGTCATTGAAAGATATTGTTTTGTGGTCACACTGCACCTACGCATAATTTTACCTTATAAACTTTACATACATGATACTACAGCTACATGCATAGTTACAAGTTGAGCAAAAAATAAACTTTATTTATGATGAGTTTGATGAGTAAACTATACAGATGACAGCAAAAAGACATATCCGTCAACCGGCGAGCGATCTTTTAAGGCGTCTGTTTAATTGTCTTTCTATTGTGTCTGTAATTCATCCGGCTTGGATGAAGGAGGGAAAAACAAATTGGGACGAGTCTTGGTATAGGTTCTAGGAATGGTATAATTTAATTGTGATTTTGTGTGTTGTGCTGTGTATTTTGTGTGCACTGAATAAATGGTTTTCAACACACTTGCTCGTAAAGTGAGCCTTATTACATCGATTTTAGGGCCATAAACCGAGCTATAACACACACGAGCGTAATAACATTACAAACTAGTGCGTAATAGTATTATCCCTACAAAGTTAAATTAGTACGTTACTGCAATTTATATGCGAGTGAAGAGAGAATTTTTAATTTAACCGGGTAATACAGATTTTTTTTAGTAACAACAAAGAGGTTTTATGCTGTTGAAACCCCATATACATTTTGGAATGAATAAATGTATAAAATATATAATTATCAAATTATTCACAATTCACAATAATTTGTTAGAAAATAATAAAATATTTGCATTATATAAATTTAAAGTAGGCTGTATGTCTGTATGTATTTCTATGATTTGATTTAGTCGCCGAAATTTACACTAGAAGAAAACGAAAGTGGTACTAAAGAAGTGACAAGCACCAATGTAACACAAACTGTGAAATTGCCATCCAAATCAACCCAATATCGCTTTGATAATAAATTGTACGTTCACCAATGTTTTGAAAAACGTCTTACGAAACTCGGCTGAATAACGCCCTCGCCTGCGGCTCGGGTTGCAACCTACAGCCTCCTGTGTAATGAGCAACTTAGTTCACTTGTAACATAATATATTATTATCTATCTATAATAAGACCCACTCATCATCATCATAAATTTTTTGAGAACAACATTTAAATCAAAGCAATCTTTATGATTTCACATTATTTTACCCTTGCTAATTATCTCTTCTTACGAAAATTATCACCGGCCAGATACCCCAATTAACCATATTAAGATGTATCGAACCTTTTGTTTCGAAAGATGTTTACAAAATCCTTTTCGTAAACAGTTAAGTGCAGCCGTACGCTTACACCGAAGCTCGTGATTCAGTTCTTAGAGTTGTAAACATAGTCATCTCGTTTCTCGTAAATATTTCACAATTTGAAAGGTGTTGATCGATTGCTGCAATAAAATTCTGTACAAAGGAAATTATTTATTCTAACAAAGGAAAATGTTTGTAACTAGGTACGTAAGTAGTACTTTTGTAATAGGGTTAAAACGCAATAGGTAGGCAAATGACGGTGGATTGTTTTATTTCAATACTTAATAGCTTCCCTATTCCATAATGGAGATTTTGTGTACTTATTTCCTAAAAGTTATTAACTGGTATATATATAAACTATTTTCGATGAAAAAGTTTTAATGAATAATATCGTTTACAAATTTGTTGAAATGCAACCTTTTTTGGGTATGCATCATCGTACCCTTTTTTTATGCCATAAAGGCAGTGGTCAATTTGATGAATCACAACTCCCAACGATTTTTTTTGTGCTGTTTCGTTTTCGTCACCGATACTTCGACGGTTCGCCGGTTATATATTTTTCTTTTATTTATGTTAACGGCAGCGTTTTTATTCTCTGCCAGTATATTTTTATATAATGGCACGGATTATTGAACGGAGTGGTCAATTTCAAAATGGTATGCACAGCCCGGCTAGCTCAGTCGGTAGAGCATGAGACTCTTAATCTCAGGGTCGTGGGTTCGAGCCCCACGTTGGGCGCATACTCTTTTTGTCGAATAATGTTATGTACCTTGAGGATGAGAAGTAGCAAAAGCTCACTATATAAAAGTAACTAAGTTTGTTAGATGCACTTCAGTACAATATGTGGTGTTATTATATTTTACTGAAATACTAGATAGTGTAAGTTAATGTGATGTTCTAAAAGTTAAGGGTTCCCCATTATGTGTAAATGTTTTTCGCATAGTTTAGTTTACATATGCAACACATGCAAAAGTATTGTTTTCCTCAATTTATTCCTTCCTTTCCTAGATTTGTTTTGGCCCAGTTAATCGGGGTGAGAATACATTGACGCGCGTTCCAGCGAAGGTGCCAATTGCCAGGTTGAATCACAGATGTTTGACGTCAAATACAATTACAGTTTGCAATTTCTTACCTCTCTGTGGTTTAGACGACGTGTGGTCAAGTAACGTTTATTTTCATGGATAACAGTTTTCCTCCTTCAGTGTATTGACTCCGAAATATTGAAATAAACCCAGTTGCATTAATGCAAGTGCAAGATTGACAAAGCTCTGTTTGTGTTTGTCACTGTATTTGCATAAATTCCCTTAGGTTTTGTTAACATTTTGTAGTATACCTAAAAATAGTTACCTACCCACCTTTTATAGAGTGCTGGAGTAGTTAGGTACGTACGATATATGAACATAATATTCCATGTCACATGTCACGTTGCATAATTGGAAATAAAATAATTATGCTGTTTTGAGTATAAACCATCCATGGTTACTGAAGTAGGGGGAAAGACCAAATTAAATTAACCGATTGATGGACTGTGTGAAGTATAAAATAACTATAAGTCCCCTTGAGTACAATTGGGAACTTTGGCTCCCAGAAACAATTGTTTTTGGCTTTAAAAGAAGTATGGAAGAATAAGTCCAAATAAATAGGGATACAGCTGATATCTATTGGGCAAGATAATGGTGATGATTATGCAGTCCAAATGCATTTCTTACAATGTTATCCTACTTAATATTATAAACCAGCTTTTGCCAGCGGCTTCGCCCGAGTGAAAAGTGTTTTCTTATCACAAAGGAACATTATACCGGGATGAAAAGCCTATGTGCTATTCCAGACTATAATCTATCTCTGTGCCAAATTTCATCCACATCCATTTAGCCATTCTGGCGTGATTGAGTTACAAATATATTATAAATTAATATTAGCAAGATTTATAATATTAGTAAGATTATCAAACTACCTAAGTAATATTAAAAAGGCAAAAGTTTGTGATTGTTGTGTGATGTTTGTTACTTCTTGACGCCAGAACGGCTGAACGGATCTGGATGAAATTTGGCACAGAGATAGATTATAGTCAGGAATAGCACATATGATACTTTTTATCCCGGTATAATGTTCCCTCGGGATAATTTTCGATTTTCACGCTGGCGAAGCCGCTGGCTTGAAGCTAGTAAATTATAAATATGGAAGTTTGAGTAGATAGATGTTTGTTACTAAATCACGCAAAAACGGCTGAACGGATTTATTTAGAATTTGGCACATAGATAGTTTATAACCTGGTTAAATACATAAGATCCTTAATACCCTAGTAATATGTTCCCGCTGGATTTCCCGACATCGACGTGGGCGAATCCGCTGGCAGAAGCTAGTTATGGTCATTCAAGTGTGCTTTTGTGTATCTTCCATTCATGGCTAATGAACCTGTTCTTCATAATACTTTGTTGAATTTTTATTGAAGATTTTTACTCATCATCTGCCTGCCCTTATCGCATGTTACTTGGGGTCGGCGAAACATGTTTTCTTCTTCCATACCGTCCTGTCCCCCGTCAAGCTATAGCTGACTCCCTTTTCTTTCATATGACTCCTCACACAGCCCATCCATCTTTTCTTAGGCCTTCGCCTCTCTCTCCATCCATCCACATTTATATTCATAACTCTTTTTGTAACATGCGTTCCATTCGTCCTCATAACATGACCATACCCAGACAAACAAAAATTTATAAAATAAATTTAGATATTAGTCACGGAAAATGATTATTTTTCTATTGAAATGATGCGCATAATGCATCAATTATCGGGTAATTCTATATTAATAAATGTTTTTTCCTAATTTTATGTATCCTGTTTCGGAATACATATCTTCAGTCAAATAAGCCTTTATTTTGTATATCCTGCGTCATTATGATGTGGTTCCATAATAAAATTGTTATTCCCTAGGCATGCATCTAGGGAATTACAACCTCACCTTTTTTAGTTCAGATGATATTTTTTGAGTAATTAATAGGAAATTTTGGAGGGAGTGAGCTGGCGATGTATGTCGTATGGCAAATATGTTGTGGGCTATAGTAATCAGTATGTGGAACCCTGAAACAGCCTTTGATTTGCATAAAAATAATATTTGTAAGTGGTCTCTCTCTGTGCTCGGCTCAGTATGCCTATGACCAGTGTTTGTTGCCAGCGATTACTTACGGGACAGAGACATGATTGCTCACAATGGGCCTCATCAGAAGGCTTAATGTCACCCAAAGGGCAATAGTGAGAGCGATGCTCGGCGTTTCCTTTCGTGATCGAATCAGAAATGAAGACATCCGCAAGAGAACCAAGTTTACCTACGTAGCCCGAAGAATTGCCAAACTTTAGTGTCAGTGGGCAGGGCATATTGCACGCAGAACGGATGGCCGTTGGGGCCGAAAAGTTTTGGAGTTGGAAGGCCTCCGTCTAGGTAGAGCGACGACCTGGTCAAGGCTGCGGGATTCCGATAGATGCGAAACGCACAGGACTGATAACTGTGGCGACGCTTGAAGGAGACCTACTGTATGTCCAGTAGTGGACGTCTTTCGGCTGAAATGATGAAGTGGTCTTGCTCATTTAGTACAGATAATAGTATTTGAGCGAACTTAGTTCGCTCGCGTTGCTTGGTCACTGCACCTTGTCATACCCTTAACGCCTGTTTCGGGGTGCCCTAAGCTCTTGAAAATGTGAGGTAAATAGGTACGTTCATATGATTCCGAAGTCTTGATAAAAAATCCTTTTTACAAAAAAAATACAACCGACTTCCAACTAAAAACACTACAAAGTGAAAAATAACTTTCTTTTTCGAAGTCGGTGTTTTTGGTAAGTACAAATTTTAAAGGGTAAGGGTATTTAAGGTAAATAACATAGGGAAATTATGCCATTTTTTTATGAATAAAGAAGCATTTGAGACTTTATTGGTGTTTTATTACCAAATAAAATATATGTATTTGTTTCTGATGGGTTTTATCATGCTATTGTCCTTAGTAGGACACGTTTAAATGATCCGAATTTGTTTGCGCCAACACAACGCGGTCGCCGGCCGGCAACACATGAAAGGGGATACACAAATGATAACAGGTATAGTTATAGTTATTATACATCGTTATAATCTCTGAAGCCAATTAATAAAGCCCACCTGATCTTCCATTCAAACATTTTAAGAATTGTAGAACTAACGAATGCGTCACTGTCCTAGAGGTTGACCGCGTGACATAAATAACATGTATGTCTCATATATTAAGTCATTAACAGGTAGTTTCCCGTTCCCGCTTTGATTGACAAGTTATGTATTCTTCGTATATTATTCAGACCAGCTGTCTCATTGGTTTTCTGGTCACTAGACCCATGCGGGTTCCATTTCTGGATGAATGTTTTAATCGGGCTATTAATTGTAAATTTACGATTAATTAGTTTAGATATGCAAGTTGTATATTTGGAAATAAAGATATTTATTTATTTAGTTGACACCATACTCCACGAATGTGGCCTATGTCCAGCAATGAACGTCTTTTGGCTGAAATTATGATGATGTTACTTCCTAATTTGTTATGAAACTCAAAAATTTTATTTAATGGGTAATGGGTTCCCTGCCGGAGTCTGTGTTTCCCGATAGCTACAACCTAGGGGTCATTAAGTCAAAAGTGAATAGGTTACTTCTAGGCAAGCGTGCTTCACCGTCGACCACATCATCGCTTACCATCAGGTGAGATAGTGGTCAAGCGCGAGCCTATTGAAAATAAAAAAAAATAAAAAACTTGCCTAGTCGCACGTGGCAAAGAACAATTTCTTTAAAAGCAGCTGTAGAACGTTCAAGGAATTTCAAGAGATATTGGTAAAGATTTCACTTCTTTTATCAGTGAAGCCGTTATCTCATTTATGTTTTTAAGATGGGTTAGGAAAACTACGATGACTATCTGGTACTGATAAAACGGTATAAGGATCGTGGAAATGCGAGTGCACATCAAGGGGCCTACTCCCTAAGCAAGTCCGTAGTTTCGGCCTTAGCTACGGGCGTTTCCTACGGATGATTCGTTCGGGGATTCCCGATGTGTTTTTACCTGTCCGAAAAATTGAACTTGACACTTGTTTTTTTCACTCCGAAGTTTGGGAGTAGATTAGAGAATAGAATAGAATACTCTTTATTATGTACACCATAAAAGTTACAGAAAGTATAGAAGAAGTAAACATTACACTGGTTGACACAATGGGCGGTCTTATCGCTAAAAGCGATCTTTTCAAGACAACCTTAGGTACTTTCGAACGGGGCCAGTAACTTCGTTGACGGAGATAGGTAGTAGACCCCCAGGTCCTCATTACAAAGTTGTCACACTACAGCTTCTTTCCTCTATTACAGTAACACGTAACGAAGTGCTCACAGATAGCGCACTATGTGCGAAAGCTCTGACATTTGCATTGCGAAACCCTTCTCTACAAAGATACGACTCAGCAAAAATTCCTTTACACTTTGCATAGTTACCCATATTCTGTTTCGCTGATATTTAAATTTGCCAGATTCGAGCAGTTTGTGGTGTGAAAACAAATGGGCGGACATACTTGGCGGCTAAATAGCAGCCGTGGTCTTTGACCGAATTTTCTATTTTCGTCTCTATACGAAACATTTCCCGATTAACGGATTGCCGGCCGAATTCTTTTCTTAGAGTTAACTAGGCACTTGTCTACGTTTCTACGTATACTATTAAAACAATATCCTAGCATTATGCTGAGCGACAACCTTTTAGCGCTTTTTATTAGTTTTACCTTTCGTCTACTATTTTTATAATGGCGTAAATAAAATATGTTCTTTCTTTTCTTCTTCTTGCTATTATTTCAATTGCGCATAAGTGCAAGCACAATGTTCTTTTACCTACCTACATAACTTTCATACCTACCCTACCTACATAATTATTACCAAAAAATTTCCTTTATACCTACTGTCCTATCTACCGTACCTACCAATTTTTTGTCTAGGGTAATTCTGCCGCAGAGAATCTTAACACCACCATCTAGAAGATGACGTCAAATGCACAACGCCATCTATCGAATATGGAGTTCAACTGTCCGAGTATCTGAATTGCGTGTATTATGTTGTGATATTTAACTTCTTGAACACTTTAAATTCATATATCTTTTGATAGAATAAACCGATTGCGATGAAACAAAAACTAAGTAATGTTTCAAGTAGCGCACAATTTTGACGTATAAAATTTATCTACATTGCTTTCGTATATAGGTAGGGTTTCGTAGGTAGGGTAGGCCGTTCACGGGAGCGAAGCCGCAGGCACAGCTAGTGTGTAAATACTTTCAAAACACACCGCTGTACATATTTTAATTCAAACTTCATCAGATTTTTTGTGATTACTCTGCAATGGTTATGACAGGCCAGATTTTAACTTTGCACAATTTAAAATTATTATTGTGCCTCTGTTTATATAAAATTCAATTAACAGCTTTTATATCTAAATGAATCTTTGTCAACTTTTAACTCTTTTGTTTTGCAATGAATTTACTCCGCGCAGTTTTAAAATGTATATCAAAACACAGTCGGTTGATAAGATTTCAACTGCTGGGACACTCCTCTCTGTGAGGGTGATGGTTTATTTAATACGAGGTTCTGCCAGGTTCACTCGCGTGTTAGTCAAAATTTATACCCAGAACATACTCCTGGGATAAATAAGTTAGGTATCCTATTTCCTAATCTAAGACATGATTTAAACGTGTGCAAAATTGTATAAATTCATTCAGCCGTGTAGACGTGAAAGGTAACAACTGATAGACAAAGACGTATAGGGTATCAAACAGACAGACAGAGTTACTTTCGCATTTAATAATATAGGTATCTAAGGTCCACTTGCACCAAAAACTTAACACAGACTTAGGTTGCTAACACGAGGTTAAATTAAAATATGTCATAAGTAATGGGCCTATGTTAGCTACTCAATCGCAGTTAGTAAGACATGCCAGGCTGCCGCAAACGGCCCTAAGTAAGTAAGTAAGGATGACGTTATTTTATATGACAGTAAATATATAGGATGATAATATAAGTGAGTGTTCTAGTTAAGTTATGTTGTCGATCGGTACGTTATCGTGCCGCAGGATGTCGTGCTCGTCGGGTCGACGGTCTGACAGCCCGCAACTAATTGTTATAATTTGTGCGGCCATATATTTCACAGCGATAATGTTTGTTTGCTGAATATTAAGACTTTTTGTTGTGAAGCTTTCTTTTATGTCATGTAATAACATACATTGGTTGTTAATGCTTGGTAAGAGGTATGTGTATATGTCATATTATGTATGTATGTTTATATATAAGTTTGATTATAATAATATACCTTTGTATATATTTATGATTGAATGTAATAACAGTACACCGCAGAATACCCCCTTTTTATTCTAAGTTCTTTCAGTCCATCCAAAAATTGTCTGGTAGATATCGCTGTCAGCGTTAAGACCGCCTTTGTACCCGTATAAATAAGATTTTCTTGTATATGTGTATAACTTTTATGGTGTACAATAAAGTATATTCTATTCTATTGTATTCTATTCTAAGTTCACATTATTTTCTCATCATAAGGATACCTGCAGCCGTATTGCGTAAGTGAATACGACAACGCTAAGAGTTTTACCGTTATCTAATCGACCAATCACACAGACGAAAAGCCACATCGCGTCATTCATCTCGCATGTGATTAGTCGATTTGGTCAATTGGATAGCGGTCAAACTCTTTGTGTTGGCGTATTCACTTACGTAATATGGCTGCTGGAATAGGCAACCGCGTACTGGAAGACACAGTGTTTGAAGGCCCCCATCTAGGTGGACCGATAATCTGGTTATGACTGCGGATATCCGCTGGATGCGAGACGTACAGGGCCGATCGTTATAGCAACACTTGCGGAAGGACTTTGTCCACCAGTGGATGTCTTTCGAATAAACTGAAGCATACTTACTTAGTAAATACATAAATAAGATCATATTTTCAAACCTTAGAAATAAAAGTTGAGGAATTTAATCCGACCTCAAACTGTTTCTAAAGAATAACTTAAGAATGCGTCCAATAATGTTCTTTGTTCGAATTGAACATTTTCAAAGTCTCTCGGCTATTCGCAGTATTGTGTATTTTATGTAAAAATACGTACCTTAAAATATTACATTGTTTTGTGAATCTTTCTGCTGTAAATAAACGCTGATACTTAAATATTAAAGCGCCACCTGTGAGAAGGTCGGACTTGGAATTGATTTCTGACCTCAGTACGATATTTGTGATAGATTGTAGCTACATATTCTACCTATTACCAATGCAGATGTTTATATTATCTTTAATTTATTGTCGACGGAGTAGTTAATATCGTTTTATATCTATAGTTTGTCTGTTGGTACTTCATGCTTGTGTAACCAAAATCATTCATGATGACCTACTAAGGATCATCTTCTCTAAAACCACTTTCGTTCACCGATCCTTTGATATTTCCATTTTAAAACTGATAAGAAAAAAAAGATCAACCTGATCAACCTAGCTACAATCAATTTGTTTGACGCCAATTTAAAATGATAAACTAAAAGTTTGTTTTTGCTTTTTAGTTCGTTATTTCTTCAGTATTTTTTTTTGTGAAAAGGGTTTTTTTTGCTTTTTAGTTTACTTAATTTCAACAGAATCGGTTCACTATAGAAAATTCTCTGAAAAAATATCAACGAATTCTTTTTTCTACCTTTGGGGATGGATATTATTTAAAATTTAAATGGAACCAATTTTGAGGTATACTCTTTGCAATATAAAAAGATTTTTTTGAAATCGGATCTCTATATAAAAAGTTATGCGTGGTCATTCATAAAAAAATACATTTTGAATTGAGAAATGTCGATTTTTCGTCGCTGCTGTTGCTTTTAACCGACTTACCAAAAAGGAGGAGGTTCTATGTTCGACTTCTTGTATGCTTTTTTTTTTTTTGTGTATGTTCACCGATATCTCCGTCAATTGTCAACCGATTTTGAAATTTCTTTTTTTGTTTGTTAGAGTATGTTTCGAAATTGGTCCCATTTTAATCTGATGAAGAACTTCGGAGATATACAGCAGAACTCTTCAATAAATGACGGCAAATCTCTCGGGATTGCTGCAACTGCATGTCTGTTTATTGTTTATACCATTTCATAACATAACATCACGCCAGTAGGTACGCTCTAAAGGGGTACGCAGATGTGTACAGGTCACCTTGATACACTCTCATTTCACCGGTTATGATCAAGTTTCATGGCATTCGGATAATCTATTCTGGCATTATAAGTACCTCACTAAAGACAAGTTGCTTAATAGGTACAACTAAAAAGTGAAAACACTACAAAGTGAAAAATAACTTTCTTTTTCGAAGTCGGTGTCCATAACGAAAAATTTGGTACCTACCAAAGACACCGACTTCGAAAAAGAAAGTTATTTTTCACTTTGTAGTGTTTTTAGTTGGAAGTCGGTAGTATTTTTTTTGTAAAAAAGATTTTTTATTAGAACATGATTTTATTTACCAGGATCATGTGACATTCTATGGTGATAGCGACTGTCGAGATGCCAAAATGTTTGACATCCATGACATTTCTGTAGCGCATGTCAATGTCATACATTTTTGTTGTTTCGACAATCGTTATCGCTGCAAAAATGGTATCCTAGCTTCGCATAATATCGTCTAGTAGAAGCATTGCTTATGCCTTTGAATCCTTAAGATTTTGTAAAGACAGCCAATAATTTAGACACTAAGACATCGTGGCAAAGTTTCAATGGATTTACTGGAACAGGCTACAGGAAATATTTAAAGCGCTTAAAACCTGTCAAGTAAGCACAACAGATTATCCTGCTGACCTAATAACACGACGTTACATTTAACAGTTAGCGGTCAAAATATTCCAAAGGAACGTTTGAATGAATCATTACGCTGCCGGCCTCAAACTATAGTGCCGCTATCTGACAAAATTAAATTATGAGTTAGACAAAAATTATAGATTCTGAAATAATTACAAGTCAATGTTATTAACTATAAATTATATGCAGGAGTTTTGGATTTCAAAAAATTTATCTAAGTGCGCACATTCAAATAGGCATATTTTAAGTTTAGGTACAGTTAAGGGTGTGACCCTTAAGTGTACCTACCTAAACTTATTTATATTATTATTGGCTCTACCAAATCAGCAGAGATATATTTTTTTAACCACCTGAATTTCAACTTTTCACTCTAAGTATGTATAATCTAATCTTTAATTTCTGTACAACCTATTAAGTGAGTTTAGGATAATTTAACTTCTTCTACAAAAACTAGCCATTTGAGTGTTGGGAGAGTAATAAGACTGGACTTTTAACCCTTGACTGTACATCCATGACTTAAGGCGCAGATACCCCTGAGTAGCTGATTTTAAAATGAGTATCACGTCAAAACGGCTAGTTATATTTTTTTTGAAAAAATATATATTAAATAAGACCATTTTCTTAATATTTTCATCTAAGAAAATTTTGAGTTTTATTCTTAAAACATGTTGTAGTTAATTTGTAAAGTTATGTCTAAAACGGACACAAACACGACAATCGCGCCTAAACCGCTGGGCGTATTTTAATCAAATCGACACCATCTCGAAGACAATCTAATTATCTACATTTTGATCTGAAGCTTTTTTTTTTAAACCCATAGAATAATAAGAAAAGTACAATAAACTACAAAATTTTGGGTCGCGCGGGTGTGAAACGAGTGCGCGTTTTGTTCCCTCAAGGTCGTTGGCGTTAGTCGTCGCCTTAAGGTGGAAGAGACTGGCACAGGAACGTCGGGATTGACACAAGTCGAGTGAGGCCTATGCTCAGCAGTGGGTGAAGTAGATGATGATGATGAATGACTTAATGTTATCAATAATAGATTCGTAAACATAGCAATGTGGAGCGTTTTGTTTAAATATCTCGGAATCTATTGATGGTTGACAAAATACTGCTTAGACAAATCGATAGCGAATTTTTTTGTTGATTAGGTACTACTGCATTAAAAAACTAAAACCAGCTAAGTGTTAGATAGTGGCATTTTAGCTTCGTGCGGCATCCTTGGCATCTGACGTCGCCAGCATCATTAATCAAGGAAGGATCACAAATTACAAATATTCATTTTTGTTAATTCGAGGAACTTAAGGCGATCCCAGCACAAAAGGTCGCTCTTATTTATTTTTAATAACGTGTTGGTTAAATGTTTTGTCTTAACGATAAAAATAACATAGGTTATCACTGTGTATTTTTATAGTCGCTACACTATTCGCAACAAATGCAATTCTTCAAAGCCAAAATCAATAACTTGGCCATCATCACCAGAAAAACGCCACGATGAAGGTCATTGACGAGTGCAGGAGAAAATATTCGATTGTATTGGATTAACGAAAATTAGAACGAAATTAATAAGAAAAGAAAAGCGTATGAAAAAAAACATAATTTCAATCACTGCGGTAAGTTAGGTTTTGAACGATACGTTCAATTTGTGAGATATATTTTGCTCTAGAATTGAAACTTATAGATTTTTAACGCAAAATATAGGTCCCATATTTGAGTGGCTTAATAAGAATATTTGAGGTGCAACTTTCGATATATTCAGATATTTTTGATTTAAATATTTATAAACCATTCGCAGAATTGAATTGGGCATATTTCAAAGGATACAATTTTTATAAGCATCGATAGAGCAATGGTTAATGCACGTAGTTATTGGAGAGAGAGTGCGAACCCTGTTTGCACTATTGAGTTCACGAACCCACTCGCAGTACAAACAATGCTTAATTTAGGGGATTTCCAAAGAATACGATTGAAATTACATAGCCAGTAATTTTATCTTTGTTAATCACACCTCCCACGTGGTAAGCATTGATCCGAGCGGCCTAGACAAAGGACATAAGGGTCCTCACCCTGGGTATTCACCCTTGAAGGTACGCACGTGTTCTGGTCACATGTTTTAACATGGACTTAACTGAATCGGAGACTACATTCTTTGTATTCAATTAATTCAAGACTATTTCGAAAATACGTGTAATTTTGGCGAAAACGGGTTTCTTTCTATAGTAATTCATATTAATCTAATATTATAAATGCGAAAGTAACTCGTGTCTGTCTGTCTTATGCTGAACCGATTTAGATGAAAGGAGATGGTCCAAAATGTATGGGCCGTAAAACCCAGAGTTTTTTATTTAGTTTTAGATACCTATTAGTTCAAAATAATAAATAACAATTTAAATAAATATAGCGGTCAAGCACACTGCTGATTTTGGTACTAGAGTTAAGAAAATCGAAACACCGGGACGGGACGCCCTAGAAAGACATACATAGACCTTATTGGTGATGTTCTTCAGAAAGGCCAGGTGTGCAGTACTCATAACCGGCGTGTGTGTATGACTAGATGTATGAATGTGAGTGAAGCAAAAGAGATATTATGTAAGCATCGTAGCCGGTGGCGTTCTGTAATTTCTGCCCACCCCCATGGGAAAAAGGCGTGAGTTTATGTATGTATGTATGTAGCAGAAAAAACCTAAAAAAAAACCTAAAACCTTAGCAGATAATGCATACTTTGTCAGCCGTTAGCACCAAAACCTCATGCATTTGGGGTATGTGACTTGGGTAGGGTTATTTCACTCGTTCAAAGCAATAGATCGGCATACAGTTTATTCGCATCGATTTCTGGATCAATTGTGATACCTCTCCTTTGGTAATTTGGTATTAAGATTGTTTGAGACCTTGAGCAGGACATAGGATTGTTCTTATACCGGAAATCAACCTTACGGAGGGTGCAAAAGCGGGTGCAAGTTTGTTTAGTGAACTAATAAAGTAAGACTGCCCACATCTACAATATTATTGCGAGATAAAAAAATAGCCTATCCGAAGTACTAATGCTACGCCGCGGGCAACAGCTAGTTTCTAATAAACTAAATACAATAAAACAAATGTTCGATTTGTAATAGCAGGACTTCAGAAAGCACAGTATATTATACAGAAGTTGTAGCCATAAACTGAGGTGATGGTTTAGAAATCGTGTTGCATAAGCAAAGAATCTAGTGTGCAAAGTGTTACTTCGGCCAAGAGTACCTATAGTTCAGACACAAGTACTAACATAGTATACATACCTGCGACTGCGATGATGACACTTACAACGCAATACTTAAATTACGGACGTGATTAGGATCTACTAAGAATTATAACTGATAGCAATACAAACTTTCTAAAACCTTATCATCTTACGCATAAGATGAGCCATTGAAAGCGGTATTCCCCAATACTTACAAATATTTGTGTATCATCGTGCATGACCAATTGATGATTTCCAACGCTGTTTAATGATTGAGTCTTCGCTGCAAACCGGTTCATCGCAACATATCTACGGTCATAGCTAAAAGGCGTCGTAGCATTTGTAGCAACAGACTTTGTAATACGGTCTTAGCAACAAGACGTCGGACGTAGCCGTAGCATCACACCACTGGTTATAGCAACACGTTCGTAGAGTCAACGTTTGTAGCAATCCGTTTGCAATGACATACGGTCAAAGTAAGGAGGCGTCGACATTCAGCCGTAGCACAGCACTCATAGGAGGACACGTTCGTATCAACGCAACGGTCGTAGCTTGTAGCATCACTCGGTTATAGCAACTTCGATTATCGGTTATAATAATTCGCGGTAGTGCCGGTGTGACGAACGCCTTGCTATAACTTATGTATCATTAACACAGGTGTGTTAATGAGACATAAGTTCTTATTTATTATTTAAATGCACATAGCACAAGACTCAATGAGAAAAAGTTAAAGCGATTACATGTAAGTTTGTATACATCCTAAGCGCTCCTTAATAGGGTATGTAATATCGGAAGTTTTTTAATATACTAGAATAAATTCTGGCATAATCTTATTAATTTGATGCTTTCTATCAGAAACATTGTGAGCGAACACGTTTATAGTAAAAGTTATTAAGAACTAATGCCAGTTACACTGATTTAATAACTTATTATTACTCATTGATAGGTATAGATATCATAGTGATCGACGATTTATTGAATTTTGGGTTTTTGTCAGTACATCTTGAGCATTATTATTTAAATTCAATGAATACTGCATTGCCGATTACGATGACGAAATTGACTTATTTCATAAAACAATTATAATAAACTTATTAAATGGTTAAATATAACGTAAGCCCAACTTATTTTTTTATGATAATGTAGAGAAAATGGAAAAGTAGTGTAAGCTGATCCCAAAGACTAATGTTCGGATAGACTAATTTGTTATACTTAATACAACCAGAAGGCTGAAAAATATTAAGCTTTAATTTATTGAGGTTTCCAAGTAACTCATTAGAAATTTTTGAGAAAGTTTAACAAGGATAGGTACTGGTTCCGAAAAAGCCCTCTTAAAAGTATGAAAAAGTATCTAAGCTTTGATCATCATCATTTCAGCCGAAAGACCTCCACTGCTGAACATAGTTCCAAGTGTCGCCACATTGACCCATCCCGAGCAATCCAAAATCCATCTTTAGCAATCTCTGTACTGTGCATCCGGGTTTCATCAAGGCATGTCTATATTATTTTTTCATGAAGCGAAGTTCAAGTAAATAAGCGCCCGATTATTCGATCACAGCTAATCACCGTAGACAACGGCTAGAACCGTCCCGCTCGGCGTTTCACAAGGAGCTAAAATATAGTATTTTTCTGATTCCGAGATTTTGATATTGGATCACTCAATATCGGAATTGAAATATTGGAAATCTCGTTCCGATATGCCGATATTACGAGATTCCGATATTCATGCCCAACTCCTGTATGGCGTACAAAATAAAACTGTCATGGACTTTTTATTTATATGGCAGTTAAATACCAAAAAGAAACAATACAGAGCAACAGTAATAATGGGTTAATTAATTCATAATCAAGTTGCGTAGTGTGTTGCAGGCCAGCTCTTTATTCGGTAGGACAAACTATTTTCACCCTTGTTGCAGGCCTATACTACATCTTTTGATTTGAAAAAAGAAAAGCGCAAATATCATTTTAAACATAAATATGTTTTAAACGATAGTAATTTGAAGGCTTCTATTGTATTCAGAATATAGTAAAAAGAAATCAATAATGTTTGTTTAACAATGCAAGTCACCGATGTGATTCAAGATTGTCCTCAGTCCCTTGCTACTAAGGAGACTGGGTTTATCAAGCGATCCCCTGAAGAGAATCCCACGCACCGAAGGCATATATTATTCAAAACTTAAGAAGAAATAAAAGAGCTTTAAATTTGTTGAGAACGCAATGCTGATGTACCCTTGAGACTTGACTATAAAGTCGCAAAATCTTGAGAAAAGTTATATTTGGCTAGAAATGCAGCCAAACAAATAACGCTTTGTCCTTAGAAATGTATTATTTTTGTTTTACTGAGTTAATTAAAACAAAAATACCGACTAAGTGCGTGTCGGACTTCGCACATTTAGGGTTCCGTACCAAACCGCAAAGTCAAGTTCGTTGTAATAGGAAAAATGAGAGAATTTCAAAGAAATAGTCTTATTTATCAATATACGTAATAATAAACATTAACACCAAATTTCAAGTTCCTAGGTTAATGGGAAGTAAAATAAATCTTCAGAACAAAATTTTGTAAAAAAAAGTGGCTTTGATGGCTTCTCATTCCTTTATTTGCCAATATTTATTCAAACTAGAAATACTGTATATATCTACTCAACGAGCTCTAAACAAAGATACCTCATCGATTGGGTAGGTAACGTAAAATTTGGTAAAAAAGAAATTTCCACACCCCTTTAGCTATATCGGAGCCCCACTTAAAAACAATTAATAATATTTTTGACAATTTGTATGGCTTTGGGTTAACAAGATGTTTATGCTGTGAAAATTTTAAGACTGTAGTTCCAACCATTTGGCTGTAAAACCTGTGTGACAGACGACGGACAGACATACACGCGAGTGACAGCAAAAGGGTACCGGAAGGTTCCTTCGGATACGGAACCCTAAAAACAGTGCCGTTAGCTGATGGTCCAGATTGTTCGGACCACCTTCCCACCTACCTTACCTACCTACCAACCTACTCATCTAAACTACCGACCAACCTACCTACCATAACCTAAACCTATCCTACCTACGTACCCACCCACCTTACCTACATACATGCCTACTCACCTATCCTACCTACCCTACCCTACCTACCAATTTGTTAAACTATTTATTTGAATAAGAATTAATACTACAATACGAATGTAACCAACTTTTGTTTCTACCAGCGATCTAATTAAATTTTACAACACAAAAGCTGCTATTGTGACTTAACTATGATAGTGAGATATATTCTCTCGCAGACTTTTTGTAGTTAATAATGAATGCATTTAATCATGTAGTACATATTTTTTATGTATCATCAATAGTTTTCTCAGCACGCCAAATAAGCAATTTTATAGACAAAATAAAGCTACTTTGGGATACATTATTGCAATGTTCAAAAGGATCTCTATTTTTTTTATAATAATTTATAGCCTATGTTACTCGGAAATAATTTAGCTTTCCATAGGTGAAAGAAATTTAAAATCGGTCCAGTAATTTCGGAGCCTATTCGGTACAAACAAACACACAAACAAAAAAATCTTTCCTCCTTATAATATTGGTAGGTATAGATAATGATTTTTACAATTCATAAATTTGTAGATAAAAAACCAAAGTACTGGCCAGTATTACAAAAAAAAGTATTTTGCTTTTTGTACTAAGACAGATAGAAAGAGTCCAAAAAGTGTGGCAACTAGCTGGCTTTTACCCTAGCAAATTAGCAAGAGGCCCCTTGTATATGAGTAGAAGCCTTTGCCCTGCAGTGGGACATTACCAGCCTGATGTTATTATTATTATAAGTATAGCAATCCTGCATTGTAGCTACTGGTTCTAAGTGCTGGAATGATCTCGTGAATGGTTCTTTTAAACAAAAGTATGTATGGTAGAAGGCTTAATATGCACTCCTCTCCAACACCTTTCTAGCATCCTGACTCCTCAGAACCAATGCAGTAGACGGTGTTCCGGCGTGATATTTTAATAGGTCACGGGGTGCTGAAAGTGATCACTAGGGTGGTTTTAGTGGGTAAGGATTCCCCGTTTCCTGGTTTTCCCCCCAAAAGTCTAGGTGCATTTTGATGGAATTCCCCAGTTAACAAAAAGAAATGGTAGAAGGAAACACGGTCTATTCAGAGATCGATGATTAACATGTATTCGAAACTTCATTTCCTTTCATTGACTCATGTAATGATATGAATGATCGGAAATCCGGAATCCCACATTTTTATCGAAAATGTTTTTGGATGTTACTAATTAATTCAAAAATGTATTTTCGGATAAAATTGAATAGGTACCTATTAATCATCCATAACTTTAGATTTAGAGCGTATTAAACAAATAAATGGCCGTGTTATTATTAAACGACTTAATTGTACTTAAGTCTGCCTAGAAACTTTGCATTTCTCCCAGTATTAGCCAACCAGGTTCTGAACACATTTTCAAATGGTGTAAATTAAAATCTTAATTTCAGCACAAATTCCTACTTAACACAGGACCTTCAGTAGTCTGGCACACTTTAAGTAACCCTATTCCCAGAAAATGGCGCCCTCATACTGTGTGAATTATGGTAAAAGATCTACCTACCTGGTAACTGAACTATGCTACTACGTACGGCTAGCAACTCCGTCTAAACTTTTCCATTAAGTTACATACCCCACTTAATGTTAACTTTCATAAATCCTATTAGTCAACTTATATGACTGTCGTATGTGGGTCAGGTACTTAGAAATTTGTGAACAAACCTGCGTTACTTTATTAGTCATCACCGCTCAGTGCGAGGAAAAAATAATAACAGTTTATAAATTAAATTAATTTTTCAGTAAATTTTGAAACAATAGAATGTGATGTGATGCCTGGTGCATTTTAAATACGACTGACTAGTAAGACACTCTTCTTAGCTATACTTCATAAAAAGAGGCGTAAATGCTTTTATACTTTTACCACTATCAAAACAAAGGTTTTAATTTGCAATCTTATTTAAAACAAACCTAAACCAACGAGCAACAGCAATGAAATATCTGGAACAGACAGTCAGTTATATTTTTCTGTATTTTGATAACAGCAGCTATGAGTTCTCCAGCACCAACAATTATAGCAATATTCACATGAGGCTAAGGGCGGTTACGCACTACACGTCCGTGTCCGTGATATGTGTCCGTGAAATTTCGGTTCCGACGTAGCCGTAGTACTTCTTTTTAGGGAAGCTTACGCACTATATCCGAACTCTATCCATCATAATTCAGAACATTTTGAACTCGGAACTCAAATCACGGACACGGACGTGTAGAGCGTAACCGCCTTTAAGGTGGCAGACACTAATAACAATGAATTCAGACAGCTTTGATTTCAGAAATGATCCTGACATCAAAGCTTTCTTTTGACAGAATTTCGATGATTCGTTGTTGGTTTCCAAACTAATGGAAACTGTTCTGTTTAGACTGTATATTACTTTCCATAAAGACTGCATCAGCTCCCTACAATCATAACATTAGACTGATATCCTGTTTTCTTCCGCACCTACAACTGACTATACAAACATGCATTCGATAAATGTTTGAAAAACATGTGTGGCGTCGTGATTAGTATAATAACAATCCCCAGTCGTGGGTCAAAGTCACGTTGAGTCGGCGCCTGCGCCATCACTGCTAGGCACGTACTATTCCATTTATGAAAACTGCGTCGGACATAGACGCTATTTTTAAAAGTATAGATATGTGTGTGAAGTATAGAATGGTTGACTTTGGAATTGAAAGTTTTACAAAAGTCCTTGCTTAGAGAGAGTGTTCGAATTTTTGTGTGTAAAGCTCCAGTCTACTGCAAAACTATCATAACTACTATCTAAGGTGCTAGCAATAATTCAGTACTGGTAAGCTGCTAGCTTTTTATAGCCTACACAGGGTATACTGAATACATTCTTCAAATATCTGTAAGAGGAAAAGGGTCACGGCCAATTGCAACAGTTTCAATGTTTCAAGGAAGCTTTGTTCTTTTTGAGTACCTTCCTAATTAAGACGGCAGGTAGTCATCAATTTGACCAAGGAAATGCACCTTTATTAATAACAGTAAGGAAACAATGCTACCTTGTTTATCATTGCAGTTTGCATGAACAAAATTGTCTATCTAGTCGTATGCAAATCACGTGTCGCTGATAAATCTTGGATTTTTTTGACGATCATTTCCTTTGACACAACCGTCACGCTGGTCAGTAGTCACTAATATATATTATAACTTGACTATATCAAGGAAATTAACTAATTTATCTTGAGATCTTCGACAGTCGTTACGCGTAGTCAAAAGGGTTGCTGTCGTATAACCATGGAACTGGGTTTTGGAGGACCGTTAGGTAGTCGCTCTAAGTAAAACCTAACAGGTATCCACAGGGCCGGATTAAGCATGAGGCAGAATATGCAACTGCCTAGAGGCCCGCATCGGCTAGGGCCCCGCGTGTGCAAAAAGGAAATAAAAATTTTTCATACAGTGATAATTTAATTGGAAAAAGTGTAACCTCAATAACAATAGGTAGTATTGCTGTTTTTCGACGCATGCTGTCTGTTGATGAAAAACTTCATACTTACAGAACAGAACTATATAGTATCGTAAACTAATAATATATTGATGTTACATAACGTAGCGTAAGTTTTGAATTGTTTTATCTGTAATTGCGATTTGTGAGTTTTGCGACCGCAAATAAATTTAATTTAAAAAGTTTTACTGTGCCCTATGTATCAAAACTTATGAATTTGGATAGAAGAGTGCTAGATATTTTATACTTATACCTAGTTGAGCTATTCATTAAGTTTATTTCAATGAGACTAAGTTCCTGAGGAGTTAAGCATCAGTCAGGTGATGCTGCAGATGTTATTACTCACATTCCTTAATCAACTTGAAAAGAGTTGATGATCTTCAAACGGCTGAAAAGGGGCCCCGAGAATTGCATTGCCTAATGGCCCCGACATGGTTAATCCGGCCCTGGGTATCCAGCAATAGCTGAAAGCCAAAACGCTGGGCCATTATGAAAAGAGGCTTCTCCAATCGGAATGCATTTTTACAAGCTTTTTATTAACTTGCAATGTATTATTGATCGGATTCAATTTTGCAACTGGATTTTAATGCAGTTATACTCAACCGATTAAAGATGACATTTTGCATATACGTTTGGTTTGGATGACAATGCTCGGTAAATTAAAAACATTGCATTTTTTTTTCTTTTTTTTTTAAATTATTGCGGTTGGCGTTTCTGCATGTAATGTGGCCGGCCTATTGCCGCATTGAATTACTTATTTAGAAATTCAGTGGGCAGTGGTTATCACTCTAATCAGATTTGACCCGTGCACTGAACTCCTCTAATATCATAAAGAGGTAAAGTTTGTTTGTTTAAGGCAATCTCTGGAAGTACGATCCCATTACGAAAATTGTTTCACTGGTAGAAAGGTTTTAGCATAGGTCACATTTACTCCGGAAAGGCCAGAGAAACGAAGCCGCGAGGAAAAGCAGTAAATTTAATGAACTGTTCGATTAATAAAATACCCAAGAAAATCGTTTTCCGACAATGTGACATAGCAATTCTATTGAAACGTGAGAAGCACTCATATATACCATACATTGTGCAGGCGTAAGGACCTTTATTATCATCGGATTTTAGAATGAGTCCATATACGTGATGAAACATTGTCAATTGTCGCGGCTGCTACCTGTCTGTCCAAACACAGTGAGTATGCTAAACTACCGCATTATAGTGAGTTACCGTGAACTGGCCCGTTTCCTTTAACTGTCGGTTTTTCCTGTTTGTTCGTGGACATCCAGACTGGACTTTATTTTATAAGTACATACGTGTATGACTTTAATATTTACTTTAAACGTTAAACTTATTTATGTTGCACTGTAATAATTTACCCATATATTTCCAAGGCCAGAATTTCCGTTTGAGAATTGGCAATGATTTTAATTTCATGTCAGATTACATATTCTGAGATCATGCGGCCGGGGTCACGAAGTGATCACAGTTTATTTTTTTGGTCTGGCTCTGCACAGTTCGCACTGTTTGTGGCTTCAGCCCTTTACAAATTTAATTCACTGAAATAAAAAATATTTATTGGTTAACTTTTAATTGGAATCTGGCAGATGAAAATAGTAAAAATTTAAGTTTATGTCGAACATTAATAGCGTCACTAGGTTATTAGATGCATTTATTTCCATTTCATTTAAGACAACCTTTCATTTCGACCTTAAAAATACATTTGCTAATTCTTAGGTCTTAAAAATTACCACTCGCTAAATGACTTGTATTGCAGGAAAACTAATAGTTCAACCCTTTTCATTATTAGAGAAAAAGTTTTTCCTTAATTTAAAAGGCATCAGGGGGGTGACCATAAGCTCTTAGTGTAAGGTTATTTTGTGTGTGTAAGTGACAGAATGATGTATATGACTGAAGGGTAGCTCTGTCATTGTTTTGAGATTTTTAGGCAATTATAAATCTACTTAGGTCCTAAAGAATATGTACTTCTTTAAACATTTGCATTTATCTAGGTAGTCAAAAATACCACTCGATAGCTGGCTTGTTTTTTTAAGGGGGTATTACACTAAGTATTATATATTATCTAGGATCATAGATCTATGAGTCAAATTTATATGATAGTGTTATATAAACATATGAATTATAAAAAACATTTTTCACATTTGATATTTTGGATAGGATCATAGAATTCTATCCAAAATATCACATAGGTATGATCCTAGATATAAGATAATGTAATAATCCTGCCCTCCCTAAAACACTAAAAGTCAACGTTTAAGGGTGTAAGGTAAGGCTTTAATTTACAAGAATGAAGTTTTTTATTCCTTTATTTTTATAGCTGTCGTTTTCCTGAGTTTTTTTTTTCATCTATAGGCTCGAGTTTGACCACTATCCCGCCTGATGTTAAGCGATGATGTGGTCTACGGTGAAGGACGCTTGCCTAGACGCAACGCTAACGCTTTGTGCGTATGGGAGGGATGTCTACCATGTACCGACGGCGCATGGCCATACGTCTTGTAGTCCGATGTTGTTTGATTTTCAGCCAACCTCAATATTTTTGGTATATAAAAGTTGAATGCTATTATGCTAATAAGGGAGGAACTCGTGGCTAAATAATAACAGCCGCACGGGTCGATCTTCAAGGTTAAGCAATGCTTGACAAGGTCGGTCCGTGGACGGGTGACCATTTTCATCATACCGAGTTTCCTCCGTGCCTCGGAAAGCACGCTAAGCCGTTGGTCCTCGCTGTCATTTGAAGATCTTTGACAGTCGTTACGGGTAGTCAGAAGCTTGAGATCTGACACCAGTCTTGCCCAGTTACTGGGTTGTGGAGGTCAGATAGGCAGTCGCTTCACGTAAAACACTAGTGCTCAGTTGAATCCGGTAAGACTGGAAGCCGACCCCAATATGGTTGGGAAAAGGCTAGGCAGATTTATTGAAAAGTTGAATGCTATACGATCTCACCAAATAGGTAGGTCATCATTGAAATCAACATCAAACATTACTAATATAACTTTGTACTAGTTGCCTGGCAATTCGCTGAACTGGACCTATTGGCACAACCGTGAGGCACACTTTGTCTCATGTTCTCGTTTTATTTTTTACTTCGTTGTTAAAAAATTGTTGTGTCTCTAGTTTGTGTGTGCCAAATAAATTTATTTTCCTTCATTCTTACATCTCTAAAAAGAAAGCAATGAAACTAATTAAAATGATCTAGGAGGCATACAGACGACAACTGCATCGGGTAGGTCGTTATAACACAGCGGAAGGCGGTCACTCAGAAAAACCTTTTTTTATATAACCGCTGATTCATTCACACTGAATGATTTGTTTACATTTTATTACTCACTATCGATTCCGCTTGTTACTAATGTTAGCCAATATACAGTCTGTAACGGAAAGGTGTGATCATATTTAAGAATATGATCAACTTCTTCAAGGAAGTCAAGGTCAATTCTTATAAAAAAAAATGTATTTCATTACATTTTTACATTCTCACATTCTTTTTTTGGGTTATGTGGGCTATCGCGTTTGAATTTACCACTACTGTTGTAGAGTGAGGTCTTAAATATGTCAAATTTCGTAGTTTTTTTGCTTTTAGCACGAGTTTATTTACTTTTTTTATTGTTTTGAATATTTTCAAATATGGTAGATGTTTCGGGAAATTTTAACCTGCTTTTTTCGAAAAAAAGAGGCTGCGCAAAACTGCGGTATTCAAAATCGAATTTATATTTGATATCACTTTTAAGGCATTGGCAATTATTTAAATTCAAACTTTGCTTGCGTGCGCGTTATAACAACGTTTAACAGCTATATTTAAGGACCTCACTCGCTAGTGGCGCCAACTGGTGAACATAAAAACGGACGCCCTCATTGTCTATGACTTCCTTGGAGAAAGTTGTTCATATACATGGGCGAAGCAGTTTTCAAAATATCATCACCACCTTTCCGTAACACGGACACCCTGTTATTTTATCTTCATAATTTCCGTAACACACTATCATCGATTATATCATTGTGGCACCGTCATGTCTTAGGTATCGGATGATTAGTCAATTATGAAAGGAAATGAGATTATAATTGTGAGAACTATATTAATATGTGGTTTGTACATTGCTTGCGCACCAGTTCTTCTGATTAAAAGGCATTAGGTCATTGCATTTCCTTTCCGATCATTATCGAACATTGAACACATAGAAGATGTAACCCTTTCTTTCTGCTTTTGGCTTAAAATGGACTGTAAGGGACAATTGCGTCTCTAGGTAATCCATACTGCCATATCCATCTGTACCGGCCGCTGTATAGGCCGATCGCTTAAGAGGAAATACGGTTGCAGACATCCGACTATATTTCCTAAGTAAATAGTCATAACTCGAGGTTTGGCTCTCGCTTATTTCCTCTTCCAACATTGGACCAATTTAAAAGATATTCTATAAACTGAAAAAGAAAGATAAATACCGTGCCCAAGTAACAGGAGAGATGTTGACACCCATCAGCGTACTATCAACTGAGAGGTCACTATACCTGCGGCGACACTAAGTCCTCCTATGTACTTTTATGTATGAAGTTTTAATAAATAATAAATGCACCCCATTCCGTACCGCGCAGCTATACTTACTCAGAATGTTCTCCGTAAAGCGGTCGGTCTATAATATTATAAATGAGAAAGTAATACCTTGTCTATCTGCTTGTTATTGTGTTTTCACGCCTAAACCGCTAAGCCGATATTAATGAAATTGAACGTAGACATAGCCTGGAGAAAATCGTAGCATATTTTTGTCAACATACCACACACGCGAAGCCGAAGGCAGAAATCAAAAAAGGGAAAGGTCCGAGAATTGAACCTTGGGGCACGCCCATCTTGACTAGATACCCGGAGAACGTCGACCAATTAATATTTACTTTTTTCTGTCTGTTTGATAAATAGGAAAGCACAAGATCAGCAACTTGTCCTCGAATTCCGTAGTGGTATAATTTACAGATCAGTGTGTTGTAGTCGACGCAGTCGAACGCTTTTGAGAGATCACAGAAAATGCCAATGGCGTCCTGGGACTTCACCCAAGATTCCAAGATGTGGCTGATGTGTTTTACTCCTGCGACCGTTGTCGACCTACCTTTCATGAAACCAAACTTTTGACTTTGTAGGATCCTATTTGAATTGAAGTGAGACAAAATCTGGTCCAGCATGATTTTTTCATATAATCTACTCAATGCTAGAAGCACGGATATAGGTCTATAATTAGAGGGATCACTATTACAACCTGATTTGAAAATTGGTACTACTTTACTGTGTTTCGTGAAACGTGCCACTGTCCAAACATTGATTGAATATGCCTATTAGGACAGGAGCAATTGAATCAATATTATCTCCAAGAACCCTAACGGATATCCACTATAAGTCTTCAGTATTTTTTATATTGAGACTTTTGAACGCGTTTTTAATTGTATCAATACATATTGGTTTAAATTTAAAGGTTGGGATGTCTTTAGTAAAGTTTTTTTTAAGAAGAGCTTGAGCTAATTTAGATGAGGAGGAAAGAGACTTCGTATCCTCTAACGCAATGTTGGTAAAGAAATTTTCCAATGTCTCAGCGACTTAAGCTTACTAGAAATGGTTTGATTAGTTATTTTCAAAGACAAGTCATTCTGATCGCGTTGTTGTGCCTTTCCAGTTTCTCTATTAATTACTTGCCACACAGTTTTTTATTTTATTATTAGAAACACCAATTTTCTTAATTATTATTTGCGATTTGGCTTGAGCGCAGACTCTTTTGAATAGTTTAGTGTACTTCACGCCGGAACAGCTGCTCAACTTGTATCAAGCGCAAGTTCGATCGTGCATGGAGTACTGTTCTCACCTCTGGGACGGTTCTGCCAAATACCAGCTTGATGCACTAGAGTTGATCGAAAAGCGGGCCAAGAGACTTATCGGCAATGAGGCACTGGTCAAATCAAAGCTCCAGAGCCTTGAACATCGTCGCCGAGTTGCCAGCTTGTCGGTTTTTTATCGGTTACATTTCGGGGAGTGTGCGATGGAATTGCATGATTTAATTCCGCCCAGCCCGTTCCATCATCGGACAACCAGACGCACGGCGATGCGTCATCGGTACATGGTGGACATCCCACCCATACGCACAAAACGTTTTGGGGACACTTTTATTATGCGTACAGCTAAGGAGTGGAATTCCCTGCCGGAGTCTGTGTTTCCCGATAGCTACAATCTAGGGGTCTTTAAGTCAAGAGTGAATAGGTTACTTCTAGGCAAGCGTGCTTCACCGTCGACCACATCATCGCTTACCATCAGGTGAGATAGTGGTCAAGCGCGAGCCTATATACAATAAAAAAAAAAAAAAAAAAAGTTTAGAATAATTTCAAACATAAGTGTGAGAAACTTGATCGGAAGTCAAAGATTTTTCGTAATATAAATTAGATATGATATCTCGGCTTTTTCTTATGCCCACAGTGGCCCATTCACTAAATTTCGATTTGGAATTGCTGACCTTAACTGTTTTTACAGGACACGTTTTATTGAATTCTTGGCAAACTGTAGAAAACAACGTGCCGTAATTTATATAGGAATCTTTTAAAGAAGCTTGATAAAGTTCATCTTTAGATTTTGGAAGTCAGTATGATCGCTTTACCGTCTCCTTTCTGAATTTCATACCGCCATTAAGATGAATATAATGCTTGGAATGGCCTATAAAAATATGGCCCTACTTTAATGATTCAATGAGTAATTTCATTCGTTAGAAAAATAGGTTACGGTCTATATTTGAACGCGAAAAAAAGGCTATTGTTTACATTATTGTGTTATTAGTCAATATGCAACCGTCTCATGTCTAGACCAGATGTTATGCTCCAAAACTAGTCGCGTCTGGTCTGGAGCTTACCTAGTTACAACAACTACTGCGTGTCTAGACGACGCCGGGACGCGACGCAGGGAACTTTATAGGAAGCTCGTTTCAGTAAAACAAGCCAGATTGAACCCCCAATTTTTGTCTCACCTTTTCGCTACAAATACACTCCTTTCTTTATTTAATTAAAAGTAAATACTATATGGTTATTTTCGACCTGAACCTCGAAGTTCACAAGCGAATCTTTTGTTTTTTTTTTATTAACGGTATACTGTGCTAATTGAACGCATTGGGCTGCAGACTAATAAGTTCCCCTAAGTTTATGTACAAAGACCCTACAGAAGCTGTGTATGGCCTCAAAACAAAAAGAAATCGGTCAAGTCTGAATGGGGTTCGGTGTTCCGCAAAAAAAATATTATGTTTATTGTCGGTCTTGATCATTTGCTAAATAATATTTGCAATTATTTAAGTTATTGTTTTGTTATTAATGCTGCTTTTTTATTAATACTTACAACTAATTATTTTTTGTTCAAAGCTTAATTTATTTTGCATCCTGAAATATCGTTACCCGCTTTACTGAATGTTGAACATCGCGAATTGCAGGTGACAGATGTCACAGACGATTTTTTGAAAAATTAATTTTATTAAATGACATGTATACATGGCTTCGTTCATGTCATCTCTTGCTTGCAATGCAACGCAAAAATGCTGTGCGTAAGTGGCCGCCTAGCAAGGGATGTTAACCTATGGAGTTGGTATAAATATTGGCGGTGTGACCCACGACCAGGCATAAAAGACTAAAAATAAAACCTGGATAACAAAAAGCGCACTGTACCACAAGCTTTTTAGCTTGTAGTACAGTTCGCTAATTCGAACAGTTATTTTTTCCACTTTACGGAGCAGATTTGGACTAGAAAATTAAAAGTATATGACAGAAGTTACTTTGACAGATTTTTATATGGAGAGACTTTCTGACAGCCCTAATAGGCTGCCGCACGCCGCGCCGCTGCTCTGTTCGAACCCCAATTCAAAAGTTAGTTTTAGTCAGTGCGCGCGTGGCCGCGGCGGTAGACGCGAGACGAGCGTTGTGCTCAAGGACACTATATTTTTTCATTTACGATAAACTCGTATTAAATTTGAATTTCAATGGAAACAGTGCGTTAGTTCAATTAAATACTATACCGTTTGTACGTATGAAATAATTATAGTGTCTTTTTCATGTTCGATAAATCGATTTCTGGCAACTCCTTAGAGAATTAGCTAGCTTCATCATTTTTGAGTACAAGTTCATTGGATGTAAAGTCTGAGTGTGAATTCGACAAAGTTATTAGTGCTTTCAGTGTCAGCTGTGTCAGCTTATTCGCTATCCCTCTCGGTTCTGTAGAAAGGGAAAGGAAGGCCGAGAGTTAAGCAAGCGTTGTTTTGTTTTCATGATTTTCTTTGCTGTATGTAAATGTAGAGCGGATTAAGAAAATGTAAGTGTTGCTAATGAGCTTTTTTATTTTAAAATGTGTGTGCTTATTATTTATTTTATTTGTTTTTATGTTGTTGTTGACAAAATCTTGGCTGTCAAATGTGTCATTTTTGACAACAACAAAGCAATGTGCTTTCAATATTTTTTTCTGCTTGCGTGCTGTCATCTAGTAGTACTTACTAAATTAGTTAGTCTGTTGTGTTATGATTTATTTGTAGATCACTCTCGGTCATGTGGCGGCTCCAATTAGACTTGAGTTCGTTTATAAATAGTCTCCACTTAGAATCCCTTGCACGTTACTTGTGCCAACGACTAACTAAGCTTCGTGTTATTACACTTATCATTCAAAACTTACGTTGAGAGCTTTCCAAATCTTGTTAAAAGTACGGTTACAGCTAAGTGTTGAAACCGTTATCATAACATTTACCATTTTTCGCAGATACAGGTTTAATTATAAATGTATTTTTTATTTTGATAAGTTGTTTCTTGTTACGTATTTTGTCATTTTGACCATGAAACACTGGTTTTTGGTTCTTTGCAAAAGCTATACAATGAATATGAGCTGACTAGACACTGATAAACCCATAGTTAAAGTTATGGTAAATAAAAAAAAAAATACTATAATTATGTCATTCACAAAAGTTGGCTTGGTACCAGTTTGGTTTAGTAACCCTTAGTACCAAATTAATTAATTAAATAACGATACTATATGTACCTATATTAAAAGCTAGATAATCGGGTTCATGGCCCAAATAGCCTGAAAATTTATAACATTTTTGGCCAAAACAATAAAGTAGCAAATTAAAAACACCAACTACCCATAGGTCTTAAATTTAAAGACATTCAATAAATAATAAACGCAGCCGTAACTTGACATTTGATATGACAGATGAAGTGCATTTGACAAAATGGCGCCGATGTCTGTCGTAGTGATGTGATTAATTTATAAAGGGATCAATAAATAATAATGTAACCTAGACATAAGTTGTAACATTAACCCCGAGTTTCTCAGCACAAAATTATCGCCGAATTAATGTGACAAATTGTCAAGCACGCGTTATCTGCTGTGATTGGCTGTTGAAAATTCATTCAACCAATCACAGCTGATAACGCGTGCTTGACAATTTGTCACATTAATTCTGCGATAATATTGAGCTGGGTAACTCCGAGTTACGAACGTTGACCTATTTCCGAAAAATGGTCTAAGTAATTGTACATCAGCTGTTATGATTAGATGTCTTTTCAGGAAGCATAAATACATCACAATTATGATTTGGTTTTTGAATTCCCTTGGTAACAAGTTATCCCATTGGTTAAAAAGTATCGCGTATTTGGAATTTCTGCTTTACTTCCTGTATAAAAAAAAAATGATAAGAAAACAAAAACCCCGACTAGTTTTTTCTTCTCAGTTAATTATTTTTTAGCAGTTGGGTTTTTTGTTTTTATTATTATTTGTTTTATTTCAGACTTTTTAATTTTAGTAATTAACGAGTTCTCCAAATAAGTAATGTGGTAAAAGATTATTAATTTTGCTATTAAAGTTACGCATAAATTGAATTTGTGCAAAAATAGGAACATAAAATGTAGGTATATAGTTACAATATTTATCTTTTTGGAATGGCCTGTTAAATAGCTTTCATTTGATACCCATATCGTTAGGATAGCGAAAAAAAATTGTATAAAACCCTTTTTTTAGAAGGAGCTCTATTTAAAAAAAAAAAAAGGCTATGTCACTCCAACAATTGACGAATACTAAATCACATTAATAGGTGGGTTACTCAGCATACCAATAGAATCTACAAACATGGTAGGAATTTAGGAAAATTAAAAAGTTGATGTACCTAGGTACATCAACTAAAAGAAAAAAGGTACAGAAAAAAAATAACCTAATAGGGTAATACCATTTACAGTAGGTAGATAACTACATATTTCCATTTTATCGACTAGCATACTTTTGAATATGAAACCTAAAATATGTGTCATTGCTACTATCTACCATATTTATCTGCAAATAAATCTTTGACTTTGACTTTGACTTTGACTTCGACATCGAACAGTTTGCATTAATTTAGGAAATCAAATAGGGAAACAGTTTGATTTATTAATACTAAAATTAGGTCTTTCGGACCTTAGGTATATAGCTAGGTACCTAGTTGTTTGTTTTCCCCAAGTTAATGGGGAATACACAGCGAAAACACAGTTACAGTCATTAAATATAAGGTAGTTCTAAACTGTAATGCAACCACTGTAAGGGAAAATGTATTAATTACCATTTCGGGTAATGTATTTACGTTATTACCATAATTATTATATTTTAGTTATCTCTTTGTTTAGGTGCTACCTTTTTCCCGCGGCTTCACTCTCATAATTGGACATACATTATTAGATTAGCCCACATGAGCCGTTAAATTATTCGTGCTAAAAAGTAGCCTACACTAGCGATAGTGTAGCATTTTATCAGTGAATTTTCGAAGTCAGATCAGTAGTGCTATTCTCTAAGGATACGACCCTTGATCGCAGCGCTGCCCCAGCCACGAAACTAGTACAAAACTAGTAGTTTCGTCGCCGGGGCAGCGCTGCGCTCAAGGCTGAATCCTTTGACAATAGCACTACATTACTTCCAGAGCTTAACATTTACAAACAACCATCCTATCTAATTATGCTTGTGCTTGAAATATATTTTTTTCTTATTAGAATTCTCACTAATGTCTGTTTTTTAATCTCTGAGACCAAATTGACATATGCAAATGTCAAATTTCTTCTTTTAGGGCCTTCCAAGTTTAGGGCTTATTAGGTCTCCTGAGGTATGATTTATAAAACTCTTGTAGTCTCATATACTGTAAAAGGTCTAAAAGGAGTTTTATTTTACATACCTCGGGAGCTTTCGTAAGCACTAAAAGAAGTACTTTGACAGTTTCATTTGTCAATTTTGTCTCAGAGATTAAAAAAGAGACTTTAATTTGATTTATTACAAACCAGTTTGTAAGCATTTTCTACGTTCCTCCGTTTATTCATACAATTTTTACAAACAATCTATTTGTTGTGTATAAATATAAATGAAGATTTATGCTAAGGGCGCAGGTGTTATCTCGGCAATATAATGAAATACTTACTTTCCCCGCTGTTATCAACGCACAATGTACCGACCAGCAATATCAGTCAATATTAAGTTGCTCCATGAGAGCTTCCTTATCTGGATTTCCTGTTTTCAATGCTAGTCTTGAGAGTAGTGAGTTCATGATCTCATATGGTCCTATCTGCGTTTATTTAATACCTGAGTACGATGCTATGGAATCTAATTAATTTACAATGTCAACAACATTACTAATGTAAAAATAAAACAAACTTACTTAACGATATAACGTGCAAAGAATTTCTTTGTGTCGTAACTTATCTCTGAATATCATTAAAATCAACAATTACCTCTTGGTACAATATCTATGTTTCTTTTGTTTCAGAAATCGCTTCTATATCTTGTGCCCTACAAGAAAATTATAAGTACAAAATATGGTTAGCTGACATCTGTGACCTTACCTGAAACAAACTCATCCGAAATCATGGATCACAGCGCCAATATGACAGCACCCAGTTCGACCAACACTCACTCGCAAACTTCATGTTTGGTAGCTAACACCGACAGAGTGGCACACGACAATCATTCCAATGATAATTTAGAACATGTTCATAAATCGACTGACTTAGATAGATGTAGAATACTTAATAAAGAACAAATTGAATGCCAACATGAGTCTGAAAGACGATACTCTGCCATAGATCGTCCCTGCCATATAGCTTCCGACCAATGCGTATTGCATAACAAAGAAGACGTATACGGAAAAGAATCGATTATCAGAAAGAGGCTTGAAGTTGACGCATGCGGTGGTTCAAGGCGGGCCGCCAATTTGAAATTTAAATGTAGTCGAGATGCACAGGAGTGGACGGGAGCGATCGGGCGAACAATAGGCATCCGTGTTCACGTGCTCGCCGTAGCCGTCGTGCTGTGGTTCTTCCTGAGCGCGCTGGCGACGAGTGCCGCGGCGCCCGCTCCCGCTGCCGCCAGGTCCCGGCCCACGCGCAGTGCACCCAATCCGGTAAGTTTTTAAACATTACCATGAATTTAAATTATCATGATTCACTGCAGGTGCCCTTTTTGCGGAGATACAAATAAAGACAATGGGTCCTATGATTTATAAATTATAATAAGTAGCTCATGCATACTAAAGAGAAAGATACTAGTACGTGTATCCTGAGGATTTGTAAACTCCAACCCTGTCCCAAGCACGCCGGAAACGTGCTGCTTATTATACTGACATTGTGTGTGTTATCTGAATCTGTCTGATTTACCAGACAATGTCTTTCTTTACACAGCCATTTTTGTGCAGTCACACAGATTTGTGTGAGATCTTTTCATACAAAACAATAGCAGTTGTGAGTTGGTATTTACAGCTGTTTTAAAGGGGCTTTGTTTACATGGACAATTTTAATCTACGGCTGAGCGCATATACTATCTACAACATAAAAATTATTAGTTCTTTACTGTACCATAGATGTCTATACCCATACCTACAATGAAAATAACGAGCATTCCGTTATGGTATCATAGAATGTGGGCTATGCAGGTAGGACATATCTCTATCATTTCTTTTATTAATCGCGTGTAGTTAGTCGGATCACGATTACAGTCGTGATGTTATGAACAGTCCACATAGGATGCGTCCGTAATGTTCGCAATGACGGTCTCCCTTTTACCCGGAGAATGTTTGATTCTCCCTTAGAAGGGACCGTTATCCAGTGACGGATTAACGACCATTTTAAGGCGTATTTCTACTGAGTGCAAGTAATATGGGGACAAAAAGCTGGCGTGTCGTATTAGATTACTGGCAGTGACAGACGGACGGACCGTTTGGGAGGAGATTAATGGGCTAAGTGACGAGTGGGAGGCATGCCTGTAGTCCTCCGCGACTCGGGAAGACATCCCGCTCATTTATTTCGTGGACCGTTACAAATAGTGAAAAATTCGACTAATTTTATTGGGGCCACGCGACAGCTAGTCCTGTGGGAGACACGGGTTTTCTATTCGACTTAATGTTTATTAATGTCATGTATTCTTCTGATTTCGATACAACATTTTCCCCTACCTCTACACAGGCTTATTTCTTCCTTTGCTACATATAAGTCAGTTAACGTCAACAAAAAATCTAAAAGTAAACATCGTTAGATGAATTTAGCTTCACTAAGCTAATCACATTTACCATATATTACCGACACGCAAAAATTTCTTAATCCGAACACAAAAATAGATTACAACGATATAAATGAGTTAGGTCGAACGGTACGAGTTGAATCAGATTTGAACCCGATTTAATTACAGTTTAAACACGGCGTGACCGCGATGTTAACGGCTTCCTGCGCAAGCGCATATAGGGCGTGTTTGTGTTGAACTTAGTTATGTAAGTGATAACTGGTCCATTGCGAGCACGGTGAAGTAAGAAAGCGGGGTAATATGAGGTGATCGGTGTAAAATATTGTTGTAGGAACTTTAAAAGACGTGATGCTGTCTCTGCTACCCATACCTGCATTAGACATAGAAATCGGTAGAAATATGTTTGTAGAGAGAGAGAGAGAGAGAGAGAAAAGGCCTTTGCTCAACTTGAATCAGGTATTAATTAACCAAGTTAGTTTATTACGTGTAGTGCAGGCAATCTGGTGTAGTACGCAATCCTGTGGATATTTCCATACTTTGTTATTAAGACATTAAATTACCTACCGGGTATTTTCACAAATAAATTGTTAGCTTCTCAAGTGTAGAAGACAGATGGGAAGATTTAAACATATGATAATATTGTTATGGCCTCTCCAGAGCAATCGTAATGTTTTATTACGTATCAACAATTCAACATTAATCAATCAAGACTGCATATCGCAGACCTTTGCAAGGCATAAAGCCCTTTACAATAAATACTGGAGAGTTGGTTACGTAAATCAGAGGACATGTGTTGTAGTAAAACTGGGAGTGTCAAACAAACTGGTTGGACATGATTTGATAATTCCCATCTGCAATCATTTGACTCTAGTCTAATTTTATACCCGTTGGCAAGTTAGAACCTTAGCTCAGGTATGCACCATAATTTTAGCCGACCTTATTTTTACTTTACCTCTTTGCAACTCTGTTCTTTCTCGCGTCGTCACCAGTCGTTAGTTCGAACGTCTTCTTCCATACAGGAAGTATGTTACGTATAAATTGTTGTCGTCATCTCAGATAGTACCCGTTTTAGCCCTTTCTTACCACCAATTGAGCTACCTCCTTGCTTGCAACTCTTGTTTTCGTGATATCACCAGTCATTATTTCGCAACGTCCTCTTCCATACGGGATGTTAGCTTAATATTAGTCGTTATTTCTCTCAGTAGACACACCCTTTCTAGCCATTAATTATCTTTCACACGTATCATCCATCGTTTCTTGGTCTTCCTCCACTTAGTCTGCACGTTATCAACAGTAACAATATTATTAAAACATTACCGTAATTCTAAATTGCTAGAACATTACGTTGCATTTGTTGACACCAACACAGATGCACACAGATGCAGTGCAGTAGAGGTGCATTCACGACACGTTTACTTTCCTCCGTCGAGTTTATTATCGGCGTAGGAGGAGCGGGTATTGTAGTCGCAATCTGCTAACTGCCCAGCATAACTTGATCGCCGGTGATTAACGGAACTAAATTCAAATATATTTTACATAAATCTTTGCATGCAGCGCTACCATGACGTGTCATATATGTTTACAAAGATATTTTAAGTAATTACTCGATCCATTGTGTGTTTAATTTTAAATAATAGCTTTTATGAGGGCTAAATCACGCTAGGTAAATAATTTTAGTATGGGAAAAACATTGAGGAAAACACAAGTCTGTCATTGTCAAATGAAAATATACATATTATTAAAGATAAACATTAAAAGCATTCATTGCAGGACAATTTAGCGCAAATTGATGAGGCAGGTGCAGTTATAGTATAAAATATAGAATATTATACTCTTTGTATCAAATAAAGAAGCTTTAACGCTAATACACACAATGCGCAAATCGAACTATAGAAATGCAAACGTTAATGAGAATTATGAAATAGGAGACCAAAAAATGTAGACGGAATCTCATACAAACGGATTGAGGTTCAATTTTTTATGAGGAAAGTTAACTGCACCTAGCTCTAGTCTAAGTAAGTGTAAGTGTATATGTGCTTGTGCATGTGTATTGTATTTTATGTAATCCGCAGGTCTGATTTGTGTTGCTAATTTTTAATGTTAGGTGAGTAATATCTTTGTCTATGTTGGCCAATACCAAGCTGACCAAGGCAAAAGAGCGAAATTTAAAGGCACACTCAGTAACTTTGGAAAGAACTTGAAAGCAAAAAACAATATAGAATGTGGTATCGTCTTCATTCTTAACATTGGTCTCGAGTCTCAAAAGTGTGGCACTTGCCTGAACAGATTCATTTTATGCAGTGAGATACCGTGGTTATGTGTGGGTGATGTACTATGAACAAAAGGTGTCTGGGCTCGGCCGGTATAAAGCTGGTAAATACCTTGCAAACTGCACGGGATATGCATTGTCTACCGCCTTCCCTTACGGGCTACGGCGGACCACTTAGCTTGTTGTCTACACTTGGCTATAATGGCTTATATTATTCATGGGTGTTTTGATGCGGAAACATTACTGTTGCGTAACTACTAAATAAGGAAAATTGATTGTTTTAATAACTATTTTGCGTCAGTTAAAAGTTGACGTAAGGCCCAGACACCCCCAGTACAGCTACTGGGGGTGTCTACATTTTAAAATAAGAGTCACGTCTAAACGGCTAGTCGTAATTTTTTGAAAAAAAATATATTTTACATGAGACCATTTTCTTAATAATTTGATCTGAGAAAATTTTGAGTTTTATTCGTATAACATTGTGTAATTAATTTGTAAAGTTATGTCTAACAGGACAAAAAAAAACTACAATCGCACCAAAACCGCTGGGCGTATTTTAATAACACCATCTCAAAGACAATTTAATCATCTACATTTTGATCTGAACCTTTTTTTTAAGTCTAAGAATAATAATATTTATTTATTTATATTATTTTCAGCCTATATTGTCCCAATGCAGGGCAAAAGCCTGAATAATAAATAATAATAAGAAAAGTACAAAAAGCTACTGAATTTTGGGTGCGGGGGTGTGAAACGAGTGCGCGTTTTGTTTCCTCAAGGTCATTGGCGACCGTCGTCGCCTTAAGCCTAAATCTGTGTTAAATCAATATTTCCTTCCAGTCTTCTCTATTCTATATAACTAAACCAAATATCATAATTTTATTTTCCAATGTTTGCTCATCAGGAAGTAAATAATTAACACAATCTAAAGTGCGTAAGCGTATTCCATTCATTGTTCTTGATACAAATGGCTAATCAAGGCTTATTGTAACAAGTATATACTGTTATAATACTTAATTCCTTGGCTTAAAGAGGCTTTAAAGAACAGTCGTTTAAAACGTAATTGACCTTTACCGTAAAACTAGGCTACCTACAAGTTTTCGTGGCTCGCGTAATGTAGACATTAAAACTGTAGGAGTAATGTAACTGACGTATGTATATATGTATGACCGACATTGTATGATATGTGTATAATTCTCTTTAGCCGAAATGAGGTCACATCTGACTGTAACATGCGGCGCTAACATTGATCTAAGTGATAAATGGACGCAAATTCACACATCTCTTGAGAGCTTTGCAGCAATCTCGATAAAATTAGAAATGTTTTGTCGATAAATGTACAAAATAATGTAGGTATTAACTATTAACTGTAGGCCACTTCGGACTTCCTGATTTAAATAAGGAAAACATTAACAAAAAGAGTTTGCGCCCAACGTGGGGCTCGAACCCACGACCCTGAGATTAAGAGTCTCATGCTCTACCGACTGAGCTAGCCGGGCTTGTGGAACTTAGTCGAAATAGTATAATGGTTTCTATTTTCGATCTGTCATCAGTCATCAGTATCACAGGCATTTTTTTGTGATAATATAATTTGACAACAAAAAATAAGACAGAATAAATTAACTCTAGGTTAATTTAGTTGCCTTTATAATTTCATGGGATTCAGTATGTTAGTGCTAAAATGTTAATTTCGTGGACAATACCTACAAGTGAAAATTAACGTGAGTCATAATTAAATTGAAACTGCGCTGGAGGCCATCGGTATTGACCCAAATATTCGTAACGCTATCTATAGCATCCTATTCGACACATCGTTTTAACAAAATATCTCTCGAAACGTATTACTTCGTGTACGTTTTACTCTTACTAGGCTTTTTTACAATTTAAAACCCAATTTGACTATATAAAAGAAGTTGATTCCTCACAACTTACAAGATCGTCTGTCATAATAAAAATAAAAATTGAGATCCTCGAAAACAATTTTAAAGTACATAAAAAGTTGAATTGGGATTAGTTATGCCACTAGCAGCACATAAATTATCTCGAAAACTTAATCAAAATCCTACCCGCACATCAAACAGCTTTATTGTTCATCTACCCGCGTGAATGCGCCACCAATTAGAATTTGCATTTTAGAACGAACCAGTACCCGATGGTTGAGGTGCACCTTTGATAATCATCCTGTCAGCTTCATCAAAGTAATTAAATGCACTAATCAAGCTTTTAGATTCGTGCCAATATTAGCATACTTGGGCCCGATGCCCCGATCACTGCCTCAATGGTCATCTTTTACGCCATATTCGGTTAAACCTAGATTTCCAGGAAACGCTGATAACCTAGATATTAAATATGTTACAGTTTAAATGAGCTCTCTAAGTTTGTTATGTTAATAAAATACGTATATGGGCTGTAGTAGGCGCCATTACTTTGTTACTAAGGACAACCTTAAAAAAAAGAAAAACATGGAGCCCTTGTTCTTTTCCTCAGAAAGTTCGCGGCAAATGCTTGCTAAACCTTTACGGCCAAGGTCGTATTTATTAAACCGTTACCAAAAATTTAAATACATATCTTTATGGAAAAATAAAAGTGCCCAGTTAAGACGGTAGGTACCTCTTCGTCGCTAACTTCTGTTAGAAATTCTTATCAAAAGTGTAAAATATCTCACCAATATTGTGTGTATCGAATTTCTTTTGCATTGAAAATATTTTAGTATAAGTAGGTTAGTCAATTTCTGTAGATTGCAGACGGCGATAATAATTAGTGTTTTTTCCAAGAATTTTATTCATTATACATATGTTCGTACATAAAACTGCAAAATTATGGCCCCATGTGTGAAAATGTTGTTTCGTGTACGATGACTTGTCAAATACTTTTATTCCAATCATTTCAACTGCATTTTATATTAATGAAAATTATGGTAGGTACTCAGCAGTCAGCTGTGACCGGTTAGACAGGAAGCCGTCCCTAATATAGATCGGAAAGGTAGACCGATTGATTGATGATCCATTGATCATTGATTAAAACCACTTAAAAAAAATATGCCAACGCCAGAGAAAGCTGCAGCCAACAATCTACAACAAAAAAAAACTTCACAACATTGAAATCAAAAAACATCTCTGTATTCTAAAATTCTCAATCTTCTCTTGTTCAACGCCCGCAGCGATAAGAAAAACTGATAAGAAGGCCGAAAATTGATAACGATGACATAAGACTCCAGTCATTATCTGCTGCAAGGTGCAGTCAGTAAGCAAAACTGTGCCACGCGATGATGTGGAAAAACATTGTAGGTGGTATCTTCCCTTCTTTGTTATCTGGTTTGACAAAACAATTGCTTCCGGCAACAAAATACAAGCATGCATGAGATCTGTATTCTATTAAAACGTTCGCTGCCGTAATTACTGAGATAATTAAAAAGCCATTGTGTCTGACTCGGATCCAAGTCCTTGGCAGCGAATATGTTAAAATGACATCATGAAAACTTAGTTGGATTGAGCATGAAGTAAACTGTCATTTCACCCATATTGGATGACTTGATAGCTCTCTTTATGTTCACCCCACCTATATTTTCACGTGAATTTTGGTGATCTTTTTACAGAATACAGTTTGTAAAACAAAAAGTTAAGAATGTCTTTCTTGAACCGACATAAACATTATTTTAATCTCAATCTGCTGCCTTATGGCAAATCGTATTTGAAGTTCAGGAAGTGCATGACTTTCACAAACTCGTTCAAATCGAATGCAATGCAACTCTGGGAGCCTGCCGAATGGCATGTGCTGACCGGAAACCGCATCTCCGAGATAAATTTAGCCGCAAAGAGGACGGACATACAAAAATAATACCCATACAAACCAGTTAGACAGGGACAGATGTATTTCAGTTGTTCAGCTGCTGAATAGGCCTGCACTATTTAGATTTACATGTGAATCAACGATAATTGGGTTATTCATACGATGCTGATAGTAGCTGAGTTTTTGCTAAATTCTAATGAATTTAAGTAGCTAATTTGCCTTGATAAGTTTGCCAAAATTTTGTTGATTTTTTGTGGTTCCTTTGCTACCAATCATGTGGCATTGAACACTACGTTACGAAAAAGCACTCGACCTTTAAAAAATAGACAAAGGCCAAGAAAGCTCTAGACAAGGTGTTTTACCCAATAGTGTATTGTACCGAATCATAAATTTTACAAAAGATGTACTACCAGAATAATTAGAAAAACAACTCAAAATTCTTGTGGTAAAAGAAGAACAGGTGACAATGATGGCATTGATGGCTTCACAATGTGGTTTTCTTTAGTGGTGTCAGTGAATGAATAACGACTGCTAATGAAGATTCTTACGATAAGGAAGTACAGCCGCTTAACTAAACTTGCATAAATCAAGATCTGCTAAATGATAACACAGTATAGCATGCAAAAATGTGTTATGTATTACTAATTTCAATTCAGAACGAGTCGCTGTTCGAAAAATTAACAATGTAAATTGTAACAATTAATCGAGGGTATGTTTGAGCACTGTGGCACCAACTATTCACAGATTCGTCAATTAGTATTCATTGGTTGTTCGCCGCCGACTCCCAGGTGAGTCCGGACACTATTCAGCGCAATGTTCCGGTGAGTCACACTGCATCCGTCCAAATTTATAAGTCCCCAAACAAATTTAAACTCTACAGCATTCTAATAAGCTTCAATGCTAATGCAAATGATTAATTGTGTTAGTAATTTAGCTCTATACCGCTTTCTCATTGTTATTCCAAATGTGTTTCAGTATCGTATTTTTAGCCTATTCTTTAAACTTTATTTCTATGACGTCGTTGACCTATATGTTCTTTAGTATCTCCTAAATAGTTAAATGCCATTAAAGAATGGGAAATCTTAAATTCAGCATAAGGTTCGATATTTTCTTAGTTAATTAATGTATTTTCTTAGGTGAGAGCTTTTTTGCTTCCAAAGTGTTACTCATTCGCGTGCGACTAAATGTTTTTTGGATGTAATAACAATGTTCGGGTTCTTAGAATCAGCGCATTTAATTTGTTACTCTTAATTCTGCTAATAATTGCCGACGATGAAGATAAAATTTTAGGTTTGATGTTCAATGAGTAATCTTACTCTTAGTTACAGTTTTCTTTGTAAAAATTACGTTGTTCAAGCAAGTTGTCGACTTTATTTTGGGTTCTCAACTTCTCGCAATTTTGTCATAATTATCTTTATGCGGACTCATGGGTATAGTTTTTTTTTTTAAATTTAGTGTTAGTGCGCCTAGAGCTTCATAAAAACTTTTGGAAACTCTATTAAAGCAACCGCTAAAAGAAACACTTTCAAACATCAGTCAGTAGAAATGCTTACTGATACTGATACTTCAGACATAATGCAATGCATAAAAAAATGCGGCAGACTTTTATCTTTCGCAGACCAGTATATTATTTTCCTAGCACCTAGATCCTTCATCAAACAAAGTGTATAGCAGGTCTCAAATTGACTGCGTTTTCAACAAACATTGTACACCATCCTAATATTTCTGCTAGCTGCTAGTAACATTTCACCATTTCACGTATCCTCCTTATGTCACAACGCTCAGCAGGTTTCACTAGAACTAGGTACAGCTGACCGAGAAGCTAACGACTTCTTGTTCCAAATTTTACGGAAAAACAGTCTGACAGACCTTGGTAGAAAGATTATTTCGGCGTGCACTGTTTTGAAGGCGTGTCGCTAGTGTGACCAAGTGTACTCTTGTCGTAGTTGCTTTGTAACCTTAAAAGTGCATACTGCATTCTCGTTACCCGTCGTTTTTATATGGTCAAGTTTATTTCTCGGACTTGTTACGTGTCTGTCTTGCTTTATACCAGATTGTTACTTTTAATGCTTCCCTTAGTCGCATTCTGCATCAACAAATTGAATTACATTGCTGTTCGATTTTTGTAGTTGTATCCTTTAATCATTATTGTAGCAGAAATTGCAGAGCTTCTTCGGATACCAATATAATTATATTGAGTTTTGGGCACATAACGAGAATAGCAAAATTCTAGTTAACAAGTTGAGCTCGGTGGACTAATTTAATTATAAAATAAAAAGACCTGACCAGTTTCAGTTTTATATACCACATAAAATAAATTTTATGGACAACTGGCAAAACTAATTAGCTGAGACAATAATGCTTTGGCAGCTGTCCCAAATGTTTGCCATTGATTTTAAGAAAAGCTAATATGTAGACTAGATACTCGAAAGCTGTTTGGTAACGTTTACAAACTATCTTGGCTTACTGGCAAGATTCCGACTGTCCTGAAATGAATAGGATTCCTATTGGATGTGCTCCTCATTTTAGGAATGGACCCCATCTTTGTTTCGCTCCCTTTGCATTTTTGTATTCCTATAGTTATATATACCTAAAAGCTGTAGTTGTTATTAGGGAACGAAACATAGGGGAAACTGGGCAACAATATGAGAAAAGTACGGGCAGGGGATATTGCTATATCGGAAGATAAATGTAAAAACTTTAAAGTCCCTTTAGTCTTGAATGTTTTTATTGACATTATATACACTGTTGCCGTTATTAGGTGCATTAATTAGGTAGGTAAGTTTACGGTATAATATCGCTATTGATTGGCTTTGGATAATGCCCTTTTCCTCATAGGCAACATTGTGTGGATTGTGCCATATGATTTGCAGAAAATCAACTCTTTAGCCCTGTCATCGCTGTCATTTATCATGCCTAACCATTAATCACTTAATGCACCTACGCCAACCGTGCTAGTCAACTAGATTATAATGCCCACTGTTTATTTCTATCAAAATCCCTTTATCCTAGCTTTCTGCCTCATTGCCATCACTAAAACTGCATTTCTACATCCATGAAAGTTTGGGTTAGACATATTGACGGTCTGTTAGGAACTTTCAATTTGCTATCCAAATAGTCACTCATATTTTTTTCGTAATCTGTAATTATATGCCAATCTACGAATTCCAGTTAGGGATCTTTATGGACTTCTTTTCGCAGAGAATGTCATATTTTTCGAGACTATACCTTTTTGTTCTTTCCAAGGTTAGTCTTAATATCGGTTATCAAATGAACGCTTCCGCTTGTATACTGTATTAACGTCGTATGTGGCTCTACGTGACTAGAGTTCACATGCAAAGGAGCTTTTTGCATAATTTATTAATACCTGTGTGAAGTGACCGTATAATTTATTATTTACACGCGGGCTATACAGTGTTTAAGTAATTGAGCGTGGCATTAAGTAGAAGCAACAGTCAACACGTTAGTTTGGCTCATTGTTCTGGGGAGTTGAACTGTTAAAGTGCTTTCTTAAAATTAAAAATTTCCAAAAACATTGAGTCAATATGCAGTCAAGTTACATGATTAAATATCTAAGTGACTCGATTGATTAATCATTCTAAAACAGCTTCTTCTTCTATAAGCTAAACAAAAAAACTTCATCAAACAACCTTTAACGAGTTTATCCCAACCCTAATTCAAATGCACGTTGAGATGCACATTTCGAAAGATGAGTTCACTTCCGTCTTGGTCATATTTCAGTCGATTGACGCCTGGTGTATACAAGCTTCATAAGCTATGCGGAGTCAATACAGTTAAATTCAAATATGTACTAATACACGCAGACACAGAGGGCGCGCGGGCGGTCGGCGCGTGCGCGGCCTAATATTATCTCTAGCTGTGGACACAGTGTACAAGAGATCGCGATTTTATACGCAGATTAATAATCGAAATCCCTGTACGCATTTTTTTTTAAATTAACTTGCAGTTTGTTAATGTCTTAATGCCATTTGCTTGTTCTGCTTTTTATTTTCGTGTCTATTTCATATTTGTTACAGTTTGTCCAACCAGTAAGTACCGACCAGGGTGCTTACTTCGTTGGTTATGACTATTATTTGAATTCATATGCTTGCGTAAGAGATAGATAGATTTTCAAAGTAAGCTTTTACTAACTAAGTACCTACATATTCATTCGACTTGGTCCATTTATAAATCCCACCTAATAACCGAATCTCCTTATCCCAATACTGCTCTATTTGTCACCTAAGAATGTCGGTGGCCGTCCATGCAGTACGTCTGCAGTCTTAGGCTAAGTTTAGACTGACGCAGCGAGGGGGGCTACCTGTGCATGCGCCGAACTATAAATGTGGCCACTTTCACCGCTCGCCCGCGGGCCGCGAGGGCGTGACCCGTCCCACAGCTGATGTATTGGCGAATTGGAGCAACAGATCACTGGTCTAGCAATAAACACTAAAACACATTCTTAAATCTATAATAACAATAATAAAGTCTATTATAGTGAACTTTAAAACTTTAGGTGTATCTTAGTTAGATACAGTGTAGTTTCCTGCAAAGAATAACTACTAGCTTTGGTTATTGTAGAATCCGAACAAGAGATTATGTTTGAAGTGACGACACCATTCAAGTAACGATCTTATTGTCCACTTGACGTAATCATTCAATTCGTTTATCAAACGACATGATCTCTCACTGCTGAACTGCACATTCGAAGTTCAAATGACGATACACTGAAATGAAATATGTTCAAAAATGTAACTTAAATAAAAACGTCTATTACAGTTCCGCAATTCAGTTCCCACGTTAATAGTTCCCTTCATAGAGCATTAAAAGTTGTTTGTTTACATAAGACGAAAGCTTGTGCCACATAGCTGTAACTACCAATGAATATAGGTACCTGACTACTGATTAACACACCGGTGTCTGCCGTTCAGAAAACAGGAAGCACTAAGGCAAAACTAGATCACAACCGATTCTAGGCCTGTTAACAATAGATTCCAAGAAATAATAAATATAATAGAGCAGAAATGATTTTAATATATTTTGGGAATGTTTGTTTGTTCAGTACACTTTGTTCCTAAGCTTTGATGTGCTTTAAGAACTGTAATATAAACACATTCACAGTTCCCATGTGTGTCACAAAACACAAAAGAAATGGCAAAACAGTTGTCGGTGTTCATTACCATTTGTTTTGGAGGCACTAATCGCAGGCACATTTGAGTTTGAGACAACTTCTTTACATAGAGATCCACAATACTAAGTTTCAGAATCGCTGCCACATTTCAAAAGCGGTTTGCGAAAAATGAGGATCCAATACACTCACTATCTGAGCAATGCCATGTAAGACACTGTATATTCCGGGGCAGGGAATGTATATGCTTAAGGGACATGCGGTATTTTTTCGTATAAGCAGTACGACATAACGACAGCCTCACGGCACGTCATTCATTCACTTTCATCGAACACGCTTTTATGATAGCAGTTTGTAGAGCATATCGGTTAGAGCTGTATTTGTAAAGGTCGCCCGTACCCCCACGCCCTTATAAATAGATAGACATCCCTGCGGGGTTTGTAAAAATGCGCCGGAGACCCTCCAGTAATATATCAAGATATCGGATTCCGTACGTGCCCACTTCCTGTAAGATAGTGCAAGAAAAGAAGGTATTTTTAATTATCTCCGTGCATTATCTCGGCGATGTCTGCGTTTACCGATGCGATAGAATGCTGGCTCCTTTATCTGCGGACTTTACGCGTTTCTGTAGTTTGTATTCAGCCAGTACGCGGGTAATGAAAGAATTGCATTTGTATAATGTTCACCCAGCATTTGCATTACCTAGGTTGCACACTTGCACAGCATTTCCATTAACTTGAAGTAGAAACTTGTGATTTAAAATGTAAAACAGGCGTAACTTTCATTGCGTCGTAAATATTTTTTAATTAATTTCTATAGGACTTGGTTTATGAAATGATAAAGACGGATGAATCTGAATATATTCAACGTCACGTACCGACGGCTCGCAATATTCACAGTCGCATCAAAGCTTAATGAATGCTACATGTGCCAGTATTCAGACTGTATTCTGGAATGAGATTTCCAGTTCTCAATATGAGCCAAATATTCTTGTTACAATTTTTTGGTCCAGAGTTAAAACTGACCTTAATTTTCAAAAGCTTTGCAACATTGATTTAATTAAACCTACGTTTTGACTCCAAAACATGTAGGAACAGAACTAAGCTATAAATTACAGTATTTCGATACAAATATTTCTTCAAGTGTTTTGCGAAAAGACGATGAACGGGCAGATTACCTTGAGCGAGTTCTTAATGAATCGTAATAACCGTAGTTCGTGCGAGTAGTTGAATATTATTCAATGGGCATGCCAACAATACGCCATGGCGGGAAGCGCAATCGATTGCCGGGAGGGGTCAACGCACGGCAGCTGACCTTTGAACCAGCTGATCGAACGTTATTTGTATTCGAAAAATGAATTAATTTCTTTATTTAAAATTGATACTTTTCAAATATTTTTTTAAATTATTATTGTATATTTTTAATGGGTAAGTTGAAACTTGTTCAACATCAATGATCCCATTGGTCATTTTAACAGCAAAAAAACATTAACAACAACATAAATAAAGTAAATTGTTTCGGATAACCGAAGCTCTGTCATTGAAAATTGAAAACAGATGTCATTGTCGCGAATCGCAAGTACTACACACAACATACTACAACACTCAATTTGAAATGTTGACTTATTTCAGCTCAGTCAAGACGACCCGTTGTTTTATGTCTGAACAAGATGTTGAAACAGTGACAGATGTCAGTTATATGCAGCACTCTTAAATTAGCCGCCCAAACGATGAAGCAAGAATGTGATAAATTTTTATTGTAATTTACAAATAAATGTGAATTAAAGCAGCTCACGCGACTACACCCCTTTAATTTAGAAAAAGAAAATTTGATGATAATGCTGCCTATTTAATTGCAGAAACAAACAATTAGTTTAGAAACATTGCAATTTATTTTATTAGGGACAACATAGGCACTCAATTTACGCAGAAGCGACATATTTTGACGGCGGATATGCTCGAGAACGGTATAGTGACGTATAAATTATATGTATCGTGAGTAAACGCATCCCAAGCGTACCCCTTTAATTTAGAAAAAGAAATGTTGATGAAAACATTACCTGGAAAATAGCCGATAGTTCAATTATTAGTGTTAGAAAAATATTTTTAGCCGACTTTCCAAAAAGGAGGAGGTTCTATGTTCGGCGTATGTGATATGTATGTATGTTTTTTATGTATGTGTACCGAATACCCCGTCAATTATGGATCGATTTTGGATTTTTTTTTGTTTGAAAGGGCAATTAAAGAAAGGAAGGGGGCAGTATATTTTCACCTTTATTTTTTTTGTTTTATTACAGACAACTACTAAACCATGTTTAAACGCATCGCAAGTTTCAACATTAATTGAATTAAGAAAAAGAAATTGCTGAAAATACTGGCTGGAAAATAGCAGCCAAAACCTATAAAAAAGTTACAAATTATTTTGTTATATTACACAGTCAACATACATAGTTAATTCATGCAGAAGCGACATATTTTGATGGTCGATATGATCGAGAACGACATAGTCACGAATATATTATACGTTGTGAGTCACCCCGGACGAAATCGCGTGGCGTCTCTTGTTTACTAATAAATCGTTCTGTGTCCCTGACACTGAGGAAAGGCAGTTTATGTCCAACTCGTAGGAAGGGGGCTCGAAAGAATTAAATGCAGTGCTTTGGCTGGTCGCCAGTGACGCGGAAAATGAACTATCGAGAGCTCCTTTTGTTGTCATCCCAACCGACTGAACAAGCTTATTTGCTCCATTATTTAGCTAACATATATTGTCAGTAATTACGGCTGTGAATAAACTGTCGATCCAGTCTTTCATGTTAGGTTGGTTGATGGGGCTGAGAGTATCAATTAATAACTACCCACGCTGTGTATGGGAATAATTGAAGGAAACTTGTTGTAAAATGTAACGTAGATGAGATTGTCTGCATAGCGTCGGTGTTTATGGATATATCAGAAGATATGTCAACACTTACAAGCTTTGAATATCTACCTAAGACAAAAAAAGGCCACCATTGTGTCACCCAGTGTAATGTTTACTTCTTCTATACTTTCTGTAACTTTTATGGTGTACATAATAAAGACTATTCTATTCTAATCTAATATGGATGTTTTAATGAATAAGGTTCCTACTCAAATTTACAGAATGCTTACTTTGCTTAACTAACACTCACTGCCATTTAAAGTATGTCTTATTTGTCATGCACTGTTCAAAAAATTACCACTTAGCACGTATTTGTAAATATGAACAGACTATAGAATGTACAAAGTTCATCGGCTACTACTTCCTAACATTATTAATACACGTACGGTCAATCGCAAGTCTGTGATAACACTTGAACTGCGAAAACTGCCCTTACTGCTACGACATAAAATCGCTCTGAAACAGTTACGATGGACGTGTGGTTGACTATACATCTTATGAGCTCGATAAAAGGTAGTGCAGTAAGGATGATTCATCTTAAAGAGGTACTGTTACATAAAATGTAGGTCGATGAAAGTTCATGCCTGAGATTTATCGATTTTTATATCAAACATTATGCATTAAGTATGTTTAATGTAATTGATGTTTGCACTTTGGAGTTCAGGATACAAATAATGGTCGTATAGTTATTATAATTTACCGTTGAGCATGGCCCGTCCAGTCCCTTTGAAACTGCGAATAGTTTCCGGGTTCAGTAAGTGATAGAGCTGCTGGACCGGGCCGTGTAAGACTCGTAGGCATCCCTGTCGTTTCGTAGCTGTCTCAAATAAAAGGCAGCATATTCATAGTATGTCAATTTAATATCATACTCACCATAGTATTCAAACGTAGCTCTGTTTCACAGAATATAACTGAAGGAGGAGGAGTCAAAGAGGAGGCAAAGATTGAGCGTTCGTTTTTGGGTTAACTTGACATGACTTCAATTTGTTGCCATTATGTTATTACTTCCTTTCAAGAACTAGTACTATAAGCAACTGATTGGATGGTCCATTAACTGCTGACACAAGACCTAACATCTGAGATGGTGCTATATCTTCATTCTCAATTTATTGCCTTGTCTGATGGCAAGCGATTATCATATCTTGCTCAATGCTTTCCGCGTAGACACTTAAAGGCAAATCGTTAAGCTGTTGCGAAAAGTTATCTGAATCAGAAATGACCTATAAAACCCTCCACGGTTTTATTATTTTGTTTTACGTATGCAAATAAAAAAAAAAAACACGTCACTTTATTTTTGAAGAGCATATTTTTTTCAACTATCGCTAAAAGGCCTTCTGCCATGTTTGGAATATAAAAGGTCTCCCCTTCAAATCTCAACAGATTGCAAACACAATGCAGTATCATAAAACGTACTACCGTAAATATATAACTGTTTCAACATTTCCTGCCCCACTCTGAATCTAACTGTGCCATAAATAAAGCTGTGGTGTGAACCAGCTCAGGCTGCCACACGTTTGTTTTAGGGATGATTGATGCTAACAAATATCGATACTCTCATCAGTTTTCGAGCTGTTCCCGATTCGAACTGTATGGTTTATACCTATAGGCATTCGCGCATGCACTGGACGGTCATTGACCGCACTAAGAATGGCGACGACATTCAATTTTGGGAAAACAGCAGTATCAGTTTTGGCAATGTTTATTGATACTTCCCATCAGTCATAACAACCTGTCGCAGTACACTGCTAGACACAGGCCTCTTTATTTTTTTTACAACATCCGCTTCGCCGACTTCCGCATCCCTACTATCCCAGACGTCTCGCCAAGGTCATCGGGACCTCTGGCATTGGAACGTCTACGGTACGTTTGCCTATTGCCGATTCCAATATTAAATATATTTGCTTAATTTATTAATATGCCTCTATCAATTTTGTAACACAAGGTGTCGGTATCTCTCATTCAGCCCACATTCACCATTTGCTGCTCAATACAATCCTCCGCTTACAAAGAGCTTTATTCCAATGTTATGTAATACTTCAGCTCAGGGTTGTCAAACGCTATTCATCACGATGAACGTATAAGTGCTCGTTGATACCAAAGACATCGATCACGGAAATGATCACACGCCTGGACGAATCAATGGCGGGCATTGGGCCAGCACATGGACAAGTTGAGAATGGAGTGCTAACGTGCGGGCGGTCAGTGCTCTTGACGTCTCACCTTGAACAATTCAAAACAGCTCAAATGGTTGTCATTATTGTCGTTATTATTGTAGATCTTGTCTTGATGGAAGTTCATATCCTATAGGGGTATCAATAAAAGATCATGTCCGATAGAACTATCGACGCGAGACAGAAACAAGTCAACGGTCAAAAAACTACACTGTGGTCATCGTCTTCATCTTCTTCTCGTGATGATTACACATATTTTGTCTGCCCAATAGGAGGCAGCTCTATCATTTGTTTCATATAAGTCGTCGTGGGTGCAACGTTTGCATAATAGCATCACTATCAGAACCTCTGCGTTTCTAACCCCGAAATGCAAAAGTTTGAATGTATGTATGTTTGTTACTCAATCACGCCAGAACGGCTGAACAGATCTAGATAAAATTTGGTACAGAGATAGACTACATTCTGGAATAGCATATAGTCTTTTTATCCCGATATAACGTTCCCTTGGGATGATAAAACACATCTCATGCGCCGCAGAAGCTAGTACAATATACATTGACTGGACCGTGTTGACAATCTGTATTGGCACTCCATTTTCTAACAACTCCGGGCATAAGTTTTCATTTCACTGCGATAGGTGAACGACTGCTTTATCAAGTTGACATTACGTTATTTAATCGATCTGTACATACTGGACTGAACGTAATGATGCACGGCATTAATTTTAATTTTCCCCATCAACGTCAAGCGTCACGGGCCACTGACGATATTGTTTGTTCTCCAAATTATTCCCAGTAGGATACTGACCTGTGATTTGTATTTGCTACACATAATATATGTAGGTTACAATCAGTTTCATCATTCAAATACTAATAGTGTACGTTCTTATAAAGGACATTCTCTTTAAGCAGATTTCTTTATTGGAACGTCTTCTCAGAAACAAAGACTCTAAAACGTAACTACCTACATTAGTATTCGCGAAGAGAGCTTCCCTCTTCGAGAGCGCAAATGAAAAAGGATAAATTAAATCTTATCTGTATGAAGTGTTACCTTACACCGAGATCTTACAAAGAAATCAAAACGAACGAATAAAATGTTTATTTACAAACGGAGCTCTTGAAACGCCATCCATCATGCGCTGGTCTGTACTAAGCTTTATATCACTGTAAATATTTCTCGTGGAAGTTTTTATCGGGCGCTTCAAGTACACGAATTGGAGTTTATTAAGGATATTAAGTATAATTTGATCAGTGGTCGGTGTGTGCGCGGCTTTACTACCGTTTTATTGGCCGGGTGGGCACGTGTGCTCGATCTTAATCATAACTGGCGCCGGAGTTTGCGGAACAGATCTGTCTTAGCTTGACACACATAATGTGTTTCTACTCATGCTCCTTCTAAAATGATCGTTGATTATTCACAGCTAATCATGACAAACAAACAGTGGATACAGTACAGTCAGAGACAACAGTACTTGATCAGTGTAAATCTAAATGCAGTTACAAATAATAAATCAAATTAATATGTATGTTGCTAATTCAATGCCATTGGTAACATGCTAAATAAAATTTTAGTGTGCGTATTATACATAAAGGGAAACAAAATTTTCTACGAAAAGCTATGAATATTTTATGATTTGTTAAAACAAATATTGAAAAGTTTATGAAAAACAATCCACCACGTTGACATTCAGATGAAATTTAAATTACATGTGTAATAAAATATTAAAATATGGCCGCGCTCCGTCGTGAATAAAATATTGTCATCATGTGGCATTTGACATGTTACAGAATAAAGCTCGGAGCTCGGGGACGTCGAGTCGAATCCCAGTCACTCATAATTTAGTGTATAATAAAATTTCATATTGTCTTCATAAAGCCGTGAATAATATAATATATAAATGGCTTTATTGGGACGCTCAGATTTTACAGTTATTGATTTTTGTCTGTGGGTGTACCTAAGTTCATTTACATAAAGCACTTTAAATATAATACATAGTCATTACTATTGTTATATGTATTAATAAGCCATTCATATTTACTCTTGTTTAATGATTAAAATATGTATTATTGAAACGCGTAGGTATATTTTAATGGTAGCACTGAAACTGAAAAACTAAAAGAAAATAGATACACTGCAGCACAGCTATCCTATAAAAGTTTTTAGAAGTGGTTTCAACGAATTGATTGACCGAACTTTTTCTCTAAGGTTTTTCAGTTCGTCGCTCTCTTGTCGCAATAATTTGACATAGACTCATTGGAATGTCAATAAAATTGACAAGGGACAATCCAACATCTCTATGTTTTTTACAACACAAAAAATCACTTTCTGTGATATTATATCACAAATATCGATAAAAAATGGTCGTAAGCTGCTGATAAATATGTACATATTTTAGTAGAGGACGGACTATGGATAAAATTTAGAAGAGTCGGAGAGATACTGACGAAGCCTCTGCTCATAGACAGGTCATCTTCAAACATAGACCCACTGAACTGAATATTTAATAATATAATGAATTACTTAAAAAGGTCATACTTGTTACATCAGTCGTCCGTAAAAGAGTAAGTAAAGGTCTTACAATGTGAACGGCAGTGTTATTCTATAAAATTCACTATCGATCTCACTTCAACATGCGCAGTTAAAACAACAGTAAAGTTGCAGAATAAACTAAAGTGAGTTTTTGCAAAATAACCGAACTTGTCCATCTCATTCATAACGCCAGACGCAATCCCAACCCTTTGGGCTCGCGAACAAAACACACATTGTTTAAAATACTCCCTTACATGTTTTTGTAGGGAGCGCGAGACAAAGATGGCGGGTTGTTCAACAATGATTCTAAACACGTGTATTTTACTACCCGTCGTCGGCGCCTGCAGTTAGCTTATTGCTATTGGTATACTGGCAGCATAACAAACCGTTCAAGATACCTGTTACATGAATCACTGTTATTGTCACTGTAAAATTGGGAACTGTTACGTACTTGACGTTTAATTTTGGTTGCACCGATAATGGGTTGGCTGCTTTAAATGGGAATTGTTTGAATTCTTGAACTGGAATTGAAGTTAGAAGTTACTGTTTGTGTCAAGTAATATTTTTGAATACAATATTTGTTATTTTAACTACATTGTCGTTCCCTGCAGCTTATAATTGTAGGCTTTGTTTAGAACTATAAATCACTTTATTTTCTGTACTATACACGCAAATTGCGGCCTATTTACGCTACGCCCATTGAGCTTGTTTATCTGAATCAACCGCATTCGTATCAATAAACTATAAATTGCACTTTCAATGTAATTGAAACCGCAGGATGTATCCTATCACATCCATTGAGGAGCTTTTCTGAACTTGCCACGGAAACAAAAACCAAAAACATGTTCTACACTTTATAGCCCAGATATTAAAGCACAAATTAGAGTGACGGTGACCCAGAGTTGAGTAGCAATGACCTTACTAGTCATTATTATATTGAATGGTCAGACTGTAGGGTTAAAAGCCGTTATTAGAGACGATTATGTTAATTTGCACCATAACCCAAGTGATAAATAAATAAACATCACATTTATGTTATTATAATGTCCTGTATAATGTAAATAAATATTCCAACCTAGTTGTTATACTGATATAGTACGGCGTTGAATATTATAGGGGTGATTATTTGATTAAATTAAGGGCCTACATCCGCTTTAGTGCCGTAAAACGGTAACTTTCTACAGCATACGCTAGATTAAAAGGTCTGAAAAAAAAAATTGATTATTGTTTCATGTACATTATTTTTAAACATGGTTTTGGCGATATATACGCCCCAATGTTAACGCAGTACTGGCCGTGCGCCCGCGTGGAGCCAAAATATCAATATTGAACCTCCTTTTGAACAGTTTTGTTTGCAAAACATTATTTGATTTACATATGCTATTTCAGTTATGAACAAATTCCAGGCATCAATTTTTCTATGTTAATTTTTTTTTTAACCATTCAAGTCGTTTTGGAGGAGTATCCAAAAGTTGCGTAAAATATCGTGTTGCTAATAATTTTTTTAAAGGAAAAATATTTGTTATACGAAAAAACTATTTTTTAAAAATAATGTAAATGAAACAATAATAAATATATATTTTTCAAACCTTTAACCTAGCCGTTACTAAGGAGTATGCTTTAGAAAGTTACTGTTTTACGGCACTAAAGCGGATGTAGGCCCTTTACATTGGAGCGTATATATCGCCTTAAATACTGGCTGCGAGCCTATGACCGCTCTACAGCTATTATTTGAACATAAATCCATTTATTTTATGCCTTCCACTAACATAATTAGAATTTGAACACTGAACTATGTATAAGGTCCATATTAATTTGAGTTAGTGCATTGTTCTATTAACTAAACTTGTTTTATTTTTGGTCGGTCTTATAGTCAGTGTGGTACGTTTTAAGTTCCACAAGGGGGCGATTGCATGACAGAACAATAAACATTAAGTTTCGACGATGGTAACAAAACGATCACCCATAAAAATGCTATAATACTCTTTTACCATTAAAACAAGACACCGATGCACTTAGCAGCCATGCTGGATAGTCCACAGAGACTAATAAGTCTATCTAGTACTTTATTCATTAACTATATTGGACGGAATTATTAATGAATCAACTTATCAAAATACGATGGCTTCATTAAATTTATTGTATTGAGGATAAAAGATTGCTCATTTGTATTCTCATATTCAAACTACTGACCGATAAATAGTTCAAGGATATTCTTGTGTACCATGTCCGACTGCCCGATAAAACAAATGTACAGGAATAAAATAACAACGCTTTAACCTCAGAAAGGCTAATCAAAAGTGAGGTTAGATTTATCATTTCAAATTTAAAACATAAACCATTAAAAGTGCCTTGCAAGATTTTTCAAACCACGACTTTTTTCAAAACATCTTTCTCACGTTTTGATTAAAAACTAGAAGAAACTATTTACTTGCAAATTATTATTGTAGACTGTCTAGAGAGCTAATGAGAAAAAGTGCTCGAGTGAAATGAACCTTCAGCAGTAACAGATAGTAAAAAATAGTAACAAAATACTCGTTATTTTTCCCTTTTACTTTGAAGAGGGCCTCGAGGCTCGCGTCAGACACATTAATTTATCTGGTTCACTTAACATTTACATACTAGACAGGTGACGGCAGCCCCTCACTACTCCAGCCTCCTATATATCGATTTATACAGTTTAATCGATTCTTTTGTTTCACTCATATCGGCGCAGCTGGCAGAATAGCAAATATATCACACTCCAAATTGAGAGGTCACTGACAAAGTCAATGGTAACATTAATAACAATATTATTGACAAAACGCTGTGGACTGTGCGTCAAAATACATCCGTGGAGTATTTTTTTGAAGGTTCAAAGAACTTTTTATAGTCGCCATGAATCCGTCAATCAATGCATTTCAGTTTTAACTGCTTTGTGTAACGCACGTTCGCGGGCTCTTCAATGTTAAGTTCAGGGTTGGCTTTAAACACGACAATGGGATGTTAGACACGGCACCCTGTTATACAGTTCACTGCAAGTTTTAGCACTTCAAAATGTAGCTAGCATTTGTATAATCGGTGAATTAAAAACCAATGAAAAAGAGAGGTGCTTGGAAAACTACCATTTAAATATGGAATCAGTTCAGTATAGAAGCAAATTACTTTAAAAAAATGATAAAATACCATTGTGTTTAGATATCTTACCGACATTCAAATTCAAAAGAAAAGAATGTAAAGATGCTTTTAAAAAATATTTTCGACATATCAGTTGCCAGCCAGCCCTATCTCGTAGGCACATAACTTTAAAAGGTATTGAAATGTCGTTATAGTTTATGGCAGGATTTATATAGCCAGATTACACAGGGTTTGCACTCTCATTCCTTTAGGGTTCTGCGCTTTATGTGAGTCTCATTCATCTGCCTTATTTAAATGGACTTACTCATAGGCATTGCAATTCAACTTATTAGTCTCCGTTTAACATAGGTTCATAGCAGATGGAACATGAATCATTGTGACACAGTTCTTAATTAGTCTTAATGTTGATCGAGGAATGGGTCAGATACAATCTCAAACACTACATTCTCTAAATTCTGCTTCAAACTATCAACCACAACAATAGTTAAAAGACAATAAAATAGAACTTCCTCTATAAGTTTTTATTTACAAAAAAATCAAAGTTTTTCGGTGAAAAAGTTAGTAAAAGGATCTACTTCGTGATAATCTTGCTATTTATCAATGTCTCCTTTACGTCCGTAGTAAAGTTTATGGGATCTCGTTGGCTCTACGGGTTATCTGTACCGGAGTTCATCATGATTTTGGGTAGTTTAGTTTCTATCTCTAAGTTCACGCTCGGAAGTACTTGAGACAAGCTGATACTGCCGAAATATCTCGAGAATCGAGCCTTCTGTGTATGTACGTACTATCGGGAACAATTGACCGTAGAAATAACAATGAATTCGCGCGTTTGAATGCCATGAACGTTCTGTGTATAGACAAAAGTTATAATTCTGTCCTATACATGTGTTCCTAGAATTACCGAAATAAATCCTTTGTGAGTGCATGTTACTCATAACTTTTGACAGTCCGCATCATTTTCCACGACGTATTTTATAGAAGTGCGCATTTGTAAGCTTTAGCAAGGCTTTATTGCACTTTATGCTTCTTTTGATTAAAAAAACAATTGACGCAGAATAGTCAGAATCTTGTATTAAACATTAAAACGCAGCTTCATTGTAGGTTAATACTTTATGCAAAATCGAATAAATCAAATAAAATCATAACAATGTCAAGTTATTAATTAATTAAGATAAGTTTACAGTAAAGTTAGCATGTGATGTGTAGGAATAAATGCAATTATTTACCTGTTAAACATAACCACAGTCAACACATTCGTTTAACAAACTTTTAACCTTTGTAGTTATAATTAATCATTTTGCTTCGACACTGAAATATAAATTCGATTCTAAAGTTTTTGAATTTAGAACTTACAAGTTGAGTTTATAAAACTCATACATAAATAATAGAATTATTATTTTCGACGTCAGAACACTTCTTGCAGAATTTGCATGATTAAGTTCTTTGATTAAGATCTTTGTTTTTATAATCATGTCCTTTTCTAAGACAGCTTCATTGGCTGGCGCCTGCCGTCTGTACATCAGCGACATAATGTGTTTACTGTTTGGCCTGAATCAATCACAGGATACTGGGCCATAGTATCGTTGAAATAAGGTATTTATTATCCTGATTGGATGGGCCAGCGGTGATTAATTGTGCTTAGTGGAGGATGTTCGCCAGACGGTACGTTGGTGCAGTGACGTGGCCGGCGGACGACCATTGTGCACTGGACCTTAATTATAATAACATTTAACTGGAATAAGTTTAGATTACGGGGAAGAATCTTTTCCTGTCATACTGCAAGGATTTTGTGGTCAGGTAATTGGTACCTATAGGTAATAATGCAATTACCATGTATTTGTATGAGTCCTGGATTTGAATATCTCTTACATTGTAGAGGCAGCTGTCGCCTGTGACATGACATAAATCAAGTAACTTATCCTCCTGATCTTGACAGTGCCGGAGTAAGGATCATTTGGCATGAAAGCTTTTAATTAAGCCTCATTGTTCTAACTAACTGCGTATCAAGTGTAACGTAATCTTACTGGGAACTGTCATAGTTACGCGTCATCGTGACTTTTTTGATGATGTTTTATTTTTTCTACTGGTTGCCTTACTAAATTAATGAATTTCTAACAAAATGTCAGCTGCCTTAGAATTCAAAAGGCATTGCACAACTGATACCTGGCATATCTAATACCATTAAATGAGTAATTCTTGTATATATGTATATAAAATAATTTGAATCTCTGAAACGGCCCCAACGATTTTCATGAAGTTTATTATGCAGAGGGTTTCGGGGACGATAAATCGATCTAGCTAGGTTTCAGTTTTAGAAAACGTCGTGTTCTCTATTTTCAACCGAGCAGAGCTCGGTCGCCCAGGTACTTCAATATCTAAACAATATCAGAGGTCTGGATGCCGTGTCTGGATGGAATGCCATTTAAAGGATTGATGATGTGAAATTTCGATAGCATTTCGCATTACAATATACATTTTCGACATTTTACCAATCACTTGTCTAGAACTTTGGAGGGCCGAAACAAGTGACATTCTATCATCGAAAGTGTGGCGATAGCAATTGTCAAAAAGGCAAAATTGTATGGGATTGACAAGCGATATCTAAAAATCACGTGATCAATCCCTTACATTTCGACTATCGCCTTCGCTGACATCGAATGCCACTTGTCTAAAGCCTCAGGTACATTATAACTTTTAAAATTCACACTCTTCATTTATATAAAATTGTCAGAAAACAAAATACGTCGCTCAAATTTTCGTAATTTAATTTGCATTCAAAACCACAGCAATGCAACAATGACAACATAAAAAAATCACAAAAGAGTTATGGGCACAGTAAATAATTTTAAAGTGACCGTTTGCCGGGATTTTGGTGACAGATCTGCTGGTCATGAGTATGACGGATAAAAATTTATTATTTATTTACCAAATTGTAAACTACCGTAATAAATTCTATGTAATCACCGATTTTTACGATTCGAAAGTATCGATACCTTCGTGGCTCATCCCTAAGCGATATGTCGAGAAACAGACATAAATCTAACTAGATAACCCAAGTCCCTCCATCTGTATGAAAACCAAGCGTGCCACTTTTTCACAAACAATTTGAAATCAAATTTACTTACCAATGAAAGAAATCATTTCCAATGCCTCGCCCAACTTTTTCTATACATTCTTTACAGCTCAATATGGCATAAAAAAGCATATTTCTAGATTTCAGTGGATTTCTGGAAAAGCTTAGATTACGATCATTGATCGTAACCTTACTCCTTTTTTGGCACGCAAAGTACAGACAATCGCTTCATCTAGTTAGGTAGATTTATATCTGTGGTCGAGAATAATAAATGGGACTTGATATCGATACAATACTTCATTACATAATAGACACTTACAAGAGAAGCGAACGTTAAACGGACGTCAGAAACTTTTGTCATTCATGATCGATTTTGTGACTAATATCCTATTTTGTAAAGCCAATTTAGGTACCTACCTTTATGCTACGGTACTGTTCACACATTACCTAAAATGGGATCACAAGGGTAGGTACCTTTTACCTAACCATACTTTTATAATGCAGCAAGTCTTCAACGGTTTGCTGCATGTGCAACTTTTCAAGAAGTATGAAGACCACAGCACATAGTTGAAGTGTAATTAATAAGGTACATAATATGCTACTGTTCTGTTTACCTTAAATGGAATCACATGATTATTCGCTAACCACACATTTATAGAGAAATCAGTTGTCAGTATTCTGCTGCATTATTTTTCAAGAATAATTAAGATACCTGGTGTAGTCTAATTCATTAGATATGTACTGTTAGGGGGTAGCTCAGAGGGCTCTAAATAATAAGCAGAAATTACTTTGATTTGTTAAATTGAAGCAAAACGTGCCAGCCTTAAGGCTGCTTGTAAGTCACAAGCAAAGTTAAACAAAAAAATCTACAATTATTTCCTTGCGTTCCGATTTCAATCACCTTCCAAAACTAAATAGTTACCTGTTGCCAGCCTTATAATAGGCAAGAAGGTTGCCGCTAAATAGGTGAGGAGTCCTCACAGTGTCCTCACGTGCTACTATTCATACATTACCTGAAATGTTATCATGTGAATATCAGCGAACCACAATTTTATAATGAAATCTGTCTTCAGGATTTAGCTGCATGTGCATTTTTTCAAGAACAATGACTAAGCATAAATCATCGTCTCGTATTATGTAAGTATCTGTAAATATAACTCCCGTCGTAGTATTTATGAACTTTAATCTTTGACGAATCTGAATCATCATAACAAAATACTCGTGAATTTAATTCAAAATCCTTACAATATTGTCGGTTTGTCGGCATTATGAAGTAATTCTGACGTCGAGAGCAGCACGGTGTTCCAAGAAATTTGTTCATTTGAGGAAAAATACTCAAAATGATCACCACAAAGCGCATGTTATGTTAATATAATTATTAAGATGAAGAGAAAAATCATGAAAGTTTAATTTTTAATAGATTACTAAAGTAAATACTTGAAGAATTAAAAGCTTTTAAATTGTGTAAAGTGTAGTTACGTCAATGATACCTATGTATGATCTATCGACTCCGTATCAAAAAGTCCTATTCGAAACACGTCCTATGAGCAGATAGTCCTATTCTCAAAATTACCTATTAGGAGAATAACCTACTGTAAAACCTCCCAGGGCGGAGAACAACTACAAGAATTTCTACACTTGGACCGATTTATAACTTTTAACTGGAAATGAATCGCTTTCGCACTGAACAGGAAAAGAAACAACGCATTGAGTTTTTTTTTTTTTTTTTTTTTTGTCTCAAGAAAACGTAGAATAAAATTTTTCCTATAAAAATCTCATATTTGTGTGGTATGACTTAACCATTCCCATTCTTTTGTTTGCTACTAAGTCATTTTTGAGAGGCTCCGCGGTAATCTTTTGAGAGGTCACGGGGCCTGTTCTACGCGCTGATGGTGATCACCGGCAGTGAGGTAAAAAGCCCACATTCCCTGGTATTTTCCCCAAAAGTCCAGGCGCCTTTTGAAGGTATCCATCCGAAAAAAAGCTCATTTTGAGAGACGATCTTGCTCATAAGTTTTGCAAATAGGGCGTTTTGATACGGAGTCAATTTACCATGTCAAATAATAATTAGAAAAAACTATAGTATGTTTGCTCGCCTACTTCATATAAAGTACTTACCTTATCAGGAATTCAGGGTTATTTATTTCGTTATTTTTATATTTTAATTTAATTAGGGAACAATGTTAATTAAACTACCGACACTAAACGTAAAGGGAAGGAATATATTGGGTATTTTGTAGTGTCCGACCGAAGGTGCGATTCTGGCCGAAGCCGAAGCCGAAGCCGATTAATCGGTATTCACCAAAACCTTCGGCCGAAGCCGAAGCCGAAGCCGAAGGTGTCATTGACCTTGAGAAATACGATAGTTACTTTGATCTCAGAATATACTAGATACATATATAAGATGTCATTGTGTACCTGAAAGAAAATATTCTATATAAATGCACAAGTACCTACCGAGCCGAGCCGACCGCCCCGTACTCGCAGTAGGACTCTGCAACGCGGATGCGCCTATATCCTATCGGTTTAGGTAGTTAACTAAAAGTAAACAATCTTCACATGTCTTTTTATCTAAAAATTGCATAAAAAAACATACCAACATTGTTTCCATTTAGTTTTCTACCTAACGTTAGATAACATAAAATATTTTAAACCCGACAATACTTACGGTTTTTTGGTTCTTAGAGTGCCTCACAATAATGAAGGTATCACCACAGGTACTACTCACAGTAATAAATAAAATAATTTGTAATAACAAATATGAAATATTTAAAAACAAAGCACTTATTAGAATTTTAAGACGCGCTCTCAAACTTGTTTTGACTCGTTTAGTTTACTAACTGCGATTCGTTTGGTCCGGTGCGGCAGCGCGGTGAAACTCTGCTGCTCTGCACACTCTCCGTCTCGCTCTAGCATCGTTCAGTAAATTTCAAATTTTGACAACTAGCAAACCTTCGGCTTCGGCCAAAACTTCGGCAAATTTTTGGCCGAAGCCGAAGATTTGGCCGAAGGTGTTTTTTTTGGCCGAAGGTGGCCGAAGCCGAAGCCGAAGCCGAAGCTTCGGTCGGACACTAGTATTTTGTTTTTATATCAGAAGGAAAAACCTTATCTGTAAAGTCACGCACAAAATGGGTAGGTACACGCATTGGAAAAATATATATCTGCATTTGAAAGAAATGCAAACGTATTTACTTCACCGGTTCACCCCTGTTACTTTTCATTCTGATTTTTTAATCCCCGACGGAAAAAGAGGGGTTTTATAAGTTTGACGTGTGTACCTGGGTGTTTGTGTATTTGATTCCCAAAGTACTCCAAAAAGAGTTCCCAAACTACTCCATGAAAAATATAATATTTTTAATTAGGTTTCATTCTACTTCATGATTAAAATATAAATATTAAAATAGTCTCAAAGTACTCCCCCCATTTTAATCAAAAGCTAATTTCAATATGTACCGGATTACTAAAGGGAAGCTGTCGTACAGAAATATGCATTGACGTTATAACAAAATGCTAAATTTTAATCTTTCTTTTATGAATTTTTGTGACTGACTGTAATGACATATATATATTTTATAGATAATTATGTAGGTGGAGTAGTTTGAGAATAATTCCAGATACCTATGGAGCAGAATACTAAGTATTTCTAAATAATAATAATTCCTTCGAGTAACTTGAGAATTTATTTATAAGATTCTTATCTTTTTAGATCAAAAGAATGGAGTACTTTGGGAATGACCCTCTGTCTGTGGCATCATAGCTCCTAAACGGATGAACCGATTTTGATTCCGTTTTATTTCATTTGAAAGATAGCTTTATCGAGAGTGTTCTTAGATATGTTTGATGAAAATCAGCAGCCGTTCTAAAGCCATGGGCGTTTTACTGTTTGAATCGCGGTGTTTTACCAAGATATCGTGTAATAATTACGTGTTCAATAGATTGTCGATTGAAGCGTGTCTGATATTAGAAAAAAATATGTAGCATGAAAAAAAAATGTCTGGCTGCAGTTAATATTTTTAACGTTGATAAATACATTGTTACAAATTAAATATTATATGTTCTAGTTCTACCTAATATACTTAGGTACGTACTCATCTTTTATTACACGCATTAAACTTCTATCACAAAAATTACATGTAACGTTGAATTATATTTTCATGTCATATAAAAACGCATTTGAAATGATTTCATCTTTATAATATCGTAAAAAGTATATGTGATGCGAGGTTTATTGTAAGTAATAATGAAATAGAACAAATGTACTTAAAAGAAGCTAATGCTTTTATAAAAATTATATAGGTATGGTCACAGATTATATAATACTAGCATACAGATGCCTCATCCCATACTAAGAAACCGCGCCGACGTAACTAGCGTTTTTCGTCTGATTAAACCGATTATTTTTTGTACATGCTTCGCGTTGGGTTCCGTTCCATGGCGATATATAGATGGTGTTAGCAATGACTTGCAAGTAAAAGGATTTACTCGGTGCATGAATATTTATTTCTTTAAATACAGGGAAGATTTTCTTAATTTTTTTAATAATCTAATCTATTTGTTTTATAGTATTTTTGCACGTTTTTACAGTTTCATTGCACCAAAATGTGTTACAATATAAATTTAAACAATCGAGAGGAACGCCTCAGACATTTAAAAACGATCCATCTATTGGCATTAATTTTAAATGATCCGTTCAAATAATCTTTGAAATGTGAATTAAGAGCCCAGTATGCCATATTTTCCTGCTTAGGACAGTTGATTAAATAAGAACAATATTTATGTTCTATTCCAGATAATTTTAATTTTACACACAATTCAAAAACAACTTGTTGCATGTAGCGCCATCTAGTGAGATTTATTTGAACCAAATTTTCTTAGCGCTGGGACCCCGTGGTTTGGTATACCCTTATAAAATAATAACCTATTAGCCTATAACCAATAATAGCCTATAACCTTATAAAATAATAACCTATTAGTATTACAAGACTTGTAAAAAAAAAAATACAAAGTCGCACTTGGGTGTCATCGTTAGGTTTATCAAAATATATTACAGCTCAACTTATTTTAAGAATGAAATATTGACCAGCCTTCACAAAGTGTTTTAGTTGAAAAAGCTCTTAAACTCTTCAAGATTATGATCAAGAATTAAAATTTGGAAACGGCTTAAATTCTTAGCGCGAAGTGTAATAAAAATTAATAATATTAATTAGTAAAGTTTGCGTAACATGACACAAGTACAGATTAAGACGTTATCCACACAACGCGACTGTAGATATAAACCATGGCGCCGCTTTTGTTCGGATTTCGTTAAAATCTGCATAATTAATTCATCAACACGCTACGTAACTTCACAGTGAATAAATTAATTAAGTCTTATTTGCGAGAAGATTCTGTCACCCTATTGTATCACATAATAAGTGTTAAGTTATAACATTGTTACCTAAGCTTTTGTCACCGTTATGGCGGTAACGGCGCCACAGATAAGGTTGTTATTCCACGGTTTAATTTAATTTTGATAGTTTGTTTTGATGATTATAATTGGAGGATGGCAGAAACAAGATTAGCAGGATTATGATTACGATTAACCCTAAGCTACGTTATAATTAAATTAATGTAAATGAAGCGTAATCCTAATTTAAGGATTTGGTAAGTTTTAAGTAAGCTGATCTTAACTTTATGTCTACGGGGAAAATAAGTTCCACGTGTATTGGATCCACGTGTACTGTGTCTTTACACTTTTCAAATTTATTTTCCACGAGTATTGTCTTCTTCAATTTCTTTGGATAAGCTTTGTTGTCAATACTACAAAAAAGTTAACTCTGACTTATGCCTCAATAATTTTTGCGAAGATGAAACAACAATTCTACCGTTACTGTGTGTGCCATATTGCCTTTTAGATACATAACATGAAGATAAAAGACTGTGTAACATATAATTTTCTAGGCTGACGGACACAGCTTTTCACATCAAACGAATGAAAATAGATTACTCGGTTCCCTGGGGTAGTCGGGTTCGGGATTGTTGGGAAGATGTGGGATAGCGAAGTCGCAAGGCGCCGGGATGACGACGATAGTGAATCATGCGACCTCGTTAGCGCCGCGACGACACACGGTCACGGGAAACTCAACCCTATCGCATCGATAACAATAACATCGATAGCTTGCACCGCACTACACACCGCCGATGTTTATCTCAGTAAGTTCCATGCAATAAATTAGTGATGTGGCGTGACTGCCATGTAAATTGTAAAAATCTTAATGATAGATTTAAATTACTACAAGCTGTACGCAATACCGTTGTAAAAGTTAATGTTTTATGAAAAATATTAACATTCATAAAACGTAGAATTATCGTAAAGTTGCGCGTAAATAATTCTAGACGTCTAGAATTTTCTTTCTTAGTACCTTATAGATATTAATATCGTATTGTACATATTTTTGGGCTTAATATGCGATACGAGCTAAAAGTTATTAAATTATTTTTAATATACATCAAAAGTACAAAATACAAGTTTATTAGGTTTTTACATGATAACATCGCAATATACAAGATTTATGAATTTCACACACGTAGCTTTCGTATGTAAAACACAATATTAAGTCATAAATGATTAACTTTGATACTTGGAAAAAGTTTTCCGAACTTTAAATAGTGAGAATGAACGACACGCAACACAATGCGAAGTCGATGTCAGTGACTTTCATTGTCTATCTGCGTATATCTTTTAAGGCGAATACGCCCCAATGTTAACGCAGTACTGGCCGTGCGCCCGCTCGGACCCAAAATAACAATAACAATATTGAACCTCCTTTTGAACAGTTTTGTTTGATAAATATTATTTGATTTACATATGCTATTTCAGTTATGAGGAAATTCCAGCCATCAATTTTTCTGTGTAAAAATATTTATAAACATCCAAGTCGTTTTGGAGGAGTATCCAAAAGTTGCAAAAAATATCGTGTTGCAATTTTTTTTTTAAAGCAAAACTATTTGTTATACGATAAAATCATGTTTAAAAAATAATGTACATGAAACAATAATAAACATAGATTTTTTTCAAACCTTTTAACCTAGCCGTTACTAAGGAGTATGCTTTAGAAAGTTTCCGTTTTACGGCACTAAAGCGGATGCAGGCCCTTAAACAGTATCTTGGTACCCACCAGTATCAACAAAGAAAAGGCCGAGATACTCACTATCAAGTAGTGGGTACAGTAAGAGGACTGGTATCAGTGTTACCACCATGTGGAAGGAATCTTAGCGTAAATTGATACCAGAAAATTATGGGCATCTCTACTTAAATTGAAGCCATCGGTATTTCCAATACTAACACTTGTTTCCAATGTGTTCTCATTCCACGCAGCGCATTCTCTTCGCCTCTTATCATAATGACGCCCGATAGGAACTGGCGACAAACTGCCTTTCTACTTGGATACCATGCGATACCACCATACTTAAGTATGTTTGTTGGTACCGATAAAGGCACTGGGGTATCGGTAAGCACAGCCTTTAAAAGGGTTACATAAAAAGCTACCTGCTTTTAAAGTTTTTCTTCGATTTTTCCACGAGATTTTCTTGAGGTGAAATACCATAAATATCAAAATGTTATCTTTTATGTTTCTGTTTAAACATTAGTTAATATAATGTAATAGTGAGTAAATTATTGTAATATGTTATTTCACTGTTCAACGTGTGTGGGCCGGCCAACAGTTTTGACAACACTGTCGGCGGGCGTCCAGCATATCAAATCTAAACCACATGTGAATACTTATGTGATTACCGTTTGCTATCTCTTTCAAACTTATGTAATATGTGATAAATGTTATATTTGAATGGCTTAACTGCGGTGATAATGTGGTGTAATGGCTTGATCGGCGTTTACACGGGTAGTTAATTATAAGATATCGCGTCGTTACAGACGTTTCTTAAAGGAGTGGGTCAAGTGCCTGTTGCTGGTGTACTCTTACACTGATTTATTATAGGCTTTCCTCTGTGTTAATGCCATAATTTACTAGGACTTATCAAGTTAGAAGCCTTATCTTTTTATCTCGAAAAAAGATCATTACAAAACTGCGATTAACGCTTTTCCGGGTATGAAATTTCAATCTTAAGCCAGTTTATGTAGGGCTTTTTTATCAACTTTTTATTTATTTAACCCCCCTGTAGAATAGAAACAGAAAATTTGGGAATATTTATGTAAACATTATGAAAACTTATAATATGAACAAGTCGGTATCTTTTATCGCTCGCAACCATGGAGATGGGATTTTCCAAATTTCCCGGGGGGATATAAAAAGCGAGATAAAGAAAAGAAAGCAGTTTTGAACACGAATAGAGTCGTGAAACATCTCGTAGTAGGTAGCATAACATATACATTAAAATATACAATCTTGACACTTTTTGCATCGAGGTGACATGGACGTGACTCTTAAAGCTTTGGCACTTGAAAGTAATATACAGTATTGCTGTAGTTTGGCACTAGCTGTCAACTGAGGTTGCTGAAGGTGCATCAGTAAAGTAGGAATACCCCTGCACTGTGATGAAACCTGAATCAGGTGTTTAACAATAGAAAATCAATCGTTGCCTAATTACCACATAACACAGTTTATAGGCTTCTCAGAGTTTTCCCCTAAATATCACACTCAAGGAATGCAAATTACAGTATGAACATCATATTAATATCCTAAAAACATCTATGTCCTATAAAAGATAGAATCTAATTAAAATCGAAGAAACACTTTATAAAAGACCACAAGAAAAGGTAGCAACTTACAGACCTTAGTAACATTGATTATTACTATTGCGACATCAATAAAACAAGACTATAATAATTATACGAACTATAAAAACATATCAACAATAATTTATTTAATTTGTTACGAGAACTTTACGGCCAGTACGATCATAAGCTGATCATGGACAATTATCGGAATTGATGCGGCACACGCCAATGAGCTAAGTGAACTCACGAGTCCCAGTAAATCATTTTAAATATCGAATTGAACGAGTAAAGTGGCAACCAGTGTTGTTTGAGGGCCAAAAAGTTAAAAGATTGTAAGATTTAAGCGACAGGTGCTGTATAATAAATCAGAAAATGTCAAATGGTCAGATTGTCAAATGTCACCTTTTTTAACTAGGCAATAGATATAACAGACATTGGCTTGGAGGAGCTCGTGGCTAAATAATAACAGCCGCACGGGTCGATCTTCAAAGTTAAGCAACGCTTGACAAGGTCGGTCCATGGATGGGTGACCATTTTCAACATACCGAGTTTCCTCCGTGCCTTGGAAAGCACGTTAAGCCGTTGGTCCCGGCTGTCATTTGAAGATCTTTGACAGTCGTTACGGGTAGTCAGAAGCTTGAGATCTGACATCAGTCTGGCCAAGGGGTACCGTGTTACCCAGTTACTGGGTTGTGGAGGTCAGCTAGGCAGTCGCTCAACGTAAAACACTAGTACTCAGCTGAATCCGGTAAGACCGAGCCGACCCCAATATAGTTGGGAAAAGGCTAGGCAGATTGATTGATATAACAGACATTGGCATTACTTTACAACGCGTTTGTTATTTTTACAATTCCGAATTAAAAGTATATATATGTATAAAGTACATAGTTCCTGAAAGAAAAATGCAAATACAAGGAATCTCGTAAAAATCATTAAGTTAAAAGGGTTTTCTTTCGTCATCTACGTAACCCTAAACACCAATGTCCAACTCACCTTCACTGAATCCAAAGGTGTTGCATTTGTATAAATCACGCCAAAAGTTACCTAATTCGTGTCAGTGCAGCGATGACTGTACGAAATGTCGAATATGCATTCAATGCACGGCGGCCATTGCTCGATAGCTTTCCACATCAAGTCACTGAACTACGTTTACCCGAATTGGGTGACCGTCTGTGTGTATCGCCCGACATAATTAATCACGCTCATTCCCAACCAAGGGACGTTAATATGTCCAAGGACCACTTTAATTTGCCACAATACCGTGACAAAGTCCACTGGACAATTAATAGTTAGGACTAAACTGCAGTTTGCCAAGTTTGCGGACGTCTGTCTTGACTTGGATAGTTGGGAGCCCTTTATTGATGACAATCTCTTCTGGTAATCGAACGTTTAAGTTGACGGGGACTTTACTTAGCGTGAGAAAGCTTTTTTTGTCTTGGCTATTCACGACCATATCACGGGGTCCCAGCGCTAAGAAAGAAAATTTGGTTCAAATAAATATCATTAGATGGCGCGATATGCATCGATTTGTGTGTAAAATTTTCATTTTCTAGAATTGATCATAAAAATTGCATGTTCTTGTTTAATCAACTCTCCTAAGCACAAAATTATGGCATACATTGTATATATTATTTGAACCGATCATTTAAAAATTTTGAGGAATTTGGTTTTAAATTTCTGAAGCATGCCATTCGATTTTTAAATTTAATTTGTATTGTAACTAATTTTAGTACTATGAAACTGTACAAACGTGCAAAAAATACTATAAAACAAATCGTCACCGAATTTAAAGAAAAAAATAGTCACGAACCGAGTAAACCCATAAGTTACATGCAAGTCGCTGCTAATATCATCTATAGCCATGGAACGGAACCGAACGCGATACATGTGCTTTTAGTAAATAGTCCGTATACTCAGTCGAAAAACGCTAGTTACGTCGGCAGGGTTTCTTTGTATGGGGACAGACATCTGTATGCTAGTAATATATTATCTGTGACCATATTAAATCTTTCTTTATTGGGCTGCTACTGCTGAGTATGAGGTCCTGGATTCGAATCCCGGGTCGACAAAGTGTTACTGGCTTTTTCCATCTGGAATTGCTCAATAGCAGACCGGAGTCTGAATTTACGACAATAGGCTCGCCCGCTGTTACACAGGACTTAAACATAACTGCCAAGATGTCGGCGTACTATAATAGGTGCACCTCTGCCTAGCCTTTCAGAAAATACAGTCGTGATATTATCTTAAAATCTTTATATGGCGTAATTTTTTATGAGGCAAATTCACAACTTCCTAAAAATATTTGCTCATGTTATTACGACATAATAAGCAAAGCTTCCTGTTTTAAGTGCACCCGTTAATATTGTCTGATCGTCCGGGAGTAACCCCTCGCCGGCGACCGGTAAAATTAGTTCCAGGCAAATTGACTCTCTTTGTTTACATACTACACGCCTGCGAATCGATGAAGATGTGACTAACTAAACACGAATGAAGTTCGAAATTCGTCACTGTATTTTCGTACCGCACCCATTACTAAAGTAGTCCAATTTGTAAAAAAAAATATGTTGGTAGTTTACTTTTTATTTTTACACAAATGCTAAAACATTAATGACTGGCTAAATGCAAACATACCAACACAATACTTTGCCCATAAATATAGTATTTTAGAAAACAAACAAAAGCTACCTAATAACCTTTCTCTGAACCCACAGCACCGCTAACGCGCTAAAAACGGTCAGGCAAAAAATAAACAACTTCGAGCAAAAAACTTGCCTGACCAGCCCTAATTGCGAAACGAAAATTGCAAATTCAATAGCCAAGCAATCATTCTGCACTTACTATAAATGCAGTACATCATGCTCGGCATTTGTATTGCTGCAACAGGGCAACAGCAACTACCGAACATTGTAAGCACGTTGCACACCTGTGCGATGGTGTAAACTTAGCAAGCCGCCCGTCAACTAATATCTCACCGTTCGGAGGTGTTCGTCGTTTCGCAACGACCTTGCTATTGCCATTTCAGTTTGCCGACCTCGCGCCATATGATACACGAATTTGCAAACGGTCATTGACTCATAAGTTTGTATAATAAGATCGAGTGTAACAAGACGACGACCTAATTCGTTATTGGCGGACTTTTGATCTCGGCTGGATGCGAGATTGTCGTGATTATGTTCTGGCGCTCTGGGGACACTGAATTATGTGGGAAACGTTATATCACGAGAAGATTGTGATATATGGTAGCTGTAAACCATACTGTCTACAGTTTCGGTTTCCAAAAGTCATTCAGTCTCGAAATTATTAACTCAATTTCGCAGAAAGTCTCTTGCGGGATAGTAATAGTAGCCCGAAATGGTGCAGAGCAAAAAATACATTCAAGAATAAATAAAAACAAAAGTTTCCAACAGATGAAAAACTTAGTTATCTTTGGCTATAAGTTTCTTTAAAATACCTGTTTCAAAGAAGTATTTCTGCGAATTGCTCAAACGAACAATGGAATAAAGTTTGGCAACTATCTTTATGACGCATACATGTAGGCGATATGGTACGAAGTGTACGTAGCTTTCAGTAAACCGTACGATTAGTAAAAAAAATGGTTTTTAGAAAGCCAGTACTGGTGTAGTGTTTGTTTTGATTCCGGATGATTCATTCACGCTTATTGCTCTCAGTGTAACGAGAGAAGCGAATGCGCTCTGCACAGCGGCTCCAGACTTTAGTTCAATGACTGACGCGACGTGCGATCATTAAATAGACACAATATAGGCTGCCAAGAATGCCGTTATAATAACAAAGATATATGCCATACTGTACGTAAACTTACACAAAATTAAGCTATCGTAAATAGTTCACAAACTCACTAACATTTGAAGTTTTAACGACATCTCCTGACGAGTGACACTAATAACTATAGTTTTTTACGGTCCGATGCGCCTCCCTAATGTTTTTGTTAGTTTCTGAGTGAAATAAAAATATTTCGGTAACTGAGGGTTTACGATGCAGTTTATCGTTGCTATTAGAAGCGTGCATATCGTGTGTAATTGTCTACGTGAAGTAAAGCATGAACTTAAACGTAGCAGGCTTAGGGTTGACTGACACGGATAATATTTTACAAAACTTATGGATTTTTGCTTCGTTGTGAGAAAAAGTTCTGCAGCTTAATTATGCAAGTGAATTCGGCAGCTCAAAAGGTATGACTCCATGAAAGAGTATGACACCTTTAAATAATTAGGTACTACCAAAAATTATTGGACACTTTCATTGCTGATGCTGAGTGCTGCTGGGGAATCCTTGCCCTTTCGTTCGACAAAGGTTGCGGTTTAATCTAAGCGAAGTTGCAATAAAACAAAGCTTTTATTGGCTTAGATTTTCCCTGAAACACACAGTTTTAGAAGCTTTTCTTGGTGAAGCCTCTAAGCAGCAACTCCCAAAGACTTGATTACATTTGTCTCCTTTGGCACATAATGCGCACTCAAGCTCTCAAGTCTCATAGCAAAAGACTCACAGTTTATTTCTTTACCATCTCTATTCGTTCTGTTAGCCCTACCAGTCGTGTTTGGTTCCCGCGGCTACGGCGCCCTATTTGGTTTCTCCTGATAAAGTGTACCACCGGTGTGACGTGTTCGACTTCCAATCTTGTCGTACCGCGTGACTGGTTACACTCTCTACTCTCCTACACTAGGAAAAATTCCACTGCCCTAATAAGGCATCCATAGATCTATAGAACTGTTTGTTTACATGTCTTTCTTCGGCACTTTTGTGTTTCAATCAAGTGTCTTTTACAATGGTATTAGACTTTGTAAGGCGTCTCTTAACTAGGTTTATGTACCCCTTCGCTTGCGTTTTTATCCTTTCCACGTGAAGAATTGAGTGGATTGATCGCTTGTTGAAATTGCAGTCTGCTATCTTGTGTGGAATTAAATCTAGTATATTTTTCCTATCACTTGGCATCGTAGATTTTAACAGTTACTCAATCAGGTCATGAACACAATAATAATGAATTTATCTAAAGAGCTCAGGGGAGGTATGACTTATTTCGCATAACTTGAACAGCTTTCCATTCCAAGTTTGTACGCAAATTCGTTGACATTTCGTTTTAAAACCAAAGTTCGTTGTAACATTAACAAAGCTGCTTGCGAACTTTTGCAGCTTTAAGCTTATTTCGAAATTAATGTTAATTAAGAGGCCTTTAAGTTTGGCCATATTCTGTTATATATTTTAGCACTCACTTACATGGGAGGCTACTTCGCGAGGGCTCATGTAACTTCTGTTTTAGTATTCATTAGTTTAAATTTAGCTTACATTTGCACATCGGACTGTTAAGTACGTAACTTTCGTCATGCTTAATTCTCGGAATCAATTTCATTCCTGAACTTGTTTTAATTTTGTACAAAGCAATTTCGTGTTCTCTTTCATAAATATGGTTAAACATTTATTAGGTACCTTTTCTCTTGTATAAATTTTAAATAATGTTTAAATATTTATTACCGACCAGACAGAGACATGAGCTAATGAGGTTTTAATAAACTCTTTGTGCAAGTAGTCCGGTAAGTTACCATAAGAGTAAGAGCGAGCTTGCATTATACACAGCTGTCGTTGAATCACCGCGTTACTCGTTGTTAGTACCGGGTTAAATCATAATAAGTATGTGGACATTATCGTATATTGCTTATTCATTATAATGATTTATAAGCTAAAGAAGTGTAAACATATATTTGTGTAGGAAGGCGAGTTGTGCGTATGTTTTCTTCAATTCAATGAGGCCAGCCGTTTCAAAAATACATTTTAGTATATTTTTGGAATATAATAGACCACCAAAAAAGGAGGGATTATTTGAAATGTATTTCGTTATGGTGTATTTACTACAGTGTTGGAGAAATTTATAGATATAATAATAAGAATATATAGATGTTTTTGAACCCACACTGCTTTACTCCATTGAAATAAAGGTTACATTGGCTGGTAATGTTGGATTCCACCCTACCCATATAGGTCTTGATTAATGATGACATATAATAATGTTTTTTTTATGGTCTCCCATACCTATAAACAAGTACGTATCCATCGGCACGTTCCCGGAGATAATATTATAACAATTTCATAAATGTAACATAAGTGTTGTAGTAAAACTCGGAACGTTTCTTCAGGAACTCGTAAAAGCAGTAAAAAGTGTCCATATAATGTTGGGCAATATCGCAAGTTTATAGCGCGGCCACCCGATATTAGTATTGACTTTGTGGCAATAACTGAAACTTGCTGGAGTTCAGCCGTGGGCTATTTGGCCGCCCGCAGCTTAGCCAAGGATTTTCACCTTGGTATTACTGAGAAACTTTCAACCTCTCTGTTTACAAAACAAACCACATTTACATAACTAATCTTGGTACCCACCGCACTTGAAAAGCTCTCTTGCGAATGTTTGGATAATATACACATTCGCAAACATGTATTGTGATTTTGAGTTTAATGCGTGTTTTTAAAGTCTTGGATTTAATCAAGTAACAACAAAAGATATTTGAGAAGTCTATATTGCTAAAATGAACATAATTATACAGATTTCATTTGAAAATATTCAAAACTGCGACATTTAAACCAGATGGGTCAGTATTCACGTTTACGTCAGAGGTCAGTTTCCTTTACGGTGCCTTACCCACTTGTGACTAATGGCTCACGATAGCATCACTTCAGCACTCCAAGCAAACGTCACGCCATTTCTGGTTGTTCTCACGCACCTAACAAATGGCATGCGCAAGAGCATTGCGGCTCAACGGGTTTATTCAAACGGCGTATCGCCGACGTCTCACGAACACTCACGAGTGCATTAAACATTGTACTGTCGCTGTGTCGCATGTCGCCCCCATTTACGACTTCACGCACTAAATGAACCTATAAAATGTCATGGACTTTGTTAATTAAAAATTGCATTATAACTACTACTTTATTCTTTTTCTCATTCATCAAGAAATATGGAGTTTAATGTATCATACTAGAGGGCTGGCCTTCGACCAAAGAATCAGCATTGCCATTCAACGTGGCAATGCTACCAGTTTTCTGAGCATTTCCTCATTGATAGTGATGTGGACGAATTTTATTATGCCCAATCAGGTCCTTCCTTCTCCTTTTTATACTCACTTTTACATAAAATGGCTTAACCAAACTGTAGGTAGATGTTGATGAAACATAGATTAGTTTGATCAATTTATTCAAGTACAAAAGTTGGGTAGTTGGCAGAGCTTGTACAGAAAGTTTTCACAAGAGGAAGACAAGTAACGATGCCAGTTAGCTTAAATTGGGGCGTTTTAACTGAATGACTGTACAAAGCCTTTCTAGAAACTTTACTCACGATAGCTCGCCATTTGCGAATTGCTTTCATTCAAGTGTCTTGATTTCTTACGAAAAGATTCTGTAATTAGCTAAATTAAAAATGCATCGGTACCTACTAGCTTCAGTTTCAATAAAATCTTTCGAATTACATTTATAACGAGAAACTTTCATTTCATCTTCTAATTTAAAAAAATTAGGCGCATGTCTTGAATAAAATCAAATGGAAAGTACTAAGAATAATCTAATATTTTATTTGGATTTCGACATCAGTATTCAAAATGTGTTTATTAAAAATACTGAAAATAATTTAGATCACTTTCACAGTTTTCTAAGTTTTATTAGATTAGTGTCACGTATGCATTGTTTATGTTTCATTTTTAACGTAATTCTACGACAGGTTATTTAAATTTTTATTTAATTTTAAAAAGTATACGAGAGGTTTTGTTTTCATTGACAAAATGATTTTATCAGTTGATAAAAGTATCATTTTTATGAACTGCAAGAGGTAGTTAGGAACCGATGTAACTGAATAAGGTTAATTCTCAGCAGAGCGCGTCAGGTTACTTGAGCATGCCTGTCACTCACAGTTCGATGGAAACGCGATTGTAATCTGATTCCAATTGCGACCCTCCTCGCGAATTGTCATTATCGGTACTTTACAACGCGCATCATGCTTTCCCATGCTCATCCTTTTTGCAAATTATAGGCTACCTACAGAAAACTAACTTAGAAAATCATATATTTCTTCAAAAGTAGGCAGCTTCTCAGCTATAAATCTAAAAAAAGATTTCTACAATCTTATTCGATTACCCCAGTAACTTTCACACCTTAGGCCTTTCAGACGTATCTAGATTGTTAAACTGAACTAGATAGCCTCTATATTTGCTAAAAGACTGATGAATATTCTCAGTGTAAGTACCTTCAGATTCATATTTTAATGACAACTTGCACGAAGCGCAGTAATTTCCGTTACCTTATGATAATAAAGATCTTTTAAAAGACAGTCCCCTAGCAGTCTGGCTAGCAGCCAAAGATCAGGTGTGAACAAAGGAATTTCGAAACATATCCCAGAAATGTGCCGAGACTCAACATACCGGAAAATCAAAGGAAAACATTACATTTTATTTAAAAAAGTCATGGTAGCTCTCTTAATGATACAATTAAAGCGGTATTTTGCAAAGCTTCTTAGCTGGAATTGTGGTAAAGTATCTTTAAACGGTATGACATTGATCCGGTTTATGTGCCAACAAAAGTTCATTGTCAGTCAGTCGAAAGGTAAAAGAATAAAATAAGGGTTTTACTTAATATACGCGCATGAGTCGTGCCCAAAAAAGTATAATTTAACACGTAACCAGCCACACACGCTCATAAAACTACAATATGCTACATTTTTTATCTGGATCAATAGTTTTCGGTTGGTTTGAAAATCTGAATGTTCTAAATCCCACCACAGGACTGAATCAAAAAGTGATATCTAAGTTATTTATAAAAGCTCAGCTCTAAAAGTTTGTGAGGCTCGTCTAGACTCCAGTTAGGAGCACCCTTTATATTCAATAATATATAGAGGTCAAGAGAAAATTTGAAAATATTATATCTCTTTCTTGAATCTTTCTACCAGAACTAACTGGCTTATTTTTGTTGAATGAAAAAGTTTTAAAACTTTGAATAATATAAAATATATTTTACCTCAGATTCAATATAGTTGCAATATTATTGTTCGTAGTTGTTTGTTTTAAGAATCTCCATTATTTACCTTGGGTATTCCAAGTATGACATTATAAAAAAAAGTATGATATTAATGTTAACGCCTACGGAGGACGGCCTCCTCTTCATCACTACAAATAACAATTAATATAAAACATACCTACTTTTACCTTTATCAGATATTAAATTACAATAAATTAGATGTAATAAAATACTAGGTAATTACCTACCCTAATCGAGCAGTATTTATATCCATTTCTTTGTTTTTTCCTATTCTTGTCAACTAACATTAAATATTGTAAACAATATATCACGTAATCTAGGCAGCATTCACAAAGGTAATGCTCCCTACATGGAACATACATGCGACTATCTATGTATGTACCAAGAAGGGCAATTTAAAGATTACAATGATAGTGCGGAACCACGCAATTACAGATTGTTAACATCGCCTACGGACACCAGAATATCCCATCACCTGCGAGCATAGAGCAACACAGTTCGCCGGTGGCCTGTGTTGCTCTATGCCTGCGAGTTGCCGGGAACGAGAATAGACCTCCTATTATCTACCTACGATATTTCTGTATCGTACGATACTTTTTGTTGATAAACATTGTCTATTTCTAAAAATAGAATCTCAAAGTTTCATAAATATACCATCGACAACAGAATTCCAATGTTTTTTTTTTTGTGATTTTGGCGACATTTTCAATCACGTCACGCCTTCTTCTATTTTCAAATTGTGACAGCTCGATTGATAAAGTTTCCACTAGCCCACAAAGGTAACCACACTTCTACATTATAATGAGCAGGTAATAGTAAAATAGTCGTAAAACTAACTCGGTATGACCGCCATAAACCGTCGGTCGTACCTTCTTCAAGAGAGAGTAATACCGCAAAGTTTATTGAATATTTATCAACAATAAAAGTTAAACAGTTAACCGTGACGTACTGTAAACGTCACGTCTTCATTGTTTAGCGAATATTAATAAAGTTGAATTTTAAAAGGACGACTGTGAAGTGACTGACTGATCATGTCATGTCAATGGCCTAAACACCTGTTTGAAGTTGGTTTCTTTTATGAACGGAAGCAAACACGATCTTTGTGAATTATACGAAGTCGTTGACATCTTCAATCAAATTACATGAATCCGTCGTAAATTATACATCATTTGGAATTGATGGGAATTCCAAATGATTTCATAAATGACCTAATCAAACTAAATTTAAATACATATAATCATATTTAGTAATCACGTCATAATAACCAACATTATCGTCTTTATAAGGTAAACAATGAAAAAAGGAAAATACAGTTCGCGAAATAAGTGCACCAACGTATAGAAATATTAATCATAATAGTATAGTTTCCAAACATATCGCCACGCGTCATCAAACCCTAACATATTCGGTCGTAACGACAACAGGAAAATGTCTTAAATATATGAATGGATTTAATGCACTCACCTACGTACAAAAGCCGGAACAAACATTAAAGAATCAACTACCCACCATTGTTTCACGCATAATTCCATTCAATTTCGTGTGTCATTGACGCCATTTGAATTTCAAATGCATCCCTCATTGTCCCCTAAACTCGAATTAGTGTTTTGATTCGAGTTACCCCGTGCCACGTCATGAAACCTGCACATTATGTGACGCCAATGAATACGACAAGCGACGGGTTATATGTGATGGGTTGCATTCAACGTACGCGTTATTACATCCGTCCATTCGTCGCGTCTCTAAATCAAGAGCCATTAAATTAAAAATCATCACATTCAGAGAAATAATTACTTAAGAATGACCACAGTCTTTAGATGTATTGCACTTAACTTAAAACGTTTTATTGTTATTTTTAAATCGATTTAGAATTGAAGTTTTTCATTTCGACCCGCATATGTTTGTAAAGTACACCCGCAGACTGCTTTTGCATCGAGAGCAAACAGTTTACGGATTTCATGCCTGTCGTTAATTTGTACACTTTACTGTACTCTACATACATGAAATGACGAACAAACTGGTCACTGGTTTTCAAAATATACTCGTTTTTGGACTTACATTCAACCTTATTAGAGTAATAAAATACATACTTTAAAAAATGAAAACTGATTGAGTCGGTCAAATATAACAAATGTGTACTCAAATTGGATAATTATCTCAAATGCTGAGTTGGTAACTCTTTCGGTATGGGCACGCCCGGCACAATAATTCTTAAAACCTTGTTTGTATTTTTTTTACTATTCTTTTCTGTTGCTTTGTGATTGTTGTTGTTGTGTTGTGTCTATGTCGAATAAATGTTTTCTATTCTATTCTACGATGTATCTATGTCACCTGGTCTTGGTTGATAGATATTTAGAATCCAACATAATTTGATTGTGCTGTCTTTTTACTATATCTCTAATAACATGGTGTTGAAAATCAAACGCGAGTTAATATCGTCGCAGCTATTATTAGCAGTCCATAATGCACAAACATTTCCCCGGAGGGCAGGCTGCAATAAAATACAGTTTAATTTTACTCCGCACTCCCTTCTGGGAACGCCGTGTTTTACGTTCGCAGGAAACGAGCATCGATGCCAACAAAATAAGCAACTTATTTAATTCGGCAGTTAATAATGCAATATTATCTGTACATTAAGCATTTCGGTGAAAATGAAATGTTATGATGAAATTATGTTTGTGATGGAAATTGTGTTGCCTGCAGCTTTTTATTGTCTTTCGGATATACTTAGCCACAGAATAAATAATAGATCATACTGTACGTTGATGCTGTTACCAAGTATATGTTTCGGAAGTGTACTAAAATATGCAGTAGGCTCCTTAACTTCATCATAGCTCTCTTGATACAAGCAACATTTCCCAGGTTTCCAACGCTATCTATTTTGCGATGTAGCACAAAAGGTGAAAATGCCCATTAGTTAGTTAAAAATATTATATATCTAGTTTATTAAAAAATGCATATACACAAATGTATAGCGCTCTATAAAGACGCGTGCATCGCTCTATTGTTGGAACTAGGAAGCGCTTTTAACTAAAATAACACATGAAGACTCCCACGCCTGCGACAAATTGTTATCATTATTATCTAAGGAGCAGATGTTCAACGATGAACGTGAACCAAGTGTACGAAGTCTAGTTGAACGGTTCATTCAAGAATGTGTGTACATTTGCATTCATTCATCTCTGCACAAATTCCTACGCACGGCGTAAATTACAATCCACGCTATGAATATTTATACTGTCGCACCTCAGTGCGTTCTGCACCGTGTGAGGTATTGTGATAAACCTAGTACACTATTATCAAGAATATTCCGTTCCCTGCATAAACTTTTAAGATTTTAAAGGCATTTTCGCACTACTGATTCAATTTTTTTCCATGAAACGTTAATTTACGAACAGACAGACTCTGCATAAATTTAAACTAAACTACGAAACGGTAGTGGTGTGAGTAATTTATAATCATATCGTGTGGGGGACCGGCGTGACAGCGGGTGTCAATCAATGGGGTGCAACGTGCACCGAGGCCGAGCCCCGACGAGGCAGTCACCCTCGCACCGTGGTTGATTAGCTCGCGATGACAACCACACACGATGCATTCTATAATCTATGGCCGGAGCACTATGGCACTGCGCCCGTTGTCTATAGCGCGCGATGACGGCCGCATGGTAATCACTATGGTAATTATCCCCGTATAATTTAATGGATATTGATGAAGTTCGAATTTATATTTTAATGAAGCTCATATTTTGCGGTGGCGACATGAACGCGCCATCAACGTTTGGGTGGCTGTTACGTAATTTTATAATGAAATTGTTCATGCGTGGTGGATTTTGATCTTTTTATTTTATATGTCCATATGTATAAAAAAGCAAAGTACCAGCTTTATTAAGATAATAACAATGTAGATCAAAAGACGGCCCAACATAACGACATACATTATTCTAATCGACCTAGATAAAGATTTTTGACTTGTTTCCGCAACGCTGAAGGAACTGGCACAGGTTGATGGCAGAGATTTGTTAATTAATTAAGGGACAAAATAGGCGGCGTCACGCGACGCACTTAGTGATTCAGGGTACTTAACTTACCTACCGTGTCCTACATTAGGAATCTTCGACCCCTATTTAGGGGTACCTTGATGACAGATTGTACCCATGTACCTACGTACAACATGCAATATACTAATTAAGTAGGTAATTATTATGTTTTCATGTTTGTTAGGTACTAATTAAATGTACCATAATTGTATTTGCATTAGGTACTAATAAATACTTATATGTGATTCAATCATTTACGTATTTAAAATGTAGGTACAGAACCAAAACGTAATGTAATTATAAAATTGACGTTATAATATTATTAGTTGCACGTCAATGTATAAAAGTAGAAATTATGGGCATTTCCAGGCAAAATTTAGTAATAACTAGCTGTGCCTGCGGCTTCGCTCCCGTCAAATGCCTACCCTACCTACCTTTCTAACCTACCTACCTACCCTATTTACCTACCTATCTGTACCTACCCTACTTATAACCTAATTATCCCACTTACCTATCTAATCAACTTACCTTCCTACCTACCCCACCCAACTACCAATTTTTCTTCTTGAGAATCATAACGACAAACAGACAAAAATGTCAAAATTGTTGCAAATGGGTTCTATTGGTTATCCTTTAACTTTTTTGGAAATATTTTCGATGTACAAAAACGATTTTTTCTACAGATTTATTATATGTATTGATTTTTTTACCCAATAAGGTGCGAGCAGCAATTAATCTCAAACAAATCGTGCGAGCAGTCATGTGGACACGTTAGTGCTTCAATAAAATTAATGTCTTATAAATAAATAAATAATATTTTTGACCGAGGCAGTAACATAATAAAGGAATCGTCAGTTTAGGTGCTGCAAAAAATCCTGCGCACCAAAGGTTAGGCGCACGCTTCCAAGAACATTGTGTCTTTATGTCTGCCATATATAGTATATATATGGCATATACTAGCTGTTGCCCGCGACTACGTCTGCGTAACATAAGTACTATGAATATCCATTTTTTTTTTAATTGCGCCATAATATTATAAGTGGGCCGCCTTACTTGAGAAATTATTAATTCACCATACAAATTTCTAACCCCCTGTCCTACCCCTTAAAGGATGATTGCCGGGATAGAAAACTATCCTATATCCTACCTAGGGTCTCAAACTATCTCCATATCAAATTTCATCTAAATCGGTTCAGCCGTTCATTGTGAAAAGGTCAGGTCAAAAAACACAACAGACAGACAGACTTACGCATTTAAAATATTAGTATGGCTTTTTACCTTAACATTATCCTCTCAGCTGATTTGAGCTTATGCTAAGAAACATCATTGAAGAATGCAATAAAAAAGGTGTAAACTGCAAAACTTCTAATAAATTGGTACTCATGACACAGGCTTGTCTAGTTTGTGGCCAATGTAAAACCTTTGTAATTTTTTTTTAATTAAATAATTTATCTTTATTAACTTTAGGGGGGTTTATATGTTTTTTCTCCATCGTAATTAATCCTATCGTAGCCTATGAATATCTATGGTTTGAATTTGAAAAACGATATATAGGTGAAGGGCTTAATAACTACTAATTATAATTATTTAAAAAAATACCTATTGAAAAAATGAGAATTTTTCCTGTTGACCCGCGTCAACTGTGGCCCGTATTAAAAAACAACGTTGAAATCAATAACCTCGAATCGCTACAGGAAAACAAATGTTTTTATTTGTGTTGATGCCAAGTTTTGATAACAAATAAAGCCAAAAGTAATTTAGATAACAAAATAATGAATTATAAGCTTTTTCCTTATTAAAAAAATTTTAGCTTCTTTCAAATTAATGGCAACCTATTAAGTTCCGATCGTTCCGGATAGCAACAATATTAACCTAATTGTGGAAATATTTGTATTGTTTTATGGGATTCTTATGGCTCTCGATGCATACGTCATCAGGAACTTGGGGTCACCGTGTACCTGTTGACCTGACACAGAAACGGAGCTAAATTATCACCGCCCATCTGATTTGCGTGGTCGTGTTGCACTCTAGAAATTAAGAAATATCGAGCTAATACACGGAATACTAAGATTGTAATTCAAACAAGTATACCTACTTAGAATAGAAACAAAGTGGATCTGTCATGAATAAAGAGGTGGAAGACCTACACACAAATCTCTGAAAAAAAAAATGCTTTTCTTAAAATTCTATATCCACATAGGAACCTTCCTACCGCTTTTCCTTTGACACAATCTGTAGACACAGCAGATAATACCGCCATTCTATATCCGAACATAAAAGGAATGATTGCTTTAATTTGAGTCAAATTGTTCAACTTGAAAGCGAGTTACTTCAGGTCCTTTTCAAACACAGGTATATGTAAATAAACAGAGCCCCACAGAAGCATTTAGAAGCTAACTTAGATAAGTTAAGGGAGTGAATAATAGACGGCAGATTATTTTACAAAGTCTTTATTGTTAGTCGTAAAGTCGGGGGCATCCTCGGTTACAGCAAACTTTGCGCTCACCGCAGCCTGCGGACAAAAAGCCACGGTATTGCGCTATTTATGCACAATATCTGTTTGATAGTTTTCGAATTCGTATTCGGAACTTCCTATTCAGAAACTTTGGAAGGGAAAGTTATGTTTTCCTAAATCTTGCTATCCCTGTTTCGACAAAATCGAAAGATCTTTATCGAGCTTCACATTAAAGAGCAGACGTGCGTGTCCAGTACACCCGAACATGAACACTACATAAGCGAGCCACACGATAACGGCTTCAGTCGTTTCAGAGATAATCGAGCGTAGCAGACGAACTGACAGGCGACGTTATCTCCACCAGTATCGCTGCACAACTTTGAATACCAACCTTGTATCCCTAAAAAATATTCAAAGACTTTCAAAAGGACTTTCTCCGAAAAAATACAAAGGGATTCGTTTAACCAGCATTGTCAAGCCACAAGTGTGGTTTTAATTAAAAGTAAAAAAGCAGGATGTTTGATGAAGAAAATAAAGTTGGTTTAGGATGAATGAGGGTGTTTCAAAATGTAGATCACAAACTTTATATTCTGGGCCCGTTTGCTTAGTAATAATAGCTGAGTACCTCGTTACTAATTGCCGAAATAACCCGGCTATGTTTCATTTACATTAATTCATAACGACTTTGAATACTCGCTCTAAATTTTTTACTACATCAACTGTTACGATAATTACTACATCAACAATCGGAACAGCTGTGGTTGGTACAATGCCATTATTTCCTGCTGAAGGATTGTTTTGCAAACCTTCGGCATGGTACGTAATTAAGAGTTAAATATTCACCGCGCTTGCCAGATTGATTGAGAAATCGAGTGCTGTCTGTTCAATTCTGAATCAATCATTCGCTAAATACTGCCTTTAGATGTTACTTCGGACTTTCCAAACGGTGTGATGATTGTGTATAGTTGAATAAATGATGTCCCTGTATCATCACGTGTTTATCCAAACAGAAAGACGCTGCTACAAAATCCCCTTCTCATAATCCCTAACTCACCTTTTACGCGACCCACGGGAAAAAGGGTGAGGTATTCTTACGACAAATAATTACAACAACATATCCAGTTTGTAGGACAACTTTAAGAGATAAGTGTAGGACCGTATGTCCGGCAGGGGCGCTAATGGAGGCTTAATATCAGCCTTACTTTGGGGTTTCGCAATTCGGAAAGTAAAAGGAATCCTTAATGCGCTAAGTACGCTGTAAATCCGTTTAGTCGTCTCGTGTGTTTCACGTGAATATTTTGACATGTTTATGTTAGGAAGTACCTACTTTTATGTACCATGTCATGGGTTTCACATAATTCATGTTTGTGTTTTACCTCTTATAATTTAATTAAATTAAACAATAATTGTTCGTTGTTTATTATACCTACGTCCTACGTAAATAACGTAGTACCTATTGTTCCGCCAACGTAAAGAAAAGTTTAAGCCCATTATGATCACAATATTAAAGGAGAAAAACTGAACGCATGACTTGATCCTGAGTTTCAGACGTTTATGCAACAATTAGTATGGATTATAAATAGTTACAAATACGTTAAACCTACCACAAAATAAGTGCTATATGTTTGTGTTTTAAAGCTTTGTATTTCGTTGCATTAAATAATACGAGTACAGTAGTATAGTAACAGGCTACCTAAGCACTTACGAGAGTCACCATATCTTAAAGCATGGGACCCAATGTTACCACACTTCTGCTGAGTCCTTTTGGGTTAGCAGAACGTAATGTTTGCAAAGTATTTTTTTTTAAATGCACTTCTTAACTGACCAATGTTTTTTTGAAACCCTACGCAATATATATTTTTACGCGATATAAATTAAAAACATCCCTTTTGTCAATTTTGTCTCTAAACTATCTTAACACTAAATTAATTATTTAAATAAATATTTATTCACTTTCAATACTAATGTGTTCCTATCATTTACTTTCAGAGGAGTTATCTGGAGATGTTTGGGTACCTGAAGAAGGGCAGGCCGGAGGTGGGCAACCTCCAGATTGCAGGCCACCATGACCAAGAGTACGAGGACGACTTCAGGATCGCCATCAGAACCTTACAAGTAAGAACATTTCCTCATCTAGTACTATATTATCTACAACTATAATTGAAAATGAAAATCTATGAAAAGGTAATAAAGCGAAAAACAGCGGTTAAATGGTGATAATAGCTTTATCTTAGTTTATACAATAAAATTGTTTATTTTATTTGGTACTCTGTATTTGGAACGAAGTACTTACTTACTAGCACAGATAATATAATACTAGCATATTACTAGGTACTATAGTAGGATTTCATTATTTATTCATTTATCTATTTATACTTCATGCACAAAGGTACAGTGTCGGACCGGCAAGACTTAAAACCAAAAATTCGAAGATATGTGACAACCACCAAACCGCACTGGGCCCGCATGGTGGATTACGGCCCATCCCCTCTCACAGAGATGAGGCCTGCACTCACAACGGATCAAATGGTAGTCTAACTGCGGAAAAGGGATTCCATCTTTCCTATACTATTCTATATAACGGTCACGGGACCAGGAACAACCAATAAAAATATAAAATTTATATTTTTTTACAATCACCGTAATTCATCAAATTGATTAATTCCCGTAGCTATTGAATTGAATTGTCAATTTCTACTCCGACGAAGTTATTAAGACAATCTTAGCAATTCCTAGCAATCTGCTTTACCTCTAACCTTTAATCATAATTTCAGCAATTTGGCGGTATACCGGTGACGGGAAAGATCGACAAAGCGACAGCGATGCTGATGACGCAGAAGCGATGCGGCAGACCAGACCGGGAAGGTGGTGACGACGAGCATCGGAGGAAGAAACGGTTTGCGGTGCAGGGGGAGAAGTGGAAGTATACCAACTTGACTTGGAGGTAAGACTTAGGTACTAATTAATAATCTAGATTTGTGAGGCTCATGTCAAAGATGATAACGTTTATTAATCTTAAGTGTACAAGTCTACATAGAATAGAAATTAAGTAGATATTAAATTAGGTGACACGGGAGGATATTATTCGTCAGACTGACACTAATTATACCGGCCGAAATTGAAGAACACACGCACAGTTTGCCCATAGGTACTTGCTCTGTCTACTTACTAAAGTAGGTAACTATTTTTTTTTTGGTAAACTGCCTACCAAGTCTTGCTCGACAAGAGTGTAATAAAAGCCTGAAAAAATAAACTGTTCCGGTAAACTTGCTCGCCTTAAATGTATTACAGTAAGATCAGACGACAAATCAGTATCCCATAAATCAACCAATTACACAGCAATTAATTTACTTTACATAAACAAAAAAAAACAACAGTAAACGTGCACCATTTTCACCCAGAAAATTACAACAATGAACCATCAGTGCCATCTATGAATACCGCTAGAAACCAATTTAATGAAATAACGCCATCTTTTATCGAATAGCATAACAAGAATGATAAGAGCCATCTGTTATTCATATCCCACACTAGTTAGACAACCAACAATCAACTAGTCGTTCAGTTTGCGCTACTCGACGCTAGATGACGATAACATACTTACACTTGTTACAAATTAAAAACAAAACCCTTTTTTATTTATTATTAATACATTTATTTCAGATATCAAATCAATACACAAAATAAAATAAACCATTGAGTAATAAAACACACAAATTAAAACATAGAATTATTTTAATTTTTAAAGTTGTTTAAAAAAGACTGCATAATTTAGTACTTACATTGAAACTGAACACATATTTCCTAAAAGAGCTATTTTTAAGTAAAATAGTTAGTCTAGTTATGATAGTCATAGAGATAGTTTATGTCTACCTATGGTTATAGTTGTCACCAAACTTCTTGGCCGTCCTGAAGTTGGCTACAATGGGTTCGCAGTAGTAAATTCCATACAAAAAGGCACCGCACCGTTTCGCACCTTGTGCATTGGAAAGCAAACTTCAGGGCGGCTCAGAAGTTTGGCGAGAACTATACCTAGCTATGTGAGCCTTCTAGGAACTGGGTAATCCCATACGTTCAAAGAAAGTTTAGGATTTGTATAATTATTTTATGGTTGTTTTCCCAAAGTGAGTAAAAACGGTTCAATAACATAATAAGCGTGCAAATTACGAGCAATAACGTTAATATAAAAAGAATAAGGTGGGACCTTAATGTCCCATTTTATGTCGAACAGTTCCGACTGTACTATTTGCTTTAAGACCACATAAAATTGATGACAAATAATAGTTAAATCACGGACCTCGTAAAAGTTACGACGCTTTCCGCGTGGCTTAATTAAAAGAATATGTCCTTTTGACGCCTGACGACGACGGATATTTGGAGCTTCAGATAAACAGCGAATGCTTTACTTCATCCTGAAATCACTCAGATTACGACGTTTCTTATTGATATATTGTAGGCACCACCTATTTGACATGGGTGCGAAAACAAGACATTTTTTTCGAAGTAGATTTCACAGCTTATGTTGAATATACTGTAGGTTATGGTTTTCTATAAGAAGTATATAGGGTAAGTAGTGTAAGCAAGCTGCAAGCTTGGTAGTATTGGCTAACTAACTGTGTTTTCGTCTGCTTTGGCACAGGCTAATAACAAGTTGTAAATAGGAATATAGTTATTCTGTAATTCAATTAATTAACTCAGACGTCATTCTTAATTCTGTATTGTACACCAAAAACAACATTACATACAAGTAATAATAAAGTACATGTACAAAGGCGAGCTTAACTAATTTTTGAGTTCTCTTACAGCAAACCCTAGGGTGACAGAGAAACATGACATAATAGAGGGCAGGATCCAGTGTACAATGGCATTTAGTTATCTTTTACGTATTTTTGTAGCTCTAGCTTTTGCCAGCGGTTTCGACCGCGTGAAATTATCCACGGGAACGTTACCAACTAACGCTAATGATAGGCTTCGATCAATAATGCACTATTGTTCGAATGACATAGGTGTCTTTTTGGTCTATCCGTTGAAAATTATAATCAATAAACAAACATACAGACTCAAATTTATATCTAATATTACCTTTTAAGGTGGACATCCCACCCATACGCACCAAACGTTTTGGGAATACTTTTATTAGGCGTACAGCAAAGGAGTGGCGTTCCCTGCCGGAGTCTGTATTTTTACCCGACTGCCGAAGGAAGGTAATGTGTTTATCAGTCTATGTATGTATGTTCCTATGGGGCGTTCTAGAGACCAAACGCGTTGGCCGATTTTGATGATTCTTACGTCAATCGATTCGTCTTAACCCTGCGAGTGTCACTGGCTCCATTAAAATTGGATACTAGAAAAATGGCGGATTTTGGGCGCCATCTTCCAAACCTATCATGTGGGGTATCAAAATAAAGTGTTTTAAGAGGTGATTTCAAAAATATATAAAAATTAAATGTAACTCATTCTAAAAAAAAATAACTAAAAAGTTCTAAATAAAATTGATGTAAGAATTTCAAATATTCAATGTTTTTTTTTAACTTGGAATTTTGTTGTGCACTTGGATCACTGTCCTCATACGCAAATTTCCTATAACAACTGGGTTTGCTGTTAGAAAACCCAATTATGGGTTAAGCTCGCCTTTGTACATAAGCTGTCCATTGTATTTGTTTCTTCATTTTATGTTTTTGTGTGCAATAAAGAATAAGAATAACAATGAATAAAAAAGTTAATTAAAAAAATCTAATAATCCAACTGTCTATAAAGCGAACTTAAAAGACGTAAACAAGAAGAAAATCATGCTGTGCAGGATACATCTGGTTACGGTCAGCCAGATCGCGAATATTTATCCTCCGACTGCACAGCATGATTTTCTTCTTGTTTACGTCTTTTTAGTTCGCTTTTTATGCAGTCGGGTTTTTAATTTTTTTGTCTAATAATTAAAACCTAGGAGTCTTTAAGTCAAGAATAGGTTTCTTCTAGGCAAGCCTGCTATATCGTCTACCACATCATCGCTTACCATCAGGTGATGTAGTGGTCAAGGGCAAGCCTTAATAATAAAAAACCTATTGGTTTTATTTAGTGATTTCTAATATTATTTATATCAATGAAGCTTTTAACCTTAGCTTTCCGATTCCTTTACAGTGCGAACACTATTGTTTTGTGAAAATCGTAGTTCAAATTCTCTAGCGGTTTGTTCAATCTTTGCAGTCCAGTTACCATTTTAGGGTCATCAACATCTACGACATTACCTAATCTAAATTGCTGCCTACGTGGATAATGTCATCAAAGGAAATGTTTTCGCTTCCAATACCAGAAGGTTCTTCATTGGTTTGACTTGCACGTATCGATATCCTTACCTTGCTCCATTGAGCTCTGTTGCCAACTGTGTTTCAAGAGCTCACCTGATCCTGTGCTGGCTGTGCATTTTCCATATGGTCGATTTGGATCAAGACTTTGGCTGTATGCCCATATGTTTTACACTGTGTCTAGTCAGACACGTTTCATGCGCAGCTAATCGATTTACATTTTACTTGCATAGTTATGTTTACCTAACCTTGTCTATATACCTACCTTAAGGAGTAAATAGTGCTGTACCTATGTATTTACCTCAATAGCTATAATAGGTAGATTTACTGACATGTTCGAGAAAAATCGATAGCGGGACATTTATATAAAAATGTCGTGTCCGTACCGCTACCACGCTGTAACGTTACCCACTAGGCTGTAGCTTGCAGAGTTTATTCAACTTGCCATCCCTGAAGTGAAAAGCCCGACTTGCTCGTTCGCTGTTTGAAGTGGAAACAACCACGGAACACGCGGATAATTTGAAAAGTTCACAATCACCTGCACAGACCGCGGCTTCAGCACAATTTCCTGTCGAATTAATGGTCTGTCAATATTGTAGTCCTCCATTACAGCTTGTTGTGCAAACAAGCAATAAAACTAGCAGCGCCATCTCGCGGTGGGTTTACGAGAGTGCGGCGCCGGCGGGTCAGCACAGACCCACGTCACGGGATTATTTGTCTAAAAATACAATTCAGCCATATGAGGTATTTCTGGAATCGAATAGTTATAGGTAGGTTAATATTTTTACATTGAGCGTGAGATATAATAAGAAAACACCTCCACCTGCAGACGCTTGACGTGGGTATGACTTTAATTTTCTAAGAATCTTGTCTAATTCTAGATATCTATTTTCCGAAGCAATATCAAGAGTGTCTTTTATATCAACGGGAGTATCTAAATAAACTGAGTGAAGAGAATTACCCACGATTTGGTAAGGGTTTGTCCACACTACTATAGCCTGAAAAACTATCAAACTTTCGTAAGATCTGGCCATAGATCCAAACTCTCAATTCAGAAACCTGTCCTTAAAAAATGATCCGCTACCTAAAATAGTACCTATTTTAGGTAGCAGATCATCAAAATCAAAATAATTCATTTCAATGAAACCATTTAGAGGTACTTTTGAATTGTCAAGCAAACGATGAAGCTAGCTTGCAGTTGTACTTTATATAAGTCATGTTTTATTTCAAGTTCTTCTATTCTGATTTCCCTATCTTTTATATTAGGTAATTGTTTTCACTCCCCTAAGAGTAATTTTGATCATTGCCTACAAAATAATAAATTAAAAATGACTTCGTAAGTTGAGATAGATTTCATGTTCACCGCAGCGTAAATTAATTGCTCCAACACAACTGGAGTTAGTTAATGCAATGGATACAATGAAACGTAAACAAACGTCGTTATGTTTTAGACGGCCGATAACGATAGAGTTATTACATGGAAATAACGGTATTGTTTTCGCAATGTCGCTGACAGGGAAGTGACAGGCGCATTTCGCCTCCCGCCGCATGGGGCGCTGTCATCGGCACTCAGCCCAACACTACGAATAATATTATTATTTTATGAAATCCATACCTATAACTTATTGTTTAAACGCGGTATTATTTACAATTCTAAAGTTTTATTCTGCAAGTAAAACTGGGAACAAACAGAACATGCACAACAATGTGGTCGAATAAAGTGGAGGAATTTGATATTCGTCTTGTTTTTAATTGACGTGGCGACGTCGGCGACGGATAACATTTTCGCAATATGTTTTTTTTATTCTTATAATTACTTCCTTTTTCATTTTAAATTTTAGAAAGGATATTCATTTAAAAACGAGTTTCAGCTAGAAATAGACGAGTTTCTTGAACTGTTATTTATTCTGTGGTTTTAGTTTAAGTGCAAACTTGTTTACTTACAAAGCTTGAAAGAAAACTGTGAATGTACCACACTCGCTACACTAGGAGGCAACTAAGTACTATAATGTAGATTATCTATAGATTAGATAAGCTAAGAAAACTTCTAAAAGTGACTTCATGTTTTATTTGTATATCTCTAGCATATAAATAGAAACTGGCATGAAATAACCGTAACTCTGCAAGTGGAGCATTATTGTAAGCTCATGTCAAGATGATAAGCGTGCAAACTGTCACGAAATAATAGTCGATTTCATGTCATCACTAACATGGTAACTCATAACTACTGCCATAGACTCACGGCTGCCTATGAACCAAAAAGTTCTGATGCACGTTAGTAAAATCAATCCTTGTAAGTTAAATAAGTCCTTATGGACGGAGAAAATCTTATTTTCGACTAATTGCCGGAAAAGTTGGAGGTTATGGGATACATTCATCATTTTCATAAAGTCTAACGAAATCGTTTCGTAATGTGGTTTTGTAAGTTCTTATTAAATAATAATAAATATTAAAATAACCCCTCCAGCAATGAATAGATAGGTAGTCAGTGCGTACCTACATTAATATAATAGCTTGTGCATTTCCCATAACTTTTATGGAAAACAGTTATTTTTTCACCGATAAAATAGATGAGGACTATGACGAGCCATTATTAATTGTAGTGACGTAGTCAGAGGCCCGCCCTCTCGTCCTCACGCCCCCCTCCTGCCCCCTCCACCCGCGACATGACCGCGCCCCGCAGGCTCCCCGTGGCCACGCGAAGTAGGTCGACATTTCAATATTGAAGGCATTTCACAATTTCTATTGCTCTTTATTGCGACTGTACGACGTAATAAAGAGCTTATTATGCGTATATTGAATGTAGTAAACCGCCGTGGAATCTGTGAATCATTTTATTAAAATTATGCTAACAATTTACTTGGACATCAAATTTTAAGGTAAACCACACTTCCTTCAATAGATTTTGTACTAAAATGTAAAAGTGCAAGTTCGACCGGCAAAGCAATATTATAATGCTTGCAGAACGCGAGTGTAAAAGTACTTTAAAAGTATCTAGTTACATTTTCTAAACTCACACTGGACAGGAAAACCTCGTAAAATTTAATAAGGCGTGCATTTTCGCCCACCTGTATTTAGGTGTGTTGTGTATGAACGTAAGCGAACTACATCTTAGCACGTACGCGCCATCTGGCGGGCATAAGAATGTTATCCTTCGAAAAATAAATGTATCTAGCAAAAGTTAACATGAATGTTGTAGAGTTAATGCAACAGTAAAATAAAATTGAAGCGGAATTCAAAAAGGATTTTTGTACCCCTGGTGGGACTCGAACCCACAATCCCCGGCTTAGGAGGCCGATGCCTTATCCATTAGGCCACAGGGGCTTGTTGGAAAATGTCGAAATTATTTATCTAATTTCACAATAAGTATATATATATATTGTAGAACATATAATCGCTCTTCACGCTTGTTTTTTTTACGGAGTAAACAGAATCTTAAGTTTTTTTTTAATTAACATCTCAAATTAACGTCTTTTTTTATATTTTCTTTTAAAACTTCTCAGATATTAATATGAAAGTCAGTTATTTATTTAAGATATTATTATAGTAAAACAGTATGACAAACATTATTTGTAACTCAATAATAAAAAAAACGTAAATTAGTAATTACATAATTATTTAGTGTATAGTATTTGGAATAACTAAACGAAACATTAATTTACAAATTAAAAAGAGCAAAAAAGCTAGCCGCCCGAACAGGGACTTGAACCCTGGACCCTTGGATTAAAAGTCCAATGCTCTACCGACTGAGCTATCCGGGCTCATGTAGGCTGTTCCGAAATTGCGCACCGCGTTCAAAGCGGTGCTTACTACATTTTGGTTGTGAACGGTTTTTGATCGTAAAACACAAAGATCGTAACCGCGTGGTTTTTAGGGTTCCGTACCCAAAGGGTAAAAACGGGACCCTATTACTAAGACTCCGCGGTCCGTCTGTCTGTCTGTCCGTATGTCGCCAGGCTATGTCTTATGAACCGTGATAGCTAGACAGTTGAAATTTTCACAGATAATGTATTTCTGATGCCGCTATAACAACAAATACTAAAAACAGAATAAAATAAATATTTGAGTGGGGCCCCCACACAAAAACCTGATTTTTTTGCTAGTTTTTGTTTTGCGATAATGGTACGGAAACTTTCGTGCGCGAGTCCGACTCGCACTTGGTCGGTTTTTTTTAATATGTTTTTACATGGCGGTGAGGCAGGTTATCGTGATTCATTAAATTTGCAGAAATCTGATAAAAGATACTCTTTTGTGGAATTTACAACTATAAACACATATATTATGTAGGTAGTTACTACTAATTAAGAATCTAGTTTTGGTCGTAAATATTTCATAAGCTAAGTCAGACCTCAAGTGGAGTTTTGAATCTTCAGATTAAAACTGGCAAGTGACCGACAAACAATACATTTTCTGTTGTGTCTGGCAGTTAAGGTGTTAAGGAAAAGTCTATGCTTTTATTATCTGGAACTGTTGGGAGATTCCCAGATAATAAAAGTCTGATTCACACTAATCGTGCGTAGCGTCCCAGAGCTAAGACAAGCGTGAATCACCCTTAAAGTCATCATCCGTATCATCTGATGTTTTTTGAAATACAAGTCAAAAAGAGGCAAGGTAAGAGTGAATAGGTAACGTCTAGGCAAGCGTCCACCATCGTCATCACTTACCATCAGGTGAGATATAATGGTCAAACGCGAGCTTGTTAAAAAAACCGGCCAAGTGCTAGTCGGACTCGCGCACGAAGGGTTCCGTGCCATTATCGCAAAAAATGGCAAAAAAAATCACGTTTGTTGTATGGGAGCCCCACATAAATATTTATTTTATTCTGTTTTTAGTATTTGTTGTTATAGCAGCAACAGAAATACATCATCTATGTAAATGTCAACTGTCTAGCTATCACGGTTCATGAGATACAGGTGACGGACAGACAGACGGACCGTGGAATCTTAGGAATAGGGTCCCGTCTTTACCCTTTGGGTACGGAACCCTAATAAGGTTCACATTTGACTCTCACCTTTTTAATATTATACAGTGAACTGCACCAGCAGTTAACCGTGAAACCGTGCACGGTTAAATTAAATAAATTAATATTTAAACTAATAATACGGTGTCAATGACCGCAGTTCGTGTTAAAAAAAATATTTTGTTGTATTATATAATATAGGTACTCACAGACATACCTACCTACAGATTCTTCAATCAACATAGTCAACTATGTGCGTTGTCTATCGCATATAGTTGACTATGCTGATAGTAATCCGAAACTGAAAAAGATTTTCATTGTATCTGTTTAGTTTGTGTGTGTACAGATACAAATTTTCAGTTCCGCTGTAGGTAACTATAAAACCTATACAGGATGTAATGGGAAGTTGCGATCATATTTAAAAAATTGCGCATGCCCATGTGTATGAAAAACTTTGATTGGTTTCCATACAACGTATTAGTCAGCTGACCAAGAATAAAGTTATTTTTTTACATAATAACAAATGATTTTATGCGCATACATAAAAAAAGTAAAAATTTTAGAAGTTTATCGTGAGAGTTACGACAGCTATGAGAGGTTGTAGATATGACATTTACTAAGCCTAGAATTAATAAACAAAATGTAATTTTGAATTATCATTTCAGAAGTACACTTCTGAAAAGTAGAATAAATATTTTGATAACCATTAATTCGTCACACATGCTTATAATTAGTCGAAAAAGATGTCTATGAGAATAATAATTATTATTAATATTAAGTACAGGAACCTTTCATGTTTAACGTCTACGTTATTTATGCTTTGATGTGACATGATTTTAAAACGAAAGCAGGCTATGCAAGCCAGGTGCAAGCTATGAGACGCCATTTTGAATCGAATATGGCAATAATAATTAACAAACTATTACTTTTTATGCACAAGATATCAGACTTAAATTCAGGAAACAATGTTTTTCCTCAATTCGTGTAATTTTTTCCTCTTTTTCGTTAAATGTACATCTCATGGCCGAAAATGAAACATCTCTTTTTTATGGGAGATACAATAATTTTGTTTCTCGTGAGAATTGACTACTTCCTTGGAGAGGAAGTTGTTCATAGGTACATAGCAGAAACAGTTTTTAAAATATGATCGCACCTTTTTGTTACATCCTGTGTATATAGTTAAGTACTATACCTAACAAGAACTGCATATTATTTCGTACCTACCTTAATATTCATCAACTTAGATACATATTACCTACCTAACCCACGAAGCTATGTATTCCCAATACATATCCAACAGGTCGGCCGGTGTTCACATGGCATCGTAACGCGATTAAATTAACATTATTTATGCCAAAGCTACTCGCACTAAGCCATAATACGGTCTTTGATTTTGTCTCTTAGGTTCATTTAGTATGTACCTACTAGCAAAGATTGGCTGTATGGAGCAAGGCTTTGGCCCAAGTACTTATAATTAATTAATTTAGTTTGAATTTGTTATAAACAATTTTTAAACCTCTACAAGTTTCTTATTTCTCACCTGCCAGTTCTCAAACGCCAACTAGAATTACACGAATTTCCTTTTCTAGAAATATTGGAAAAAATAAATGAATATCTATCCCCTTCACCCTGCACATGGGACTTCAGATAATTAGCGTAATGTAGGCGTACTACATCTCTGCCTTAACCATTGGGGAGATCAGGCGTGATATTATGATAATGATACGTCAATATGGCAATGACCACTAAGCTTCGCAAACAGAATTCAGATTTTTCTTCACCTCTTTCAAAGGTGTAAAACTCTATGTTACACATAATTTAGATTTTTCTTCACCTCTTTCAAAGATGTAAAAATCTATGCGGTTTTATTTTACCTAATATGTACTTCAGGAGTTACACGAACCACCACCACCTTCACCTTTTTTCAGAAGGGATAAAATTCTATACAGTTTTCTTTTTCTCATCCCAAGCAAATGCACCTTACGGTACAAGCAGTGGGATGGGATCTAGAAATAAGGCGTAAATATATTACAACCCTTGTTCAGTATTACATTCTAAATAAACCTCTCAAAGTCTTATTATAGAAGATAGGACCGCTCATTGTACACTTGCTTTTGTGATTGCTTTTCCTGTACATATATTTTTGTGGTGTACAATAAAGAATATAATAAATAAATAAATTTATTTGTTGAAACATAATATATTTCGCTTACCCTTTCTCGATCCTCGTTTCGCCGACGCTATATTTTCAACGATATCTCATATCACAGTTTACATTATTAAAGTTAATGATTCTAGAAAAGCGAGTTAATTGTACTCACTGAGATCGTGTCTAGTTCTCTGAATGGAGGAATAAAGTGGTAGCCGCTCTGCTAGGTATGTGAGAACCAACGTTGTATGCTATGTATGCATGTGTCTATGTAGTTGGTAGGTACGGGTTGGTCACTGTTGCTAGGGGTCTTTCAACAAAATTGAATCGAGCTACTCCTTTACCTCTGTATATACTTTTGTGAAGTTAATATGTTGTTGTCTTATTAAGATAAATCATCATTTTCTTCTTCTTGTCAAACTTTTTGTCAGTCTCCAAAGTCCTTGAAAGTGCATCTTCGTCTCTTCAAGTGACTTGAAAATGCATCACCTACCCGTTTTAGACACTATGTGAGACTTGCGGAAAGCTTCACCAAAATTACCGTATGAAAGAAAATATCAATATGTATATTTGCATAATAGAAATAAAAATAAAAATAAATAATTGATATGAATAATTAATTATGATTATTATTAATTAATTATGATCACTTTGTTAATAAAAATCGTACAGTTTTACTTCACGATGAGAAGGCACAGTAAATACGTACTTATACACATAAACTTTTCTTATGAACTCCGAACACCGGCTCTTACTACATAAAAAAACCCGAAAGACACAAAAGAATTTCCCTGAAATACCAGAGACATCTTACACTTATAAAGAGACAGCGGTAGCGGGTAGCCTGATATTCCTGCACTATCCGTAGGAAAGTATTGTCCTACGAGCAGTCGTGGCCGGTATATTTGCCGCGGTGACGTCACGCGGCCGCAATCAGCTTTTCTTCGAACCTGAAGGGTTCAAGTTACTACTAGCAGTAACGAAGTGATTAACTCCGTTACTGCCCACACAGATCCATTTGCTTTTTCTATTACTTGTCGTAGTACTTACAGCGGTGTCTGGTTTTTGTATTAGGTACAGAAGTGGTTTTGTTATGTCACTTATGTAGGTAGGTGCGGTTGGGTTTTCAAATTTTTCAGAAAGGTTGTATGCAGTGGATGTAGAATTTGTTTTAGATTCCGAAATGTCTTTCTCAGCTATGAAGGACTTAGTGCGAACAAATGCTTACATCAAGGACTCGATGGCTTAAACTTATACTGATTCGTAAGTTAATCGCTTTAAGAATGAGAAGGTTTTGATATCGCCCCTTTGAACTTTAAAGTCACCATTTTCATTAGTTTGTTGCTGCAATACATCCTTATCACGGACACAAATAGAGACATTGTTAGACATGAGTTTGTTCAACAGGACGATATAAATCAGGTTCAATCTCGGCCGCGCTCGTTCCGCGCCACGTTTGGAGACCTCCGCGGCTCCGTACAAGTGCTCGTAAATCCTAGACTGGAAAACAATCCGTGCCTCGGCCAAGTATCCGGTGGGTCTGAAATTCCAATTAAGGGGAAGCTCTAGACGAGTTCGCAGGTCGGCTGCACGCGGGCGATCACTCACTTGCACTTTTAATTAATTTATTTATCGAGTTCGCGAATCGACGGCGCAACTCGCGCCGACGCCCCGCCCCGCCGCCGGCTATATAACCCGACGAGGACCGGCGACGTCCGTCAGTTTTCTCAGGGACGCCACGGGCGCCGGTCGCCCTCACCCGGGAAAATGTGCCGGAAGGACGAGGGATACTTTAAATTTTTAAAGTGGGTAGTCGAAATGTAAGGAGGGTGGCGCGGCGGCGTCGCGTAGGTCTCGGGCGGCGGCGCGGCGCAGCGCGGCGACCTTGAGGTGAGTGCTGCACGCGCGGGCGAGCGAGTCGATAGGCTCTCCGCCCGCCCACGCGCCGCATCTACAGCTGTTTGCCTGTTTCTCTTGATAACGTGGCGTTTTGTCACTTTTTCTTGTATTTTGACATAGCTCTCATCACTTCGAAGTGTTGCCGTCACAGAAAGCCAGTAGGCGCAGCTCCAGGTTCCAGGAAATACTCGAGGACTTTTACAAACTTTTCAATTAGACTTATTTCGAACTTTTTATGTTGTCTTTTTGCAGGAATTACTAGAGTCTCTTACGCTTATATTTGTTTGCTACTTTGCTTAAGTTTTGTCTGTTATAACCGATATTTGAGTTAAAATAACTTCAATCGATTAAGACGCGACCGCATCCGACGGAAAAGGTATTTAATGCTAAACTTATTATCGGAATCTTCGATCGTTGCAGTTCACTGATTCGTTGGGATAATCTCTTTATTAAAGGTTTAATCTCATTTAAAATCCTAAAATCTATTCGAATCTGAAATTGTTGAGGTCGGGTGCAGCTCGCGTATGATAACATTCATAATCCGCAGAGAGCTCATGGGGTTTGAACCGATCGAGTTACGTTCGACAATCGGGAAAATCGTCTAGTTCATAAATCGAACAGGATGTAGTATAAGTAGGCAGGGTACTTGGTCGGTGGCCAAGTACAGACGCGCAGTAATTACTGTCTCAGAAGCGAGCTCTTAATTTGCTTAATTTACCCGAACCCGCTCTTCGGAGCTAAATCGCACGATTTAATGGGATATTTGAATGATGCGCATTGTTTTAAAACGTCTCGCGTCTGTTCCGAACGATCTTATTGCCGCTAAAACACTTATTCGTTAAACGGAGCCATTAATGAATTAGCAGCTCCTGTCTGCTGATTAGGCTTATCGCGCTGTTTCGGCAAACTTTTGAACTCATTTTACGCATATGTTCTCGCTTGTCGTATGATATTGAAGATGTTAGAATAAGTTATTATAACAAATCACATTTGAAATTGACTTTACATTTAATTTGAAGTGCAATTCTTAAAAAAAATTAAGATGTCTAGATTAGACATCTTAATTTTTTTAGAATATAGATAAAATAGCACGAATATAAAAGGGAATTTTAAAAAGAAAACCTAGACATTAAAGTTTGAAAGTGCTCGAGCGATACTTGGCATTTGATATTTTAACGTACATTTTTCGAAAAGGAACTCGAAAAAACTAAAAAGAGATGGTACACACCGTGTTCAAGATTTCTTTTCGTGTGGTCGGCAATAAAAGACCAGCAAGTGTGTACTGAACCGCGCGCTCTGTATTTAGAGCATGAATTTTAGATACGTGTAACCAAGGACAATATAGGTGTACATAAAAGTACTGTATATCATGTGCAGAGTGGGCTCATACTCCGCTATTATTCATAATCCGACTGTGCCACGTTTTGTACCAAGAGCCCAAAAATATGGCAGCGGTACTCCGGAAAATGTTCACAGTTATTTTCACAACTAAGTATTTTATAGCTACGGGTTGCAAAAGTTAGTAGGTACTAATGTAGATAACATTATGAATGGGACGCAACTTTCATGCTTTGAATGAACAATCCCGTATTTACCGTAATTACTCCCAGTGGCGGTAAAAGTATTGTTTTCCGAGAATGTTTCACATAAAACGTAAAAATATAAAGGTTTGATGTTAAAAAACGTCGAGATAAAAATTCAAAGCTCGAAATATTATTTAGGAAGCGTTATAAATGTTGGGATATACGAGGACAGAACGCTACATACGTGATGTATCCGCCACATTTTAAAATGTGCGGAAAGCTCAACTTTTCCGCTGAGAACGGAGGAGGCCGCATTTGAATTATAGAGGAAACGTTGGCAAGCCGTCAGTACCCTTGCAGCGTCTTACACTCGTTACGAATATTATGATTTATGCGGCCTCCGCGCGGACCCAGCTCCAGTAAACAAGGATGATTTGACACCATTTACCGAGCATGTTTTTTGTACAATAAGTAATTCTGGCTTACCGCCGCCGCTCGCGCCGCAGAGCTAGACGCACAAATAATTTAATAGGCGTGCTCCTGCGTATTGTCGTTGTAATAAAATTGCGATAAGGAAAGAAAGCAGCCGCCGTAATTAAGGTGGAGGTTCCGTTTCACTTTTAATGTTCTCTTTAATTGCTGCTCTGATACTGAGTTTTGTTGGCGTTCGCGAATTATCTTAAACAGATGTACATCGTTTGAATGAACGTAAAATTTTTAGCAAATTGAATTGAATGTAATTTGTAGGGTATCAATGTTAATTGTTCGCGAACTAGTGTTTCATTCAGTCCGACTGTCAATTTGTCATAACGAGAGCGGCTAACAATTAAAAAAGTATTAAAGCTGTACAAAATCACGGACCGCTATTTCTGAATAAATAATGGAAACGGTTTTCCTTTCAGATATGAGAATTACTTCGGTATTGTAACACACTAGTGTGATTTTGTTGTTGCTGGGAATTGTCTATTAACATTATGTTTATTCAAAGCTAATGCAATGCAGATGTACTTAATTGTACAATAATATAATTTGAAAACAATATATTATGTTTCTGCGTACGTCATACGGTTTGTAATTTGATACGAGTCTCTAAATTAAATACTAGGTAGATTTTATTCTTTTAGTGATGTAGTATCTGAGACATTAATTTATCTAAACTTAAGCGATAATCTCATGTGTTTCATATCAAGGGGCATTCAAAATTTCAAGAAGAATGTACTTAAGAGTACATACTTTTCATTGCTAAGTATTTCAACGTAGAGGCCCTAGACTTTTCATGATACGACTCACGAGTTATTTGAGAGTTTGTCATACGTCGCTATTTGAAACATAGGTGCCTATAACATGCAACATTCCGGTTTCCAGGAAAAACACTCCAAGCCATCTATTACGTTTTCGTACCGATGAATAATCACATCAAATTCCTAAAACGATTTGTCTTCCCCATGAGAGAAACGCAATAAGGCGAGTCTCTAAAAACACATACAGCGATCCACGTGTCATACGGCGGTGCTCATACGCCCCTCCGAAATATAATCGATTCAACTTTATTTTCGTTCCAAAGGTAAATGCAAATGCGGAGGAATTCTTTCAAAGATTCCGAAGAAAATGTAGCTGGTACCGGTTCAATCAAAAATGTTTACCTACGGACTGAGCAGAGCTACTACCTACTAGCTAGGCCAATATTCCCGCCTCTACTATTTTCACACTCGCGCCGGCGAGTGAGTGCACCTCACTTTAGCGCAATTGAGTTTAACGTTAACGCAAACGTGACGTTTTACAGGGATAAGTGGTTTGGTAATAGAATTCACGTGTCTCGCGACCTTTCTCTAACGAGCTAAATTAGTTCTCAATGAAAGACGTGGGTTACACGGCTATTTGTTCCGTTTGACAGTCATTTACTTTTCCTTAGAGGCATTATCTTGAGGAAATGTATTCTTTATGTAACGGACCCGCTCCTAAACCACTCTTTTGTTTTAAGTAATTTACCTTCAGATTTAGAATCAAATATCGACTAGCTTCTCAATTCAATTCAAACTCTTTATTGCGAACTTAGTGTACAGAATTTTGAAGATATATTCACATAAGTAGGTTGTTATAACTTAGTTGTCTGTTAAGGCATTGCAATTTAAATGATTAGAAAAAATACACATACTCAATGTCACAGTTATCTATACAGTTCTGCCAGCGGCTTCTGAAAATTATCCCAAGGGAACATAATCCCGGGATATAAAATATTCTGTGTGCTACTCCTGACTATAATCTATCTCTGTGCCAAATTTTATCCAGATCCGTCCAGCCGTCTGAGCGTAAAGAACACACAACATGCGGGCCGAACGCTTAACATTTCAAGGCAGGGGGTGCCAATCCTCCAAAGTTCCCACCCAAAATACCTTAGCATTACTCTGGACAGGTCCCTCCACTACAGAAAGAACTGCGAGAATGCCAAGAGGAAGATTCATTCAAGGAATAACTTGCTTCGCCGCCTAACGTCCACCTGATGGGGGGTGTCTCCTTAAGTCATGCGAACGACTGGCATGGCACTCTGTTTCTCCGCTAGTGAATATGCAAGTCCACTATAGAGCCGCTCTGCCCACTCCAAATTAGTGGATACAGCTGTAAATGAGACGTTTCGACGATTGCCACAGGCTGCCTCACACCGACTCCTGTACGAATGCTGTATCCACTTATCGGCGTCGCGCCTCCGGAAATACGCAGGACTATAGAAAGTCGCATAGAGAGGGCGAAACTAGAAAACGACCCACGCCACCCAATGCACAATTAATTACAGCTCAGTGCCCCAGCGCCTAAAAAGCCGGAAAGTTTTCTAGGATGCGTTGGTCCATGTGATAGCATCTCCTCTTCGGCGAGATGCGACCTTTGGCGAGAGAAACTCAAGTCTCCTGCAAATTTCATCGGGCCATCGGAAAGCCTTCCAGCTGGGCACACTCTGCCGTGGTCGACCTGCAAAACCCTAAATAGACTCCGCACTCAGGTTGGCCGCAGCAAGGACAACCTCCACAGATGGGGGTTCTCTGATGGCACTAGTCTTCAGTGCTTGTGCAGCATCTCTCCGGAGACCATGGCCCATCTCACGGAGTGCGCAGCATGCCCTGTCACCTGTACTTGCGAGGACCTAATGACTGCGTCACCGAAAGGTGTTGCCGTGGCTGAATTCTGGGCCAAAGACAATATTTAAATTTTTATATTTGCCATCGACACGCTAAGAAGAAGAAGCGTAAAGAAGTAACAAGCACACTCACAAACCTTTGCTTTTATAATATTAGTGTGATTACTTTCGTACAAAGTCGTCAATACCAATAGTGTTCAAAAGTAAGGCAAATAAACTCCAATAACAATGTCTGACTGTAGCTCCATTGTTTTCGGAACAAAAAAAAAATAGAAGTATTTGAAGAGAGTAGTATTTCGCAGCCTCTGGTCAGGTAGAAGCTGTCGGTTCACAAAAAGACGAGCGTGTTACATACACAGCGGACCGGGAGATTTTTTTGCTGACCGCACGGGAATTGAAACTAGCGAAACTTTTAGCGAGGCCATTCAGCTATATGACTTTTAGTTAGGCGTAAATTACGTACTTCTAACTGCTGCTCCTTAGTTTGATAATAGTCAAAGTTCTTTGAATGATACATGCAAATGTATCATTCAAAGAACTTTGATTCTGACTCTTATATCACAGGAATATACCTACACCTGGTTAAGGAGTCAGGGTACCTAAAAATACCTATTGTTTTAATAAAGCTTTTATAATTTTTGATCTATGAATGTTTGTAAGATAGGCTTTTGGAGAAATAAAATTGATTTATTATTATTAAATACAGTACGTGGTGAAATGAACAAGCTAAAACTAAAAAGAACACATGAAATTGTTTTGTGCCCTTAAGAAAACGAATCGTTAGCAATTCTACTCGTTTTCACAGTAGCTATAATATAAAAACAAATGTTTAAAAGCAGCGTTAATTAAGATAGGTCGTATATCAATAAATCCAGACGACTGATTCCTTGCTAATTGCCAGGTTGCAATGAAGTGCGGAATCAGATGCAAGCGGGCGCGACTCGGTGCAAAATGCAAATTCACCGTCGCACCCCTAACAACAGTGAACAGGCGGATGTAAAAATGTTTACGTAGAACGCTTGACCGCTTTTAATTGTTCTATTTAAATACAGAGAGCTGACATAAAGGCTAAAATGCTCTGTTTGCAGATCAAATTACATTCATTTTCATCCGCTCCGTGATAATTAAAAACACATTTATATCTGAGCTTTATATGCAATTTGTTTCATGAAACACCATCGTCTTTTATCGCGTCGCGCTGAAAGGTCACAGTCGTCACAATAGACTGTGTTAATTTTACTTGATTCCCGGATAAATGAACTGTTTGAGAAGGTTCCTCTTACATTTCCATACGTTTAACGACATAACTTATTATGCTGAGCTAACATTTTGGTCACGTTCGCCTACATTAAAATAATATCATGACTTAAAAGATATTCTGTAAAGCATTCATTTCCTGAAATGTTAGTGCACATAGCGGGTAATATGTTATTCGTCTGTTTACAGTGCCTGCACTTACAAATAGATACATGTTCCGCAATGTACAAGTTATGCTTTCGCGTGATTCGGGGTCGTGATTGAGGCTACGCAGATATTCTGAATATACCGCATTCCGCGCGCAGGTACTACGGTGCATATTGAAAGTCAAGCATGTAGTATAATTAAACGCTTCCTCTGCTATTTCGGTGCTACGAATTTGTAAATGTGCACTGTTTACAACTGACATCGGGTTTGGTCGCAGGCGACCTGTATTCGTAAGCGCGGTTTGTAGCCGGGGGCTACGTCGTGCGGACAGAGTGCGAAAGCATTCCGGATTTAGTTCAATCAGTGCATCCACTCGTCACGTCTACGTAAAATTGAGCAGAATCAATTTTCGTCGGCTCACTTAAAATTGGAACACATTCGCCGATATCCGGCGGCACATGAAACATTTCCTGCTGTCTAGTCAGCAGTCGGCAGCACCCCTGCCCGGCGGCATCGGCGGCTGTCCACCACGGCACCGAACATTTCGCGTGCCATTTTTATTTCATCATAATTCCGTTTTCAATTTCTAGCGGGAACGTCGGTGGCGAGATTGGTGCGTAAAACTCGCGTAAACATTCGAGCGGTTGCGGAACGGTTACTCCCGACTGTAACCAGTTTATGCCAGTGTAGAATGTAAAGAGATAAGGTTCTTTATGTGTGTAATCATTTTGTGTTACGACGGACTTCGTCATCCGTGAGTGTTATTAAGGCGCGCCTGTCCTTCCGTCGCTCAGCTTTATGCTCCGCGATTTGAAGAGTTCAGAAACATGTCATATCTCTGTCATCTTTTTGTCATGGCATGTTCTTCCGCTGTTGTGTAAGACTAAGATTTTTCACGGAAGTTTCCTAAGTCGTATCTGTTATAGAACGTCGTACATAAGGACCTATGCTTTTTTGATGGCGGTTCGTATTAAATCTAAAACTTCCTACCTACAATCCTACATGTCTGTTTATCGCTATTGGCGCTTTTTGCGATACTACCCCTCAGAAAACTGAAATCACTGGTTTCAGTCTCGGCATCCAAGCGATAATCCCTTCAGAAATAATATTGTCCCATCAAAACGTTGGAACATAATGGATACCAATTTTATTCCGAAGTAACGACCCGCAGTATAGCACATCGCTTTCTTCTCACTTCGAGCTCAATTTTATCAACGTCGGTATTTACTTTTTACTGGCAGCGCTTACTTTTCCTATTTTCATCACAGTTCCATTTCATAACAGCCATGAATTGGCGCAGTGTGATTACAAATTTAAGCCGTCGCAGCTAATATGAATGACAACGGGTCGCCCTACTCGACATTCATTTCCCTCGGCGCACCTCTCTTATAATAACTTACACGGCAACTTCGCCTTGAGGCATCGATGTGTGCCGACACATGGCGCCGTGACGCAAGGCGCAGCACCACGCCCTCTTGGACTCCTGAATGCCGTCTAATACATGATGGCCTGTCATTTCTATTTGTATTCCACTTTTTCCTAAAAGATCTAATAAAAGATCGCCGATGTTTCAATCACGCCATCACAATACTTACTTCGAGCACCCTCGCTACAAGCCTTATGATAAGGTAGTTTAATCTCATACAGCCGTTTTATTTTAGACATTGAATGGAGCAAAATTACAGACGGTCTACAATTTTCGGCGCCTCAATTGCCGATCTGCAAACAAATTTATACATATCTGATGAAGGTGCAGACTTTGGCGCCCTATAATCCGGATTCGACCCTTGAATGCGAGCGAACGAGCGGGTGGTCGAGGTTTTAGAGTGGCCCTTCAATCAGCCCTTCCTCGCGGCGTGCGCGGGGCGGCATCGCGGTGCCGCTAGGGGGGGGGACGCATGAGGACCTTTGAGCTACAGGCTCTTTGACACGAGCCACTGGCGCACTCTTCAAGTAATGATTCATTCTGCTGATGACTGACGCAGCTAATGCGCCAGTTTCCCCCGCCGCGATGTTTGGTTAAGGATTAAGGATTCGCTCGCTGTAAATTAGATTTTACCGCGTCGTCTCTTCTTTAAATTACTTTATTCACATAAAATTTACACTGTATATAAAATGCAAACATTAAAGCATTTTATCGAGTGAGCTTCATTCCCGCTATCTTGTAAGTGTCGGCTTTGAATCAACAATGTAATTAAGATTGCTTGCCAGTAATCCAAGTTCAGCAAAGGGTCCCGTGCTTCCTGGTAGAGCCTCGACTTACAGAATAATCCTCAATTAGAATACATGACAATCATGATGACAATTCACCCCAAAAACAATTTTATTCATCCAAAATGCATCTCGAATGATGACGATAAAAGTTTTCAAATTGCATTGCTTTTAAAAAAAAAACTTTAGCATAGTGATGGAAACTGGTTTGACAGTGACGTAATGCGTTCAACAAAATATACGCTGAATGAATCGTAGCGATGTACACACGGCTGCGCTACGACAAAGTGTTCATTGTTGGCAGAATTCACCAGCTCTGAGAGACAATAGCGATCATCCAGCGACAGGGTTGCTCACATAGTTTAAATCCCTAATCGATATTCAGATATAATTTAATCCGTCGCTCAAAAGCTCATTGATATCGATAATCGACTAAAAAACAGGGAATGAAAAGTGCCGTCTTCTGACATTATTGAGTTAGCTGCAAGAGTTTAATTATCACGAACTTTGCCCTCTCTGATCCGCTGATCGTCCTGTAAACAATTTATAAAACATTAATTGTAAAGAAAAGGAATGTATCTAATTCAACATATTTTTCTTCAACGTTACTTTTTGACAAAGTCCTCAGTAATAATTGTTTTAATCTGCAAAAAATTCCAATTAAAAGTTTTTTATCTCTCCAAAGCTTAGGCTCGGTTTGCAGGCCGGCCGAGTTGACTCGGATTACATTTTTGTTTTATTTTATTTTTACATTTTATTTACTGACCCCTGAGTCTCCATTGTTGATCTTTTTGTCGTTGTAAATGAACATTTTCGTAACACGGGTACTGTAAGTGAATAGCTGCTTTATATTTTCAAAATTTCCTGCTTGCCTGAACAGTGGCAGTGGAGGGTGCACGTCAATAGAATATAATGTATTCGGTTGATATGAGACGGGATGGCGGCTCGTTATCATGTCAAAGAAACTATCGCATTACCGGACTCAAAAGACTGCGGTTTGTTTGATGTCATTCGTGCACGATAGATCCTACTCAATAAACAGCAATTCTACCATGTTTACCTAAAATATTTAAAACAGCTGTCCTTGTAAAATATTACAAGAACAGCTGTTTTAAAATTTTCATAATTCAAAGCCAAATATTCTAATAATTTAATGTAAAACTTCTGTTATAAGTTCTTAAGGAAAGATAACATTTCAATAAGTTGCCCCGAATAATTCCTGCGCAGATATTCGGACGCCACATTGATTCTCGGTGTGCTATCTTTTCGCTTTATGAAATAACTAGCTGTTGCCCGCGACTACTTCTGCGTAGCATTAGAACAAATTGCATATTTTTTGTATATTGTGCAATAATATTGTAGGTCTGTGAGCCGCCTTACTTGAGAAATTATTAGTTCATTATACAAACTTCACGTCCTCTTCCACCTTCCACCCTTAAGGGCGATTGACGAGCTAAAAACTATCCTATATCCTTCCCAGGGTTTCAAACTATTTCCATACCAAATTTCATCAAATCGTTTCACCGTTAAATATATATAATTGTAAATAGGTAACACACAGACAGACAGAGTTACTTTCGCATTTATATTATTAGTATGGATACTAATTCAAGAAGTTTTCTCATAAATTTAAAATACAAAGCTGTTTTTAAGAATACACGAGTTATTTTTCTTGTGCAAAACACAATACAAAGCAGCTTCACACGTAATACGACACACAAAACCGGTATAATGGCATATTCCACGCCATTCTACTTTATTCCGTACACACGAGTCCGTTGCATCGCCACCGCATATCAAAGCATAAAATGTCATTCTCCTTAATACATCTCGAATGACGTTGGAGTTTATGTAAATTGCGATACACACCCGGCATATTTCGGTTCGTGTGAAACTCCGCGGTAATGCAAAAGGCAACTTTTTACGCATTCACACCGTGTACCTATTAACGGGCAGTCTCCTTTAAAGATATTCCGAGAAGGAAAATAATATCAACTGCGAGTCGATGAACAGATTTCCGAATAGAGAGAGAGCTTTTACTTGTTGTTATTCAGTTACCGCATAGCGAGTACGAATGCTTATTTTCTTTCAAAGTTCTTTAATAACGTGACGGAACAGTCACGTTTCGATTAAAACCTGACTTCCCTCATAATAATTTAAATCCATAATGTTAGCTAAATACCCACGTTGTCCACGTTGAAATGTGATCAGATAAAATCTGTGCTCTCGACCTGTTTCCCCACATTTCATTAGTGCTTCCTGTGAAAAGTATTGAGTTACGCGTGTCAATGAACACTGGATTTCATAATTCTAGCTATATAAATGTAATTAAAACATCGGCGTTACAAATTCACCAGTAAATATAAAGCTCTTAATTAACACAGCGGTCAAAGTATTAATTTCACCATTAATTTTGAGTAATTGCGCTCTGTTATAATTTAGACAGATATTACGCAGCTTAAATTATATTTATGTTGTTTTTTTTATACTTTTCAAACCACATGTATCTTCGTCGGCCTTAATTGGTATAAACGCGAGTAATATTATGATGTATGAATATGAAAATGAATAGGGTAGCGCAATTTATAATTATTATTTTGATATATTAACGCGGAATTCGTTTCTCTATGGAAATCCGCGTTAATTGCAAATTAGTGCGAATTGTGCCTCTTAATATAAATATGTTGTGATTAAAACCGAATTATGTTTTTAACAAAGTGTTCTTAATTTCAGGTACGTACTTTGTTTGCACTTGCCGCAGTCTGCTAATCTGGTGAGCAAAATATTTCAGGATTTTCTTCATTTACAAAACTTTTTCATTCATAGCAACTGATCATGGAGTTTGAATTAACAAATGTCTGGAAAGCCGAACATCCAAAAAAGCCGTTAAGTTTAATGAAAACGTAAAAAAACGTAGAGATCGTATTTCATTATTTATTACGATGATAAAAAGCGATCAGTGTAAGGATGTAATTAATCCTTTGAGTGGCTACACACGACACGGTATAGCCTGTGACAATGGCGACCGATAGCCAGGGGATGAGGTCCAAACTTTTTTAACTCATACGCTCCATTGATACCGAAGGATCTACAAGGGCAATTTGTCCTTATTATTTCGTTCGTTCTGTTCAGTTAGATTTTTAAAATGTTATGGTGTTAGTTTATTATATCAGTAAGTAAAAATACAGTGGAAAACTAGATATGGCTTAGACTTTTAAATGGTTTTAATTGGCAATCACCACAGATATAAATCTAACTAGATAACGCAATTCCCTTCATCTACATGAAAACCAAGCGTGCCACCTTTTCACACACTATTTATAAACAAATTTACTTACCAATGAAAAAAAACGTTTCCAATGCCTCGGCCAACTTTTTCTATACAGTTTTTACAGCTCGATATTGCATTAAAAGGCATTTTTCTAGATTTCGGTGGATTTCCGGTGCCGATAATGCTAAATAATTTTACTCCGTTTTTTGATACGCGAAGTGCATACAATCGCGTCATCTAGTTAGATTTATGTCTGTGGCAATCACTCAAAAATCCTAGTTTGCAACAACATAGATAATAAAATAGAAAAAAAGATCCAAAAAAATTCAGCAAGAGGCACATAAGTTTTCAACTCTACTATTAGTCCTAATCTACTGTTAGATATAACTGGTAGAAAGAAATATAGGAGCAGTTGTCACCATCGGGTCGGGCGGAAACAGTGCATCCGGCCCTCAGGGACGCCCGGATTTTCTTACAACTCCAACATGCCCGCAGGACACTACCGAAAATACTTTATAAAGGTCCCTCTCACACTTGATATATTGTTACCGGATGTTTTATATCGATTTGTGCTCCATGAATGGGGATAAAATGTAAGAGGAAATATAAAAAGGTAATATTTTAAAGTATATAAAACGATACAGGTCCTCCGTTCCGAATGTAGGTACTCTGAATTTATGTACGTTTGATACAACTAAAATATATCATTTTACGATACACGTCGTAAATCTGGTACTTAGTGCTGTTATAACATTTTAGAGCCATCAAATACATTACAAAACAAACTTATAACCGTAAAAGTGTTTTCCGACAATGTTCACGTAACTCTGTAAGGTTCTTACAAAGTTGTTGAGTACTAAGGGCACTAAAAGGCGGCAATGCGTTAATCCGACCGGCGATATCGGAAACGCGTTCCTCGCCTCCAAATATAATATAAATAAGAATCACGTATGTAATAAGGCGGAGCCGGGCGCATTCCTCACACGTCCGGGGGCTTCCCGGGGCTTAGCCGAACTTGGGCCATTACCCACGACCACCGCCGGAGATTTCCTATACGACCTGACGCTCGTCCCGACGTCTACAACATTTTTAAGTTTGGAAACCAACAAATAAAAATATGTTTTATTAAAAAAGTAAACTCATAAATTATTAAAAAGTTTTGTCGTCGCTAAAATAAAGTCCTTTCTGTGTTCTATATTTAAAACTAAAATAAATGGAAGCTTAAGGCACAGTTACATTTTTAAAGTTAATATGAGTACACAATTTCGCAGAGTCGGCCACTTGGAAGAGAACGTATGGGCTCGGTATTTCATAGGGAAGTGTACGACTGACCCAATTAAATTGTTTAATTAGAACACATGAACAAGACCATAGTCACATAACTTACCTGCCGCGACAGCAAAATTTTGAATTTGAAAATGTGAAACACAGAAACAGTTTGTTAAAGAAAATATCAAGTTGAATACATTGTTCCAATCATCATGTTTAACAAAAGACTGATAATCAGCAGTAAGTTACTAACGCATCGAAATACATAATTAAAAGCTGACTCTAAACCATATTAGTTTACAGCTGAATGCAGAATTTACGCAAATACGTGGATCGCGCCCTCTCGTGTGTGACATTTTCATCGAGATTCCACGAAATCCTATTGGCGTGTTTTTGAGAGCTCTGCCTAATCAAAAACGAGAAATTTGACGGAGCGTTCATAATAAAATATTAATGTTTTAAAATATAAAGATTGCATTAACTTTGGTGTAAATATCATCTTTGGTGTAAACATTGGTAGCTATACGAAACGATTGTAAGTTTTCCTCTAAAACAAGTTAAGTCGACACATAAAATGGCTTGCTTTACAATGGAAGAAGAACCCATCAAAAAGTGTGAAACATATCCGTTGAATTGGCGTTCAAATAAAAGTTTTATCGGTGGCTAGTACACGGCAATCAGTGCAGTTTTAGTGGCACGTGCTCCCGGGAACACAGTTTATGGAAATCGTGTGCGGTGGAACAGTCTCAATTGACGGTATTATGCGATAATATTGGAACACTGTCCCCACTGCAGGCTGTTCCTGTAAGCTAATAGACAATATGCAAGCGGATAGCATCTGAAGCGTGAATATCAACGTTTAACTATTTCCTTAGCTTATTAATTCGTACTACACAATACTAGTACTTATTATAAAAATAAAAAAAGTAAAAGTCTGAATGTTTGGCAGTTTGTTGATCGTTAACACCTTAATAGCTGAATGGATTTGTATAAAATTCAAACTCAGTTAGACCATAGCTTGGATTAGGACGTATAATAATTTTTAGCCCGGTATTACATATTATCATATTTTATGTAAATAAAGATTTTCTATTCTATTTTACCTCTGGGATAGTTTCGAGTCTTATAACAGCTAGTAACGAATAACTTAAAATACTCGTATTATATCGTTTTTAATAACCTTTCATATTGCGACACCCATTTTTAAGGATCACTAGTTGCCAGCAAATATTAATCAAATACTTACGTTATGTCACTGCAATCTGAAACTTTCAAACTCTAAGTTTGAAACATAATTGGATTTTAAATGCATCGGCTAATTTTCCTAAGTTAGTTACTTCATACGAATCGTACTTGTAATCTTATAATACATACAGAAAATAATAAATTCCTAAAACACTTTACGCTATGCCTGATAAAGATGCTTCAGGCTTTAGGGGACTTGCGATATTTTTTTATTTTTGTAGCATCCTAACGAGCAGACAAACATCTCACTTTTAGCATAGGCGAATACTAAGATGAAGTAGACAGTTTCTTCAAAAAGCAACCTTATGCGGAGGCTTTCAGCACAAAAATATTTTAACAGAGATAACATTTAAAAATAAAACATGTTCCAATTTTACTCCGCTTACAGAAAATACTATTTCGTAGATGGTCTGCGCAGCGAGCCGTGACAGTCGCTGTACAAACTTGCTTCTTACTCGAGAAAATATATGGCCCCGTATAATATTTTACAATAATATTTATGATAACCATAAATATTTCATTAATAACTCTACATGACAGTCTTTATTTTATACGTATGTGTGCTACGGCGCTACGGCGTAGCAGTTTGCTACGCGCGGGCTTATTTGCGTAGACCTTGGGTTTATTTGAATATAACCGGGGTAAATAGTGAAGTAGGGAGGTCCATTAAGGCAAAATATTACTGTAAGTAGTTTTAAAAGTGTTAGTTTGCTTAAAACAGCCGTGTTTCATAGCTCTAACGCGGGGCAAGTTTGAGTGCAATAATTCGGAGTTTATTTGCGATCTAGCCATTAGTGAGTTAATTATTCAGTGGCGGACAAACTTCGTGCACAACGGGACGCGTATGTGCCACGCTGATACTGCGCACTTATTCACATTCTCATTAATTTTCGGAACATATTGCCAGCGTCAACTTACAAGTTATTACGCTATTAGGGAACTTGTCCAAATTCCTTGTGTTTATTGCCTACGGATGATGATTTTTAAAATTTCGAAAAGATGTTAAGTTTACGCCTTAATGACTTTATCTTATGGTACATTCGATATTTACAAGAATTACTCAAACATTTGATAAATTGTAGAGAAACCATATGTTATTAGAATTTGCTTAGACACTAACCCTCAACGAAACCACAAAACTTTAATTGATACAGGGCAAGTACATACTGCAGGCCGACTACCAATCCTTTGATAAAATAACTGTTATAGGATAATATGTTGGTTAGTTAAACACACAGGCTTTCTATGCAGTAATTCCTTGCCTGAATCTATGCCCGTATGAAGTGTCCTGAGACACTATAGGGGCCTGCTCTCAAACAGATAAGATAACGCAGTCTGAATTGGCTATTATGAAATGGGGATAGTAAATAAAGCTGTTGGCACACTGACTAGCATCTTTGCAAATTACATAAGTTTGTAACAGTAATAAAACATTCACGTGTTACATAATCTATATTCTTCAAGGATAGCTCTTGAAAGGGTTAGCGAATACGTAAATATACTCTAGAGAATTTCTTTTAACGGTTACTGTAAGTTTGGATAGGACTAATATGTTTTAATACTTAAAGTTTTCCCATGTTGAGTTTTGAGATAGAAGTTTCTTGACACTATTTCTAGAACTTAACTCTGACTTTGCAGAACATTGGTATCAACTAAACTCTAATAGAAAATTGCCTGTGCTAACCAAATCCACCGCTTGCCGCAGTTACAATATTGTGCTAAACGGAATCTATCTAAACTGGTAACACAAATTCGGGACATTCCATGGATTGAGTTTACAGCGTTCCCGAGGTTTCACACCAACTCTGCCGACTGCAAGATAATAATTTATTCACATGTAAACTCGTCCTCTCACACAACTTAGATTGGACTTAAACGAGTATGTTGTGCGCTCGTATTATGCTTAATGAAGTTAAACATGTGCCAACCAGGGAACTTGACGACTAGTCTCGGGTAAATTACAATGCCACACTAAAATTATTGTGTAGCCCTCCGAACGACAGCGTTAACATTAATAATTGATAGCTTTAAGTTATGATGGCGTGGCATGCGCCAGTGCGCCAAATGCGCCTAGTGGGACAAACCACCTCACTGAAACATGGTCGACTCTAAAATATTCTGAATGAATTTCTAACGTAATAATAAATTGTTCGTGAAAGGCTTTTTGTCGTATATTAAATAGTCCCTCGTACAAAGTTCTCTTTTAACTTGTATTAAAGTAAGCTTTTTGTCCAATGTTTCGTACAAACACATATCTTAATAAAAGATCCTTTGCAAAGACAAAAAACCCTGCGTCGCACCGCCTGCTCCGAATCTTTGCACACATCTTTTGCGTCCTCCACTCCTTTTTATTGGTATAAAGTTTTTTGTTTTTCATCTTAACTTTTCCCAGTGTAATACCAGACTTCGCTTTGCTTAAAAGATATTCTAGCCCTTTAAATACCGTGAAGCTATATCACAAGGTTTCTCATTGATAAAAATGCGAAGACAACAAACGCAAAACGCGTCTCTTCTGAAATCTGCGAAAATTCCGTACGATTAATAGGAGGACCTACACCAGTTAATTTTTCAATAGTTTCCCAACTGCCAGTAGCAACATGTGACACACACAAATTGAAGGTTTTAGTGGCTACTTTAATAGCAATAGTTGGTTACCACATCTACGTAACTACGTTTGAAGTTAGACGGGCAGCTAAAAGGCCATTACTAGACGGGTCGTATGAATTATTTGTAGTGGTAGCGGGCACGCGACGCGGGTAATCGAGTAAATTATTGTGGTAGCGATACGCTCCCTGCCCTCCCGGCAGCCCGGCCTGCCCGTGCCCACTGCCCACTGCCCGGGCAAACTGACATTACGACCATAGTTCTGCTAGAACTTGAACTTCGACATTAGCATGGTATTCTATTGTATTAATACGCCGTGAATATTTATGCATCCATTCTCCACAGCTGCATTACTACTGCGGTTTCATAAAGAACACGAGTTTTGAGAATCGATACTTGTCAATAATTCAAGTGAAACTGTGCTAGTTTTACAAGCTCTTTGACGAAATTGGAATTGAAATGTTACATAATTACAAGGTATAATATTAATTTAAAAGAACTAGGCAACAGTGGAACTCTTTGGAAAATGGTCGAACGAATAAAACGAGCAGAAAGACATTAGATAGAAATTAAAGATTAATTGGAAAATTAGGTTTTGATAATTTATCTAGTAATTTACGTTTACCTAGTTTTTTATTTTTATTTTCGAAACAAATATCAAGTGATATCAAAAATATTTAGAGTATTGCGTTTATTGCTAAAGCAACAAATGCCATAAATTCACATCTGAATAAGTAAACATAAGAAAGAACACACGCAAGTACACCCTGGTTTTACCCGTCAATAGAAAACGTCTAGCAACCCCATATGTTTCATATCGCGATACAACTTACAAGCTAAGCGCGTTTCAACTATCGTCACCGGGCAACAGTTCCGGTCATTTAAACGTGGGGTAATTAAAGATTTAAAGCGCGAGGCTCGATTGGCTCACAGGACTGCGCTAGCGTGCTTGCCGTTCTATTTAAATAACGAACAAAGTACTAGGAACACTCGAATGAATGATAATACGCGTCACTTGTCAACGTCAAATGGCGGTACTCTGAAACGTTTACATTTTAAAGTAGGTACGTATTTGTGGCAGGCAGTTGTTATGTCGACAAAGAAAAGTATGTGACAGGAAAATTTGTATCTACGACTTTGTGAAAAGTACGAGGCAAAATAATGATACCGTGAATATGGTATGATGCAGAAACCTATATTTATGGGAGATATGTAGGTACGATTTACACACATTTCCTAAACAAAACTAAATCACTATGGGCCTAATTTAATGTGCATTGAGAAATAATAGTTAAATTCGTTCATAGCGTCGACAAGTACACCGGCTGGCTTTGACACTACCCCATATATCAAACTTCACATGAATAGCTACTACAATGCTTCACACGTTGTACTGTATTCCACACAAGCCAGTGTATCAACGACCTCAGTAGCATTACGATCGAATCTCGCTTTTTTACCAACTGTACCGCACGGAGTTAGTTGCTAAGGCTTTTCGCCGCCCGGTTTCAATTAATTCACTTAAGGTACATTAAAACCATTATCTGTAGTAAGCGTGGGAGAGCCACGCAAATTACGTTAATTGTGTAGGCATTATTAGTAGGTAAGCAATTTTGATTAGATTCGACAAAGTACTTTCTAAAATCTGTTCAACATAAACTTTGTTATTGGCCTGTTAAAGTCGCGTAACGAAAAGGATTTTTATTTAAATTCGAATGTATTGTGCTGTCGCTGAACATACGTTATCTCCATATAAACCCAGCTGAAAAAACGGCTCAATAAAACCCCGAAATTTACTGCAGAGGCTGTGTAGTGGAAGTTCACAGTTTGTTATAGGCTTAATACACGCGAAACCTTTCTTGAGGTAACTTGACTAAAGCAAGTTCGTGTCTAGTTGCGGTTGAGACGGCAGCGCCGGGTAAACTGGGACACTCTACGCTTTCCTACGTTTTTTCCAACGTTGCTTCAAACAATGATATTGTGGAGATGAAGGTTTACTCTTTACTTAGGTACGTTGAGAACTTGACAATAGGTACACTCGCAAGTTAAACTTTGTATTGCGCTGAAGCTGTAAATGTTTAAGGGATTCTATTGCAGCGCTTCGTTAGTATTTTCCTTTTGGTTTTAGATAACTATTACTTTGGTTTTAGATAGATATTTATGTAACAAACAAACAAATACATGTCAATTTTTTTATATTTAGCTTCACCTCGAGAAAAAGAAAACTCAGTTATATTATAACAAGGCAAATTTAGAATTACGATCCTAAAATAGAAACCTAAAAATAACATTCTCGAAACCTTACTTCATTTTAAAATACATTATCTTTAAGCGTCACTGGAGTGTGAAGTTTTATGATTATGTCAAAGAGTTTAAAAGCATTTAATTGAGAGGCAATCAAGCGTTATAAATTTTGTACCGTAAGAGCCGTTTTGTTTACACACATGAAAAATATTTGAACGTGAAGGTGGCTGCTACGGCGACGCCCAGCCGAGTGTGAGTAACATACGGTGCGCATCCCGCACTCCCGCGCCGCGCCCGGGACTCGTGTTCCCGTGTCGTGCTCCCAGCCCAAAACGACCTAACAACACTTTCATTTACGTTAAACAACTCTCGGCTATTTGCTTAATAAACGCTCGTTAAATTAACATACCCACCGTATAGAGGTTCTTTGAGACCCACTTAGGCTCGTTCAGCTTTGACTTTTTGTAACACTTCTAAGCTTGCGAGCTGCTTTTATTATTCACTGAGCGAGGATTAAAATTATTTCAACCAATTTTCTCTACTTAAACATAGTACGTAAAAACTTACTCACAGGCAGATGTTTATTACACATCGTTATCTCCCCTGTCTGTGTATAGCGGGCACAAAATACTTAACCCTAAAATCTGGCTGTGTCCTGGCAAGTGTATATACATATATTCAAAGAAACAAGATGAGTTGGAAACAGCCGGTAGACGCGGCAGACGTAACGCATCCGGTACACAAGCACCGGCAAGCGGAAGCCGACTCACCGCGACAATCACGCCACCACGCCATCTTTCTGTATTCACCACAAACCTTTGGCATTTAATGGACTTTGGGGACAACGTTAAAAAGTATTTACCGAGTATTATTTTAATACGGATAAATGCCTCAAATCGCCATTACAAAAGCGACCCCAGATAAACCATTCCGCGCCTATCTAAATCGTTCAAACAAGAAAAAATTGCTCTTTTTTACTAAGCGCCAATCCACAGAATATTGAATACGAAAACTGCGTAACACAATGTTCTAAGCCAATTAGTTGGTCATTTTTGCAGTGGCACGGCTGTGTTTACGCGGAACCGGCCTAAGCTGGAATAAGCCGGTTATGCCCGGTTCGAATCTAATTAAAGGGCACCGTTTTGTCCAAAATGCTGACATTTGCCATTTGACACGATTTTTATTTTATACAGCCATACCAATCAGAAGGTTAATTGGTTTGTTTTTGGTGTGTCGTTCTGCGGGCGATACTCTGGTTAACGTTCAACAAAAATAATGTAAGAAGCAAACGAAAACAAAAAGTAGGAATGAATAATTTGATCAAGTAATGCAGCAACCGCGGTCGCTCAAAATGAATACAATTGTTTTGTTTTCCCTCGGTAAATGTATTCGTTGTTTAGAATAATGAAACTGGCGTATTTGCTCAAGGAAATCCATTCTCTTACAATTTAAGACGGAGCCGCCTAATGTGTTGCAATTTTTCATCTATAATAACAGTATGCAAATTGTTTACGGACTCCGCGGTTACGAAGAAAACGCGGCCCTGAGATACCATTAGCTGATGCAGTATTATCTTCAAATCATGTTATGCTTTTCATAAATAGGTTTTTACTGAAACATGATTACAATATTACATAGAGTATCCTGTTTCCAGTCATTCATTGTAATCTATTCGAACAAAGATGACACTATAATTCCATCCACATTTCTGTACATTGTATTCTCGTCCACATTTTTTATCGTGGTCTCGCTATTGCTTGTGGCATGATGTACACACTGGCATGCTCCACTCAACGTACGACATTAAGTAAAAGAGTTTCGTGAGCTGTAATTTAGTAGAAAGCATTGAAATATTCGTGTATAATCTGAATAACATGCCGATATGAACAACGGGGGAATACGGAGGAACGTTAGGGTGTATTTTATCCAATATTAAACGTTCAGGGAACTGCGAGTGGAATATTTTACGAATTACGCGAGGGCTTTTACAATATTCAATAAGATAATAGATGGAAAGAGTCTTCATCAAAATATATGTTTATGATTTAGTAATAAAGTGGCTACACGTGTCCCCTTGAATTTTGTATGATTAACTACGACGACAGATTTAGATTTTATTGATTTCTATGTTTAAGGGAGCGAGAGCAGTGTTGGCCCATTGGTAACGGCCGCGACTTACAAGTTGTAGGTCGTGACTTCGAACCCAGGCAGGCGCTTTTAATAAAAAATAAATTTGAAAGAGAGTTACCGCGGCCGCCCTGGCACAAGCAACTGAAGGAACACGGGTGGGTTTTTGTCTCTAAAACTCTGACACGCCCTCCCGCTTCAACCAGAGCTGAAGAGGAGAAGTCATTGGATGATTTCCAATGACAAAAAAGGCAGGCGTTTTACTTTGTGTAAACTATTTCATCACCACTGCTCTCAAAAGGGTGATGGAAAACATCGTGAGGACACCGGCATGTCCTAGAACCAAAAATTCGATGATTTGTGACATCCACCAAACCGCACTGTTCCCGCGTGGTGGATTACGGCCCATTCCCTCTCACAAACAGGAGGTCTGTGTCCCAGCAGTGGGAACATTAATAGGCTGATGATTATGATGATGATGATATGTAAGAGCACCATGACTTATTTGTTGTCGTTTCATGATTAATTTCGAATCACATGTCTCTGCTCTTCAAGGATTATATAGTCTAACGAAAAACCATAACGCTTAAGATCCAAAGTACTCTGTTTTACGGTTACCTAGAGCTCAACGGATGCACCTAAAAACATTATACGTCCACTATATCACAATTTGTACTAGAGCTGTCGAAATGAAAGTCGTACGGGCGATTTTATTCATGTAATAACTCCATCTGGCCGCACCGAACGACGTCTCATATGTACCTACCTACCTACTAGGTATATGTCCGTCTGATAAGAGAGCCTCAATATCTCCTAGACCTTCGTAATGTAATTTTTCGCCTCTCCATTTTCTCATGCCCAAAACTTGGAGCTTTATTGAAATATTGGATATCAAGTACGGTAGAGTTGTTTTTATTATTCAAAAGTTTGCCGAAATTCTTGGTCCGGTCGACCAAACTATGTATAAAAGACACATTGAGTTTATTTTGATTTTTACCCTGAACGAAATTGGTTTAACATAAAAGAAAAAGATAGGGTAATATTGACAGTGTCACGGAGAACGGAAAATTCGGTCACGCCTCGCGACGTGTGATATGAAATGCTTTTTTATTTCCTTCAGTTTACAAGTCAACGTTTACCTGTGTCATGGCCTCATGGGTTCACTACGCTTATTAGAGGATAGTGTATTTTTCATTTCGTTTATCAAAAAACGAACAAAAAGATTTTTTGTTCGTTTTTTGATAAACTTTTTTTTTTTGTATACTTACAGTTAAACAATATACTTTTTGAATAAGTAGTAGGTACCATAAACGTGATAAATGAAACGAAGTTCTAAAACAATCAATTTTAATTACAACAGACTAAAACTATTTACACAATGAATCATCAACAAGCCTTCCTAATCCAGTTGTCTCAATATATTTCCATACTTTACGAAATAAGCAGTGAACAGACAATATTAGGCATTCAGCTCAATTAATAACGATGATAAAATAACAAAGCTGGTACTTAGGTATATTAACTAAAGAAAGGAACCATTAATTGTGGGTAGGTCCTTTGCGAACCACTCCTTAGAGTCGCGTGAATGAAATGCATGAAACAGATGCAAACACATAAAAAAAATAAAAATTAATAAAAATTGCAATACAATGCAATCACTTCGTAAGAAATTAGAACATATGCCATCCTGATACAAGCACAACATGCTATTTAAAGAATCTCTTTCAGAGAATTAAGTCCTATAACAGACTGGTCTTTATCATACAAGAATTTATATTTCTCATTATGCTTACATTGCCTACAGTTTTTCGCCAGACCGTCTACGTGATTACGTGAAACGCGAAAGTGAATTTCTGCCCGCAGAACTTCTTACCTATCCGCTGTAATACTCCCAAGAAATCAAGGGTATTAAGTACACGTATAAGTAGCGGCAAATTCCCGTGTGTGTTGATTTGTAACAGTAATATGTACTGGGAATGCATAACTTGCGGCTTACATGCAACCGCGCGAAACTCAACGCCGGCGCACGTATCGATATCCTTTCCCATCGCTAATGCAGCTAGACTTGATTTAGTAATATATACTATTATAATAAAACTAAGTGCCTGTCTGTACTCCCGTAGAGATTTTACTGTAGCAGGTTCGTGTAAACTCTTGCTTATGTTCAAAGAACGTTGCGCAAGTGATGGATCTATTTTCGAATTTTAATTGGAAAAACAACGGCATAACTTTAAGGACTTCCAAACTGTTGCGCGGAACAGTGTTGCGTAGAAGCCGCACAAAAGTCATTGTTCCAAAATAAACTGCGAATAACTGTTGCGTAAAGTATCCAAATGTCGCTGAAGTCGCAAAAATACTCAATTAATAAAAACGTTTAAAAGTTAGACAATAAGCCGTTTACGTACCCTAACCACCGTAACTAATCATGGCGTAACTTAGGCGTTAAAACAAAACAGATTTCGTCAGTACGTAGGTAGGAGTGGAGAAGGTTATGAGTAACTAAAATACAACATTAAATATTTTGCACAAACCCAGATAAACACCGTACCAAGTTGTTAAGTAACCGAGTCTCCAAATTAGAAGACAAAACATAAACAACAAATAAGTGAGTAGTGGTAGAGGGTAGCGGAGGAGACAAATTTCGCCGCATGCCTCGGAGTAAACCACTCAACTAGTGAAAAATTTTCTTGCTTTTATTTCTCGACGGGTGACACTCGATCGCTTACGGCGCGCGGTGTCACTTCGCCGCCCGCTTGATTTATGCGACCAATATGGCCGCCGCTGTCACTCGCCGACCGATATCGAACCGCTCGTATCATCTAACGCAATATACTTGACCAGATTTTGATATAAAAGAAAATTACAAAAGTAAATTGTCTCGCTGAGCTCTCAATTTACCAACCCAATAGATGTGGGTGTTTTATTTACAGAAGGAGGGAAATATTCAAGCAGAGGCAATCCTGCTTAATCTTGGCATTAGGAGCTATCCCGTAATTCACTCGACTGAATTTTTCAATTCGTTTTCGTTGAAGCCTTATTTTCTTACGTTTAATATTATACCCTCCGTATACATGTAGATGGGGTTCGCTGGTGTGTATAAGACGTAACGTTTTATAACTTGTATTGTGACTTACGTTTATTAGGCACTTTCTTTTACCGCATTCTTTATTCCGACACTGTAGATGGGAAAATGTGAAAATAAGAGAATAAAACAACACAAAGCGTCATCCCTTTTTCAATTGGAGTTGAAGAACTTTGTAACGGCTATCAGGTTTTTTTATAATTTCGTGGCGCTTACAAAAGGACCATAAAAATACTCGTAGATCTCAACAGGGAGTCGTCCACGAGCTCGACAATATCAAGTACGGCGTCTCCGGGCGACACCTCGGGCGCGTCGCGTCGCGTCTGTAGCCGCTAAGTAGGTCGAATAATGTGCGCTCGCCAGGAGTGCACTCCGGACCCTTCGGCCGCTTCGAGTGCTCTCCCCCGCGATCCTCCTTACTAAAATCGCTTGATTTGACATGATTTTAAATACCGATACCAAAGTACAGGTAGGAAACCCCTCGCGTTTACAAAAAGAAATACACCAAAAGATTCAAAGCGGATCGCAGCCGTAGCCAAATCATATATTTACTTTAAAACATTTCAATAGCTGCTGTTTGTTCCGTGACTGTGGTTACTCTACGATGACAGAGGTTGAGAAGCGACTCGATCGCGTGCTATTATTTTCATAAATTCACGACAGTTCCTGCATTGATATGAGCACGGAACAACTGCATTGAAAAATAAACTTCAAAAACTAATCTCGAAAAGAATTGCAACCTATAGGTGCATGATTGATTCGTACAAAATAAATACGAGTACCTAAATGTACCTAAATAGATTTTTCTACGTACCTACCTAAGGTTTGCCCAACAAGTCAATAAGGCTGAATACCAAATAAAAGACATTTGAATCAATAATGTAGCACTAGCATGGTACACTGAAAACAGATCGATTTGAAATTTCCTAGGAAGTATTTAAGAGGTCACCTACCCTTACACCACACAACACTTACTTCCAATTAAATAGAGACATATGTGATTATTCCAGCCAGCATATTATCGTTATGCGAATCTCAGCCTTTAAAACTCAGAAAAAAATGTTGTAACAACTCCTTTCTTGAAGTCGGTTAAAAAGACAATGTCCTCGTCCAGGACAGTGGTGTTAGGGAACCGCATATGAGCCACCAGGGGGCGCCTGTCACGCAAGTTCGACGTGCGCATCGCTCACGCGCTCCGACGGACCGACTCAATTGAGAAATTGAAACGCGTATATAATCACAAAAACCTTGTCAATATCAATGTTGATCGTTTCAAATGTACGTCCCTTCTAGTAAATCATAAAGCTACGAACGTATGCTGGCGCTGTACTAGTCTTCAGAATCAAATCAGGATTCCATCTTAATAACATTTTAAAGGAGCACGTTCCCACTTAGAGCTCACACCCTCTGAATTTAATTGTCGCTCGCTTCTAGAACGACATGCGGTAAGAATGTTAAAATAATTTTAGCCATTTTCGTTGTTCTTCTCAATTTCACAGACACGACTCTCCTAATAAGAGTATTTAGAAAGCTTGATAAATTGGACCCGAAATCGATTTATTGCAAAGTCGCGTATAAACGAAAATGAAAAATTCGGAAAATCTGGCGGAATCTCATAATAGCCTTTTCATCAATCAATACAATGAATTCGAAACTGACAGGGAGCGGCCTCTATTATTTTCGAATCATGGCAATTCTTTTTCGCGATAAATACTTTTTCGTTCGAGTCATCGCAGAAGCTTTGCAGAAATATGTCGCAGGCTTTCGTCTTTTTCATTGTTCAGCAAATAAGCCTAGTGGGTGGACAAAGGCGGCGTGTCGTGACGACAAGCACGTAAGGGCGCGCTTCCGCCGCGCCAGCGCTCTCAGCGGCTCGAGCCACCTCGAGCCGCGAGCCTCGAGCCCGGCTCGAGCCGCCTCGAGTGCTGTCGAGCCGAACGCTGACGAAGCCCACCGAATAGCTGAGATTATTACGCTATGCAGCCGCTACAAAATAGGATGCTACGGATTATGCAGTCGTATTGCCGAAATAGCTGCAGCTGTACGTGCGTTGAACACATTAATATTTTGTACTTACGTAATATGATACGTCCAACGATATCGTATACACTTACAATATAGTTACGTAGGACACTGATAAATCTGTTCTGCTTTGGTTAGGTTACAAGCGTGTCATTTAATTCTGTGCATAAAATTTTATATTCTGTTCGGAACAGGTACGCAGAAACCTCGGTGCAAAATTAGAGAGTGCAGTTAAAAAAATACAAATAACTGCGCAGCTAACGAATTTAAAAATTCCTCGTATTGCAATGGAAATTTAATATTCAATTTGAAGTGAATATAACTCGGTGGCGCGACAATCTGACCGAACAAAAAGTTCCGTTCAACATTTGTAATTAGACACCACACAGTCGGAAACAGAAGCTCGTGGATCTTATGTGTGCGGTAGAAATTTACAGAGCCCTCTCATTACGATTTTAGTGTTACATTTCGAAAACACAAGATTTTTTGGTTCATTCATTATGTTGATTATGAACGCAAATACAGTGTGTGTGAAATTAATTTCATATCCCTAAGGAAATTCCGTTAACTCAGTTTGTTGTTAAAATACTTAATCAGCGAAAATAATATCACCATTATCAAAAATCGTGTAAGCCATTATTGCCAACAAAAAGCTTTTAAGGACCCGACCCAATATTTTGCGATTAAAATTCAAAATGAGTTCTATTCCAAACTTTATTCGTCGCATTAAAGTTCTTAATCTAGCAGACACTGGCACGTTGTGAATGGAATTCTTTGAGCATGAAAATCCATCTTCTTATGCATTTTTGCATTAAGTCAGTGTCCGCCTCCTGGGCTTCACGCCATTGAAACCGTGCCTTGATACCGATTCTTCTTCTTCGGTTATTTTTCCTAGAGCTTTCAATAGTATCATAGGATTAATATCTAATATGAAAGCAACGAAGTTTCCTTTAACTTTACGTAAAGCAAGACGAAAATGCCATATTTCTCTATGTCGTTACATTACTAGAATTGTCAAAAGTAGTTCAAATAAATAATTATAAAAACGGTTTTCCGGGCCTGTCCGTCATTTTAACAATAATATAACGAACAAGGCCACTGAAATCGTTATTCAATTACTTCAGCTGTAAACAGAGTTCGTCAGTTCTTTTTAACTTTTTATACTCAGTATTAGATCGTTGTAGGTAGTACACATGTCAGGACGTGCCAGCCGCCGCCCGGAGAAAATAACTCAATTAAGTTTAACATTCAAGAGTTCCGGACGCGAATAAATGCGGTTATCACAATTATCCCATGTCCGTGGAAACTAACGAGTTTCACCGACACCCGGTAACTGGCCCTTTTTGTAATTTTACGATGACTGTTATTAGTTTTCCAGATTTTGTCAGAAGCTAACCGGTTATAATTTCCATCGTGGTTTTTATGATGGAAATACATAGAGTAAGTACCTGGGGGTCTACTCCATAAGCACGAAGTCCATAGTTTCAGCCTTGTTACCGGCGTTTCCTACTCCGTAAGGCCCGAACTGAATGACAATACAATTTGACAATTTTACCTACTCCCGATGTGTTTTTGACTTTAACTGGTCCAAAAAATTGAACTTAACACTAGTTTTTTTCAATCCAAATTTTCGGAATACTTTCGGACGAGGAGTATAGTATAGAGATAAACAGTAGACCCCTGATATTACTTAATAAATAGGGCACGTTTCTGAGTATTCGGCCGTCTATTTATCCGCGCTGAATACTATTTAGCCATTCATTTCGAGGAAATATAAAATTATGGGTTCTTGGGGAGCTGATTCTATTAATTGGCGATGACTGTCTTTGAAAAAGAGAGTGGTTGAAGTCGTGGGTAGAGCGCGGCGCCACGCTGGGCGTCGCAGGGTTCCGCAGCCAACACGCTCGCTAATGGAGGGCCCGGCAGCGCGCCGGGGGGCTATTACACACGCCTCTTATCGAACATCGACTTTCTTAATAACGAAGAATTAAGCCTTCTCTCTAACATACGCCAGGATACAATTTTAAAAAAGATTCTCGGACTTTTTGCTGCAGACGAGACTTATAACTGTTGGTAGAAGTCTTAATCCCAGCTTTAGTAGATTAAAGCGTAGTCCATCTGATAGAACTGGTAATATCTCTGATAAGTGCTGAACTCTAATAAAATTGCAAATAAGTCTAAGCGTTAGAGATCTTTGTCGAAGTAAAGATTTTAGAAGACATTGCTACTGAATTCTGTAGTTGTTTGCTATTGCTTTATCCATATTTCTAAGAGAACTTTTCAAATGACAATGGGTCAAAAGTTCGAATCAAATCAAAATTTAGGGCAATAGTGTCTACAACTTACTTTTTTTGTAAAGGGCGTCCTAATTCTATTAAAGTTAGTTTTCCCCGATCCGCGACAAGTACAAACATCTACATTCCGTCAAGTGAATACACTCGATTCACCACAACCTGACGGCGAAACTTCCGAGATCGACGTGACGACTAACAACTGTTCGCGAACAAACTACACACAATTATACACCCTACGTTACAAGTTTAAAGCATCAAATCGTTTAAAGCAAGTAGTTATTTAATTCTTTGACAACGATGTTTCACAGCCACTTAAAACTTTTGAGTGAATAACAAATCTTCTCCGAAAAGTCTATTCGACGAAGTTATACTGTTAAATTGTTTGTCGGTAGACAGAGAAGGTCTTTTAAAAAGTTAAAGGTTGAGAGAGCATATAAAGGGATCAGGTGGAGCGTAGGGTGCCAAGTGCCCGGTTCGGGTGTCAGGTGCTGGCACCGCATTATCACGCTTTATTTTCGTAAACGATTAATAAGCCACGATAAAGTTAATCGGTTTTATCGTTGTAGTTTGTCTAATCCTGTAAACCCTCCACCGTAGATAAAATATCAGTTCTAAAAAGGTTTAATGGTCTCTACAGTATTCGATTTTCCCTTACAATAATCGAAGTAATCCAGTCCATAAACTTTTAGGGTACTAATATAAAGTTGGCATAAAATTGTATGGTAGTATTCACAAATCTAATAAATTGAAATGTTTTCTTAACATATATATCATTTCAACCCTTAACATCGAAAGCTCGAACTATATAACTTGAATTAACCATAACATTGAGGAAACGTGTCGAAGTGGCAACTTGACAAAAAGGTCTCAGTGATTGATGTCCTCCCCCCTTCTCCCCTGGCCAACCAACTATAATATACGCCGCACAAATATACGCGAGCACGTAATGCCGAAAGGATTTTGTATTGTATGTAGCCTGAAACATATATATACCGTTTTAATCGTATCAAAACCTAATAAATGTTATAAAACGTGATTTGGTGACGAGAGAGCAAAAGTAAATTAAGCTTTTGTACGTTTTCCTGCTCTTTATTGTAAATATTGAGGGTAAGGTTAATTAATCACCAGTTTTTCGCGAAAGACACCGTTTTTACCAACTTCTTTTTAATGAAATAATAAATATCACACCGAACACAATACTACGCGATTACTTTTGGTTTCTTGGATGTCGGGTAGCAATTTGACGTTACGTAACTGCAAGTTATAATGTCACTATGGGACATTCAATTATCAGCTTAAGCTAGAGCTTAAGGACATATAGTAATTACTGCTAATATTAAAATTATCTCGCAAATTACGAGCACTTCCCTCGACAAAAGCCATGCTACTGATAAAACTTGTCAGCATATAAACGAACCGCACACGAGAAAAGAAACAAGTAGTGTATTTATTTAATTACTAGCGCAGCGGTTGACAAATCCATTTACCACGAGACTCAGTATTATCTTTTGTTGTCTGCGTCTGAGACCAATCAATTACTCTGCAGTCGCCAGTGGGGAGTTGATTACTGCTCCACTACTGATGTAGCCTTAACGATATTGTCCAAACGCATCAGTGTACGGTATCGTTGCGATTACGTCTTTAGTATTCATCTGGCGGCTGTTTCGCATACGAGTGTAGATTATCAATGGTACTCCGTTCAGTAGGGCACGTACTGATGCTATTTGTATCACGAAATGTAATCGATAAGGAAATGATATACATGCCATTTTATTGATTTAGTTTGGTTTTATTCGAAACGATTAGTGGGAATGATAAACTTAATGAGTATTTCACTGAACTGTTAATTTCCAAGCTACTGCACAGATTGTCAATGGCATCTTTTTTTGTAAACCTTCATCTGTAGCTGGTCGTCCTTCAATGGACTATGGTGGCATTATGTTGCGTCTGCAAAGTTATCCAATTAATTTATGAACCATGCAGCAAACATATTTCATAAAAAAATACATAAACTCACGCCTTTTTTCCCATGGGGGTAGGCAGAAACAACGGAACGCCACCTGCTATGATCCTTACATAATTCTTTTGCTTCACTCACGTTCATACATCTAGTCATACACACACGGCGGTCATGAGTACTCCGCACCTGGTCTTTCTGAAGAACATCACCAATAAGGTCTATGTATGTCTTTCTAGGGCGTCCCCTCCCGACGGACGCTTTTGTTAATCACCTTTCATCCATCCTTCAACAAATATTATTCATAAACAAATCCTATTTTATTTATATGTATGTTTAGGAACAAATTTATCTCCTTGTCACAGTTCATAAAATAAACTTCCATTGAAAAGGCGCCAAAAGATCCCTTATCTCGGTTACAGCCGCTTTGAATAACGATCCACTGTGTAACCCCATCGCGGCGGTTCTTTGATGTCCTTTAATTATAAAAGTTTTTCTCGTAAAGGAAAGCTTTTACAAGTCGCGCCGAAACACTGCACACAACCCGACGACGACGCCGAGAAACCACCGACTTATGATTCTATTACTAAACTCGCTCACCACACAATGCCATTCTTAGGACTCTCTGTTTAAAACCATATTTTTCTTTAAACGCTGTTTTCGAACACTTTATTGTAACTTAACTCGATTTTGTGCAGGTTAAAATGAGTGTAAAAATAAGATATGGATAACTGAGAACTACTTTTAAAATAAATACAAATTGGTTTCATGTTTGGCTTTTCAGAAAGTCAATTCTCCATTAGCGTAGCTTACGCTTTCATACGTATTTTCGCGCTCACGTCTGTTTCCCAGCCAGTTAAAGAAAACAGTACAACGAGAATTTATGTGCTGAATGTATTTTACATTCACATTGTCTTTGCCATCACGTTCCGTCGAACTGCGTAAAGTTCATTTGTCAGAGTCTTACATTTTACCATAAATTCTCGAACGACACTTTCTAGACTGGCTGTCGCAAGTATGCCAAAAATGCGGGTGATTCCTGCCTACTTTCCAGTTTACAAAGAGGAGGGTTCATAGTACCTACTTAATAATGTCCGCGCCAAGCTTTGCTTCTATTCTTTGTAATTAGCTGTGGAGCTCGGCATTACAGCGCTGACTTCTGTCACTTTGTTTTTTGGCGTAAAAATTGTGTGGTCGGTCCTTTTTCCCTTGTTTATTCTTGCCTTTAAAATCAAGACGAATCCCGACGTAAAAAATCCTAAAAGAAAAAAGGAAGAATTATACATACATCAACATTTCTTCGACGCTCAATTTCTTTTATTCCTATTTTCAGAACGTACATTGGAATTTTATCGGGCAATTCCTATTCCTTTTGCAAACGTTGAATTATTTATTGGACATTATATCTAGCATTACTATTTGTTTCAACTACACAAAATACATGAGGTACGTAATCGCAATGGGTTTGTTCATAATAGATTCATCGTTGTATTCAAATAAAGGGCAAAAGAAAATAGAGTTGTGGGCAGCAAAGTAGGGCGCGGTGGGCCGGGCGTATCGATCAGCCGCTAAAACAAGCTCGACGCCGCCGACTGTCTAGCCATTGCCTAGCACACCCTACACAAAGCTCACATCACCTGCGACTCTCTGTGCTCCTGGTACAATGACCCAGTAAAACGATTCCGGGACATGTTGATTGAAACTTGAAATAGACTGTGTTTTATGGAATTGGATTGGAAAGGGCAGAGTTACGAGTGGACTCGGTCGAGTAGTTGCGATCGGATCCAATACTTATTCACTATTGTTTAAATAAAAGCTTGTGGGAATTAAATCACTCGACTGTCTGATTTGGGAAATATTGGTTAGGGTTTCATTAGCATTTTCATTTCAACGAAAAAAAGGGTCTTTTAGGTATTTGACTGTCAGAATAGAAAAGGATTGTCGTCTTCCAATTCGGAATCATTTTACGAAACAATGGTAGGGGATATTTTAACTATTACAGTCATTAATGCTGCCTCTAGAATATATGAATACCTACGAGCGTACAGCGATGCTATAATAAATTCTACAATCTTGGAAAGCTGCAAAATAAAACTGTTAGGTAATGAATAATAATTCATTTTATAATGAAAACCACTTTATAGAAACATGATCATGTTTCATAACTATTAGATTCTCATTTGCCGTCGGCAAATGGAAAATTGGAATAAACCCCAAAAGTATCGAATTACTAATCGATGACGTGGATTTGTTTTACTTCCGAACTGAATCTCCCTCATTATTGTCCAATGTGATGAATCACTGTAGATAAACGTTTCAACACAAAGTAAATCAAATGTCGAGTCGAGAGCAACGCTTCGAAAGCTTTTATTTAACATACTATTTATTCAGCGTTTTATTTCCGTTCATAATGTACATGTTAAGCGAACGTTAATCGTTCATTTTGTTTACAAAATCGCGACTCATCTAATTTAATGTAACTTTTCAGCTATTACTAATGTAGAGTAGTAAATACGAACGCGCCTAAAAAATTTAGCAAGCAGTAATATTAGTCACGGACATTTTGCGCAATAATTTATCTGAATACTTTTAGATACTGGGTTCAGTATCTCGTTTCCCGTCTCTCCACAAAAGTGACAATACTATCAGTAAGAGTGTCGTGGCGGGCCGCTCGTCATTGTGAGCGCTACAAACATTCCGGCAACTGCGGTCACGTTTATTTCTCTGTAATGAACCGTTAGTGGTATAACCATTCGTATTGCAAGCGTTTTCTTACAGCTTTACCGCTGTCATGAATGTCCCTATGCACTTAGGTCGTCCATTAAGGCCAATGCAACGTTCACTGACGGAACGCGATCGTAAAACCTTTATAACATCCTTCCAGCACTTGTAAAGCGTTTTGAGAGTCTTCGTCGTTTTATGCGACCTCGCATTACCCCGCACTATCTCTACTTTTTTGGTGTCTCGGTGTGATCATGCAGTCGTCGCTAAGTAGACAAGTTTGTACATAAAGACGTCTGTACTGGATATCGCGGGCGCTCGCTATAAATGAAAGTATTTTAAAGTTACGCCTCGTTAGTCTACCCGCTTAGAAGGCGATCTTATCTGTGACGCTAGCCGAGCACTTGTTACTTTATATTTGTTGGTGGAACTTAAAACCTTTTCCTATATTTCTGTAAGTCTGAAACGTACGCATGCAAATTGTTTTTATGCAAGTTAACTTACAGATAGTATCCTAATAAATGAAATAATAAAACGATATAATGCAGTAGTTGGGTATAAACCGTACAATTTATAGAGCGTCCTAAAGCATTTAGTGTTGCTATTTGTACGATGCACAAGTAAACGTATTAGGACAACAAACCAATGTCGGCTACCGCACCGGGGCGGGCGCCGCGCCAAGAAGCCATAGCTTCACACTTGACATATTCCGGAATCCTCGGTTTATAGCGTTTTAAGACTATGCAACTACTAAAAAGTGCAGGATTTTGTGAATGAGCGCTTATTAGAGGTCGTGATTTGCCAGCCCCAGAGATAAGTTTAATCAGAGTGCCATTAAGTTTTACTGTCTCGCCGGGTGCATACGGTTTATGGCGGGTTGGGGCGACATTGTCAACAGATCTTGCGACGCTCTTTACGGCTGCTGAAACGTTGCTTTAACGGTTTTATAGTTTTCGTCGTTTCGTCTCGCTGGCGGTCACAGCGCCCTTAATAGCCGAAGCTAAGTGCCCGCTCGGGGCTCCGTTGCCCTCAAGAATATCTGTTTTCTTTCATACATACTGAGATTTCCATCTTGAGTATCGTAAAGAATTTTATTTTTTGCTTTTATCATTCTGGCGCTCTTGCTGCATTTCGATGTTGACTTTTAAATATTTCGTGATGAGAAACTTTTAATATTTTCCCTTTGAAATATTTAAATTCAGACATCAAAGTCTACTCTGTAATATATATTTCGCAAATTACGCTGATTGAAATCGCGTGGAAAACTAGTTAAACAAGTAATTATTCACACCCACGTTCTGAACGTATCGCTATCAAACGGTACATTTCCGAGGATTCCGTCTCCATCACCTCGCTATTAGTTACATGTGCATAGCCGAACTGTAAGTCTTCTTTAATTAAACGACGTTGCAGTGACGCAAAGCGCAATCAGGGCGCAGCGCGGCGCGGTGACGCATGTCGGCGACGGCGGGCTGCAGCCTCACGTCAACTGCAAGCCTCACAATATTAATTTGTAGCAACTAATTAATTAATAACATGTGAACCTTTCGCCATTAATCAGAACGGTCACGTTTGTCGCGAGGCGTGTGGACTCACAGCGCACTTCTAAGAACCTGATTGGAGCTTCGACGACGCAAATTGGTTTTATTTACTTGACTTGTAGTTCATTTACTTGCTTCTTAACATAGGGGCGTCGAATGGCTTCACGACTCGACTTGCTTATTGAATTTAAAAAGCTTTGAGCATTTTCTCTATAGAGCAGACGCTTTTCAACACGACTAATGTATCAGCGTGTCATTCGGAAAGACTTTCACAATGGGACGATAAAATATCATTAAAATAGCGAACTTTAACAATATATTGAGTACCTCCACAGCCTTAAAGTTAACCGAACTTTGTAATTACTTTGGAAATCTGTCTTAGTTTATATACAGCAACTGGTCGATTGTTTAGCTATTCATTTATGCGGCAATCCTTTTTCTAACCCTTTGTTAGTGGAGTTCACTGTTGTATAGTCTTAAGCATGAATCAGTAAGACATCCATGCATGCCGGCGCTATGCAGTTACTCGAAGAACCTCAAATTCCATTTGCACGATTGTTCTTAAACTTAGTTGTGAAGTTTAAGTTTCAAAGCGAGTACGATGCTACTAGTCTACTATCTTTGTGTTTTATTGTATTTCACATTTTGAACAACTTAGTCTGAATCAGTATGAAACTTGAACTTATAGTCAGGCAAAAATACTTATAGTATCTATTCCTTGATTGACGTCAGAAACCGTAAGTTGACAGCAACTTATCATTTGTAACTGCGTGAATGTCAACATTACGACAGAATTTATTGCTGTCCCAACACTAAGGGAACCCCGTATCTATTGTGTAGATAGTCGTTGATAAGTCGGACGCAAATAAAATAAACTATCGCATAATATCCTCACGTAAGGGTAGTTATGACGTTTCACAACGCAACAAGTAGAGGCGCCAGCCAGCCGCCGACGTGGGGCTACGAAAGGAATTTCAATCTGGTCGTGATGAGCTGAGCAAAGGCGCAAATTACACACGAGCGACCGTCTTTTATTACCCTTAACGTGCTTTCTCGAATATTCGAGAACTTCGTTTGTGGCTGGACCGCGCGAATTCGCTGCAGTACACTCAGTTACGGAGAAAGGTGGTTTTTGAAAACATGCAGTCGCTGAAATTCTTAATAGTTTATTTCTTTAAAGTTTCGTTGAGTCTTCACTTGTAAATTGCTGCTATAAAAAACAAACAAACTTTTACTCCAAACTTGGAAAATAATCTCAATATTCAACTTAACAAACCTTAACTTATTAAACAAATGGAATACTGCCAAAGCTTATAACCACCATATTTACACTGCTATTTATACTGCTGAAAACTAATAGAAGAGACGTGTTTAACGACACTATGTCTAATATGTAGATAGAGACATAACAATCGAGTGTGCTTAGTGAAAGAGTCGATATTATTTAGTCGGAACGTAAATACTGGGTGGCGCGGCGGCGTGGTGCGTGGTGCGCAACAAGTAGGGCGACGCGTCGGCGCCATCACATATTGGAATTAGTGAACAACCTCCATGGATAGCGTTAAAAGAAATTCAAATAGCGGAGGAAGCTCTTTGGATGGAAATACACATTGGCATTGCCCACAGAATTCGATATATAGTACCTCTACTCATATAGAGAGATTTTTTTATATAATGTTGCTACTATATTAATTATGACCGTAATTTACTTTCGTTATTTGAATTTACTGGAGATTGGTTATAATTTTAGGTTTGTCATTGAAGTTTCTTGACTTTTCACGTAAAGGTGAAAAACCCGTATCGGTTTTAAGAACTTTTTTTTTTGTTTACGGGGGAAACTTTCAAATGGCGCCCGAACTTTTAGGGAAAAGTTTTTACCTCACTAAAGCCACCCCGGTGATCACCATCAGCACGTAGATAGGCCCCCGTGACCTCTCAAAAGACCAAACCCGCAATTCGATTTAAAGACCTACGATTGTAAGGTGCTACGCATGCTACGAGTGCTACGACGCTACGAAAGTGCTACGAAACTTTCTTCTTGAAGAAAAAGGTCTACGTAAACAAAACTTATTAACACAAACTAGAATTGTTTATCTTAAAATAGTAATATACATTTATTAGCAAAAATATATTAAAACTATTGGAATGACTTCGGGATGGAAGCTTTGTGTTCGTCTATTTCTATACGAAAACAACATTAGGCTAATAGAAAATAGGATCTACCCTCGATTTATTTATTCTACCGTCTCACATTATGCCATAATATAAACTAAACATAGGCAGATTTACATGAAAACCCGGTAAAATCTCCTTAATACGTTATTCCATCCCTTGAGTTAAAAAATAATATTTCCTGGGCTTTATAATATTGAAGCGGAATCGGTTCCTTGTATTATAGAATGAAGACCTACGAGCCGCTTCGAGGCGTTATCGATACACGTAACGTGACAAATTCCGTGAATTTATTATACCTGGCAAATCGGTTGCCTTCGCTTTTTAGGGTTCTGTACCCAAAGAGTAAAAACCGGACCCTATTACTAAAACTCCACTATCCGTCTGTCTGTCACCAGGCTGTATCTCATGAACCGTGATAGCTAGACAATTTAAATTTTCACAGGTGAACAAATACTAAAAACAGAATAAAATAAATATGTAAGGGGAGCTCTCATACATACAAAAAACGTGTTTTTTGGCATTTTTGCGATAATGGTACGGAACCCTTCGTGCGCGAGTCCTTGGCCGGTTTTTTATTAAATTTCAAAGCAAATGTAATACCTACATACTAGTAACATCATAGCGCAAATACCTTTTTATCAAAAAAGGGAAACTTCCCTTTCTTTGAACCGCTTAATTCGATTTAGTTTAACTACCAATAAATATCAATGACGTCCAATAACTGTGATCAACTCATAAGTTTGATAGCCCTGTTTATTGCACTGCGTGATTCATCATCTCTTATCTCCAAACTGCTCACAGCTATTGTGTTTAATCCGTTATCTCTCACATTTTACAAATTAAATAAAGTACAAACTAAACAAGAACGTTTCCGCTGACAATATTTATCTTAACACCGATATCCGACACGTTTTCAGTGTGGCCGTCGGTTCGTCGCAACTAAATAAATACGAATTACCATTACGGACATAACAAGGCGGCATAAGGCACTCCGTACACCTACGACGACGTCCGAAGTACGGCGGACTGTAGGGGCGCGCCCTAATAGCAGTCCACTTCCGCTTTATTAAATTTCTTCGCAAATACACTTTTATTGTCGACGTCCAACGATCTTTGTAAAGGACATCGTTGTCTACTTCTCGTTTGTATCGTATGCAAATAGTGGAACAAATGGGGCCGCCCTTACTACGTTTTATGATTTTTATGGACGAGACGAAGTACTCGCATAAAATACTATGCAAAGAATGTTCTGGAGCACAAAATATTCATGTCGACAGTCAGTCCGCAAATGCAGTCAAATGTTTTTGTTTCATAAATGAATAAATAATGAGGCGGCATTAAACGTTAATGGTAATTTAGCGCTTCATTTTATAACGTGTAATGAGATGTGAAACTGTAACAATATTGTCACAATTAATAATGAATACAATATGTTATCTGCAAGCGTATAAAGTGACACATTACGTATTAAAATAATTGTACCGTATGCACGGTATGTTTCAATAAAGCAAAATGACGCGGGAACAAAAAATATATAAAAACCTAACCCAGCGAAGTAGACAAAATAATTAGTTTGATCGTGTACATAACTTAGTCGAGTAAACAATTTACTATGTACATAAGTCTATCGTGTGATGCCTCTTCACGCCAACTTATGGCTTCCTAATGAAGTTGTCGCCGTCATGTGTGTGCGTGAATGACGTCAACACAATGCTTGTTTGTGTGGGTTGTGTGCCGTATATCGGTCTCGGTGTAAGTGCAGGTTTTAACCAAAAGGTCTTACCAATCTATAATTACTTTGCGCGCGATTTCCTTCGATAACGCAAGCGTAAACTTAATGTAGGGCTGGCAAACGCCGTATTTTTGTACCATTAGTAGGAGAATCAGCTTTTATCTAACTCAAAGCATCTTGATATAAAAAAGTGATTATAACTTATTTTGACACTGTACAAAATTAACTACGCAACATCGTTACTTTTATAACTTCGTTGGCCTTTTAAAATTAGCTACACAGGATACCGAAAATAAAGCTTTTAGAAAAATATTAGTGAGAAAGTAGATAAAAATCGGTTTACGAGTGCTCCAAATCCCTGTATCATGAAAAGACTAAAAGGTTATCATAATAGACGGCAACCCTGATATTGTCGGCACTCGGGCAGACTGGAGGTTCGTCTCGAACAAATTGCCGTGATGCCCCCGCCATATTAAGTTAACATCCCCCACCCCCACTTTTACTTCACTTCAACTCACCAAATTCACTATTTCAGTGTCATAATTTACTTAAGATGGCAATAAAGGTGATTAGACCTGATTAACGTGAGTTCAGACCTTCTATTATATTTTTAGTAGTAAAACGTAGTGAATCCTTTAGTATGTCTGACTGTCGGAGACGTCCAATTAAGCAGCTTGTTCAATGTTTGAAACTTAAAAAAGGTATTTTTCTCGAAAATAATAGTGGTAGTAAAACCACCAAGTTCACTGGTATAAGAGATAACAAAATAAAGTACACTAAGGAAAATTGTTATGTGAATGTATCGCGCACTTAGACTTTTTCTGCTTTGATTCCAACGTGAACTACAAACACCTATTCAAGTTTTTAATTGCAATACTTTCCCTGTATTGCATCAGAATTACTCTGAAATATTTCACCGTAGCAAACACGAGTAAAAACTATAATCAATATTCCGAGCCCTACATTTTTCATTAACGGAGGTAAGGGTGTGGGGAATAAATGCCAGTGCTTCAGTAGGGAAAGTTAGGGTGGCGCGGCCAACTCAAGGGGTGAGGGAGGTGCTATAGAACAATGGCCACCATGACATTTAGCATGGAAGCGATTGTCACGGCCCGTTAGAGTCGCGAACCACTGGGCGTACAGCCGTTCTCCGCATAGGTACCCTCAAATACGGATTGTCATAGATTGTCGTCTTCCTTTTTTAAAATTCTGAGTCGTCGTAAGTCTCCAGATTCTCCGTAAGCTTAAAATTAGTACGAGTACTTTTACGACATCCGCTCCAAAACAATCAAATGTAGGAGCAACATTTTTGTGGGTCGTTTTTACAAACAAAGTTTTCATATTATTTACATACCGTTCCGTGATTCTGGTTACGCAACTTAGATGGGCACGAACGGTATTAAGAGTTTGTGAATGGTGTCATCGAGTAATACTGAGCTCATAAGCAGTAACATAAGGATGTGAACGAAAACATAAACTGTTTAAATATTTTAGGCACATTTTCCGTGCAAAAAGCAAAGCGGAAAAGTTTATTGGAAGAATAAATTGGGACTAAAAAGCAGGGCGCGCTTGCTCGAGTTTCTCTCGAGGGTGGGAAAAAACAAATTGTTGCTAGATGGTAAGTAATGCCGGGGACGTGCCGCAACGACTCGAATTACTTCATTTTACTTGGACCTGCAGGTGTAGCGTGTAGCCGCCGCAGGCGCGCAGCCGCAATCAAATTAAATTTTAATTGTCAAATTAAGTACATTAATGGCGGGTTTTTTTGGTGGTCCGCAAACAAGTTAATTAAATTTTAGCGTGCACGAGTACTTGCATACAACGCTGACTTTCGGTATTGTCAGTCGTAGAAAATAGAAACGCAGAATACCTGACGTGGTAGAAAATATATTCAGTAAGTAGTTTGGCACGGGCGCTGAGTCATGGATACTGAGTATCCTTAGTGCTCACCTGCTGTCAGACACCTGCGGTGTACCGCGCTGTAACTAGCTTGAACCGGCCAACCCAACAACACAATCCAAATGTTTCATCCATAGACTTTCTACTTCTTACACCAGCTTTGATATTTAACAATATGACTTATAATAACCCCACTTTATACCACAAATCTAACAGATTGCGTTGAAATATTACCGCGCCATTAGTCAGTGATTCGAAAGGTCTGTAACGTTATTGAAAATGAAAAATTATTGTCGTGGAAAATGTTCAGTCTGAGCCATCTAACGAGGCAATTAAAGTTGAATGAACTCCTTACCTCCATTAAAAACTATCAGGGTATCGTCTAGCAGTATATCATAACGCATTTGTACTGCTTCTAGATTTTCAATACATTTTCTAATGACCAATTAGCTACCTACCGTCTAATATTTTTGTGACGACACGTTTGGCTTAGTGGTTGAGCGATCGGCTGCTGTGCTGCGTGTCGAGGGTTTTATTCCCGCACGGTACAAATATTTGTATGGCTTACAGATAGTTGTTCCGGATCTGGGTGTCTTGTGTATGTGAGTTTAAATGTTTGTAAACGCACCCACGATACGGGAAGAAATTCCTAGTGTGGGGAAAGGTATAGATTAAAACCTGACTGTTTTTCTGTTAGCAATGTAATTTATGTGGGTATTAAATCCAAATAAATTCTGTATTCAATTGGCAAACACAATAATGAATACTTACTTCTGTCCACTCATTTATAGTCGACATTAAAGAGTTTAAACATTATTAACGTTTTGCATTAAACACATCGAGGTACAATTAAATATCACATTTCACTATCAACATATTTACAACACCTTTATGAAGGAAAATACCTTTTAAATCCTCCACTATCAGGCCACTAACTATACAAATGGCAGGTATGACAAACATTTAAGTTTAATATTGACGTGGACAATTAAGTGCGGACGGACGGACGGACGGACGGGACGCCGGGACTCGTTTACATATTACAATAACTCCGAGACCGATGCTGCTGACAACCATTCACTAGATAATCGCCTGCATTGTTTGCTGAACCCCTAATGCTTTTAAACCCGCCTAATCTTGCTTGTAAAGGATCTTTATTTTGGATATTAAAACGTAATTAAGCTGTCTGTTTGCTTAAGATTTTTTCATTTCGTTTTCTGGAACGAGGAATATAGCAGACTTATGTAAATCAGGATCTTACCTTTAACCAGCCTCATAAATTATACACATGTTATTTTGACCTTCCGCCATATATCCGACGTCGCGTTTCCGCTGAAAGCCATACTGGTTCCGTGAAGGAAAGGCAGAGCGCAAACCTAATAAATAGTTGAAGACGCATAGGTTTATTGATCGTTTCATATGAAGCGAAAATACTCGTACGTGTACTAATACAGTAAATAAAGTATTAACGAATTTTTATTACAAGTACCTCGCGCACCCTGCGTGCCCCCAACCCCCGTATGGGCAAGGGGAGGCTGTTATGTAGGTATTTTTATTTTATGCGGTGACACTCTGAACCCCAATAGGGAAATTGGACTGATACTACTTTTAAGGGTTTTTTAGACATCAACCGCGTTTTTATGTTTAAACCAATATTGCGTCTTTATGTATTTTATGCTTTACGACATTGGCAGTTATTACATTTATTACTTATACGCACACAAGAACCGCTCCACTAAAGCTAGAAAAGATATAGTCATTACAATCGAAAGTTTTAGCAACTTTCGAATTAGCCAGTTCTGAAATAAACAGCTATTTTTATTAAATTGAAAAGCGTTTATTTTAGTGAGGTTAGTAACCACAGGTAGGTAATAAAAGAGCAAGAACGAACTACGTTTATCGCGTTTGGATTGCTACTCGGGAATAAATTGGGTGTGAAATAAAACTAAGTAGCTGAAAGTTGAACATGGCTACGCGGTAGGCGGGTCTACGAGCTACGAGCTACGCGCGTAGCAGTGTAGCGCGAAGTTGTAGCACCGAGCTTGAGCCCCGCAGCCCCGCGGCTACGACGCCGACGGACAACTTCTTTCGTGTGCCGGTTTTGTATTTGATGTTTCCGCCTCAGATTTTTCAATACTTCTCAGTTGTATATCGCTGTTTTAATATTGTTGCGGAAACAAAACTCAAAGACGAAAGTTTCTTATTGTGTAATAAATCTTATAAAACTTATGGCGAATATCGAACTTATGAGATTTGTAATGTCATAATAAGCTCCAAAAAAGAATAATATAAAGTAAAGATACTGACGGAAGCGAAGGTTGTGTTACCGTACTTTTTGTGAAAAATAAAAGATGTTTGCCACATTACATTATTCAGGCCTTCATAAAAATAATCAGGACGGCAAGTTCAGCCTTGTGTTTGGAACAAATTATAAGAATCGTTTGTACGGTTACGTATATCAGAGGACTCATGGACTTCATATATCCTTTGTACTTTGTAGCACGCGGAGATTTTGGCAGCTGTCACTCCAAAAGTCAATTTGATCAAATGACGACGTATATACGTGAAGTCGTTTGTAGCGCGGGGCTGAACGAGCCTGCGGAAATAAAACAAACAACTGTGATCAGTGACAACTCTCCGCCATCACACCACCGTCTACTATTGATTATTTCCCGCGGAACTGTGGCTCAGATTGCCACGAAATCCATTTAGATAGTGGACCTCCGTTACCCTCGAGAATTCACTACTCTGCCCAACGAAAAACAAAACTGGAAACACTCTTTTAATATTTTGGTTTGAATACGCAGAAATCCAAGACTTAAATTGAAAAGTCAACAACCAAAAAAACTCATTCGTTGTTTTGTGTACTGCGGAAAAAGCACCGAAAAATAAGAGTGCAATCATAGCATGCAGCGCTTTAACGAGTGAGTGGAATAAAGTTTAAATCCAGGGTTGTGCGATATAAAACTGAGTAAGAAATGCTGGCTTGATAAATGATGCGCTGCTTCAATGAATCTCCATCAGCGCGTCGTGGCGCTACAATTTGAAAAAGGAATTACAGTTATCTGCTCCATGCTCTATGGACTTGCTATTACAGAATTCCTTGCATCCAAATGTTGGCATGACCGCTTATGAATTCCTTTAAGTAATCATATGTTGAAATATGGAAAATGAGTACCTAACAGCGCCATAAAACATATTACCAAAAATATGTCATTTTCTTGAGAAAATCACAGTAATTACAACAACCTAAAAATGTTATACCTAACTTATAAAGTATGATAGATGACGTATAAATCCAACGTATCTTAGTATTACCAGTATTTTTCGTGATGCGGGGCGGCGACGTAGAAAGTGTCACTCATGTATAACCAGGTTATTGTATCGGAACTTTGAACCCGCGATGATAAATGCGCTCCAATGGAAGGCGCTTGTATGCTGCTTATCAACTAGCTTATGTGAGTTTATTTTCAAACCTTTTATAGTTTATTTAGTGCTGTTATGGTAAAGATGTTGCTGATAAAGGTTGCTAACATGAGGCATTCAGTTCTAATACAACTCAGAACCAGATAACCAAGATGCAACACCTTTTGCTTGCATCAGCTAATGCAGCTATAATGAACATACTGATATCAATAGGAAAAAACAGCGGGAATTTACAAAGCCTTAGCCTTGAAAAATTAGCTAACCTATCACCTCCATACTAACTAATTTACTCCATTTCGCATCTACGAACCAAAAGTAATATTATAGTAATAACATGTTAAACTACGCAAGCACCAAGCGGCATTGCAAAGCGTGCACAAACATGAATCAGGTGAAAACCACTTCAAAGCACCGCATTATAGCTGAACGTACAGCACGCAATTTGAACGCGTCACAAGTTCTATTGATACAAAATAGCAACAAGCGTGCCGCCCGGCTCCGCTCGACACATGAGCGTTCGCACGCGTGTTTGCCGCCGCTGTTGACCGTCCGAGGCACAGACGCAAACATCCCCGCCCTTCGACATCTGTCCCAAACGATATTGCTCACGCACGATATTCGCGACCCACGTTTGTTCAACAACGGTTTTAATGTTTATACCTATCTCCGAACCATTTCCTGGACTAAAAGTGAACCTTCGAGCGAGCCATAAGTGCCCAACGTGCAGACACGATAATAGCAGCGAAGCAGGAAAACTTGCTAAACAGCTAGATTTTGCACGTAGTATTTCTGCGCCAATAATATATAAACATAACAGTGTCGTTTTTATACCAGAATGTAACACAACAATATACGAAATGGGTTCCGGAGAAGCGCACAAGCAAGTTTATGTGAACGCACTTACGAGGTTCGCTTGCGATAAGGGTGAAAAATTTAAAGGCAGCATGGGGATAAAAATGCAGATATGAGCAAACCACATGTGGATAGATATAAAATCGAATTCTAACTAGAAATCTGAAACCTCATTAGAGAAGACAATCGTTCCAAATGTTGGAATGTGTCGCAACGTTGACATAAAACTTGATGCTCCTTCGTGCAGTTGGAAATCAAATAAAGAGGAGCAGCTGTCGTCGGTGCAGTCGCGAAGTGCGCTACATGCTCGTCTTCGTCACAGACGTAATATCATCCAATCCCACGCGACTCCAACAAATGACACTAGAAAAATGTTGTCTCTTTTGCTGCAAGTAAGTTCGTGAGCTGTGTGGATACTGTACCAACACAATTTGTGGAAATAGCTAAACTCTCATAAGCTTCAAACGTTTCACGTGATTTGATGCCTATTCATTAAAAGGTTACGGCTCGGGGCGTCTGCACGCCTATGTTGGCGCGGCGTGTTGATCCTCACAATAAAGGTTGTATTGCAGCGCAAATATTGAGTCCTGAGAGCGCGCACTGACCCCGACTCATTTCATCTATGCTAACCCCAGTTATCGCCGTCCCATATGGACTCAATTGTCTTGTGGTGTAGCCCAATGACCTCTTACAATGTCTTTAGCAACTTTTTTAATCGACCAGTTCGTGGCATTAGTCTGAAATGCAAAATCTAAAAGTGGCAATCGACGCCAGCTTGTAGTTATTAAAAGCTGTTGTGTTCAGATTTTTGTATTTTCACCGAGCTTTGAAACGAATATCAAAAGGTTTTTCTAGTAGAAACAATAGAGGGATATTATACGTGAATGCTGGAATAACAGCACAAACGCACAACTGGGACTAATCCCGGGCGGGTCGGGCCGAGCACGCGCCGCCACACTTCCTCTGGATAATTTACAATTTGCGTTTATATTTAGAAATTCTCTCAATACCACTATTAAAATGATTAAACCTAAAGAGGTATCATTATTATTAAAAGCAAAGGCTTTGACGCTGATTCCTATAGACCCAGTTCCTTTATCAAAAGTTTCTTACAATATACACGTTCGATATGGTACTCCAGTTATTACACTTGACGTAAGTTGAATGTGCTCGAGTCAAGCGATGGTGTTACAAAGTGCTATTTCGAGCAATCCTTACAGTTAGACCCTTATTTAAACAGCGGCTTTCATGGGTCCCAAGGCAGCCTTCGAGAGGCTCACGTTGCGTACTGACTCGAGTTGCGGCGCCAATCTGCTTCCAATAAAAAGATATCTATAGATTTTCATATTGGAGTTTTTCTATTACACTCGATATTTGGAGTTCAAGATTTCTATGTAGCCAGCATAGCAACGCAATCCCATTTTCTAAACGACATCCCACCTGTTTCTAAATATTTCAGAAATGTTTTCAGCCCTAACAGTTCCAACACATCCCGAATGGGGATTACAACATACTTTATAAAAGCGTATTTATGCCTCCCAATAGAATCGATTCTGAACATTGTCGATGAATATCTCAAATCCAACGAATAAATCGTGCGATTGAAATGTAAATAGGTACGAACGAGCTGCGTTGTGGAATTAATATTTTGATTGGATTAATCTATTAACACAATATCGGAGTGCACAATGGCTCCACTCGCGGTGGTCGGGCATACGTGCCTAGTGGGCTAGTGCCCGCAGTACACCCGTGTATGTACTTAGGTATAATGAACATCGGGCGGATGGCGCATAGGAAATGATAGCGATGTGAATCGTTTAATCATATCAGCCACACATGCCTAAACAGTTTTATTGTTATGAGCGCGTGCTCTCGTTGATAGCTGCAAGTAGGTATGTTAGTAACTAAATAAGCAAGATAATACTTATAATAATACGTGTGACCATGTGAAATCATAAGTCAGCATATTCCAAAAGATATTATATTGACCCGAACGCCGAGCGTCTGAACGCACCTGAGAATCCGAATGATAGCCGGGTTTAGCGAAAATATGCGAGTATTACCGAGTTGATGTACTTTTCGGACGTTATTACAAGGCAATACACCAGCGGTTAATGTCTTTGAGACGCTTTAAACTGCGGAATGTGCGTGACACGCGATTTTATGTTAATAGTAGGGCAGTAAGCACTGAGGATATCTGGACATCTACCGGCCAGAGTTAATTTCGTTTTTATAACACCACAAACCCGAATGATCTGTTTACTAGCGGGTCAGTAATAAAAAAGGGGCCGTGGTAGCCATTATGGAGCGAGTAGTCGCGTCACCCGGTGTCGCCCCCTATCGGGTTGCAAGTGAAACGGATCGTGGGGGGCGGTGACAGATAACGACCAATATGGCCGTTGGTAAATGTCAACTCGATGATATCAACTCATCTACCTCGGTGAATTTCAGTGCTCATGTCCCAATTTTCATAAAAATTTTGATGTACTTATATTCTACGACTCGCTGCTTCAAACGGAATTGTTTAAGTTAGAAACGGGTTATTTTCAATAATTTATTTCTATTTCCTTTGTATTTAAAGATATTGACATAAGTTTAGATAATTAATATAAAAAAAAACTTTGAAATATTATAAAGTTCATATAGATAAAATTGGCGCGAAACTTATTCGATTGAGCCCGAAAATTGATAGCTTTTTGGATTTTCCAAACTTGAAGTTGAGTAGTTACTCCTATTTTCAAACCGCTAAAATGCCAATTTCAATTTAAAAGTATCTCAGTGTCACAATATTCGTAGAGTATACAAGACTATTAACAGACATCTGTCTCTATCTTTCATCACATTTCGCTTCCATCATCCATCACGTTTGGACATGTTTCCCGAACCGTATTTATTGACTATCGCACTGAGCCATCGCAATCATTATTCTGATTACTAGAGAACATTGCTTTAACATTCCATTCTGCATTTAACTAGGTGCCTATAACTTTAAAAAAGTAATTTCTTTATTATTGACAGCAAAAAGTCCATATACCTACTCAAGTAAAAAACTGAAAAAGAAAAATTATATAGCTGAAAACTTATTCTACTCGTTGTATAAAAAATGTGTCATCGGTTTCGATTTAAAAGCCAATACGAATTTTAAATTAACAAATGAAAGATGATGGTATCTGTGCCTGAAAAAAAAGCCTTATTTGTTTTGTTCTAAATAAAACAACTGTCAGCTAGGCAGTCCGTACAACTTCGTTTTCCATCTGCGGTTGCCTGTTACCCGTAGGTATTAAAATTTTCATCAAATCTTGTATTACTTAATCCACAGGGAGTGTATTTGAGGCCGTGCATGCCAACGGGTCGCGTTATGCCACGATGCCAGTGACACATCCATTATAGTGACATTTTGCCGCCCTTTTTCCTGTCACATTTGACAGGTTTGAAAGCGACTCCTCCTCGCCAATGTTTTCGGTTTGATCCTCATCCTCTCCACCCACATACGTGATATATTGATGATTGAAAAACATCGTTGTTTCATAATGGCGCAAAGAGGAGGATTTACTGAAAAGATAAAGCCTTTTTTACGTGATTTCAGTTTAACACTTACAAGAAAAATTGCGCTTTATTTTCTTAAAAACAATATCAAATGCAATAACGATGTTGCAGATTATTTAGATACATAAAAAAAAATGAATTTTCTTGGCAATGGAACTGGTATTTTTAGATCATTGTTTCAAATGACTTAGATAGGTAATCAGTTCCTTGTTATTGAAAAATACTACAACCCCTGTACAAACATCTTTCTCCTATCAAGATGTCCCTTAATAAAATATTATCTGTCCACACTATCTTATAAGAGTTACCAGCTTGATTAATTATTTAATCAACGCCACCTATCGGTAGCTCCTTGCTTTCCAGGCAATCAGTCAAGGGCCTTCGAGCAGAGTGGACGTCCTGTCCCATCTCACTACTGCAGTTATTTATAGACGCAATCTTCGCATTGTTACTGTGGAAAAAATCACCACCTGTATAGCGACACTTCACGATTTATTGCTTTTATTGGATACAGATTTACGCTGACGTGAACACCGCCCTTTCGGTCCACCTCAAGTTGTATCGACGATTAATTTTTATTAGATTATGCGCCAGCTTTGTTTTTAATAACCAACTAATTTTTACTTTTTTTCGCCCTTTTGGTCCACCTCAAGTTGTATCGACAATTAATTTATATTAGAATATGCGCCAGCTTTGTTTTTAATAACCAACTAATTTTTAATTTTTTTCGCCATTTTGGTCCACCTCAAGTTGTATCGACAATTAATTTATATTAGATTATGCGCCAGCTTTATTTTTAATAACCAACTAATTTTCACTTTTTTGTTACAGGTAAGCTTCTGACAGTTATGAACAACACAACAGTAAGTTAAATTTAATTGAACGCCAAATAAGTCTGAACAAATTTGGAAAATTAAACCGAAAGCCATAAAACACTAATCCAGTTAGCTGCTAGAAAAACAAAACTCAAACTTAATTTCAAAGCTAAGCTCCGCTCCGCAGCTATGTCGGGACATTGCATCCTCGCCGGGCGTTGGCCTGCAGAATGCCGCGAAAATTAATTTCCAAATGTGAAATAGCACTACGCTTGTGGAGACCAGCGGCGCCAATGGACTGTCCGTAATAAATGTCATTAGAGCACGTGGCGTCACTCTGGGAACATGGCTGCCGACTCTCCGCATCCAATTATGTCTCAAAACTGCCGGACATAAATTTCAATAACACAATTTGTCACAATTTGTGGCAGCGTCGAAAATGCCGTCGGCTCTTTGTTTTTTGAATGCGGGCGGTATCGTAACAGTTCCATATTCCAACCCTTAATACGTCTCTGACAAGTTACAGCGGTTCGCACATCGTGTAAGGACACAATCGAATTTGCCCTGCAATAACTTACGACATTGCCATTTTGTAGTTCCCTAATGACTAAGATTTGTTTGAACTACATAAGATCACTGTTAGTAGAGTACCTACCTACTAATAAAATTAAACTTGTTAGTATGAATAATTAAACTAAACAATAATAAATATTGCATACATGCCTAGTAACCAGCACTGTTAATCTGAGCTTTATTACGCTTTATTTATAACCAACTTAACCGCATTGTAAAGTTCTATACTTCTAAGTTAAGAACATGATTTATACATATTTATTAAATTACTTTGCTGGTAGAAATTATAAGTACTGTAATCGCCAGTTCGTGTTATCAGCCATGGAATAAAATAAATAGGATAAATATTTCAATTGGAATACACATATATGTTATGGACCAATTGATTAATACGGCATTATTCATAATACCCAGACAATTTGAAAAACAGCCCAATTTGATTAGGTAATTTGCTAAAAACTATTGAAATAATTAAATAATATTGATAATAAAAAGAATAAGTTTATTTATTCACTGTTACAAAGCGAGTCTTAGAGCTATTGCATAATTATCTGGTCTGTAACAATTAAAACAATCAGTTTGTAAGGACGGTGGTCCCCAAACAAGGTAGGACCTGCATCTTGGGGTCCATCGTTTATTTTCATTGAAGCGTAGAATCCGGAACTATTACTTGTCCTCTCTTACATAACTCGGTCTTCGTCATAGTTATTATATTTAAATTTCTGTTTCATTAAGAATAATAAAATGGCATTTATTATAATATTTATTAGTCTATTGTTTTAGAAAATATTTATGTATTTTATTGGTTAGATAGTTTATTAATATCCGATTTTAATTATTGTTCATTTTTTTTGTACTCCTAACACTGTTGTGTCCTGTTTAACCTAATGGTTGACTGGTAGAGAATGCCTTGCTGCATTAAGTTCGCCTATGTACGAGTATCACCATTGTACACGAAGTTTAAATAAATTAATATTTAAATAACAGTTGTCATTAATATATCAAATTACTTTTGTATGGACATGTATATTCTACAGTTTATACTGAAACTGGTGTGTTAATTAAATGAAATAAACAAAACAATTAATTTTAAATAAAGCAATAAAAATTATGATATAAAAGTTTTAACCTTTAAAATATAAAATATAGGTTGACTTAAAAAGAAATAGAAAATATAGGTTGCAACTTAAAAAGAAATAGAAAATATAGGTTTTTGTGAGTTCGTTGTACAAGTGTGTAGTGTATGTACACTTGTAGAGTACTAGTGCCATGACCATTAGGTACAATGACCAGACAATGTGATAAATAATGAAGTTTAAATCAATATTCATAACCAACATTGCCCGATTTGACTTGACTCTATTCATATTGCCCGGGATTTATACATAGTGCCTTGATTAATCACTGTGTCCATGACACATACACGATAAAAAAATTGTATAAGAAAATCAAAAACGCACAACCCTTGCTTTTAACGAAGGCGCGAAACAAAAAGCCAACGGGTAGGATTTAAATAAAGCTACGAACTCACAGAAGGGAAACAAAAACAAATTAATTGTTATGATACAGTTGACATCGAGAGCTGGGTAACGTCGTAAGCGACGCGCTAGGAGCGCCCTCCGCCTGAGGCGTCTACGCCGCGAACTAAAATCACGAATTAATCGCCAATGAAAATTTCCGTCGAGCCGTGAAATTACAATTTAAGCGACGCCTGTTTATATGACGTATACGTAACTCAATGCTTTCCACCTATATTTTATGTGAGTTAAATAAGGAAATGAGATATTTACATAAGTCATTTAAATTTTATACAAATATGATTTTATTCAAAATAAGTAGCTTTCTGAAACCAAGAACGTTCAAAGCTTACGTTATTTCTTTGATTTCACTAACATAAAGGTAAAACTACCTAAGTATAGGGTTATTGATGATAATACTCAATTAACCTGTAAAAATATATTTAGTATTTAGCTTCGATTTCTGAATTAAGTATTTGTCAAACTACTTCAGCCTGAAAACCCGTAAAACTTTGGCATTCAAGTAATGTTTTGACATGTTTTCTACTCTTTCAGAAACTGGCCACTAGTCCGAATCCGAAAGTATTCGTTTTTTTTTTATCATGACTTATAAATCAAACCACAGATTAAAATCCATCTGATTCAGTAACTTAAATTTCCCTCAAACTAGGTAATTTCTCTAGCCTCAAATATGAATGTATTTAAAGCTAGGTATCCATTTACAAGTATAATTAGATATCGGGTATATCCCACCATTGCGGTGGGATATACCTGATATCTAATTATTATTAGATTATCGTCGCTCGGACATGAAGCCACAATTCGGCGCTACTTATACCGAAGCCTTGTGACGCCCTTACTCGATACTGACTCACACATTTATTACCTTATACGTTATAGGATTATCATATCGGCATTTTACTTGCTTCTATATTGTTTTTGATAGGTCATTTTCTTGTAAAAGTCGTAGACGAACATTATTTTTAGGCTATTTCAGTCAGAGTACATCCAACTTAGCACCAAACTTTTAAATTGATAAAAGAGTACATATTTTATCATGTCCGTTAAGTTTAAAAGTTTGGTGCACGCACATAGCTATAAGGATACAACGAAATATCTTAAAACAATTTAGTGTGAGCGAACCGATAAGAGGCAGTCCCTTAAACACATGTTAATATTTATCAGTTAATAGTTATGTAAAGTGTAGCTTTTAATAGGTATGTAATGCGATATTATCGTGTAATTTATCGACGCCGCCCCGCTGTCCGCGCTTATAACCGCCCGCCCGGCGCGGCGCAGGCCCTGTGTACCGCCGGCACAGCACGCGCGTGCCACCGCCGCTAGAGTCGTGCCCGCCATGCCCACGTCACCGCGCGACCGTGCCACTCCGCCACTCCTGCCATATCACTTCCAACCTCCGCCGGCCGCGGACGCACTCTCCGAGCAAAACAATTCAAATCAAACATTCCATTAATTGTACGTCTCGCGGCGATAACGCGCGCCGTTTTATTACTCCGTCTTTTATTTTCGTTTTTATTTCGCGTCTCCTAATGCAATTGCACTCGAGCAGCGCGGACTATATTATTTTTTACGTTGTTATTCTTGTTTTTATTGGTTTTGTGCGTAAGTGAAAATGGAGGCGGGCTATGAAATGGTGAGTTGTTAGCATTTATAAATTATTTGATTTACTTTTTATTACTTCCGTTTTGCTTTGGTTTTTTGTCTTAAGTTTTTTTAATTTTCTTTCAGTACGTTTAAGATGTTTTATGTTCTTTTGCGGAACAACAGTAATGTAATGAAACCAATTTAGGAACTGTCTTAATTTGACTATCCGTGAAACGTCAAACATAAAGCAATCTTAACTATAATATACCATTACGTACCTACATACAAATCTGTAAGCAACAACAATTCAACTTGTGATCCCGAGCACTCTCCACTCAGGCGCATTGTGAAGCAATCAGCGACAACATCCATTCCATTAGACCATTTAAACTTGTCACAGAAAGCGACAGTAAGCGTACAATAAATTCCTATTCACGGATGTATCACTAATCTTCACAATTAGATATGCTTTTGTACAATAATCTTCACTGATTCAAATCTACGTGAATAGGGTTGAAACGCGTGTTAGCTTAACTATTCACTGAACCTACTTGTATAATCTTCCGCTACCGTTGAGTCTACTTAACAAATATCTACAGTCTAGGCAATCGCCGAATATAGATCTAGATAAAGTTATAAGAAGGTCTAGATCCTAGATCTTCTCAAAGTCTTTACAAGCATTAAGAATCAGCTCGGTTCTCTTTATTGACTTACTAACATATTCACCCGTTCCCACATATTTAAAGTTCACATTAACTCCATTCCATAAACATCGGTTATCATCCCGAACAATCCTAATAGCTCCTCGCATTATGTTCCCATAATACACAAGTATTTCATTCAGTTATCGATTGAGTGGCTTCCCTTTAGCCAGATAGCAGATGATAAGATACTTTATCTCGTCCGGCCCGCCCCCTGCCTGTCACTCTCACCCTGGTATCAGAAAAAAACCATAGCGCTTAATGATGATGCTTAAAACAAGCAACCGAGCAACGCTTCTATGAATCGGAACTTTACAGCAGTTCGATAATATAGTCGTATGTAGGTGCCTAAAGCGTGTAGCACGTATGCCTGATAAAATAAGGCACGATATTACAAGCGTATGGTTGTAACGGCCTTATAGAACCATAAAACATTGAGGAGATTTAACGGCCCTTATTGAGAGAAGAATTGTTGTGAACACATGCATTCTTATTTAATAGAGACGTGTATTGAGCCCAAGTGAATTAAATAAAGAGTAGTACTACTAGTAGATTTTCTCTTTGTTAGACAGCCATTTTGAGTACAAAATTAATTAAAATGTAATCTTTAATAATTTTACTGCTGCCGAAGCGGTCGAAATATTAACACCCAACAACAGTCGCAAATAATTTTTAATCCTCCTAAGTGATGAATTTTTATTGTAGGTAACGTTCGCGGGCACTCGGGTACTCTAAATTCTCAACTTAGCGTCAAATTAATTCGAAACACGTAACTTTGGACCGATATCCAAAAAATATCGTTAACGATTAGTATGTAGCGAAATCATTGGCCGCTATTTTCCCGGTAGATGTTCCACGCTGCACGTGAGTGCAATGCCGACTACGGAACAATAGAGCACTAGGCACAAGAAGCTACCTAGCTCTTTAATAGACCATTATTTTCCTAGTCTCTCAATACGCATTGCAAGACCAAGAAACGCGGCTGTTTTGTTTTATAAACAAGCGCCTTTGTGTGGCCACACTCATACCTACTCATAACTTGCTCGATTTACTCATATCGTAAGGAATTGTAATTTCTTATTATTAGACTCTGGAAACAAGTATGATTCAAGGCAAGAAATTGAAACACATTAGAATTTCAAATTGTTCAAAATGTTGCCTTCATAATATGCCCGCCGTAGATTAATGAAAAGATAGACTGAACATAATTTGCCATGTAGAATTGTTGTGACGTAAGAATGTCTCGATCAATTAAGAACAGTCATGCGAGCGGCTAACTCTCTAATTATCTCTAGTGGTTTCCTCAAAACTACGCCATCCATTAGGAAAGTTAGTTCGTGGCCGTTGGAACACCTCAGGCTACGTTACAACGTCATCCGATATTAGTCATCTGAGTTCTGAGCGCTTTGAGGAAAATACAACAGAGAATATAATATCCGACGAAAACATTTCATTTGTGTGACGCCACAATTGGTTACTCACTCTAAACCGATAGGAAGTTAAATAAAACAAAGGACAAAGAAACTATCCCAACGCCACGTACTCCTTCAAGTGCCTATATGATAGAAAAAATAAGATATAAAAAACAGACTTCATAGTTATTTTAAACTGCTTAGCAGGCAGAGCATCATTTACTAGTGAGTTATCGTATTTCTACAATATCGTTCGTAATTTCGTACCACGTATATGCAATATATTATTATACAACAACGTATTACGATCTGAGCGTACACCATATCCCGCCGCCATCTATTTTTCCCAATACATATTGCTGTGTAAACAAGACATTAGTTATACCTGGATTTGCGGCAGTATCATCCCTTTCCACCAAACGTATACAGAGAAGGTGAACGTCACTAGTTGGTATAGGGAATACGATCCTGGCACAAATTGATTGAGAGCGACATTTGATATAAAATTGTGTTGTGATTGATGCGACCCCGCCTCAGCGCGGCTCCGCTAAGTGCTCTGTCGTGGTGTCGCCTATATGTACGCACCCATACCATACACGTATGTAAGGCCATTAGATACATACCGAAAGTATACGTCCGTAACGTAACAACTAGATACATCTTATATTATGTACTGATACACGACCAAGCGGGTTTGCCGAGTAATCTTTTTTATATATTCATATCACCACATTGTCCCTTCACGGCTGAGTAAACGATAGGTGATCGACCTCATCATTAACCTGCCTTCTTTGCGATACGATCTGCTAAAGGCGCGTGTCTGAATTTTCCTCTCTTGGCGTCCCATCGTGGTATTATAATCAACTGGCTCATTTCCTCCTCATTGAAAACACGATATCTGAAATTATGTAAACGTGAACAGTATAAGACTCAAGTTTTAGGACTCTACGATGTTGTAGATGCTCTTGCTTTCATGTTTATGGTTGTGTTATTGTTACCTTCCTTTATTATCCTCAAACACTTTATTATCTGTTAAAACTCTGATGGCCGCCGTCAAATAATGTGCTCATAAATTCGAAGAAATTTCAAATTAAACATAATAAAATCATATTTTTCCGAACATTTCCAAGTCTACGTCAGTTTTACGTGAAACTGACAGCTTGTCTTAAAACTTTACTTCATTTCGCGGCAATTCAAAGAGAGATAGAGCTTATTTTTCTAGGTCATTCAACGCAAAAGGGTGAGCCGAAACGTTCGACAAATTACTCCACTGGTACGCTTAATTTACTTTACAAATGCTTTTAAAGTTTTCAGCTGAATATCTAATTGGTTAGAGAAATTCCCTATTCAATGCGATTTTGTGATAATGTTTTGGAGAGCCGTGGTAACTTTTCATAGCTGAAAAATATTATAGATATTTACCTATTCTTGGCTAATATCATCAACTTTGACATACAAGCACATAGATTTGCTATAAACGACATATAATCGACTATGCATGGCTGTGCTTAGACCGATCCATCACCCTCTGGATTCATAAGGCTACGTGCAGATGTCCCGTGTACGTTTATAACAGACGCGTTATATGTTCGCCATGATATAATACATACTAGTGTACACACGGCTTAGTTGGCGACACTGCCAGTATTAATTTGCGTTACGGTTACTTATTATATTGTATATCTTTTATATAGCCTAGTCAGACATGAGATAGTCTGAAGCTGAACTGTTGATCTGTAATATCAGTAAATATAATACTTAGGTACGTATGTGTAAATTTAAAGTGTCCAATTCAATGAGTTATTATTCTTACACCCTGCAAGTACTCTTACTTCCTGTAAGAGAAAGTAACAAGTGCATATAACAAGTTTTTAACATATATGTTTATAGTAGATCCTCGCTTCAAACGAGGCTTCGAAATCACATGGTAGAGCTTCGTGGCTTTTTCAAAGTATTTGCAAAATAATGTGCGATACAATTTTAATGTTTTGTGGTGACATGATAGCGGTGTGAACGCCGGTAACATCGCATATCTATCGGTAGCTTTATGCTTACTTCCCGCAAGCACACGCTGCGCCACGCCCTGGCAGCAAGTGAACGATGACGTGATTCCAGCGATACATCGCCCTGCACGGTAATATTGTGTCGCGGGACCGACTGATAACTCCGGCCCTTCGGCAAAAAATAAGGTCGCCCGTTTACACGAGAGCAAAGGCTTTAAGTGACAGATACTAGATAAATGTTACGACGCATTAGATAAGGGCGGAGCGCATAAAACGGTCGGGTAAATCTCGTGTAAAAACTGCACTTAACATTTTAATATATAGAATATTGAACGTTGACATGAAGGAGCGTGGAACAGGGATGTAATTATTGAGTATCGGGTAACTTTGCGAATTCTAGGACAGTCCCCATTTCATTATGCAGGGGTGTAGCGGACAGGCGTCGCTCGCCTAAGTTAGATTGAAGGCGACGACGCGGCGACGGCAACGCGAGCGCGTGCTTTAACTGTATCCCGGCTCACTTAGACCAAGATTTACACCAACTTGGCACTGTTTTCGAAGCCTAGACACTGACACTATGTCATACAGCGTGTTTTACTTATGAACACTCAATCTACAACTACGCATAGCGCCTCAATATAAAACTTTCTACAAATAGATTCAATTTTCTTTTACTTCAATATAAATTAAATAGACTGATACCTATCGAAGGCCGTGCATTGATACAAGAGTCAATTAGATCGCCGCGTTGGTTTCAAGAGCCAATTTCATGAAAATATTACGAGTGGGTGCATACGTTTGAGTTTTATGATAACATCTCATTACAAATGCTATTTTAAGATCATTCATATATGTATCCGTCGCAGCGTAAGTATTATTGTATGCTATCACAGCTTCCTAAGGACAAAAGTAACACACAACAGATTACTGAAAACTGATGCTTTGTTGAGTACACCAGCCCCTAGTTCTCTAAAGTTTCAGTCTGTCAATCCCTACGATGGGCAAGGGGACGACGTGATTCAAATGCTTGAAGGACCAAAATGTACGCCCACCCTAACATACGTCACGTAAGGCCGCAGTAATGTTAAGGGTGTGCCAGTACATGAAAGTATATGATAAGTTAAAGGACCTACTAAGACCTTACAGCCTAACAGTCCCTACGACCCTAAGACCTATAAGCCCTACAGTCCTAACCTACCATGTACCTAGTAGGTGATAAATAAATATATAGATAAGTTCAGGATTTCTGCACTATGCGACCTAAGGTTACAGACGGATAGTGGGTAGGAATGCCAGGTTTGGGAAGAGTACACTCACTGCCAGTCCAGCAGACTCACGGGACTGATCAGAGATGGCTAAAGGTGTCTTGGCCTCAGTGAGGGGTAATGACACAAGAATATGAATTCAAATCTGATTTATTAACAATATTTTACAGCTTATATACTATTTTGTCTTAGTACACACTAATGTACAAATTTATCTGTGTCCTATGCGTGTAAGATGCAACCAAACAGTATTTTATCTGGGCCACGCGTCAGCCGGATCGAGTGCTAAATGAATGTCCAAAGATGACATTGAACAATACTAAATCTTCATAATTTCAGCCGAAAGACTGCTGGACGTAGGCTTCAATCGGTTCAGTGCTTCCCGCATCCAGCAGATTCGTTTGTATTAAATAAAATAATTTAATTTAACTCGTGCGTAATCTTTTGTCCAGGAAGCCTTATCATATCAGTCGATGACAGATGTCAGCCGGATGTGTTGTGGAGGGAAGTACGCTGGTGGGCGACTTCCGTCGTCGCGCGCGCATGTCCGGCGAAACGCGATACCGACAGCGAGCTGGCTCGGGTTCCACACCGCGGCTCGCCTTACACGTAGCGAACCTAACGCAAAACACTTCTAACTACAAAAGTATTAGTTAATCTTGTTAGTTCAAAACTCGTTTCCTCAAAAACAAAGTGTTAATACAAAGTTACAGCGATATCAAACATTAGGCTAATTCTAGACACATTCAAAATAACCGCGCGCTGTAATAAACAGTTAAAAACAAATGGAGAAACCTCACAATTGTTCTAATTACCGCCTCCGTTACCAAATCACGAGAAAATTCACGCCCTCAGCCCTCCACGTCACAATGAGGGAATGGAAGAAGCCTGTGAAAAAGCAAATTAAATTAATTGTGATGTAAACGAGGGTAGGCCGGGCACAGTGCGTACTGTAAATAATAGATGGCGTTGCCTTCGAACCGCACCCCTTTACAATACAATTTTATTTGCCGTATAAAACGTTGGCCGCGTGTGGCATTACTTACGTACTTAATAAATAAATCGAATCTGTCGCTGTGTTACATAAAACTGTTTGTATTTTATTGCCGAACAAAGATGTTATAAACGAAGCCATGTATTTTATTTCTTTCTTCCAAAAGAAGGTACATGTGTTTTTCTGATCGTCTTTCTTTTTAGTATTTTACTTTTCCATAGATTTTAAAGTAGTATGCCAAAGTGGGTCATAAAGTTGAGAGCGGTGTGCGTAACAGAAGATAATAAATTAATATGTAGCTAATTAATAGCAAGTAGTGGTCAAGACTCGAAGGTGAAAGCTATAAGAGTGTTTATTATGAAAACATCGTGTTCCTCGCGCTGAGGCCGAAATAGTCGGAGTAAGACGTTCGATCGGTTTACAAGCGCTCCACAGCGCGCTATTTTGGGCGCTCCATCAAACAAGCGTCGATATCGCTCTTATGGATTTATACAATGATTTGAACATAATTCTTGTTGCGGTGTCGGGATTTTTAGGAAAAACTATTGACACGGATTTTTCTTGTTACCGGACTCGATCGTTTAGGTTATTCAATTTGTTCTCACGATAAATGTTCTTACGATAAGACTACCCCAATCGTGTTCTTAAAACAATGTTGTGTAAATCTACGAGTGCATGTAGATTTTCCATTGTAAACTGTTGAAAATTGTAATCAGTTCACCAATTTATCTTAAACGCATTATTTTCTATGTATAACTTATTATGCAAAACCAACCTCAAGAAAGAAGCCATCATCACCAATAAAGAAGATAAGAAGACCTCTTAATCTCGTACCCGGTTACTCACTCAACCTGGGTGTGATGTGTGCACTCGTTGCTCGGCCCATCACAACCTCCTTGAGTGAGCGATCGTGGATGAGACATACAACGGCTCCAGAGAAGAATCGACATGAAACGCAACAAACTTACTCAATGTCACCGCAGACACAACGCAACTGCAAACTGGTCGAGCAGTTTTATTGATTTATTGGCGTATAGCGGAGTTCATAATATAAGATCATTTTCCGTGGCATGCGTCAAGTCACCTATCTGACACGTATATTTTTCATATTCTTTTATCAGTGAAAACTTCTACGCGGACCCTTACCAGCTCAACGAACTTTAGGATTAACTCAATTTGTTACGTATGTAGGAACTTATCTATATATTTGTTGAATTCAAATTGACGTTTATGTATTCTCTATTTCGGAATCTTCTCTTTAATATGCTCACACTTTACGATGTCTATGTTTGGAGATTGACTAACTGTTGATAAAAGAATACAGGAGTAGATACAGCAAGCAACGCTTTAGCCTGTAGTAAAATTCAATGAGGTGTATCAATAAGTACGCATCTTGTCGAAATTTTCATAGAAAAACGTTTGGCCTGCCGGTCGGCAAAAATAGCTTCACGGACATACAGAAAACAGGCGCGCATCGATTACGTGATTTATGCGTTATTGGCTACCGATTTGGCGGTTTACGACATACGATCGAGGAACATAAGTAGATCACAAACCGGATATATGTCAAATGATAGATAACAATATGCTGCATATGTGGTGGCACAATGCACCTGCAGAGCATTGTGCTCGTGGTAAAGAAGATTCGCAAACATCGTTACCTGAGAGCCGTACTCTGTTTACGTCAAGTAGTGCTTTTATCCTTCCCTCTATTCCATTTAGCGCAGTTATTGTTGAGCACAAACCGCTTAGCGAAATAAATACAAACTAGATATGTATTATTCTGGGAATTCAATACGTATTTACTTGGTCATTTTCCTTTGAGAGTAAAGCTTTATTGGGTACTGAAAAAACTCACTAAATATTTTACAAATGTTTCAACTGTGTCCCTGTAACTGTATGTTAAAACTTCTCAGAAACTACTGCAAAGAATTTGGTATGCTTTTCACAATCATGTAAAGCATTTTCCGGGAAAGTTTTGCGCATATTGTGTGGACAGTAGACCCGGTCCTTTGCCGCTTCTTTTGACATGGGGAAAACCAGAATATTTATTGTAATTAAAACGTAAATGTTGTATGAATCATCAAGTGTAAGTACTGCAATCCGCCCATAGTTTCCGCATAATCTCTAATAACTTGAATGCTTCTTATAGTATTGTTATGGCAGTGCTTGCCATATCAAGCGGTACAGTCATCAAGTACGCAATAGTTATCTGCCATTATCTGGCTGTTACACCTGGCCGCATTGATATGCGCTTACTGTGTGCCTGATTAGCCATGCAATATTTCACACTTAGACACCGATTGTGTTCGCTTTACACCTGTCCGATTGCATCTGCCATCTGTTGTTATAATTACACGTACGTCTTGACACATACATGCAGCCACATAATTAGACATAGCTATATAATAAATATAATGAACGTACAAATATGTCGAACGTACATATTTAACGTACAATACATTCATATTGAACTACTCATTTCATCTTGAATGATAGACTGCAATGTTCACACGGTTGATGGAAAATTTCTGTATTTTTTTCTTTGCTTACAGTTTTTAACATCCCACCTGTTTTTATAATCCAAACCGCTGATACATTTATTATAACCACCTTGTAATATATGCGTGTACAATGTTTTATGGTTCATAAAATAATGTTCCGCCTATTAAGAACGTAGCTCAACCAACTAGTGTATCAGCTCGATGATACACTAGTCTCGATTTCAGAAACTCAAAACTCGAATCATTTATTTCAAATAAACCATTTAGAGCCTACTTTTGAATTGTCAAGCAAAAGATGAAGCTAGTTGCCCCTTCGCAAGCGTCGGTTGATCTTTACGGAGAAGAACGTTCAAGAAACTTCAAGGACACTTGTTTCAATTAGTAAATAATGATTATAAATTATTTGGTTACATCATTCATGTTGGAAAATTGCATATCTAATACCATTAAACGAGAAATTCTTTTATATATATAATCTGAATCTCGGAAACGGCTCCAACAATTTTAATGAAATTTAGTATGGGACTTTCGGGGGCGATAAAACAATCTAGCTAGGTTTCATTTTTAGAAAACGTCGCTTTCTCTATTTTCACTCGAGCAGAGCTCGGTCGCCCAGGTACTATATGTATATGTGAGAACGATGTACATGACAACTGCACCTTACATACATTACAATTTGCATATACAATGTACAGTGGTGTACAGCCGTGTCTTGCCATGTGTGTAACTGGTGGGCTTATCCGGCAGGCGCTGGCAACTCGCGCATTCGTAGCAGTTGCCAACTAACAGGCCTACGCGGCTAAGCCGATATCAGCCGTCGTCGTCGCTCTTCGCGCTAGGTGCTACGTGTAGCCGTCTCGCGTAGCTACTCGACTCTCGACTACGACTACCGACTACGAGAATTACACTTTCATTACTCCGATAGGCATTTATCGAATATTTTATGTGCTATTTGCTTTGTTGTGGGTTATATAGATTATTGTTTCATTTATAAGGTAATGCTAATATAATAAATAACTTTTAATGTTCTATAAACTGGATGATACAAAAATGTAAGAACATATCCCTTTAAGTAAACCATGATTGCATTTGTAAAGCAAATGTAAAAAAATGGCTGCTAATTATATGTAGATACTAGTTTGGAGAAATTAATAAAAATGTAAATAACAATACAGACAAACATTACCTACAAGTAAATCTCTTCTATTGGTACAAGAGTATTGTCAGTAATAACAATAAAAGTTAATACAAAAACATCAGGTTATTACTACGACGAAACATTAAAGGCCAGCGGTGTAATTGTTAGGGCGGTTCCACACACGCCGGTAATTTGGCAACGGCGACGTCGCGTCTATTGCAACACCAATTTCATACCGACAACGTGTAGCTGGAATTGCTTTTATTATACACGCTTACATCGACCGTACTGCAGTCTGTAGCAACGCATTGTCATTAGCAGGCGATATTCTTGGCAATTAAAAATTGGCAAAATAAAAGGAAATTTTCCCTAAACTGTTCGTATGGTCGCAACCATGTCTCAAATAGTTAAGGATTCGGTTAAACGTAAAAAATATTTATGTATCTATATCTTCAATAGGGATTATTCCCGGGTAGAAAAATGATGATTCTATTTAGTCCATTAATGGGATTATCAAATAATATTGAAACCGATTTTTTTTTTATAATCTTTAGGCTCGCGTTTGACCACTATCTCGCCTGAACATTATTAACTAACTTAACATTTATCTTTTGCTTTTTCAAATAAATAAAAATTGACAAAGATAAAGCGCATCAAAGTTCAGGAGTCGGCTTGTGACGTCACTTTGTCAGTATAAAGTGTAGCACACCGTCACGTCACACGGTATTTCAATGCGCTTTTATAAAAGAAAAATACGTGTCCAATATTTTTAAGTTTACTAACTGAAGGACTAAATAGATATTTTTTGTCAACTACCCTATTCAGCAAGCAAAGCAAACCTACCCTCTAATTGATGATTACAAATGTTGCACCTCAAACACAAACTTTCCCACATATTTACTGTCAATGTTTTCCTTTTAGTTAGATAGCCAAGTTGAAGATTTGTTAGTTATGTACTGGCAGGTAACAATATAATTTGCACGTGACTCCGTCTAGTTCCACACTTGACAATGGAACTTTGTTAGCGGCGCGCGCTGTCCAGTAATTAATCAACTTGTTTAGTCGCGATTGAGGGTTATCACAGCGCGCTGCAAGGTGCCGCTAATTGTCAAACTTTACCGACGTCCGTCATACATATTTATTAAAAATTAAACTTTTGTACTCGATTCAACTCGCAGAAACTTTAACCTTGACGTGAAAGAAAATCTTTTGATAAAATGCTAGCATTATTCTAGACGTTTATACAAGATAGTGCTCTTAAAACAAGCCAAAACAATTTCACTTTACAATTTAAATAAAAAAGCCCCCTAAGTCACTTACGGCGAGAAGAAACGAGAGTCGAGTGCAATTTTAGGGCCGACACTACCCCTCTAGGAAATTGAAGGTGTTTGCTTTGAGAACATCTGCATAGGGTTGAGTTGTTTACCTTCGCCGGCCGGTCTCAAGACAATTTATTTGAAAGATGTCGCCACGCAATCCACTCAGCGATAACAGCCGATACAAATACCCGACCTAGAATAACCTGGGTATAAATCACTCTGAGGAAATAAGTTGGCCGACCCATTTACCTAGCTGGACATGTGTTTAAACAACGTCCCGCACTCCGCAGTACCGAGACCGAGACCGATGCCGATACCGGCGATGCCACTCACGGTGACGATATTGTGAAAGCTTCTCTATTGATGTTGTTCAATTGAATGGTAACGTCGAAAACGTTTTGCATATCTGTTTTGTTTGTTCCCACTTAACTTCAGAAAGTTGTAGCGTTGTTTATGACAAACATTTTACCTGATCGCGGAAAGTTATCATATTATCCGACTTGTTTACGTAAACAAATGATAAAGTCATTTGTCAAATAAGTACCTTTAGCATTACAGTAAAATAAAGAGGATAGAGATCTTATTTTTAGGGTTCCGTATCCGAAGCGTCCAAGCGAAACCCTATTGCTGTCACTCACGTTTCTGTCTGTCCGTCATCAGTCAGATAATTTTTCACAGATTTTTTTAACTTCCCATTGACCTACGAACTTGAAACTTGGTGATAATGTTTATTATTACGTATACTTTACTAACAAATACCAATATATTGATAAGTCTGAATTTTTCTTTGGTACGGTACCGTAAATATGCGAAGCCCGACACGCACTCGGTCGTTTTTTTTAAACTGCTGTCAGTAATACTAAGTGATTAAACGGTATTCAATAATTAAAATCAATACAAAATATTAAACTTGATGTAATGAAGTCGAAAGTTCAGAGTCGATTGATACTCAAATTGGATTCAGCGTTTGCAAATTTTGAGCACCGTTAAATTCGTGAGAACGGGCCCTGGAGCATAATATTTCACGGAAAACGTGATACGTAGAGTGATTTCGTTAGTCACAAGGAAATTCCTAATTACGGGAGATGGCAAAATAAGAGAAAATTGTATTAAATCGCGGGTTATCTAAGCTCTCACTCTTATTATTTCGGAGATGGAGCGCGACGACTTCGAAATTTACTTAATTATGTTATAAAGATACTGATCTGAATAAAACGGAGCGCCGAAAGCCGACGAAATAATCGTCTGGACCGACAGACAATTGGTATCTCATCGCGCGGCTTCAGACCGAGACAAGCTCCATTTTATTATTTATTGCTTTCGTCACAAACGAGACCTTTTTTTGCTAAGTTTCAGATGCAAAAGACGTCTAAGCAAAACAATCCACTTTGATAAACATTTACCTGAAGACGATCGATCAAACGTGATCCTCGAAACAAGTTCGATTTTCTCGTTTATTAGTGTTATAGGAAGTAGTGGAGTGCTGTCATAACAGTACACACGGTGCAGTCTCAATTTCGTTAGCGGGCGCACGTACAGCGTCGCACGTCGCCTGCTGAAATAGAAAACGGCCGGTGATTAATTGGCAATTACTCCAACTGGCGAGTAATTCCCGCGCCCACTTGTCGCCGAGCTAAGCTCGCATATTATTTTTCCATCGAGTAAATAAATTGATCGTGTGTGCTGCGAACAAAATACAATCAAACACTTAAGGCGTGGGTAATCAATATTTTTGTGATTTCATTACGAACAATCAATATTGATTCGGGGTTTTGATTTTGTATTTCAGCTATTAATGTTCAAAAATACCCACGGGCTATAAGTTATTTGCTGCCTGAAAATCATTAGTTTCGATCTATTTCTAACAGGCATAGTATGAGAGAGACATGAAGTCCCTCATAGTTTCAGTGAATAACCTACTCTTCACATTCAGATAATACGTGTGCGTAGTACATTATTACTTCTATGACTCTTCATTCTTTCATATCATTATAATTATCCGAACATATCGACTCGTCTTTCTAACCATAAATTATCTATAAATTTGGATAATTCGCACCGAGTATAGTGTTACTCCGATGCAAAATTGTAATTTGCTGAGATATAATTCAATATTTAGCGAGATGTAATTGAATATTTTTCCAATTTGTCGCGCGTAATGGGGCAAGATTGAGTTGACGGTCCCCACGGTGAGCGGCGGGTTTGGCCGCGCGACTGACGACGGTGACGACGCGACCGACACGATACCGCGACACGCCGGCACCCGATGTCGATGTTCACATTTACATACACCCTTTTTCATCATTTAAAGCGATATTCTTGTAGTTAAAATATACAATCGCTATTTTTTTAATCGATATTGGAGTTTACTTTGAAATCGCATCCATTGATTTACTTATTTATTTTATTTTATTTTGGCATCAAACAGTCATATACGATCAATATAATTAAGAAAATTGGTTACTTACAAAAGACCTATAGTGCCGACAATGAGAAATAATGGTAAAAATAAGTACAATAAACTCTTAACAAAGAAAGACGTGCAAGAAATACATATTAATTTGTGTATCAGAACATAAGTTCAATGAAACATCATTATCTGTTTACAAAGTAAAGTGAAGGTAGACAAAGTAAAAAAAAGATAAGTTTTAATTAGGTGATATATCTATTTTTAAGTTTTTGTTTAAGGCTATTAAGAAAAAATTTAAAAAGATCTATGTCTGTAAGTTCTCTTATAATTGTTAGTGGAACGATTGATGTGGGATATTTTTAATTATGTGCATAATAAGCTGCTTTAAACCAAATTCAGTCAACAAGTTATTGAAAACAATAAGTCACTCTCAATTATTTGCAAGACATCAAACCATAATGAGAAGGAAGTGTTTAATATCTACTTGCCCAGCATTTAGTAGACGTGGGATGCACGTCATGCCCCCGTCTACACCCTGGGATTACACCGAACACTCCAACATACTCTATGCACGTCACGCGCTATGTTTTGAGCAACCGACAAAAACGCCTCATCTTTCATCGCGCGATTTCCTTCCAAATAGCTTTACGGTCCCCCTAATGTTACTCAATCATTATTTAGATATCATATAAGGATTTCGGTTACATGTCACATAGTGTAAAGGCGATTTAAATAAATTGCTGTCTCCTCTAAGGGCTTCTATCACGTTGTTTTAATACGACATCAAACGCGATTACAGGATTGTTTATTTAAATAATGTGCATTGCTTCATAAAGCAATTAATGAATTAGATCGTTATAAAGCCAGACACCTCGTCGGCTTTTCATGAATATCGTCTTAGAATATTTACTACATTATACACCGCCTTTTCTCCTAGTTTAAGTTATTCCTGTTATTGCACTTTGACGTAGCGACGAGGATGATGCCGGCTACGTCACGTCGACTCATTCCAGCGGCGATCGCTCCTGGCATACTAATATTCTCTGCGAGCGATTCCATGTAATTCCAGTCGGTACTCCGCCTCCGATTGTGCGCCAGCCAGTATCTTGAATATGTTACTAGGGACCTACCGAGCGCTCTGCCGAATGCCTCCGAAATGCCGATATCCAAATCTGTGCAGTCACGTTATCACAACTACGTGTGTTACATAACTTGTCTACTAACTCAGGCCGTTCATTAAATTAAAAACAATTAAAATACGTCTGCTCTATGACGGAACTGAAAACGGATACCTATAAAAAAACCACAGACCCACAAAACTTTTTAGTTTTTATTACGCTCAGCCATTAAACGCATTGAGTTCTTTTTAAGTTAATAGCTCCATAATATTTGTTCTATCTACAAAATAATCCGCCCTAGCTTGAAGCCTACAGCGTTATGGCTTGACGTGATTCAGCACTCGTAATTCGTATCAGCCTGAGGCTAAACAAACTCAGCTTATCGCATAACATAAATTGGCAACACGTCGTTAAGGCGACCCGCACACTGCGAGCCGCGCAGCTTTATCAGCGGCCTCTCGTAAACCAACGCCGTCTGTTATTGCAGCTCGGTTGCGACATTTCCCGAGACTTTTTTCATATCGCAAAACGACTGCCGATTGTAACGCTAACCGGCGACCGGCGACCGGGACGCGGCAGTCGAACCGCGTAAACGATTTGGCTTGTGCCGATAAATATATCCATTTGGCAATGCTCGTATCAACTGAAAAAGCGCGCCGCCTTGAGCGCTGCTGTAATTAGAGGCCAATCGTAAAACGAAAGGGTTGCGCCGGAACGTCCCATCTGATAATGAGCGCGACTGGCGCGGCTCCAGCCGCCGCCACCGCTCATATTAGGCGGTCTCTCCGCCGCTATCGTTACGACTTTCACACTTTTACGAGTTGTTTAGTTTACAGAGCCGGCTGTGTACGAGCGCGTGCATTGCCAAATGCTAGTTCGCGGCTCACCGCGCGCGACCGCTCCCTAAATATCGCCACCGCTACGTGTTAATGAGACGTACGCTTCAGCCTCGTTTGGCATAGCGCGGAGCCTGCCGCGCACGACGCGACGCCCCGCGCTACATTACCTAAATATCTAGCCGTTATGCCACTCCATATTACGCTCCCCTTTAGTTTTATTGTTCGTAAACTGTGATTTTTCCTCCGATACGAAAGCAAACAGTGTGGTTTTTATATAAAATAAAAGAATATTTTCCTTGATAGCTATAACGATCTGTTGGCATCCGTTTACAATAACAGCGAAAGCTTCATTCCCGACGATATCAATTTTGTTCAGTGGCTCTTAATTAACATTTTCTTTTCTTTCGTTTCCAGGTGAGTGAGGGAGCGAATACAAAACCAGGCAGGCTTTGTGCGGCGCGCGCGGCGCCCGCTACACACAAAAAAGAATATTACACCGCTTTCAATTCGAACACACAGAAGAAAAAAATATGATCTGCACTTTTGTAAACGCAAATGAGGTTCGCTTTGTAATTTGGGACTTAATTTAAATATTGTTTCAGACCAACCGAACTGAAACAGGTGGGTAATTACGCAACAATTGGTTTAGTTTCATTAATAGGCAATCGCAAAAACCTGTTAGGTGTGAATGTAAACGTGTTTTCGAAAGCAACAAATAACGAAACCGTACCTGAGCCCACAATGGTTAAACTTTCATATAACACAAGTACATGTTCCATTTATTCTGAGGAACATGATAAACTCCTGCTTGTTGATATACGAGCGACCCGATGGCAGACAGAGATTATCTCAATGCTCCTCTGCTATACAAACGGGCTTCACCTTCGCTGGAACACGAAAACTAGTTTCCACGAACTACTAGTCGCAGACAGGCAAAATGATTTAATGCTTAGGTGCCAACTCTGGAACCTTTCGAAGTCTGCAAGACATTATTCATGAAAAGTATTATCACAAGTTGAATTCTTTTATTGCTCAGAGCAACAACAGTACTACAGAAGTGCAGAATTTTATATTGCTTTAGCGAAATTTTATTGAAACGTAGGTAGATAAGTAACAAAATTTAACGTAGGATAAGCAACTTGGCTACTTAGATAGGTTACACACTAAACGGTAAATCACCCCAATGCAACAACGGCGGGAAAAAGGTAAGCCTTTCTAACTAACTTTTTATCCATGAGGCAATAAAAAAAATACAGACCAAGTAAGTGTCGGACTTCGCACATTAAGGGCTCCGTACCAAACCGCAAAAACAAATTGCTCCCTCTTTAGCTGTATGGGTATCTTAAAAATATTTAAAAATATTTTTTGACAATATGCATAAACTGTAAAAGTTTGAAGACTGTAACTTCAACCATCTGGCTGTAAAACCTGTGTGACAGACGACAGACAGACGTGAGTGACAGCAAATATGGCTCTGTTTGGACCCTTCGGGTACGGAACCCTAAAAAGAATGCCGTGGTCTATCTATTTATTATGGCACGCATATCGACCCAAAATAACCATAACATAGTCCCGTAATTCAAATTAATGCGTTGCATAGATCTCGAGAAAAACTTTTGACTCGAGAAAAAATAAGAGTAGAGATAATAAAATAAGGTCAGAAATCAGAACCCCAAAAATACTAATCATCAGACGATTTCGTGACTCATTTCTAATGAATACTTGTGCAAAGCTCTTTTTTTGAAAAACCTAAAAATAAATCGCTTATTTTAAGTAGATTCATAAATAAAAATGACATCAGAAAGTACATAACATATAATGCAGGAGTTAGACAAGCTCACATACCCGCGTTACATAACAAAGACACTTCATGCGGACTCCGACCTTCGAACCCAGGAGCGGTTGAACTCTGAGCATGTTCAGTAACCTCGCGGTCGACGGCTCCTCAAATAAAATTATATCGCAGTGATGCCATGTACTACAGAATACACACGATCGCTCCCCAGCGAGAACGAGAATTGAAACCAGTTCAGGTATAGCCCACATTTCTCAGATTATAATACTACTACATATTTTCAAAATCGAATTTTCACGGTATATAAAGTACATGAAAATTTTCTATGTTCAGCACTACGATAATTCTCACATATTTTCAAAAGCTTCCTTCCTTTGACTAAATCATTTTCAGTATTTTTTGAAACATGAATGATTTCATACCTGAAAGCAATGAATTTCATTGCGTTTTCTTCTAAAACAATAAAATATGCTGATGTATGTCAACTGCAGCAAACATAATATTCCTGAAATCGCTGAAGCATTATTTTTATGGTTCATTTGACAAGTTGTTTACGTGTTCCCGTCCCCATCCATTATGCGATTTGGCTTACTGGCATAATTCAGAGATTCGCGGTCACCTGCGTGACGCAAGCTTGAAGACAAAAGGTGCTCGTGCGGGCATGCACCCCGGTCCCGTAGGGCGCCGCCCTCGAGGACCTTGCACCCTCGCTTTATCTCTACGCTACTTTATTTAAGATAATGCACTTTTACGTAACTTCGTTCGTTTTCTAACGGCTCCATAAAACAATAAAAGGTTCATAGCTCTTTTTGAAATGGCGATTATTTTATAATACTGGTTCTAATGTTTAAGACATTATTCTTATAAAATACATGTAAAATGTATATAAAATACGTAGGTAAATGTGTATTGAAATCTGAACTTGCATGACTCTGCTTCCATGGTTCTAAGAAATTTCCGTAAATCGGTTGTGAAACTAATGTGGGATGCAACACATTTCCGTCAGCCCCTGCATTGTGCCGCACTCAGTCACATGAGGGCCACGACCTCGCGGTCTCCGACTCCTCGCGTACAACACTCCATCTCCTTATTTCCTCTCAGAGCGCATCGACCGGTATAAGGAAACTATTTTCATATCATTTCTCCGTGCTTTATCATTAGGAAAGTTTCCGCTCACTCTTGAATTACAGCAATTGCTGTTTGAACTGCTTTCATATTCAAAACAAGAATGGAAATATTTCAGCGATAAAATATGTTCAATGAATTTTACTTTACCTGCGTGTTTATAAGAAATTCGAATAGTATTACAACGCGAAGAGATTACATCACTAGCTCGATTATTAATGTGCAGGGCAAACAAAGCAGAACAACTTTATTTAATACGAGCTCCCTGCCTTTATTACCTTTAATTTTGTAACTAATTATTTATTTAAATAAGAGGGTACTTTTTGAGTTATTAACGAGTTAATTATGACTCTATTAACTCGTCTGTGTAATTCGGTTTAATATATTTGTTAGATGTGTTAGTTGATAGCGTGTTACGGTGAGCGCAAGAAGGCAACAGCCTGCTTCCAATCCGGAAGTTATAAATTTGCTTAAACTTGTTTGAGTTGCGAATTCCCGCGATGTTTGTCCGGACGTGCGGGTCCATTTAGTCCCTAAACCAACTGCTAACTTCTGAGCAAGCACCAATAACCAACAAAGATTATAATGATAAAATTATCTTAGTTGTGCATAACATCAGAATTACAAAGGCATCGATTTGTTCTACACATGTATATAGTGAAACTAGAGGGTGGACGATTCGTTCCTGGGTATTTCCAAAGTCATCAATATCCGGAACACACTTTTTAAACTGAATTCAACTGGTAATCCTCCCTTGCTTACGGTAAATAGAGTTACACACGCACGAAAAGGGTCACCTCACCCTAGCCCATACGTGAGCTACTATACCGTTTTTCCATGCTTTGGGGTTACAACTAGAATACAATATCACGAAAAGAATTTGTCTTCTTATCTCATTTGAGGAGAATAAAATTAATTCGTTGCGAATATTAATTCTGTGGACTCAAAATCTAAACGATTATCTTGAAGCAATTAAGCGTTAACTAATTAATCTAATTTAGCGACTCTCAACAACGGCAAAATCCCCTATATGGCTATACCCTGCCTGAAATAATTTAGCAGAGTGTCTAAATTATAAATAAAACTACCTACCTACCTACATTCAAATTACCATCGAACTTCAAAATGGATAACATGATTTAATGGACAATGTAAGATAAAAGAAAATCCCATGGAAATTCCTGCTTACTTATTTGAAACTCCCCCTAAACGACTACAAAGTCGATCACTTTTGAAAATGAATCAGTAATTATCTACGCGAGCAGTATAAAAAGCGACAGAGCCGCCTGTACAAAGTAAGGACGTAATATTAACTTCCAACGAAATGTAGTTCAGAATCTACATTGATACCTGGGATTACGTTTTACCCTCTTTCATGGCGACGTAATAAAATTCAGCTTAAAAATACCCATTACGTACCTGCCTACAAACCGTTGATCGCAGCTTTAGTACACATTCCTTTTAGAATATGAAAATATTTTAAAGCTGGGTGCGATCATCTGTCTGTGCTTACGTAAATCTTGCAAGATCTTACGAGTTGAAATTTTTATCTACAGTGTACCAATATTTAAAGAGATGACAATGTCAGCAGAAAGAGATCGTAAGTAATCTCATGAAACATTAGCGAGTACAGTTGACGGCAGGACGGGAGCTCGGAGCAGGCCGCGCTGAAGTCGCGACTCATTGTAAATGTATCAAGAGTTCGCTCCAACTATGTAGTGCTGTGCCGGCTCCGGAGCGCGGAGCGTCGGAAAACAATCCCAACTGCGTTAATCACTTATTTACGTCCGGAGTCCACTGCCGCCAGAGTATTTCTAACGAACGCCGAGAATTCTGGGGAATCCTAATGAACCGTGGGAATTTCGATTCTAATGAAGCGAGCGAGTTGGAACTTTACAAGTGGACGTAGAGGGGACTTTTCGCTCATGGCTCGTTCTTAAATCGAATTGCGCAGTTTGGTTGGACATTGTTGCGGTGCATCGGGAGCTACGCGGGAAGTAATTTCGCTCAGTTCCGCCGGATATATCTCTCCCAGGACGCAGAGACCTGCAACTAATCGGTTTGTCATTTCCGCAATCGACCGCCGCGACGCCGTTTTGAATACTTGATATTTGTCCTTTGTTTACAACACTGTACAGAGATTGAATTTGTTCATCAAATCCTCATCTCGTTATCTCTTGATAGACGTATTACAGAACTAACAGGTAGGTTGAGGGCCGAAGTCATTTTCCAATAACTACCAACAAAAATGAACTTTGTTGTCCGGTACTTTCGTAATTAGACAGTCCATATTTTAACATTAAACTTTTGTATCGCTAAGTTAACCCGGGCCTTCGTCCGCTGCCCCTAAAAGTTCAATTGATACTTTAAAAATTCAAGACAAATGCTTTTAGTGCACTAAGGTGAGGGGACGGTAAAAATAACTTGAGACACTTGCTTTTCTGAGAGCATGGAGTTAGAACATCAAATAACACCCGTTGTTTTAGCCGATGGCATTATTGGATAGATAAATTGAGACTTACTTAGACACACATCTTCGGACACAGGCGACTGAACCGCTAATGTTATCTTTTGAAACTTAAGAACAATATCTATTGAACAACAAAGAACAACTTTAGGGTTGAATATCATTTGATCGTCCTTTGTTTTCACTTTTTTGATAATTACCCTAAGATTATTGATTTTTCTGCAAAACTTCAATCGATAAGAAAAGATATTATTTTTTGGCAAAACACGCCACTTAAAACGAATTAGTACATTAGATATAGAAAGAGTTAGAAAAAACCATAAGATTCACATATAAGAGACTATTTATTACCTGAAAAATGAACAAACCAAAATCTAACTCGAGATACTCAAAAAAGCATCATCATACAGTGCAGGCACATTCGGCATCCGTGAGCAGTGCCCTCTAATCTCGCCGAGTCCCGGAGTCCCGCAGTCCCGGAGCTTCAGAAAGCTTGCGGGAATATTCATAAAGCCCGTTCACATCCGTCCGTTATCGGGCGGAACCCGCCGCGCACCGCCGCAAACACTATATCGAAAGAGATACGAGAAAATTACACTTTCACATGTTTCTTTAACGTTCTTTTAATTCGTATTTAAATATTTAAAAGGCCAAGACGTTTCCTTTGTAAAACAAAGGGTAGAGACTTGCGGACTTCGAGCTTGTAGTACAAAAAAAAACAACTCGACGTTTCACCTATTATATTATTGTGAAAACCAAATTACAAAGAAGAGCTTTTCTTTTGCAAAGAAACCTTGTAAATTACTCCGCTTATGAAACAGTTTGCAAGTTTTCAAAGAATTTGCCTCACGTTTTTTACCACACAATAACAATTTTGTTTTGTAACAAAATTTCGTTTTATTAAGCACCATATGATGTTAGGTAACTAGTTAACGTAAAACATAACATAATGTTCAAAAGTTTAGATAAGCGCAAATTGCTATGCCATGTAATTTCAGCTCTTCAAAACTAAATGAACCGATGATCTCTATAAAAACTGCGCTTTTATAGCCAAAATTAAGGTCATAACTACGAGCAGTACAGCGGTGGTATTGCAAGCCGTCTCAACTTTCCAATTACATCCCTCCCACTTTAGCTAACTCATATAAAAGTTCTAACAACGCGTGTCTTTAACTAGCTCTTAGTGTAGCCACTGTTATGACTTTAATCATACGAGTATGAACTATAAAATAAGATAGTATAGTAGATAGCACACGGCAGAGTAGGAACAATAGCACTAGCATTGTTCCTGTTCTACCGTGTACACCAGGCTTTACTCAACATAAACCGTAACTTCTCTACTATAGAATAACTTCAATATATTCGTAAACAAAATAATAAACACTGAGATCCATTTTTTTTTTGCTCCGGAATACTTTCTGAACGTTCCTCCTTCATTACAAATACCAACATTTTGTCGAAATAAATCTGTAACAAGATTGAAAGCGATCCCACAGAGTCACATCATCTATATTCAACGTGAATTGTGAAGTGCACGCTCACTGATTACCGATGCAATCGTATCACTGAAAAATCGTTTCAATTTTGTATCTGTGCTCGTGCGGAAAATGTCCGCACGGAGCGAACAGTAATATGCCATTACCATCATAACAACGTTACTCTCGACTTGATTCCGCTCCCGGCGTTTCGCCGGCCGGCCGCTTCACTAATTTCTCTTATGCGCACCGCCCACCGTCAAAACCCAGTCTAAGCGCCTATCGAACACAACAGATGTTTATTTACAGCATACAACTTCTACGAAGCCTAACACAATGCAAACGGAAATTTAGTCTCTAAGACAGCCATTATAATCATCTGTAAACATGTAAACGTCTACACAATGGAGGCAGAACTAGCGTTTAAATCGACGTCTATAGAGAGATGGTAAAGCGTTGTCTAGAAATCCTCTGAAATCCCTAAGGAGCGTCAATGCTTCCTCCACAATGGCGCACGTGAGAGCTGCCGGCCGACAGCCGACATTCAAAGGAGCTATTATTAAAGGAATACGTCGATGGAGGTCAATTAGGAATCGACGTCAACAACGATGGATCGTTGCACTAGCGCTAGCATAACCGATATTAACTCACTAAATTATTGCTGAATGTATCTTACGGTAGAAAACGGAGCAAATAAAATAAATACCTACCAACTTTTCGGGAATTTTTCCACTATTGTGAGTACAGCTATAAAAAACTCAAAACAGAGACGCATCGAGTTTAAATTGAAATTTCGTCACGTTGTAGTCTCTTTAAATCCCTTTATACATCAAAGAATGCAAGCGGTAGACTGCTATTGAAATCCCCAGTGAGCATCAATGCCTATTGCCACGTCGCTTATCTACAATGTACGGCATGAGAGCTGAAGGCGCAGGCGGCGCGCCACCAAGGGGAAGACATTTCAAAGGAGTGCCTTCCTGCATCGGGTGAACAATTATAGCCATCGGCAGCCACGATTAACATTTCTGAACTTTCAGCATCGATGGTATTTAAGTCATCTGTGTTTTACTGTCGTTACAATAAAAAACAATTGACTAATGTCATGACTCCGTTAAATGATCGAGTCTTATAATTCAAAGGTCCAATCAAGACTTGCTGTCAAGATGCGGGCCTCTTTTAGCTTTGTGTTTATCGAACTCTGCCGACTATTATGATGTTTATGATCGGCTATCGGTAGCGTTCAATTTAGCGATGTTTTCTATTTATCAACAATAATCGAGATAGCGGCTCCATGTCTCGCTGTCGGAGGTGAGCTGACAGTCGTAGTGACAGCAGACGGTGGCACGGCGCGCCTGGCACGCCACGGGGGACCTTATCCCACCGACATTTTATTATTTTTATGCTAATTCCCCCTTCAAACAGTAAAATAAAAGTAATTTGGCATCTCTGTCCTTGTTGAAATATTTCGCCGTGATATACATCGGTCTTTTTTGTGTACCGAACAATTTTGCACTATTAATATTTTTACAATAATTAAGTTAATGAAAACTGGAAGAAAAGAAGAGTTTGCACGATCTGAGATAATTTTATGCACCTTTCCTTAAAACTTTATGACTCCGTCGTAGAACAACTTCTTGGGTAGATTTTTATTGCGAAGATCACAAAAGACTGGTGCGGTACATATTCTGATAGTAGAGAAGTCTAATATGATACAACAGAAAATATACGCGGTAATAAAGCAATACTTGGCCAACAAAGTTAGTCTCGCTTTGTCCTGTTTGTAACATCTTTTGCAGCAATAAAGTGTAACGTCTATAGGGCAGTACACGGACGAATAATTTTAATAGCTCGCTGACAGATTATTTCAGAAAATTAAATTTTAGCTCGTTGGACACAGCCCATAAAATTCGTGCTTACAAATCTGTTTGTTATGACATCGTAACGAGATTATGTCCGTTTCGCAGTGAAGATGTCTCGCGTCGCCATCGCTATGTCGTCACAATATCGCATGTTTTATTATTTCACGCAATAAACGCAGTGTCGCTGCCGTCGCCAGCCTGCGCTAAATTATACAGAAACATTTTAATGTGAGTATCGAACGCGCATCATGACAGTTTATTACCAATAAATATAACAATGGAACTTATTTATAGGGAATAAAGATTTCATGAACTCATGCGGGTGTCAATCTCCTATAGATACGTGCATACGATAAACGAGTATGATAATAAAATGCTTTCATTGTAAGTTGCCATTGATGATAAAATTAACAATGACTTCCTGAAAATATATTGGATATTTCGATGCCAACAGGATTACTATCTGATATGTTTGTAATGATAAATGACGGACCTTTTTCATCTTGAACAACGTTTGATCAAGGTACCTAAGAACTACTTATAGGAAAAAATCTATGCAGTATTTGATAAAAATAGATTTCATAAAACCGCTACCTCCTTACTAAGAAACGTTTTATAGCAGGTAAATAGTTACACACCGATTTCTCTCTTTCAGTCGTCAGTAATTTGACTTTCGAAAGAAAATTTATTAGTAAGGAGATTAAAGTTTTGTATTTTACTTTTGTAAGAAAGCAAATTACAAGGTATGGGATTATTCCTTCAAAAAAAGCTGGAATTTTTCCGGCAAGGTTATGGAAAAGTGTCGTCAGAGTTTAGAGACGGCGCGGCGTAGCGTAGGCGTGAGTCAGGGCATTGTGATTTGGAGGCGAACACGTGAGCACGTGCCCTCGCCAGCTCCCGCCGGGCACGTGTCCCGAACCCTCGGCTCAGACTGTAGACTTCTGTTTACTCCCAACTCCTTCAAACTGACCCACCAGTAAACAACGTGCCGCGAACTCCTTCAAAACCACTACAAACTTATTTGAGAACTCACGTGTTTCATTTAAATGAAAATTATTACGGAGCCGACCTCGTTTCGTAAAAAAATGGCATTTTTTTGGCTTCATCCTCGAGAACTTTGTTAGCAAGTGAAGACTGTACAATTCTTAGTCCAGCAACAAGAAGCAAGTTTAACGTCACGATTTTTAGCATTCCGAATGTTGAGTACAGAAATAAATTAATCAATACTTACTACTTACCAACTTATTTTTCTAGGTAGGTACAGAGTAAATTAAAATTCATGTGCGTACACGATGTCTAAGTGTGTGTAAAGCTTGTCCCCTAACACACGTGTGTAGCTCCGGACGTGTGTGGATTTGATTATCAGATAATTAGTGTAATGGGGTGTAAAGATACATGACACGCGGGACGTGACCGCTCCAGGAGGCCGCGTCGATAACTGATGTTACACAAGCCGAACTATCCGACAATTTAGTCGAAACAGATAAACATTTCGACTATCCAATTAATATGAAACGTTACCTAACTTTGAATGTTGTCACCAAGATTATATTAATCATATATTAATCTACAGCAGCGCGGCTACGTTAAATTCCCTCATGCAGTTTGACCACACTCATTATTTTGGGCTGACATAACAACATTAACTTCGAAATGCGGTTGCGAGTTTCATCCAAGGCTTGCAATTAACTAGTTGGCTGATATAGTGCGTGCACGAGCGGCGGCCCATGTTAATATGGCAATAATAAATTTCGAGCGGTTTCCATCCGCCGCCGTCCGACTGTCCTGGGGCAGCCAGCACATTAAAAAGAGTCGATGTATTATTATGCACATATCATTTCATTAGTGCTGTACATCGCTGCTGCCAAGATACGAGCATCCTGCCGCTCAAATGAATAACGCTGACTTCGAAGCTTTAGTTTAGTACATACTATTCCGCTTTATCTCTCTTATTTCCCCGGTGTCCCTAAATAATTATATTAAAATAATTGTTTACAACAGGAGCTGCGGGCGGTGGCCGCGTTGGTTAATTTTAATTACCCGCGGATACAATATTTTATCCGGCAAAATGTGTTGTGCAAATATAGACTGAAAGCTGACCATGACACCAGTGGTTTGGTGCACTTGCCGATACATCGATATTGCATAATGCGAGCCGCTACAGTTCATCCATTACAGTTTTAATAACCTCGCGACAAATATCCGCTTAGTGGTATTAAGCTCGGACTAGATCTCTAATTAAAACCTGTGCGGACCTAATGAGGTCTCGTGTTGTACATGACAACGCATAAATCCCGTGTAATGAACGCAGCGAGCGTTAAATAGAGCCGAGTCACTCAAATTGTCCACAATGCGATTATTCCATTACTCGAAAGCTGTCCCGCCGCAGCACACAACACAGCTCTGAAATGGGGTACGTTCAGCCCCATGCCACTCACACACGAACACAATACCTACACGCTACGTAAGGCCGCGTCCCTTTACGTAATGACCACTCTCGTCAACTACCATTAAGTAAAGGCTCACTATTTTATTATTAGGACTTTCAGACTTTTGTCCTCTTAAAAGTTGTACAAACAAAGATGGATGAGAACAGTTGTTGCACAAAGAATTGGTGTTAGGTTTCCATGTCCAAAGTTAGGTTACTTTTTAGTTTTCAGGCACTTTTACAGCTAGTCACGGAAAGTAGATAATAGCTGTTTTAATGCCTTGAAGTCCATTGATTTTAAATCTTAAACAGCGGTTAGGCGCATAATCTAGTATAAATAGTTTCCAGAATTATCATGCTAATGAGTTAAGTATCAAAAATCAAGGCTCCAGGAATAGATTGATCTCTACAGCAATGATATTAAATTGTGTGTGTTCTTTAGAAGGTCTGTATTTTCTTTTTCATGTGTACAATTTTGTGACGTGGTGTTATTTTTGTTTGCAGCTTGTCTTCGGCACGGCGGCCATCACAGCTGGATCCGTACATGACCCGGGCGGTGCTGGCGCGAGCTCTCGACGTCTGGGCCCAAGCATCCCGCCTCACCTTCCAAGAAGTGAACTCGGATGAGGCTGATATCGTTGTTTCATTTGCCAAGTAAGACTCCTTAGACGTTTTTTTTATAACTGGTTCTGGATGAAGATTGCCACGAAGAGTGCCAAAGCTCTTTTGATATCCACTCAATTAAACTCTACAAATTGGGTTTTTTATAAAATAAAAGATTGTAAATATAGAAGTGAAATATTTTAATAATCCATAATAACGACAAATATGAAAATTAAGTTGCATGGATATTAATTTGTAAATTAAAAGAAGGCAACACTACATACATAGAGTTTGGTAATTTTCGCACATAATATGCGTAGGGGGTCCTCAAAGTCTTTTTTTGCATAAGTACAAAGAAAATATCTCTCCTCGCAACAAATCAAATTGGCAGACTTCTTTAAATATCCCCAAGCTTGATTTATTGTGTAGATAATAAATAATAATCAACTGAGGATTTACAGAAACGTCCTATCCATTTTAAGGGGATTTGCGATCTTCTCGTGCGGGGCATAAGAATAGGGTCGGACACTGCTCAAGCCAAACTGAACACTATAGCGTTCACTTAACGCACAGAATAACTACATTATAACATGAGTAAACCCGTTTTTTCTTAAAACCAAATAAGATTTTGTTAGAAGAATATTTTAAGATTTGAAAGAAAATCTACGTTCAAAGTTATCAGAAAAGGTCACTTCAAAGTCAAAGAGTTCAATATTACAATAGGTGTAACGCAAGCATAGTAATATTTTCTAACTTACTGTAAAATAAAATTGTGAAGAAGTGTTTTCAATCGTTTCAATAAATGTAGTAGACTTCAAATTAAAAAATGCATTGATCCGATATAATCGTGGGAAGTCCCGATTCCTACTCACTTTCATTCCAAGTACGAGACGTAAGGCTAAATCCAATTCTATCCTATTGTTGATACCTGACCAAAAAGTTTGATAAAAGTTTCATGAAAACTATACCTACGTCAGAAAATATTATACTTTCAAATAAGCTATGTCTTATGTTAGGTTATTTTCATGGCAAACGATCAACTGTAACGATAGTATTTCAGAACAATTTTATAGGACTTAATAACAAATGTATGATAGTAAACAGATACGACAGCATCGAGCGAAGCTAACCCTGACAAACGACCCAAAGTTTCCGACAGGAGTCTCATATTGAATGAGAGTAGGGCGAAGTTTCACTTATTAGATCACCGTAAACGACGATATGAGAAAGTCGCGGCGACAAAAACCTCAACACTGGACATATTGCGACCACCATATTGCGGCGGGTGCTGCAAACTTGCAGCGACAGTCGACAACTTCACCGCACTCTGCATAAAATTTTCTTTTTCTCCGAGCTCCGGGAGCGTCTCATTTTGTGTGTTTAGGCGACCGTGGTCACGTCACAAGCTCACTTTTATTACTTGCTGTCGAATCAATAAGAAGTTTGCTCACGAATTCCGATATATTATTCGATAATGCTTTCCGAATTGCTATACATTCTGTTTGCCGTTTAAATATTTATGCATTGAACACTTCAAGTATTGAAATTGAGTTCCACGCGTTTCCTTTTACCGTTTATACCTTATTGTTTAACTTCAAGAATAAGTTACAACAGATGCAAATAATATAGGTTTACATTAACGCACGAGGCCTTAGATTATTAAAGTCGTCTATACGATACTCGTATAGAAGGAGTATCAAATCAAATGCTACGGCATGGGTACCTGCCTCGGTTTTTATGCGTGCCGTTAACTTATATTACACTCTATAAAAGTCTTCCGTTTCCTACTATATCTACGGAAAAGTTGTCTTTCAATGATATAGAAACCGATATAACGATACTTATACTTATAGGTATAGTTCAAATAGATAGTGTTTTATCAGAAGAGTAATCATATACACCATATATATAATATATTTCATTGTTTTTGTTGAGATGACTGTCTGAATCCAAATAAATAGGTGTTTTCTTGACTTCAATAACCTCTTTAAGGTTCCCCTAGTCGACGGCACGAACTATTTTGTGCGCGAGTTTAAAATGCGCACAGTGACAATTCGTGCGAAAGAGATAGATGCTGTGATGAGCAGTAAGAAGCTAGTTCGCGTACGAATTAACCTTTTGCAATTTTTTATCGAAATGGACGATGATTTAGGACGGAAACGAACACGCGAAATTTTATAAACAGACCTTTGGGAGTCTAGATATCATGAAAAAACGACTAAATGTATATTTTTCAAAATAAAATTATTTGCATTGTGGAATTACTAATCTATCCCTGTATGGAGGCCGTTTTGCAATTTTACTTCTTCTTATGGTATTTATTTCCGCCCAAAGATGCGTTAAAATTAGTATTGAAATATGAAACTTTCGACACTCATAACTTTCAAATATTTTATATTTTTACTTTTTTGTTTCCATATAGGGCTAAATAATGATGAGACAAATTGATATCATTTTTTATTTTGAACATACATCGTCAAACAGTGAAGTAATCGCTAGACTACGTTTGTATGAAAGAATGATCGACAAGTGTAACCTTAAGTGTGACGTAATAATCTGACAATCTAATAAATATAGATACAGTTCCCTGACGTTCGTCGACAGTTACGAGGAAAATCGCGATACTTTCGTATTTTGCAGTTCATGTTCTATAGAATAAATATAAAATGATAGCTTTGTATGTAAAACTATTACAAATGCATTTAATTATATCATTTATCTACATACGTATTTTGGACAGAACTTACCTCACTAAAGTTCAGTAAAAATGAAAATAGAAACTATTCCTACAATATTCAGACTAGACAACCCTGTAGGGACAAATGGTATTCAAATTAATTTATATATAGATAGATTATTTTGCGCATAAAGCTATTTCCATATTATTCAAATAAAATCAACCCTAGCACATAGGTATGCATACAAAGAGGTACCAAAATCAATAAATTTATGGATTGCGTGAAAAGCTTCGGTTTTTCATAGCTCTACATACAAGTAAATAACGATACATACAACAAACCCGTAGCTATGATTTGATAGGAAGTATGTGCGATATTTTAACATTTAATATGGAACGATTCTATCATCACTTCATTGGGCTGGAATGCTGAGAGTGATTGCACATAGCGCACTACCCTACACTATGCGTCTACCAGATTTATTACACTCATAAACTGTAATATTGGCCAAGTAATAAAGGATACGTACAACTTAACTGCGTTCTCCAACTCACGAATGATATACGTGCAATCACTGGCTGCTATCATACGCTTATATACAATACTTTAGTTCTCATGCATTTAGACAAGTAATGTTTATTTTACAGACCAATTTCAAGTGAAGCATTTTATTTCTTTTTTGGCTTTGGCTTTATGCCTGTTGAGTTTGAGTTTATTGCATCTTTATAAAAAATAAAGGATCATTTGGAATATGATAAACATTGACCCGTTACCTATCCGCACACATTGGGTTCAGGCGCGGTTACTAAGGGCAGATACCAAAACGGCAATAAATCATCCCCCAAACTCGGAAACTTTCCATTCCGAACCCATTATGTTTGACGGCGTATGTCAGCGAGACACTTCCTCATTCCACCACCTTACCTTTGTGAAAGCACTCAATAAAAGTGCTGTCATTACGAACAAGGTAATGTAGATTTCAAAACACAGATTGCATTTCTCTATCGCTTTTCAAATCGTGAGTAAAACAAAAATGAAAGTCGCTTTCCCTACGCTACCAATACAGCGGTTAAATCGCTTCTGAAACATTTCAGTGCGGTTCTTATTACCTTAGCAACTCAGAAACCGAGCGAGCATAATAATAGCCGTACTAAGTATAGGAATATTTTCCCTATTAGCGCACCCCGCCCATATCGGTTAATGGCAGAACTTTCACATGGAAACTCAATAACGCAACGGTCAGCTAATATCGCGTGAAATATGCATGGGCGAGGTCTTTCCGTTGTTTTGTTGGCGCGAAAAATGATTAGGTGGGTAGTAGCCGAGCGTGGAACCCCTGGGACGCAAGTTTGATTGCTCTGCAGACTCCATCCACTCCATCCATTGTTGTTTGTTGCGAGATGAATACATTACTTCGGTATGACTGTTTTCATCAACAGTAAAAGTCTAATACAACTTTGTCATGAAACGGTGTTATTTTATCAGTGCTAAATCCCTTTTTTATTTTGTTTGAAACAGGCGTTACCATGACGACGCATATCCGTTTGACGGGCGCGGCTCGATACTTGCGCACGCGTTCTTCCCCGGCACTGGCCGCGGCGGGGACGCACACTTCGACGACGACGAGCTATGGCTGCTACAGCCAAGGGATGACGATGAAGAAGGTAAAGGCTTGTTGCATGCTCAGGACATTTACATTATCTCCATAGGGTAATTTGTCAAAGTATGTTTTCATTTAATTATTCTTTTATATATGTACTTTGAATTGGTATGTTTAGCACGTGAAGTAATCGCCTGCCTTTCCTTATTTTCTTGTAGGTTTATGAGTTTTAATATATTCTGAGTATTGCCATTCAATCTGAAAGTGTTTCAAGCGATGTGTCTAAGTTTCTTTTTCATTCTGTTCTTCTTATTGAGATTGTGTGATTGTCACTAAATTCTGATAATTACTCATTGCATATCGCGACCCCATGTTGCGGTCAGCCATGTTTTGACATGCGCATGTGCCGGAATACGCTGTTCACTTTAGTTGTTTTACACGCCCACGTTTTGCCTTTTTTTTTTGTTTTTGCTCATTGTTAAATAAAACATAGGTAAACTTTACTTCATTTTAGCAGGTTTTGGCAATTCTCGCAGCGTTACGAAACATCTAGCTATCAAAATTACGTCACAGAATTAATGCACATGCTATAGGGAACACTGCGAAGCGAGCCAAGTGTGGTCGTCGCATGTATCGTGTAAACACGGCAGCAGCCGATAGGTGGCGACCGCAGGCACGGCGAGGACGCCGCCGCTGCGATTACCGCGCGCTCCGCACTGTGCACACGTGATAATTTACACGAACAACGGACGGTTACAACGCCACTTCGAATTGTATTCGGCTAGCCATGTGTAAATATCCACCTTTATTCAACTGAACCCACATGTGAATAGAACAGAGACTGCCTTGCTAACCGATGATGAGTGACGAAATCGAATACTGAAAAAACCGCGATCGTCGCAGAGTTTTGTGGGTTTCGTTCGTCTATGAATATTCACTGATCTTCCTTGTAAACAATGTCTTATACATCTTTTTCAGGCACTTCGCTTTTTGCGGTAGCTGCACACGAGTTTGGCCATTCACTGGGTCTCAGTCACAGTTCTGTGAAGGGCGCGCTAATGTTTCCGTGGTATCAAGGCATCCAACCAAACTTTGTATTACCCGAAGACGACCGCAATGGTATTCAACAAATGTATGGTAAGCATCGAAGTTGCACAGCAGTCATCATCATCATAACATTTCACTCCTAAATGTTACATTATTGTCATTAATTAGTATCAAATTATAAATCCTTTATTGCTTAATTTTCAGGATCTAAAAAAAGTACCAAGTGGGCCAAAATACCAAATTACCGCCCAGTAGAGCCACCACCCACTACTACTACGACGACGACCACAACCACCACCACCACGACCACCAGGCGGCCATTCGTCTATCAACCTCACAACAGACATCCCAACCGAGGCTACACTCCCTACCCACGTCCTCCTGTTAAATACCCTTCATACTATCCCAAAGTCGAAAAACCCAACTACTACCCCGGCCGAACACACTACCCCGACCGCCGTCATAACAACGCGAGTGAAGATCATCCCCGACGCAGAAATCAGCATCACACCCACCACCCTACTGAAACCACGCCCCACTCCACTACCTACCGCCCGCACTACCCCTACGTGCCGCCCGAGTATCCGAGTAATCCTAGACCGCACTATCCGAATGATCCGAGACAAGATAACCCGAGGAAGCCGCACTTCCCGGAGAAGACGACGCAGAGAACGACGACGACGACGCCCTCGGACAAACCTGACACTTGTGACACAAGTTACGACGCAGTGGCGCTCATACGTGGCGAACTCTTCATATTTAAAAATAGAGTAAGCGCTCATTATGTAATGTACATCGTGTTCTTTTCAACTGCGTTGTCAATTTTGGCGATCTACGCCGAAATTAACAATGAACGGTAAATTGACAGGCAAGAAAATACTGCTCTACCTAACCTTCCAATTTATTTTTCAGTACCATTGGAGGATAGGAGCTCAAGGGCGTTACCCTGGATATCCTATGGAAATAACAAGGATGTGGGCTAGTCTTCCAAAGAACCTCACGCACGTCGACGCAGTTTATGAAAGACCAGATCGAAAAATAGCAATTTTCTTAGGTACGAGACATTTTGTAACATAACAAGTAATCGAAAATATTAATCGATTCTTTCCTTTTCTCCTATTCATGTAGAAACTAATTAACTGAGACTAATCTTATTTATTAATTGATTTCAGGTAAAAAGCTATACTTGTTCGATTCCCAATATCTGTTGCCGGGTTACCCGAAACCATTATCAACGTTTGGTTTGCCTGAGAGTTTGGAGAAACTAGATGCTGCCATGGTGTGGGGTCACAACGGCAACACGTATTTCTACAGCGGCACTATGTACTGGAAGTGAGTTCATTTGACTTTCTACATTATAATGTTATGCCTGCAGGTAATCCCCAAGGGCTACGCAGTGGTTCATGGATATAATTGTATAAGCTCTCATTGCACCAGTTATTTTTAATCTTGATGTAGAAAATTCAGATTTAACTGTAAAATGTCTTATAAAATTTCTACAGTCGATCGGTAACTAAAACAATCAATCTATTTCAGGTATGATGAAGAAAAAGGTCGCGTTGACTACGATTACCCTCGTAACATGGCTATGTGGAAAGGCGTGGGATACCATATCGACAGCGTGTTCCAGTGGAAAGATGGTAAGAATCAATCACTTTTTTCAGTTTTTGCACCTAGAAAAATAAACATTCTACTCTTCTAAACTTTTTGAAGGATATTATAGATGGACCCTCTTTTCCGCACTTAAACTCACATTTGGTATTTTTGCGTGTAGGCCTACTCTCTGTGAGAGGGAATAGGCCGTAATAAAGGCCGACTACGCAGGCCCAGTGCGGGTTGGTTGTTGTCATCTTCGAATTTTTGGTTCTAAGACGTGCCGGTCTCCTCACGATGTTTCCTTCACCACTTTTCGATGGATATAAATCTATTCTCTTTTTTATGTTTCCAGGTAAAACATATTTCTTCAAAGGCAAAGGTTTTTGGAAGTTTAACGATCTCCACATGCGCGTTGAAACTGAAGAGCAGTTACCATCAGCCACATTCTGGATGGGATGCGCAGAACGCACGGGGCGGCGAGCCGGATACAAGACTCCGCCCGCGCCCGGCTCAACACTTCGCTCACCCAGTGCTGCAACTACTATTACTACCAATTTACTACCACTCTTATACTCTACTCTTTTATTATTGACAACTTACATTAGGTACTGTTAATGATAATTATTTTATTAACCTTATGTAAATTATTTCTACGACTGCAGAATTTTAAAAGATAGAACTGTCGAGGAGGGTCATAAACTTAGCATATGTACCGTACTATACTAGGTATATGAATTTTATATCTACTAAGTAACGTAACAGAACAGTAACAGAAGTATGTACTTATACTAAGTTTATGGTGCTGGTACTTTAATCTGGTTACCTACGTAATGATATATTTGGTATCTAAGTTCTGGACTGATAAGATTTGAGAACATTGTAAAATACTTAATGACAGCTAAAAGCTTGACTTTACCTCTACCTACATCTAACACATTTGTATATTTTTGCACAACATAAAAGAAACGAATTGTCATAATAAAATGAACCGGTCATAATAAAGCTGCTTTACATTGAGTTCAACAATCTAAAGGTATTAGATTATTAACTGATAATACTTATGTAAGTACACAGACGCGTACCAGCGTCGCGCGTCGGACATAACAAGTACATATCGGAAATGTCTGAATTAAAACTAGACTAAGTAACTATTGCGCAAAATTTCACTGCCTGTGTGTAGTATTAACAAAATAATATCTACATTATGTTATACTATTATTTAAATATAGGTAATTGTAATGTAATTAGATTCTAAGTATTGATAAGAATTATTATTTCTATTATATTTGTACATTTTGATCTCAAAACGATCGCGTGCTTGGTTTGTTAATGTCATGTAAGGTATAAAACACCATCCATTTAGCTTCTGTACAGTTTGTATTGTACTTCGATGTTTAATTACTAATGTGAAAATCAGAGTTAATCAGATATGTTGTATCTATGTACTAGAGTATTTAAGTAACAAATACCTTGTGTCATAGATACTAGGTACCAACAAAACATACTGCCTTAGTTATCTGATATTCTAAGAATATGCATTTGTAGATTAATGTTGTAAAAATTATACTCGTTTACTTTATTCCTTTATGTATGTCATCTATATAATAGTTGAGTAAATTATTTATAATATCTCATATGCTGGTTACTAGAGGTACACTTTAACTGTAATTTGTAAATGAAATGAAATAATGGTTAAGTAAATATTATAGATGCCATTATTAATCAATGCTAACTATACAGTTTTATCGTATAATATATACATATATTTTTAACAAATGGCCTTATGTGTACTGTGAAAAGCTAAGGAGGATGATGTATTATGAATTGTATAATCTGATTGTGTTGCCAACGTGGAAAAGAAAAGTAAAACTTGGTAGAATGAAAATGGTGCTTATTATAGTTAGTCATTGTACAGAATAAATTCTCTTTGGATATTTTTGTATGCTGCTGTTGTGTCTTGAATCAATGTTTACCATAAAAGTCAATGATATACCTCTCCTTCTCCTGTAATCCCTTAGAACAGAAATGTGAAACAATTAGAGTACACAATCTTGTGCAATCAGAAATCAAAGTATGAAAGGGTTTAGAACTATTACTGCCAAGTGACCCCAAGCTAGAGTGACTTGGACATAGAACAATGTTATACCTCTCAAGCCACTCAACATTTTAGTATAATACTTATAGGCTACATTAGATTTTTATAATTTCTTTGGTCACAAATACATTTTAATAATAACTGTGATATTTACTTTTATAAAAAATGCCATAAAACACTGGCGATAAAAAGGAATAAAAATTTCTAAAGTCTTTCTAAAATAATTACTCAATGAATAATTTAAGTTTAATGTATTATCTTTTAAGTAATATTATATGTTTAATAAAGAATATTTCTATGATGTTTTGTTCATCATTATCATTACCCTTATCCCAATCGTGGATGTCATTCGTATTGTGAAAAGAAAGAAATAATATTTATTTGTGACCCGCACGTTTGACACGAGTTAAGCAAAACACAAACAATAATCAATCAATCATCTAACAGGATATGGACTAAGTCTGAAATAAATGTCTTATTATTATTTATCATCAATACATGTAATAAATCTGTAGAAAAGTCGTTTTTGTACATCGAAAATATTTACAAAAAAAAATAGCCAGGGTGTTAAAGGATAATCAACAGAACCCATTGCCAGCATTTTTGGAATTTTTGTCTATTTATTTGTGCGCGCTTCACGTAAAATGTAGGAAACCAATGTAGATAACTTTTATACTTAAAAATCGGCGTAACTTTAAGTATTACTTAGTTTTTGTTTCATCGCAATCGGTTCACTCTATCAAAAGTTAGATGAATTTAAAGTGTTTAAGAAGTAAAATATCACAACATACGCAATTCAGATACTCGGACTGTTGAACTTCATATTCCATAGATGGCTTTGTGCATTTGGCGTCATTTTCTGAATCGCGGTGTTATGGTTTTCCGCGGAAGAATGACCCTCCCGTCAAACTCATTGCGGGGACGTAGCGAAACAGGGGGGGCCGAACTCATCAACGATCTACTTATGGGCCATTCCAAGGTGGTCTAGCCACCTTGTTGTGTAGCCACCAGTTGAAATAATAATTAGGCACGAGATTAAACATTACGTTTTATGAGTTTTTTTTAGGTATATAATCATACTACCTACTACTAATGTCAATATTGACGTTGACGTGTGTGCAATTTAGTTCGTAATTTCACCGCCGCTACTGCCCGTCTGATTAGCCTAATGATAAACGCGGTGGCCTATTACGCTCAAGGTTGCGAGTTCGAGTCCCAGCTAATAAACTTAGGGCTGGCTTCGTACGACGTACCACCCCTGCAACACGTCCAACTATGGGATCCACTGTGGCCGTAGATGCAAGCGCCCGCTTACTCCAAGCTGGCGAATGGGTAACGACGCCAGTGCGGTATGGTACGGCGCGACGGGACGGCTGGTGAATCACTACCGTGAGCAGTGGGCCGACGTGAACGGCATGCGCAACCTGCGCGTCCTGCTGCTGGCGGATGCGCTGTGGCCGCGTGCCCAACAGTAGTCTTCTCTGCTGCAGCTCATGCACCACGTACCGGTAGGTAGGCAGGAAGGCAGGCAGCAAGGAGTGTTGAGGAACCGGGCTGTGGCGTTACACGCCGAACAACGAACCCTCCACAGGGGTAGGCAAGGCGTCGGACAAATGATACACAATATTACACTCACACAATGTTTATTGTCAGATACTAGTAAGTATTGTTACGAGCTGGGGTTCAGGGATAAATTATTTAAACATGAAGTCTGCTTCAATTAATCACACTTTATTACAAAACACTTATTAAAGAATTCTATTACTTCGCACTATATTCCTTTTCCAATAGCACTGTATCGCTTCTCAATCGAAACTGACTCACGAGGAACCCGACCGCTCTTTATATAGCACGGAAGAGGTTCCATACGGTTCTAGATAATTCGAGAATCTTCCAGAACATTCGAACTCACTGTTCCCGAAGCGACTAGAAACTTCGATAAGATTAGTTCCGCTGTTCGATACTAGATGGCGCCACTAGTAACTACTTAGTTCTTCCTCTCGTCACTAGATGGTGTTGCCTTATCTTGTATCAGTATTGAAAATTAGAACACACATTGGGTACGTTAAATATACATGCTAGTTACACTGAACTGATCAGGCTAGAATTCAGGTATTTAGACCAATGTTTAAATAAAAAGACTCAAGCAACAAAAATGTAGGTTTCTCTAGCCAAACACCAAAACCAAACTGAAAACTGACGCCCGTTTTTCCTCGTTCTGTGTCATCTTTTCCGAATTTCAGATATAAATCTCAATTATATGACCAGAACGAATTAAAAACGGTTTACAGAGGGGGCAGTCTGCCGCTGCCCTTATTTTGAAAATTATAACGTACAACGAGTTTCGTAGAAGAAAAGTGTCCATGGTATGTTATTCTATGGCTTAAGAAAATAAATTGGACAGACAGATGTCAGATCAGATGAAAATGAGTGGATAAAAGATGATACCTTCAAATGGGGTTCGACAGAACAGTTCGCACGTGTTATTGGCAAAATTGTGGTGTCCCTTCCACAAATGCCATTTAATAAGAGTTGAAGTTGAAGTTGGATAAAAGATGTGGATCTGTACAGCAGAATACCACAGGGTCTAAACAGAGCCCTATTGCTGTCACTCACGTGGCCGTCTGTATGTCCGTCGTCTGCAACATAGGCAAACGAAACGAGCGGGCAACCGTTTTTTAAATGTATTTTAGTCAATTTGTATGTTACCAATAGTCTAGACTAAAATTATAAAGAGGTAAATTTTGGATTTTGTGACGTTGTAGGGGGTAATCTCTGGATCTACTGAACCGATTCTGAAATTTTTTTCACCAGTAGAAAGCTACATTATTCCTGAGTGTCGCCGGCAGAAACAAAAGTTGGTTACATTCGTATTGTAGTATATATAATTCTTATTCAAATAAATAGTTTAACAAATTAGTGGGTAGGTAGGGAAGGGTAGGTAGGATAGGGTAAGTGGGGTAGAGTAGGGTAGGTAGGTTAAGGTAAAGGGCCAATAAGCCTGACATAGTGGTGATAGACCGACTAGAGCATCGCGCAATGATTGTTGATATAGCGGCCCCCCATGACGAGAACCTCGTGAAGGCTGAGAGAGATATGAAAAGCAAGTATCTTGATCTGGCTCGCGAGGTTGTCGACATGTGGGATGTGAATACAGCAGTCATTGTGCCGATAGCCGTGACGGCCAATGGCATAATAGCGAAGAGCCTCGATGAACATTTGAGGAGGCTCTCGTTGGGTAGCTGGATCAAGGGCTTGATCCAGAAAGCGGTACTCCTGGACACGGCGCGTATCGTTAAGAGGTTCCTCTCTCAGGAGCCCTGACCACCGGTAGCTTGGACCCTGTTCCCGATACCGGTGGGCCTCTATTTTTTATATTTTTAAATGTTTTTTGTTTTTGTATTTTTTATAAAAATATTTAAAAATGTATTAAATAAGAATATATAGTTAAATAAAGGAAATTATAATGGTAGGTACTCTGTTCATAATGTCATGTAAGAATGTAATTTCATTAAATAATTTTCATTGAAAACTGTAGTACGAAAATGAAAGCTATTACTGGACATATTTTGCTAGCAAACAAAAAATGTTGTGCGCACAGAGTGTACTTATAGACAAAATAACTTCTTAAATTTTATTAGGGCAAAAATAAGGAAAACATTTAATGCTATTTCTAAATTTTATTATATACAACAATTAACAATTTTCTTACCTAATCTATATTATAAAAACTATATCATTTCTTAGCCTCCGCTTGAACTTCAGTTTTAAATCCTAATTTGTTCCAGTCTTCTTTAGCCATGAGGTTATTTTCCATTCTGCATCCTAGATAATCTTTTGCTTCATCTCGGCACATGGAATTATTACCATTGTGATTTAATAAGCACTTCATGTATTTCCTCATGCTTTCCTTACAAACTCCGTCGTGATCCAGAGGAAAGCTGCCCTTATCAGGTGGAGTCGGTATAAACTGTTTTTGTCCAAATGTCATGGCAGTCGACATTTTTAAGTATTCAAGCAAAATTCTAATATGAATACAAAGATATGGCAGATATTACCGACAAACTTACTTAACTGAAAATTTTGCTTATAAATAAATTTTCAATATTTATATATTTTTTTGCAGCTTCGTTGGGCACAGCTGGTATTGACACTTGGCTTGACGATGACAGTTGACATGACAGCTAGCCCTTTTTTTTTCCTTCGCCTTTCTCGGGCATGCTAAGGTCTTGGACCGTACCGTCTTGGCTTCAGTGCAATTTTAACATTATTTAGTATGCATTAGAATACGGATGTAACAGATTCTAATGTTTTTTGGAGTATTTGGCAGCAAATTGTATCGAATCTGCCTTCCCAGAAAGCTTTGCGGAGGTAGTCAATACTACAATAAACTCCTTTCCACTATCCTGAGATCGCTTTTGTCAATGATTTCACATATTACCCAGTTGCGTAGACAGTTGAGACACAAAACTACACCAATTTTATATCAAAATATCCACTAGGTATCAATTTGCAAATAATATTAACAGCCGCTGAACTTCACTCGAAAAAAGCCCGCCCAAAACTCTGATAGTTAGCTCTAGCTAAGATTTTCGTTCAGAAAGTTATTTTATTCCTTCTCGTGATCGATGCATAATTTTATTTAATTAGGGTACAAAGTAATTAAAGTTATGCTGCAGATGAAGTAACTAATTTCGAAATATCAAATTTATATTTCTGCCTATCAAAAGAATGTTTGGTAAGTGAAAACTTTCAATAGCAATAACTTACTTGCTGAAAGCCTTCATAATAATCTTTTTTTTTATATATGGCATGGTATCCATTGTCAGATACGAATTGTAATTTCTACTATCTGTCACCATTGTCATTCATTTTTCTTGTCAACCAGCACTGGATGGGCAATTTGACCGTTCGGGGCGACTAGAAGGATATGACTTTACTTCACAACATGATTATGACCAATACACGGATATGACCCTACTTAATACTCGGATATGACAACATAATATATGATTTTGACTATATAATAAATACTGAAGACGTGGCTCTGGCCTAAAATAAATATTAAACAAGGAATAAACTACTGAGGACGAGGCTTTGGCCTTACTTAAAAATCAAGAAAAATAATAACACTGAAGACGAGGCGGTATGGTCCAAGACCTTAGCCTGCCTGAGAAGGGCGAAGAAAAAAAAAAAAAAAAATTTTCTTGTCAAAGTGAAATGTGCATTACACGTGCTTCGGATTTATTTACAAATTGTAAATGGTATAATTACACTGTAAAATGTCTCGACTTATAGTGAAGAATTTACCAAATAAGGTGTGTATATGTCTCAAATGTTTCAAACGTATTTGCTCATCATCTATGCAAGTTTCTAATAACTATTTATAGGATTTTATGAGATACCGACTTGCTCAGATTTCGTGGTCTTTCTGCTTAATATCTGCCTAGATTAGGATTTCATTATTGTTGAAAAAATATCCTGGCGCTCAGATTTCTCCCTACAGAGGAAACTGTACCCAAAGATCAAATGTGGTGTTATGTGATTCACACATAAACACCACTATTCCATCTGTGCTTTTCTAACTCTCTAGTAAGGAAGGAGTGGTGTTTTAGTCGGTAGGCAACTAAGTGAGTCTGACACCGCCCAGAAAGTCTCGTATTTGAGGCAGTGAGAGGTCCATCACCCAGTAAAGCCAAAAAAAAAAGCTTTTAGTAGTAGGTCCCACCACATTTACAGGGTTTTTCATAAATTGAGGTCTAAGAGTTTTATGTTTTAGGTAACTGTCGAAAAACTAAAAGATGTATTTGGAGAAAAGGGTGAAGTTACTGATGTACAGTTAAAATACACTAAAGATGGAAAGTTCAGAAACTTCGGCTTCATTGGATACCGGACAGAGGAACAAGCAATACAGGCAAGGGAGTACTTTGATGGCACTTGCATAAATTCTATGCAAATACAAGTGCAAACATGTGCAAACTTAGGTGATGAGAAGAAACCTAAAGCATGGAGCAAATATGCACCAGATAGTACTGCCTACAAAAAGCTTCATAAAGATGAAATAGAAGACAAAAAAAAGTCTGAAAAGAAAGAGAAGAAAATTGAGAAAAATAAAAATAAAATTAAGGAGCTGCTGAAAAAGGTAAATCATTATTATTATTGGAAACTTTTGTATTGTTTACTACTTCAAAAATTGATGTGTTAGAATCTAATAATTTAATCTTATTTAAATATTGTTTACAGCATAAAGATGACCCGCTTTTTGCAGAATTCATTGAAGCCCATGTCAATGATAATACAGCTTGGATAAAAGAAGCCCTAGAGTCGGCTTCTAAAAGTGATGATGAAGATGATGTTGATGAAGAAACAAAGAAAGACTGTAATGAAAATCTGGAGAAAGATGAAACTCCATTAGAACAAGATCAGAATACTGAAAAAGAAAAAAATGTGAAAGTAAAGGAGAACAAAGATAAAAAGGTTGCTAACAAACCTATCAGTGATTTAGAGGTATGTCGCTACTACTATTTAAATGAGAAATGCAACAGCAAACATGCTTTTTTTTGTTAAATATACAGTAAAAACCATTTATAGTGACTTCACTTAAAACTATGTACTGACACGGGGTCTCAGCACTAAGAAAGAAAATTTGGTTCAAATAAAGCTCACTAGATGGCGGGATATGCACCTGCCTGTTATTGAATGTGAGTAAAATTAACATTTTCTGGAATTGAACATAAAAATTGCATGTTCTTGTTTAATCAACTCTCCTAAATACAAAATTATGGATTATTGGGCTCTTAATACACATTTCAAAGATTATTTGAACAGATCATTTAAAATTAATGCCAATAGATGGCACGGTTTTAAATTTCTGAGACATTCCACTCAATTGTTTAAATTTGGATTGTAACACATTTTGGTGCAAAGAAACTGTAAAAATGCGCAATAAAATACTATAAAACAAACCTTCACTGTATTTAAAGAAAAAAATATTCACGAACCAAGTTAACCCTTTTACTTGCAAGTTGCTACTAACTCTGTCTATCGCCATATTGATGGACAAAAAATAATCAGTTTAATCAGACGAAAAATCTGTGGTACTGGTAATAATGACAGAATGCAAAAGTCATCAAACAAGGATCTTAGAACAAATATTTATGTTTCTAACGACTATCGTCTATAATGACGGCATTTAAACAGTCTTATAAGGTTTTGACAGTTTGTCCAAAAATTTTCAATATCTTTTGTATACCAATAAACAAGGGTAAAGGCTGTTCTATGGATATAGCAACTCTACTTTTAGAGCTAAACAACAGCTACCTTTACATAGTATTACCAAGTAGTAAAGGAGAATGTGAAAAATATTGTTTATTTATTTAATTTTATGTAGTACACACAGAAACAATAAGAAGTTACATAAATCTATTCTTTCTTCCAGTACATGAAATTACTAATGAGGAAAGTAGGAGATCCTCCAAGTGAAAATAAAACAGAAGAAAAAAGTGAAATTGTAGAAGAGGAACAAGAGCCAAAGAAAATCAGAAACAGACCTTTGTTTCATGCTAAAGTAAGTATGTTAAAGATAAATACTAGCTGTCCCCCGCGGCTTTGCTCCCGTCAACAGCTGGCTACCTATCTACCTACCCTACCTACCTACCTACCCATCTACTCCACCTACCCATCTACTCTACCTACCTATCCATCTGCCCTACCTACCTATCTGGGCATTTTACTTTTTTAAACCTGCCTTGTATTCTAGCGAAACAAACAAAAAAAAGAGTTATTAAAATTGGTAATGTTGTTCTCAAGTTATCCACGTACATACATTTCGGCGATTCATTATACACGTTTTCAGTAACATATTCTGTACCAGTGTAAGTAAATGATCATTGAATCTAGCAAGTCATTTGCATCCAACCAGAACAAACAATACAGTCCACACAATCAAGAAGAAAACGTTAGCCCTTCAGTATATACTTGCGATAATTATCAAGTATCGATTGCTGCGAGAAAAATTGGTCCTAGATAAGATAGATTATAGGATGAATTTCAGAAAAATCGACAACGCTATCAACATTACCGGAACCAGCATACAACGCCATATTAATTTTTTTGCGTGTTTTGTTTCTTTCATGTATCAGAGATGGCGCTGTGTTCGCAAACTATCTTTTAATAGTTACTCTGATAACCGAGGCGGAGATAAATCGAACAAATTAAAGATCACGTAAACCGGTCCAGCCGTTCTCGAGTTATAATTGGTGTAACTAACCCGACTTTGTTTTATATAATAAAGATTTTCAATTTGAGAAAGAACTCATAAATTATGATAGGTCAATGATTTATTTTCATAAGTACTCTCTGAAGTTATTCCGCATACATAGGCCATTTTCAGCATGGCTTCAGTAAATGAAACAGTATGATTGAATTACATATGTTATGCCTTGTTTCAATTATTATTCCAAATTCATTCTTTCATTTAATTATACACTTACTGTTTCAGATCATGGGCTTGCCTTACAAATGTAAGAAGAAGGATATAAAAGAGTTCTTCAGGCCATTGGTTCCATTTTCAATTAGGCTGCCCTTTGGAAAAGGAAAAAAAGTCACTGGCTTCTGTTATGTTGGATTTAGAACTGAGAAAGAGTTGAAGAAAGCATTAGGGAAAGACAAACTATTTTTAGGTAACTGTATTTATTTAACTATACTTCATAACTGTAGACAAACAACCTAGTAATCCAACTTATGGATGGTACTCATCGCGATCATTCGTTTCACGAATTCGTACGGTGAACTTTCGTTAAGAACATTAATTTGCGAAACAAACATTCGATCATGAGTACAGCAACTAAAAAAACCCTTACAATAATGATTTTTATCTCTAGGTAATCATCGTGTTCACATACATAAATATGAGGATAAATCAAAAATGGCTGCCGAGGAGGAGGAACAGACTAGTAAAAAGAGGAGGGAAGAGGTATATATTTTTTTTATAATATACTAGCTGACCCGGCGAACTTCGTTCCGCCTAACAAATTTCTAAAATAAAATATTTTTTCTAAAATAAACGTAGCCTAAGTTACTCCTTATTACATCAGCTACCTGCCAAAAAAAAGTCCCGTCAAAATCGGTCCAGCCATTTCAGAGATTAGCCGGAACAAACAGACAGACAGACAGACAAAAATTGTAAAAAATGTTATTTTGGTGTATGTACCGTATATATATTCATATACATGTAGTAAAAAACGGTTATTTCAATATTACAAACAGACACTCCAATTTTATATATATGTATAGATTGTTGCTGCTTTAGAGCAAAACATCTGTAATTCCACGCAGCAGAAGAGTACAGACTATGGGCATATACATGACTACACATTCTCCTAGTATCTAAAGAAAATGAGTTCTATGTAAATAAAGTGGGCGAGCATAGATTTGCCCCAGCCTATAATTTGCGACCGGTACAGTCAAATCAGTCGAAAGTATTTTTTTAATCAGTAGGAACCGGTAACTAATTCGGCATCTCAGAAGTCACAGACTTTTGTGGATAACCCAATAGCGCTGCACGTCACACGGAGGCCGAACGTCCCTCGGACAAATTTTTGTACTTCCGGCTATTACAACGCGGCAATCAATTACATAAACAATGGCCATCTGAAACTGAATAAAAATAATATCAGTCTGCAGACATATCTCACATCCGGTAAAGTCCAACAGTCTATTTGTTGATACATCTAGCTAGCGTATACTCGTATCAAATTAAAATAGTCACCGATATCGAGTCCAGCGTAGATAGGTGACGCTATTTTGATGCACTCTCCATTAATTTTCACAAAACATTTATGTCGATCATACATGTATTTTACGACTATCATTAAGAGGAAATGCGGTTGCAGACATCCAACTGAATTTCCTTAGTGAAAAGTCATAATTCGAGGCCCCCGCCTATTTCCTCCTCCGATATTGGACCAATTTAATAGATATTCCCTAAAAACTAAGATATTGATACAAGATAGGGCAACGCTGTCTAGTGTCGAGAGGAAGAACTAGTAGTAACTAGTAGCGGCATCTAGTATCGAAAAGCGGAACTAATCTTCTTGTGTCGAATGGAATTTTACAGAATGTTCGAACCAAACATTCTGGAAGTTTCTTGTCGCTTCGGGAACAATGAGTTCGAATGTCGATTGTTCTGGAAATCTCCCTTATTTTGTGTTTCATTCCATGATGTATTTATTGCATACAATGTCAGACTGCAAATTTGCGAAAATTTCATTTAACGTTTCACCAGTGTGTGTCGGTAATTGGTTGGATTGGAACGTTCATAGGTTGCTGCGGAACCTCAACGCGAGCAAGGCTAGCGGCCCTGACGGAATACCAGCGGTGGTTCTTATAACCTGTGCGCCTGAACTGTCTCCGATCTTGACACGCCTATTCCGCCTTTCGTATGAGACCGGAAAAGTGCCGAATGCATGGAAGCAAGCTAACGTACAGCCCGTGCCCAAGAAGGGCAGTTGAGCTGACACGACCGCCAATGCGGCTTCCGCCGAAACAGTCTACAGGGGATCTTCTAGCGTATGCCATTCACATATGGAGTGAGGCCATCGAGAACCACGGGAAAGCGCTTGCCGTTTGCCTCGACATCTCGAAGGCTTTTGATAGGGTCTGGCATGAAAGCCTTATAAGTAAACATCCTTCATTCGGTCTACCCGGGGGTCTATGTGATTGGATTGCAGACTTTCTCAGAGATCGGTCCATTCGAGTGGTTATAGATGGCTACTCATCGGATCAATTGGTTATTAATGCCGGGGTCCCTCAGGGGATGGTACTCTCAGCAACATTATTCTTGCAGCATATTAACGATCTGCTAAAACCCTTTGGGTACCCCGGCACCTTTGGATATGCAGACGACAGCACTGTTGCTGAGCGATACTTGTCCAACGTACGGGCTACCGGGCCGCACATCCGGTCTCTCCGTGAGGCCATGGTGGAGCGTTTGAACCTGTCCTTGCAGGCAGTCTCCAAATGGGGCGATGCCAATCGGGTCGGGTTTAATGCTGCTAAAACCCAGGCATGTCTTTTTTCCGCTAAAAAGAGCCAGTTTGAACCGGCTCCAAAAGTTCCGAGATGTGACCGTGTCAATAACAGTCCACCTTGAGCTTCTTAGCGTTACGTTCGACATCGACTCTCAATTTTGGCCATTTGGCTGGCAAAGGCACAGTTGGCTGCCAAAAAGTTGGGGATCCTTGCAAAGGTGAAGTACCTCTTCACGCCGAAACAGCTCCTCAATTTGTATCAAGCGCAAGTTCGATCATGCATGGATTACTGTTCTCATCTCTGGGACGGATCTGCCAAATACCAGCTCGACGCACTGGATTCGATCGAAGGGCGGGCCAAGAGACTCATCGGTGATAAGGCACTGGTCAAGTCAAAGCTCGAGAGCCTTGTACACCCTCGCCGAGTTGCCAGCTTTTTATCGGTTACATTTCAGGGAGTGTGCGTTGGAATTGCACGATCTAATTCCACCTAGCCCGTTTCATCATCGGACTACCAGACGTACGGCGATGCGCTATCGGTACATGGTGGACAACCCACCCATACGCACAAAACGTTTTGAAAACACTTTTATTTTGCGTACAGCTAAGGAGTGAAATTCCCTACCGGAGTATGTGTTTCCCGACAGCTGCAATCTAGGAGTCTCTAAGTCAAGAGTGAATAGGTTATTTCTGGGCAAGCATGTCTCATTGTCGACCACATCATCACTTACCAACAGATAGTGGTCAAGCGCGAGCCTATAAAAAATAAAATCTAACTGTAATATTACAACCAGGAATAGACATTCAACCAGAAAGCTAGAATGTGCTTCTTTACCTGCCCCATCGCGGAAGGCACTATAGCCTAGGAAATAACTGAAAATAGAGGCCAATCTGTGCAAAAAATCTAGATAAGTAATTTGACCGAAATTATGTTCATTATGGTAGTAGTAATGTTGCCTGAAAGGGCCCAAAATACAGTTTTTAGCTTAATTTATGTAAAGTTTTGATTTTACTCAATTTGTGCTCTGAACAAGTTTATTCCTTGATCAATTGTGCAAAAAAAAGTCTGACATTGAATTCACTAATGTTTATTAGTTTTGGAGATATTGAGACAAAACACATTTTTTTATGCTTATTTTTTGTGCTAAATCTGTGCGTATGGTAATTTAGGCTAGATAAGTTGTGTTTTTATGCTCAAGAGAGCCGTATAACATTCAAATTGACATTATTACCAGCATTTACTACCATAATGAACAGAATATCGGTGAAATTACTTAACTAGGATATTTTACGCAGCAAATGTTTTTATTTCCTGGGCTACTATGCGTTTTCGCGGAATTTATATAGATAGATATACATCAAAGATTGATATCGGCAATTCGGCATTGTAACTAAATGACTTAAATTGAAATTTCATATAAGCAGGCTTGCTTATCATTTCGAGTCAATTGTTCCTATTATGAAAATGTTCCTAATGATAACAACACTACGATAACTTTAACTATCTGTAAAGTACTATTAAACAATAGTACTTAGCAGATAGTTAAAGTATAGGTGCCTTATTTTTCGTTGAAAAATTATCTTAGTTACCGAACTGATCCCCTTTAAGTTTTTAAAGCAGATATATGGAAGATAAATAATGAATTTATCGGGTACTTTGTCTTAGTTAGTAAACAAAAAATATATGGAAAGATCCGGCTCGAAGGACCGCGGAAAGAAGTGGTTTCGCAACCTAGAGTGGTGATAGGACCCTTCATGATCAGATGGTCTGTATAGCAGAACATCTATATAGCAAAAGTCAGATTCTCTAAATGTCTCGATACTCAGGCACAAAATTCAAAACACATAATGCATCGGAAGGGAAACGGACACGGCATTATAATGTACACAGACTCTTTAGTCTATGTACTCGTAACGTATATCATAATATGATATAATACAAACACTGACTTGGTGTTTTACAAGATTATATCTACATAAAGATAACAAACGGTCGAAAGTTAAAAGAAGACTAGGTTGAAAGCGAAAGGTGAAGCGCGCGGTCAGGACGGCGGTGAATAATGCAGTGATTAGCTGGACTGGCCGATGCGCGTTCTTTGGTCTAGCGCCCCCTCCGCGCCCGCCGTTTCGCCTTGGTTTCCCGGCATGTAGGCATGGCAGCGACCGCTGGTGATGTCCTAACAGAGAGCACTATTAAACTTTCGGCTCAGAGCCGTGCAGATCCAACAGCGCGATTTTTTAACCGACTTGCCAAAAAGCAGGAGGTTCTCAATTCGGATGTTATTTTTTTATTATGTATTTATGTTCATTATTATGTGTTTATATTATAACTGTCATCATCATCGTCATCAGCCTATTAATGTTCCCACTGCTGGGACACAGGCCTCTTCTCTGTGAGAGGGGATGGGCCGTAATGCTCCAATGGGGGCCCAGTGCGGGTTGGTGGAAATCTCATCTCTTCGAAGTTGAAAACGAACATTAGTAGCAAATAGCGAGGAGATTACCGGAATTCTTAAATTATTCTTTACTTGTTACCCTGATTTACGCACCAATCAATTTGCCTAGCCTTTTCCCAACTATATAGGATCTAACCGGATGCAGCTGGCAATACTGTTTTATAGTAACTGGGTATCAACACATTATTAATATTAAGTAAATCTATAGATAATTTATACTTTTCCATAGATCTCGAAGAATTATCATTTAAGATATCTGACATAAAATTTATTTCCCAGACATCCCAAAATGAAGAAAGCATTGGTGAAAGTGGAAGCATATTTGTGCGGAACTTAGCGTACGTTGTGTCGGAAGAAGAAATAACAACCTTGTTCGAAAAGTATGGTAAGTGGCCTATACGAATTTAAGAATTAAAATGCTAAATCGTCATTCAGCTGAAAGTCCGCTTCTAGAAGATTTCCTATGTCCAAGCTGTACTTAGAATACCTTTCTACGTAACGACAAAACGCCAGTTTCTATGCTTTCCCATCTACAGCTTATCTGAAGGCGCATCGTGCTAAGGTACACCACAGCACAAAGTTGCTGAAATCTCGGGCGTCCGCTGAAATGATTATTATCATTTCCTATTAAGAATCTCTTTAATACGTGTCACATACCTTCTTTACAAAAGCGGTAGTTTTATCCTATTTTCACAGGACCACTTGCTGAAGTAAACGTGCCAATAGATCCAATCTCGCGCCTGCCGAAGGGATTCGCGACAGTTACGTTCGTGATGCCCGAACATGCTGTGAAAGCGTATACTGAGCTGGATGGCACCGCCTTCTGCGGCAGAATGCTCCATCTATTGCCCGCCAAAACTGAGAAGCTTGAAAATGATGATGACGATGGTATGTATAGTTGATATTACTAGTTAGATATTAATACTGCAGGTGCACGGAATGGAAGAAAGTCATGAAATAGCAAGTACATAAATACTGTTATAATCGGCGGCCTTATCACTAAATGCAATTTTATATACGAGCACAGTATTTTGTCTGCATATTCATTATGTGGCCAGACAATTTGTGATAACACCATATTTTCTATCGTCTGGATTCAATTTTAATTATTTATTCCAAACAAAAGGTTTTGGTAGTAAAAACACAAGATGGTTGGCTTGTGTGCTACCACACAGCACACACCCCTAACCCTAAGGTCAGCTCACACCGAGACGCAACGCGACGCGAAGGTGATTAAATGAAGAGATTATTTAAATTTTATGGTGCATCGTGAAGCCATGGGGAAGAGGGGCATATCAGGCTATTGCACGCCGCTTCTACCGGCAAAGCGTCGCTGCATCGCGCTGAACCTCGAGATGCAGTGTGACACGCCGCGGGCATTATTAGAATTCTCTCTGATAAATCTGCCTTCACTTAGGAAAATATTTAAAATAGTAAAGAATATAGGTAGAACTTGAGTTATTGGATTTATAAACTTGTGAAAGAACTAAAATATTCATACAATTACACATTTTTAAAAGCTAATATTACTTAACTTACCTTTTTACTGGCCAGTGCAGTCGAGTTCACGGTCATAAAAAATGTTGCTACCTACCTAAAATTACTATAGATACGGCTTCTTATATACAGGTTTTAATGGACTTCTTTTTAACATAAATTAACGATAAAAGTAAAGCATAAAATTATCCAAATGACTGGTTACGTGTGCTGCTTGCTACTACTAATATTTGGATCGGACTTGTGCTTTCTAATAACGGTAAACGGACAGCTACGAAAGTATGTATTCTTATATTCGAATTCATGGTGGGTTAAATTACATCAGCTGCTCTTAAAATTTCGAAATGGTTTATCGCCAACTGTAACTCTATCTTGGCTAATTAATAAAGAAGGCACAGGGGAAGACCCATTTAGATTAATAGATTCTATATGTTGAAACCACAGACATAAATCTAACTAGATAACGCGATTGTATGTACTTCGCGTGCCAAAAACGATTAAAGGATTAAAGTTACAATCAATGATCGTAATCTGAGCTTTTCAATTAGCATTATCATTGCCGGAAATCCACCGAAATTCAGAAAAATGCCTTTTTATGCCATATTGAGCTGTAAAGAATGTATAGAAAAAGTTGGCCTAGGCATTGGAAATATTTTCTTTCATTGCTAAGTAAATTTGTTTTTTAATTGTTTGCGAAAAAGTGGCACGCTTGGTTTTCATACAGATGGAGGAACTAGCGTTATCTATTTAGATTGATGTCTGTGGTTGAAACTAACATAATATTTTAATTACAGAGGGACTAACATTCAAAGAGAAGAAAGCAAAGAAGCTGAAAGCGCAAGCGAAGTCATCCCACAACTGGAACGTGCTATTCCTGGGTACTAATGCAGTCGCTGACGTTATCGCGTCCACTTATAACACCACGAAGGAGCAGCTCCTCAATGATAATAATAAAAGTGAGTATGACTTTATTATGACTGCTTTGCATGGAACATCAACTTTTCTCTGACTTGTTAGTTACACAATGTTTAGGTAAATTATGATGAAAGTATAAACAGATGTTAAGATACGAGACAGTATCTTGATGAAGCTAATGGCTAAAACCATTTGTATCAACTTTGTTACATTTTCTTCATGGTTGTTCGCTTATAGGCGCTTATTTATAAACCGCTTTATAAAAATACTAAACACTTATTACTTGTAATGGAACAGATACAAGCGCTGCTGTGAGGCTGGCCCTCGGTGAAACGCAGCTAGTTGCCGAAACCAGAAGTTTCCTCGAAGGTAACGGAGTATATTTGGATGCATTCAATAAAGTGAGTAATACCTACTAAACAATATGTAACAAAATTGTCTTCTTGATCAGCACATCATTTCTATTTTTTTAAAAACGTTTGCCCTCCCTTGCAATTTCGCCTGTATCGTTTAATTATAACAGCCAGACCAGGAACAACTATTTATAAACCATACAAATATTCGAACCGTGCGGGAATTGAACCCACGACACGCAGCGCAGCAGCTAAATCTGTTACCTTAATTGCAAACTTATCTTACAGCCTGCAAAAAAGAGATCAAAGACATGCATACTCGTCAAAAATTTGCCGGCAAACACTGAGAAAGAAGAAATAAAGACTTTGTTTGCAAAACATGGACAAATAGCAAGATTCTTAATGCCACAACATGGCATAACTGCCCTTGTTGACTTTATTGAACCATTCGAAGCCAAAAAAGCATTTACTAAGTTGGCATATTCGCAATTCAAAAGTGCGCCACTGTATTTGGAATGGGCACCTGAAAATGTATTTGTAAAATCTGCCGAAAGAACGGAATCCGATAAAAACACAATTAAAGAAGAATCTGATGAAATTGTAAATAAAGTTGAACCGAAAACTTCAGTTGCATCTTGCGAACCTGAGAACAGGAAGGAAGATATCAAAGAAGACGATGAAATGGAGCTGGAGGAACCCGAAAACGATACGACATTGTTCGTTAAAAATCTTAACTTTAGAACAACTGAAGATAGTCTTAAAACGGTTCGTAGATACGTGAAAACTGATTTTGTTATAAACGTTCTGTTTGCACCTAACATGTAGCACGTTAATCTAATAACGATTATTGTTACAGCATTTCTCTGCAGCTGGGAAAGTGCACAATGTGTCAATCGCAAGAAAGAAAGACCCAAAAAATCCTGGACAACTTCTTTCAATGGGTTACGGCTTTGTGCAATATTATAAAAAAGAACATGCCAACGAAGCTCTCAAGAACCTTCAAGTTACTACTCTTGATGGAAAATCGTTAGAATTGAAAAGATCGGAAAGAGGAAATACGTTAGTTTTTATTGATTACGTCATTTTTAAATGTCATATGTGCAAGAATATTTGATAGGTAGTTCGTAACTCACATAAAACTTTTATTTACAGAAACGAAGTACAAACATCGAAGAAATCTAATAAGGAAAGAACGCAAAACGGCACCAAAATTCTCGTTCGAAATGTACCGTTCCAAGCAAACAGAAACGAATTACACGAAATATTTAGGTAATGTATTTATAGTATGTCATCGTTATTTCGTTGTCTGTAGATATAACTTTTCACCACTCATACAATACGATAGATGTCGGGTCCTGGCCTGACTATTCTACCTATCCCTACTGGCATATACTCTCACGTTGCCGATTTGTGACCTACATACCACCAACTTACAATTAGTGTCTGTCTGCCACATAATTGGAAATTTTTCACCAAAAAATGTTTAAGTATAGCTAGGCATTGTAGAAAATACTCTTCTAATAAGCAGAAAATTCACTTTTATGCGAACACAAAAGTCGCACTCACTTTATAGTACGTTGTTGTAATGTTAATGAACTGATACGGAATTACTGGTAATTAATGCGCTATCGTAACCAATTTTAGATTAGGCACAATTTAAATTTCTTATCTAACGAATACAATGGATTAAATAACAATGTGTAATGTGTATTATTATTTTACAGGGCTTTTGGCGAAATTAAGACTTTGAGATTACCCAAAAAACTATCTCCTGGGACGGACCAACATCGTGGCTTTGCGTTTGTAGACTATCACTCCAAAGCAGATGCAAAGGTAGACTTCTTATCAATTAACACGTTCGGATTATTCTTTCTTTTTACCCAACTACGGTTCAGGGTTATGATTTTAGCAGTCTATGTATGTATCTTTGTATTTACGTATGTTCCACCGCAGACTTATCTATTCATCCGATTTTGATGAATAAGGTGTCATTCTATTCGTTATTATGGCCAGAGTAAGACAGGCTAAAAAAACACCGTAGTCGGGTTACAGATTTTTGCTTGTTTTTTTTTTTTAACCGGCCAATTGCGAGTCGGACTCGCGCACGTAGGGTTCCGTAACATACGCAAAAAACGGCAAACAAGTGGGAGCCCCACTTAAATATTTATTTCATTCTGTTTTTAGTATTTACTTAGTATTTTTAGTATTATTTATTTACAGTGGCAACAGAAATACATTATCTGTGAAAATTTCAACAGTCTAGCTATTTCATGACACAGCCACACAGCCTGGTGACAGACAGACGGACAGTGAAGACTTAGTAATAGCCATAGGGTCCCCTTTTTTACCCTTTGGGTACGAAACCCTAAAAATGGAATTAAAAGTTAATGCTATAATTTTTATTTCAGTCTGCGTTTGAAGCTTTGTGTCAATCTACGCATCTGTACGGAAGGAGATTAGTGTTAGAATGGGCCGAACAAGGAGATGATACGGAAGACATCAGTATGTTAAGAAAAAGAACTGCTGAAGCTTTTAATGCTCAAACTCCGGGAGGCAAAAAATCTAGAAAAGGTGCAGTTGACGTCGAGAAGTTCGTTGAAGGAGATAATGATGCAATGTGAATAAAAAAGATATATTTTAAATGAATACCACATTTTTATTTTATATACACACATACCTACTGTGAAACTTAATTGTAGGGTTTTTGCTGCCAGGAAAAAACATCGTTAAAATCAAACAACTGAGACTATCATTATCCGCCTTTATTTTTATGCCAAAATAATTACAAGAGTGATGGATGGCATACATTATTATAAATTTATCTGTGTCACAAATAAAGAAACCAAAGTGATCTACAATCTCAAAACCTCAGAACTTGCTCATATTACATTAATGCCCTAGTATTTACAAAGTTTAAGACAATAATTAGATCCCAAAATAAGATAAACGACATCAGAGTCAAGCTTTTGATAAGTGACATTTAATTTAATGCTTCCATTAACTATAAAGAAATATAATTAATTATATTTCAGACCTAAACATGCACAACTTATGATTTAGTGCAATAATTTATAAGATACCACCAGTCATTGCACTATCAATGAAGTTTGCTAGTCAGCTACAAAAGTAATTTCAGAATTTTGGTTATTTAAAATGTATGAACCTAATTATTGTTTTATAGTATTCTCTAATCTTCAATTATAAATATGTTATAAACAAGTAATAATTTAGCAAGTTATATTCATACTCTTCTGAATCTTTTGATGATGTTTAGTTACTTTTGTTGCTGACTATACAGTTTTAACACTAAGGTATTATATTAATTAACACTAGAAAGACTGGGAAAATATTTACACACCATTAGAATAGCATGAAAGTAAGTTAGAGATATATTAATTACATATTATGTGACTAACAACAATACAATTAAAAAATACATAGCATAACAAACACATCGGCCAGGAGTTCTAAAAAAGTCTCTAATTATAATAGTGTTTATATCAGCATATTTATATCACTAAAACTTACACCACAATACATACTTGAAATATCTCATGCACCTTTTTTTCAGAACTTTTTGTTAATATTCTCAGCATATTTTAATTAGCATTATTATCAATCTAAATGACTATTAATTTTTTTTTTATTGGACTTTAAATTTTACTGTTCTTATAATATAAGATTCTGCCAATAAAGAAATGAAAGAACAGTACCTGTATAGCTTTTGAATTATGACATTGTTTCACTATTAAAAATTTGATAAAAACATATACATATAGATGGCAGTGCTAAATTAATTAATTGCGGGTGAGATCTAAAATTTTACAATATTTCCCAAAGTACTAAAAGAATAGTAATTGTTATTTTAATTAATTTACACTCATTTGTAAACAGTGAAAAGGTAAGTGCCTAATAATGACGTCATCTAAATGCTGTGAAGCAAACACTTTAATATTTTTAGGGAATGTCTTCATTTATACGAAAGTATGTTAACTTTGATTTTTACTTAGATTTAGACTTGTTTGAACCAATATTAAATACTATGTGTAAATAAATTTGATTGCTCTAAGTCATTTTATTCCTAATAAGTTGAAACTATGCAATCATCTCTAAAAATTCATCAAATGACAAAATCATGAATAACACAAATCACAACATTTCAATCAATCTTCACAGTTGAATAAATTTTCCTGACAAATATGCTTGTACCAATGTAACCCACAGTTCCACAAATAATACCCAGAGCTAAGCTGAACAAAGCCATGTAGCCAAAATAAAAGGTAGTCTGGAACAGGCCATACATTTTCGTTTTGAAAAGGAAGTAATAGAATGAGTACAAGTACACATAGATGGCTGTGCTGCCTGCAGACAGAAAACTGGTCCATTGCCAACGATAGTCTTCAGCATTTAGCAAGAAATAAGTGCAAACAATAGTCACACAGATGGTAACAATCATCAAGATTAAAAATACCAGTAGCATAAATCCATACACATAGTAAATTTTGTATGCCCAAAAAGAAGTAAAGATGAAATACATTTCAATAAAAATAGAACCAAATGGCAATATTCCTCCTACTATAATTATTATAAAAGGTTCCATAAACCATTTCTTTTCTGGGATAGGTCTAGGAACTGCATTAATGCGACAAGGGTAGTCAGGTTGTCCTGCTAAATTGCGACCAAGGACCGTTCCTACCAAAGTTAGGGGTAGTATCACAAAGGTGCAAATGGACATGACAGCTATCATACTTCCAAAGGGAATGGCTCTTGATGCGTGGTAATACATAGCAATAAAGTTGATAAAGAATGCTGTACCACACACAAGAACAGGTAGTAAAAATGCCGAAAGTAACATCTGTTTTATCCAAAGCTTACCACCCATCCTGGCATAAAGAGAACCTCCAAAATATCCATTGACAGGAGACGTGGCGGCATAGATAAATATTGCAGTGGACAGTAATGATCCCCTTTCAGTGTAAAGTTCACCAAAGATGGTAAATATTATAACTGCCAATGTCACTACAGTGAGCTGGTACCCAGCTCCAATCAGCGCTGAAAATACTGGCAAATGAGGAACTGGCCTGAACACATCACCATGAACTTGTTTCCACCCATATTCATCTCCCAAGTCTTTTTCTAAATCATCAAGATCATCATCCTTCGAATACCTTGCATAGTCCTTACGAAGTGTTCTCATGAGGATCATGGAAACAAGACCCACCAAAAATATCACCATCATGAAACTGTTAAAAATACTGAACCAATGGATACGATGCTGGAAGAAATTTGGGTCCAAATATTTATCAAAACGATCTTCAAAGTGGATATCGCTTTTCTTCCAATTTACTTCATAAGTGAATGGAATTTTGGCGTCGGCTGACAGTCGCTCCTTATTCTCAGCTGTAAGGTTTACTTCAACAATTCTGTTCCCATTGTATCCAATGTCGAATTTCTTGTGAGTCCAAATGTAATAATGGTCACCATCAATTTCGCCTACTGTTCCCCATATCGGTAGATCATCTATGTACATTTGATACCAGTAATGATTCTTCACGGCATACACAAGTGCTTTGTAGGATTGGTCATTCAGTTCGATGGCACAAAATTGCTGCGCCGGTGCATTATCCCGGTAGGTAATATCGAGACCACTGAATTCTAGTTCCACTCCCTGGAGCGCTTCGGACAAAGTCTCATGGTAATGTCCAATCGTCACTTTAGTACCTACGCAGAAAGGTAGTGAAAAGTATGCATACGTTTCTTGGCGATTGTGGTACGGGCCTACTGTGTTCATCCACAGCACAACTTGTTCTCCATTTTTATATGTATGGGTATGTTCGTCACAGTTAACTATAGTCCAAAAAATAAACAATAAATACAAATACTTCATTTTTATGCAGCAATTCACTTCCTAACACCAAATTTATAGTACAAATAAAATAAACATAACACGTATGTGAAATGCCGATGTCGGACATCTATGGAATAATATTGCCAACATACAAAATACTTATTAGATTTGAAACGTCACATTCCAACTGGGAAGATCTCGTTACAGTGGGGAACCAATGATAGGGAATATAAAGGGAAAGTAGTGAGCTATTACTTGGTTCTAATGGTACTATCTTAACTAATATGATATAGAGAGAGCCCGAAAATTGTGCGTTTGTTCTTACCTACGTGTAGGGTTGGGTAATCTCTGGAATCTAACACCTATTTGAAAAAGTATTTTACCATTTGAAAAAAAATGCCTTTTCCGTTTTGGTAGAGTGTGACTGCACTTTTGACCCTTATAGTACATTATTCCAGATGCCAGATGGATAAAGGCTGTATATTATTATGACTATTTTCGTGTTTTTCACACGATTTTTTTTAATTTTTGATAGAAAATAAAATGGATAGATGGCCTCACTCCAGATGTGAATGGCATACGCTAGAAAAGCCCCAGTAGACCGAAATCGGTGAAAGCCGTATTAGCGGTTAGTAAGGATATCGTTAACTTCTAGGTATACGGGGAGCCAGAGCTGTAACGAATGTATTGTACATATTCAATAGTAATTAAGTACACTTTCGTTACAGAAGTGGGTCTGTAGTCGGCCGGGTCACCTCGACTGCCCTTCTTGGGCACGGGCTGTACATTGGCTTGCTGCCAAGCATTTGGTATTTTTCCAGTCTCATATAAAAGTCGAAATAGGCGTGTCATCGGAGACAATACAGGCGCACAGGTTCTAAGAACAATTGCTGGTATACCATCGGGACCTCTAATCTTATTCACGTCGAGGTTGCCAAGCACCCTACGAATGTTCTTTTGATGGGTGAGAATGTCCCATGACCCAGGTACAGCCAGGGCGGGCCACTAGTTCTGTGATAAAGTGGTAATATAATATACATGACGACTGAAGCAGATCAAGGAGGAAATAGCGGAACGCCTTGGATTGTTCACTCGAGAAACGGAAGGAATGACGGGGCCCACAACTCTAGCCTAGACAAAGGTTCCTCAGAATGCAAGTTAATAAATAAATTGTATAAGGCAGTTTCACTTAACGATACTATAGTTCTTTCTCTCAGAACTGTCAGTAAAAGTAGTTTTTAAACTTTAATTATCAAAAATTACTTGTTATGTTTTGTTTTTTTCTAAAAACAACACGCGCGTGTTTTAGTAAGCTTTCATAAATTGGTCGTCTTAGATCCCCTTATACATCTGAAAATTGATTTAAGCCAACAGGCTATTCTCCTTCAAGCAAGCATCAACAATTTTTTTTTAAACTTTTTGACATTTGACTTGCCTCCGTTGGTTAGGGCACGGTAAATATCTTTACCGTGGTTAGGGTCTACTCAGGCTTGCCAACTTAGGGCTTTTAGCCCCAAATTTAGGGTTTAATTATCCAAGCAGGGCTTTTTTTAGGGCCCAAAAAAATTTAGGGCTCTTTTTGGCGGCACAAATAATAGTTCATACATTGCTAGCGAAACCGATTGGCCCTTGAAATACTGCAAAGTTTAATGATGACACGATTCATTTTAAAGATGGTGGATCATTCGTTACATTTACCCCATCTCCGAAAATGTTTCAATTGTTTATTATAAACATGTATGACCTCAAGAATTCTGAACGCTAAATTGGTACATAAACGATTTATAAACAACTAGCTGTGCCCGTGGCTTCGCTCCCGTCAACTGCCTTCCTATCCTACCCTACCTTCCCTACCCTACCTACCCTAGGCTACCTATCCTACTCTACCTACCCTACCCTATCCATCCTACCGTACCTACCCTATCCTAATTAATAAGGGTAAAAGTAATAAAGAGATCTGGCCGATCGTAATGACGAACATATGAAAAAAAGTAAAAAAAAAAGGATAAAAAGTATCCTACATCCGTCTCCTGGTTCTAAGCTACCTCCCCACCAATTTTCAGCCAAATCGGTTCAGACGTTCTTGAGTTATAAATAGTGTAACTAACACGACTTTCTTTTATATATATAGATTATTGAGAATGTAGATCTTTAATTCGTTCAAATTCAAATTCATTTATTTCGTGATATTAAGTTCTAATAAAAAACAATTAAAACTAAGTTATATTTTATTTAAATTAGTCAAACGTGATACGCATATAAACAATACCCTTGAATAGGTACCCAATACAGGGATTTTTATGGGGCTTTTGCAATATTCAGGGGTATTTCATCTTGATCTTAGGGGTATTTTTTTAAGGAGTTGGTAACCTTCTTTAATATAGTTATCTGTGGCCCCTGATTAATATTTTGAGGTTATGACATATGTCCATGTTTATATTTATTTAAATTCTTTAATTTTTATAAATTAAAAGTTCATATAAACAATAAAAAATGGAAGTAGACTTACCTAGTTGTGTCCAAGCTAGACTTAAATCGGACACAGGAGAAGAGACAGGCAGTCCTTTAGATCTACCGCTAAACATAACCAGAGATCAACTTCAGCTAATATGCAATGCTCTATTACAAGAGGTAAACCATTCTTTCTAAAGAATGTCCTTTATCTTTGTGGGACATTTTTTTTTATATACCATATGACCTTTCAGTTTTTATACGGGCCTTCAATTTTTTCAATTGTTTACTTCACTCAGCTATTCAATAAAATACACAATTGTTAACTTCAGAACTTAACACTAACTATTTTTTTTCTACATGTTCAAGTACCTAGTGTCTTTGTTTACTATTGGTAATATTCTTTGATAAATAGTAATCAATATTTTGGTTTAGGTTGGCACGGGAAAGTGGTGATTGGTACAGGAAGAGAGAGGCCTATGCTCAGCAGTGGGCAAAGTCGGGCTGTGGATGATGATGATGAATCAATATGTTATTAATCAATCAATTAATTACTCTCCAAAGATTTAAAGTTAGTCTCAGATGCTTTTTCATGTTGTAAAATATTATTTCAGGAAGACAAGCCATTTCTATTTTTCGTTAAAGATGTTGAAATAACAAACAGCCTCAAAGATGCCCTTGATGTAAAAAGTTTGAACTCAGAAGAAGTTGTTGAAATCATATACCAGCAACAAGCTGTTTTTAGAGTAAGACCGGTTACCAGATGTACCAGGTTAGTATGATAAAATGTAAATTATTTTTGCTTTTCAATTAAATAACTGATAAGTATTTTTTATTCTATTCTTTCATAATGTTTTAGTTCAATACCAGGCCATGCAGAAGCAGTAATATCAACATCCTTCAGTCCATCTGGGAAACAGTTGGCTAGTGGTTCAGGAGATACCACTGTCAGGTTTTGGGACCTAAGTACACAAACCCCATTACATGTTTGTAAAGGTAAAGCAAATTAATTAATTCAATAAATACACTGGGTTCATTGTTAAAAAAAAAACATTACCTTAAAAAATCCCTTTTTTTTTCAGGCCATGCCAATTGGGTTCTTTGCATAAGCTGGTCTCCAGATGGTTTAAAATTGGCATCAGCATGTAAACAAGGCAGAGTAATGATATGGGACCCAAATACAGGGAATCAAATAGGAAAAACGATGATAGGGCACAAGCAATGGGTCACAGCACTTGCTTGGGAACCTTATCACAGGTATGTTCCACTACACTAGAAAAGGAAGGGCTAAATTTAAATTATTGATTCAGTAAAAAAAAAATATATACTTCATCAATATTTGATTAGTATGCTACCATACTTATTTATTAAAGTGTTTCTTTAATTTTCTAGGAATCCAGAGTGTAGAAAACTGGCTAGTTCATCTAAAGATGGTGATGTCAGAATATGGGACACCGTCACATGCCTTACGATCTTGAGTCTAACAGGTCACGGAAAAGCAGTCACATCTGTAAAGTGGGGTGGCAATGGACTTATCTACACGTCTTCTCAAGATAGAACAATAAAGGTTTGTATAGATACTTGGGGCTCTCCATTTGTGACACCAGTAATATTCTTTGAAACATTCCTATTTTTGTTTTGACAGATACTAATAAAAATGTTTACTTAATTTTCAAGGTATGGAGAGCAGATGATGGGATTCTCTGCAGGACTTTAGAAGGACATGCACATTGGGTCAACACTTTGGCACTAAGTACAGATTATGTACTCAGAACTGGACCTTTTCATCCCATTACTGACCAACAATCCAGCTTTAGTGATAGTGAGTTAAACTTTACCCATGGTAAAAAAAAATTTAACATCATTTAACATCATCATAAAAACTTTTTAACAAAAAAATTACACCCACTTCCAAAACAAAACACTACAAAGCGAAAAATTACTTTCTTTTCCAAAGTCGGTGTCTTTAGAACCTATTGTTTTCCATTATACGACTTTCCAGTTTTATTGGGCAGTCAGTTAGAAGCAGTCATTCTATTCAGAATTTTATTTAATTTTGAATTTGATTTGGTATGACTATTTCATCATGAAAAAAATCCTTTTCAGAAAATATTCTCCAACAGCGGGCTCTAGAAAGGTATGAAGCAGTATGCGGCAAAAGCGAAGAACGTCTAGTGTCGGGATCAGATGATTTTACATTATTTCTCTGGCTGCCTGAGAAGGAGAAACGCCCTTTAGCCCGAATGACAGGACATCAGCAGCTCATAAATGATGTTAAATTTTCACCAGACACAAGGTACTGTAACTGATTATGTAGATAACCTTTTTTATACCATTAACTGATTAATTAATGTAATAGCCAATAACTAGGTCCTCCTATTGTCTTGTTTTACAGAATAATAGCATCAGCTTCATTTGACAAATCAGTGAAACTGTGGGATGCAGCTACAGGCAAGTTCATAACAACTCTCAGGGGTCATGTCCAGGCAGTATATATGGTGGCTTGGTCAGCTGACTCCAGACTTCTATTGAGCTCCAGTGCAGACTCTACCTTGAAAGGTGTGTTAGTCATACTTTGGCATCCTGTTTTGAATTGCTGCATAGAAATTTGTTTTAAATGCATAAAAATTTAATTGGAAATAATTCAATGTTTATCTTTTTTCAGTTTGGAATATGAAAATAAAAAAACTAGAATTAGATTTACCAGGACATGCTGATGAAGTGTTTGCTGTAGACTGGTCACCAGATGGAGCATATGTAGCTTCAGGAGGAAAAGACAAAGTTTTAAAATTGTAAGTTTGAATTTGAACCAACAGAATATTACAATCTAGTTTTTCTTTGATACTTAATGTTAATAATTGTTTTCAGATGGCAACACTAAATGATGACAGCCACACTTCAGTGAAATACAACTTTATTACAGAATAACTGTTACAATATTATATTTAATAAATAAACATGTTTCACTTAATTTTAATGCTTTTCTTGACATTAGCCTTTATTCCTGATGCTTCTCCAGCATATCTAGTCACCTCAGTTCTAGGTTCACGGACAGCTCCCTTCCTCCTGATCTTAGCTTTCCTGTATTTGAGCTTATGTTTAACTCTTGGATTCCTTTGATCCTTCTTTCTGTGAGGAGTCAAACCCTTGTTTTTGGCAATTTGGTAAGTAATCTCACGTTTTTCGCCAATATCTTCTGGAACAATATCCTGTGATGAGGTTGAAGGTTTATTTTCTTCAGTCTCAATATCATTAGCAGAAGTTTCATTGTCAGAGAATCCACTCTCTTCAGATTCATCATTGTTTCTTTGAACATCAACACCACTGTCTGGTTTGAAGAAGTCATTGCCTTCATATTCATCTTCATCGTCAGACACACCAGTATCTTCACCCTCATCTTTTTCTAAAGCATTTATAAGTTTCAACTTCTTGGGAGTTGATTCAGGTGACTGTCTTCCTGACTTACGTTTCTTATCTTTCTTTAGTTGTTTAATTTCAGTTACATGTAGCTCCAAATTATTATGCACTGCTTGTAATATTTTTTCAATTTGAGGTTTTACAACTTCCAAGTAAATTGGTTCCATTTTGTTTAACATTTGTCTGTACTGGTACAATCTTTTTATTACAGGATGATTCTGAATGTTGATTCTTTGACTTTTAAGAAGTACATAAAAACTAATATTCGTGCAGTAATTTAAAATAAGATCATAATTCGTTTTCACAAATTTTGAGGCGGGACATGTCGGGAGTTTGCCATCTTTGACAAGCTCTAGAACGGGATGTAAGTCATCTTTTGCAACTGTTAATTTTGTTTTAAAATCATCAATTAGGCCTGCAAATTCTGGACTTTCTTTTTCAAGTAGCTGTAACTTTTGTCTTTTTGTCATCTGACTTAAATTACTTTTTATCACAGTTTCTTTTTCTTCAACATCTGCAACCTGTTTTGACAAAAAATCAAGTGTAAAATCTTCTTCTCCAAGCTGCTCTAAAAGCCTTTTCTGAATGTCTTTCGCTTCTTTTTCTTCCATAAGTGCAATTTCTTCATCGTTGCCGAAGCCTCCATAGTCCTCATCCACATAATCTGTTGCATAATATGATCTTTTCTTTTTACCCCAGGCTTTAGAATCAGGCAAATCATCGTCTGACTGTTCTTGACCTTCTACATCACTATCAGCAATGCCTAAGTCTTCTTTTTCATTTTCCGAGTCACCTGATTCAGAGAAAGCATATATTTCTTCTTCACTCTCTGAATCATTGTGTTTTCTCTTCCGTACCTTCTCCAGCAATCTTTTCTCTTTGGGTGTATATTCATCTTCTGAATCTGAAGGTTCATAGTTACCTTTCTTATCAAAGTTGGATTTGACTCTGCAATAACAACCAAGGAATCATTAATACATCCATCATACATGACATATAGCCAGATAAATTATATTCATAAGGTTACTGGTAGAGAATCTCTTGTGGAACTAAGTCTGACATGTAGGTACCACTAATGTACATGAAGTTTAAATCAATAAATAAATGATCATGATAAAAATTAACATTTATGATATTTTTGTTAATAAGGAGCATTAAAATACACAACTGAAAGCTACATTTATATAAATAATTCTAGTAAATGCAAATCATAGCATGCCACTCTCTATTTGTGCATGAAAAAGACTTCGATAATGCATAGATACACTGCATAATATATAAACACATGGCTGGCGCGAAACACCTAAGCAGAAATAAAAAAGAACACATGAACATTGGGACGATTGCCATCTTTGATTCTGGCAATAGTACATGAAACCATTTTAATTGCACTTTCAAACTTCTAAGTTACAATTTATGTAACAATTAATAGAAATAATACAAACTTACTTTATTTTATCTGCCATTTTCAACGTGAATCGTGGGTAAGCTCATGGAAATAAAAAATAATCGCAGCGACTAAGGTTAGTCTGTCACAATCTTAAACCTTCTCTGCTAAGCTACTTGTGGATGGCTAATTAATTTAATTACAGTTTTTATTAAAGGAATTTATTCAATTTCACTATTATTGCGTAGAATAAATTATTTTCGGTTTAAAAATCCGTGCCTCGTTGTTACAATGCACAAAATGACAGAATGACACTCTTTTTTTTTAGTGTCACTTTACTTTTAATAATATGCTTTGGATATTAGGTTTTCGAGTAAACCAAAGACGTAGAATCCTTCAATTCACTTGAAGGATTCTAGGTCTTGAACCATGGACTTATTAGTACAGTACAGACAAAAGCCAAAAAAAATATTATAGGTTTTTCTATATTAGGCTGTGGTCGGTTTTGAGTCTGAAGACGGAACCACACTTACGTGGCGTGGCGTGTCGTGGCGCCTTCTGACGCAGTTGATTGGCCACAAAACTCGTTGCGTTATGACGTAGGCTGGAACAGATTCGTTTGATTGGTGGAACCCGCGCCACGCCACGACACGTAAGTGTGGTTCCGACTTAACTGGGCAGTACTATTATAGCATAGAGTAACTGGGCTGTATTACTGGACGATACCCCTTGGCAAGACTGGTGTCAGCTTTTCTGGCTTCTGACTACGTCGTACTCGACTCGAACGTTTAAGGCAATCATAGATTAGTACTTAAGTGCTTATTACACTGCACTGGTATTCAGGGCCCTGAATACGGTGTCGCTCCACCGCTACGGTCGCTATTTTGGGAACCCTAAAAACGTAAATGTTATTAGACCACCCTAGTTAGGCTTTAAGCGCTTATTATACTACAGGGTGTTCAGGGCCCTAAACTCTAATTTAGTGTGGTGTAGTAAACTTTAGGCAGTTAGGGTAACCAAAATAGCAAACTTATCGACACGGAATGGGGCCGCGACACGGTATTTAGGGCCCTGAATACCGTGTAGTGTAATAAGCGCTTTATGGGCCTATATACCGTATAGAGTAATAACCGCTTTACTTATATCCAGCCAAATTCGCAACACACACTATGGAGGGTAGATTATAAAACGTTTATTACACTACACGGTATTCAGGGCCCTAATCCCAAAAGAAGCTATTTTTCACTTTGTAGTGTTTTGGCTTTGGCTTTGGGAGGGTAAAGGCGGCAATTGCCGTCTTTAACGATGACCTGGAATTCATTCTCTATCCGAATATTAATCGTAGTAGTTTCTTACTACTTCGAGCCAGACCAACCCATAAGGCCATACCTGGACCAGTTGACCCGGATCAAATCGGAAGTGGCCACCGGCCACAGGTGGCGACGCGAACGCTAAGATTCCTTGGTGGGGCAGCATCATCGAATACTCCAAGGGCGAGGAATTGTCCGGAACCCTGGAGGACTTAGAGCTTCAGGTGATGAACACTGGTGACGCTCCCACATTTAACACTGCAGATACGTTCTACCTTCGGGCAGTAGACCAGGACAACGCTGTCCACAGGCGAATTAGAGAAGCGGCCAGTCGAGTAAATGAATGGGTTCATGATGAATGTCAAGATCCACCATTTACCTCGCTGGAGCTGAAGACCGCCGTGGCAGGTTTCAATCCCAAAATGGCACCAGGAGGGGATGGACTGACGTCTGACATCTGCAGTCGAGCGATCCACCATGACCTGGATGCGTTCCTTGCCCTCTACAAAAAGTGCCTTGAATTGGCACACTTCCCAAACATCTGGAAGGAGGCCACAGTCGTGGTCCTCAGAAAGCTCGGCAAGGACGATTACCTAAACCCCAAGGCATACAGACCAATTGGTCTACTGCCGGTTCTGGGAAGGTCCTAAAGAGGATGGTATTAGCGCGTGTAAAATGGCTGCTTGTATCGCGGTTTAGTACTAGCCAGTTTGGCTTTATGCTCCAGAGGAGTACTAAAGACGCCCTCTATACGCTAGTGAAGAACGTACAGGACATTTTGAGGCTGAAGAAGCAATTGTCCTGGTGTCACTAGATATAGATGGGGCCTTCGGTAGTGCTTGGTGGCCAGCCATCAAGGTCAGTCTGGCTGAGGAAAAGTGCCCGGTGAACATAAGAAGGCTACTAGACAGCTACCTCGACAGTAGGAAAGTCAAGGTTCGTTGCGCTGGGGTGGAATGCACGCGAGTGACCAGCAAGGGCTGTGTTCAAGGGTCTATAGGTGGTCCCATCCTGTGGAATCTCATTCTAGACCCACTATTGCAGGAATTGGAACAGCGCGGAATCTTCGGTCAGGCGTTCGCCGATGATAACGTCTTGGTTCTGGATGGGGACTCAGCGACCGAAGTTACAACATCTGCCAATGCAGCCCTCGCCCATGTTCAGAGTTGGGGCGACAGAAACAAGCTGAGGTTCGCACCGCACAAAACCTGTGCCATGGTCGTAACCAAGTAGCGCAAGTATGACACCCCAAGGTTGAGCATGGCCAGGGTCGACATTGGTATGGTTAAGAAGATGAAGTTGTTAGGTCTAACCAAAGACGAGAAGCTCACTTTCAACGAGCACACCGCGAACGTGTGCAGGAGGGCAGCTAACATTTACAAACAGCAGTCCCGCGCCGCTAAAGTGAGTTGGGGGACGCACAGATCATACACACAATCTACACTGCTCTGATTGAGCCAATAATAACGTACGCGACCGCAGCCTGGGCTCCCGCTACAAAGAAGCTGGGAATACGGAAGAAGCTTAGGCTCGGTCCAACGAGGATTCGTCCAGAAGCTCTGTAAATCTTACCGTACTGTCTCTCTGAATTCGGCATTGGTACTGTCCGGAATACTACCTCTAGATCTGCGCATACAGAAGACAGCCGCCCTATATGAAGCGAGAAGAGGGTTATCCCGGTTTGTGCCAGGAGATAGGGAGATCGAAAGTGCGGTAAGGTTTGCAGAAGCTCCTCATCCAGCTACACAAATGCCCCTGGAATTCATGTGCCTGGCCAATGTGCAGGCGGTGCGAATCTTCACCGACGGCAGCAAGATTGAGGGAAAGGTCGGAGCCGCATTATCCATTTGGGATAGCGAAGGCGAAGTCCGGAACCTCAAACTTAGCTTAGCCGCGTACTGCACAGTCTACCAGGCGGAACGCCTGGCAATCTGCAAAGCGACGGACGTGATCCTCACGCGGTAAGAGACGAGCTATGGTTTGTACAGTGAATGTCAGCATTGCAGACGATTGCAAACCATGGCTCTCTACATCCCCTGGCGGTTCATGCGCGCTCCAATTTGGCTCACTCAAGTCCTGGACCAGAGCAAAGCTGTGTCTTTGTTCTGGATCAAGGCCCACGCGGGCCTGCAGGGGAATGATCGAGCTGCCGAGTTGGCAAAGAAGGCAGCATTGTCGTTACTGAGGAAGCCGGACTACGACCAATGTCCGGTGTCATTTATCAAGCGACAGATCCGTTTGGAATCGCTTGATGAATGGAACCGAAGATATGTGTCGGGCGAGACTGCAGCCTCTGTGACGAAGATGTTTCTTCCGGATGCCATAGCGGCTTTCCGTATTATAAAACAGGTATGGCCCACAGGCGTTCACACCTAGGTTTTAACGAGTCACGGCGGGTTCTCTGAATACTTGAATCGCTTCAAGTGTAAGGAGAGCTTTTCGTGCGTCTGCTATCCTGGCGTGGCAGAGACTGTCCAGCACATACTTGTAGATTGCTCGTTATTTATCAGGGAACGCTACCAACTCGAATGTGAGCTTGACAGGAGACTGACGAAGGAGAGCCTGCATGGGCATGTGGCATGTTGTATTTGTGCACGATTCGCATCGGGTGCCGACACGTTAGTTGTATGTTTCTAATTTGATCCAGACCGACTGGATGTTACCGCGCGTCGGAGTGCGTTTGATCACATGGCATGTTGTCTATTTGTTTCTGACCATACTAAATATATGGGATTGATTAGTACTGCAATGCGTCGGGTGGCGTCGCGTTTTGGTAGTATGTTTCCACCTTTTCTCTACCTTCCTCCATAACACACGCCACATTCGTCGTCGGTTGTCGTGACTGTATCCAAAAACTAAAGACTTGACTTATAAGGCCTCAGTAGCCATTTTAATAAATTCCGAAAAAAAAACTAACACTTATCAACACATATACTTCTTATAAGATAGCTTGATCTCTGCGACATATTATGTCAAACTGACGTATACGTTATTGTTAACCTGTCAAGCGCTGTTGCTACTGTATTGATACTGATAGCTGTCGCAGAGGTCAAGCTAATCTATGAAATATACCGCAATACTGAACTGTCCAGGGATGGGCAAGTGAACAAAATATATCGATATATATCGTATCATTATCGAGTGAAAATATCGATATATCATCAGTTTTCGCATGATTATTCATACATATCCCCAAAGCTTTCAAAATTCGTAAAAAAGAATAGACATGAAGAAAATAGTATTTTTTATTAATGCTCGATTGATAGAGTTGCGTGAGGAGCATGCAAAGAGTATCTAGTAACATTAAACACGAAACCAAAGTTACGTTAAAAAAGATTGAAATTGTTACGAATTCGATACTTTAAAATAAATATCGATATAACGCGATTCAGAATATCGACGATATATATCGATAATTGTATGGAAAAATATCGATATTTTGATATTTTTTTCCATGCCTACAACTGTCACTTTCATCAATTTGTCAGTGTCACTGAGTGTCACCAACGAAATATTAAAGGTTAGAATGTTATTTTATACCGTTTTTATACGTAAGGATTTGTTAATTTAACACATTATTTACAAAATATTTTATTTTATAACATAAAAACCATCACTGGTTGATAACACACTTTGTTTCTAAAAGTTTTCCTATAATTATGGGGCTTTTTGTAATTCCAAAAAGATCTTTTTTATTATTATTATTGTTTTGTGAATTCATTGGTAGTAAAAAAATAAACTCTCGTGATTTCAATGGGGCTAACAAACTGTCTGAATGTAGACGATGTAAGGTATTAACGGATTCTTTTAAATACTGGCTTGACCATACATCCAGAGGAAAATATGAAGGTGGAGATGCAGCTTGGGAAGAAGCTAAATTAAAATCATATTCACGCAGTGAGATCCGATTAGTGGAAATACAAGAAGGTTTATGTTCAGAGTTGAAAACAAATCAAGATGCATGTTACGCCATTGCAGAAGAGTCTGAGCAAGTTCTAGAAAAGTGGTGGTTTAACAAAGATTCAGTTTCATTAGATTTATATACATGGCTGTGCATTGAAAATCTTCAACATTGTTGTCCTACTAATCATTATGGTGAGGCATGCACTGTCTGCCCTCAGGATATCAACAATAAAGTCTGTTCTGGATATGGCCGATGTGACGGTGCTGGTACTCGCAAAGGAAATGGTACATGTATCTGTAAAAAGGGTTACACAGGAAAACTATGTGATGAATGTGCTAAGAGCTTCTACAAAACAAGTGTTGGTTCTTGTAAATTATGCCACAAAGCTTGTGATGGATGTAGTGGTGACGGTGCCTCTGCTTGCGAGGCTTGCACTTCTGGCTGGCAATTACAATCTGGTATGTGTGTAGACATAGATGAGTGTGCATCAACTGTTTGTGAAATTCAGCAGTATTGTATTAATACAGAAGGTTCCTATAGTTGTAACAAATGTGATTCCTCATGCAGAACATGTATAGGTGAAGGATCCTCTAACTGTACATCATGTGAATCAACTAATGTGCTATGGTTTGGCATGTGTGTTGACAATGAACTGAAACAAAATATTTTAGCAAATACTTGTAAGAGAATAGCACTGTATATTGGTTTGCTTATAATAACATTCTATATATCACGTACCTCAAGATCAGTAGCTTCAATTGTAGTATTAGTTATAGCAATGTTGATGTATTTCTCTGAGAGAAACCTGAGAATGAATACAATGGATGTACTTTTGCAGACATTACATGCAAACCTAAGTTAAATTATTATAATAATTATTTTCTGTGTTTTTATGTCAAGTATTGCTGCATGCAACCAGTTGTACAGAATATTATGTTTATAAAACTAGCAGCTAAGTATATACAATGCGCACACCATTTTACAAAGATGGTAAAACCACAAAAAATCTTTAGTTCATTCCTACTTTGTAGTATAGTGCTAAAACTTCTTGGCCGCCCTGAAGTTGGCTACAGTGGCTGCAGTAGTAAATCTTATACTAAAACAGTGCTTAACCGTGCCTCGTCCATGGGAAAGCCAACTTCAGGGCGTCCAAGAAGTTTGGCGAGAACTATAGCTTACAGTAACTGATGTATGTTATGTAAATAACCTGTCCACTATTAATGTGAGAATGTGTGTAAGTAAAATCTGTAATTAAGGTTAATTCTCAGCTTAATTCTCATATTAAATTAACTATCATACATATCTATGAGAATTACATCTTTTCATGTAAGTAATTACATTCTGTTATAAACCAAATACAATAAAAGAACTTGAATTTAAGAAAACCTGTTTTTTATTTACATACTTATTTTATATCTATTTATAAATTTCGTCTGTGACTGTCTGCTTATACCGCGACGCGACGATGCTTGAAGAGGGCAGTGGTTTCGCGCTGCGCATCGTGATGCACGGGCGGTACTTGCCACGAACAAATATTTTTGCCCGTAGAACCCCCCCAAGGCAAATTATTTGTCCCATGGTACCCCCGCTAGGGTACAACGATAGTTTTGTTCAGAGAAAACGAATTACTTTCTATTATTTACGTTATTCTCCATTACATAATGTGATTAGTTACTTTGTAACCGTACATTAACAAGAAAGACGTTCATTTGTTTTATCCTCGCCGAAAAGGACCCATGCAATGATAGTTTTTCCTGACAATTTCACTATCTTATAAAATATTGCACCACACAAAACACCATCGCTTCCGACAGTTCAAGCAACAAACAGGTGATTTTATGCAATTTAATTGGTTAATATTGGCACAGCTCTGCTCCGCTCCTCTACTCTCCGCTCCGGTTACTAGACAGGCTTGGTTTAGGCGTCATCCTAATTTCATTATCATTTGTTCGGTCTGAACGAGTTGAACGACTGAGTAAAGTCAAAACTTCTATATTTATCACATTGCACTCCATATTTATCACAATTTTCATATTTAGTTTGTCAAGAAAACAGAAGAGAATTTTTCTGGGAAGGACAGATAAGACTTTATTAAAAATTATTGGCTCTGAAATCTTAAATTAATTATTGGTATTTTTTAAAACTGTGTTTTAAAAAGGCCAGCAACAATATGACCATGGCCATGTCAATTCTTGTGCGGAAATGGCAGGAACTCATCCCTTGTCGCTAGGCCGAGGGTACGTGATATACGGGTCCATGGGCGCGCCGGAACTCACGGACCGCTTGTCTCTGCGACTGAGTTCTGTCAGAGACACCAACTATCGTTTCGCTACCAGGGCATGCCTCAGTTGCCGTGCGACAGACTGGAGGACTAGGCAGTCCTGCCAAGACAGGTGACAAGCTAATCATAAATAATCTTGTCGCTGACAAGAGTTTATGCGTCATGAATCAAAATTGATATCAGTTGAGCCGGCATCGGTTTTTAACCCCCGGGACAGAACGAATGACCTCTGGACTACCCGCAGTCTTCGGGATTTCGAACATCTTTCAACGGGTTCCGTACATTTTTTATTTAAAACGGCTTGAGTTTTTGCAGAGGTTCTACGGGAGGCGGTTATGTTCATCCAGCGTGGATTCCCGACAAATGGCTGTTAACATACTTTTAGTTTAATACTTTTATTACATTACATATATCACGTTTTGGTATGGTACTTTTCTTGTATGCTTAAGCTATCATTTAACCGGTTGCAACTGCGTTAAAAATTAGGCACGTGAATTCAGCCTTATACCTTTAAACCTTGCCATAATTTCAATCTTTGTTTTTGTATACCAAATATTTGGAATAATTAATACGATATTGACAATTGCGTCTTTCCTTTTTTTAAATAATGTGTTTTAACTTTTTCTATATTTTTATATTTTCGGTGTATTTCTTTTTATTTTAAAATTATACATTATCGTTGCGTTATAAAGTTTAAATTTATCTTATAACGCTACAATGGTCATTATGATAATTGCTACGTAACGGTTGGGCAATTTTATAATAATGGGCAATGAAATAGTCGAAGAGCGAACGAGGCGAGCTTGGGAGCTTACGACACCCCGACATGGATAAGTTAGGTTCGAAGGGGATGACGGGAGCAGAAGTAAGCGAGCGATCTCAGCTCCCGGCCTCCAACAGCGCAGCGGGGCTCCGCGACTTTGTTACTTAAGACGACGTCTAACGCCAACGGCCTTGAGGGAACAAAACGCGCACCCGTTTCACACCCGCGCGACTCAAAATTAAATAGATTTTTGTACTTTCCTTTTCTATGACTTAAAAAAATCCTCAGATCAAAATGTAGATAATTAAATTGTCTTTAAGCTGGTGTCGATTTCATTAAAATACGCCGATTGGTGCGATTATCGTGTTTTTGACCGTTTTAGACATAACAAATCAATTACATATTACCTTTCTTTAATATATAGTGTAAGTAGTTAGTTCTAGTATAAGTTTGTAAAGTTTATTTTTGTTTAGTGTTTAAGTATTACATTATGTTATACGAATAAATCTCAAAATTTTCTTAGATCACAATATTAAGAAAATGGTCTAATGTAACCTATATTTTTTTCTAAAAAATTACGACAAGCCGTTTAGACGTGATTCTCATTTTAAAATCAGCTACACAGGGGTATATGCGCCTTAAATAGTTATCATACTTACCTATTCTATATCAAAATCAATGTCAACATTAAAATAATTTAAAAAAACGCATCTTTTTATTACCCGGCCCAATATGTGACGGGCATTATTCAGAAAGCCCGGTCGATTTAATTATTTAAAGGTGAATTATGTTAAGATGTGTAAGCTATTAGTGTATGTAAATAAATGAAGTAAGTAACATTTTGTTCTCTATCGTGTTAAAAACTGATACTAATTTAGGTTGTGTCAAATAAAATGCTTTGAAAAGGTGTATTAAAAATACATTTTATTGCAAAATTTATGTAACTACATCTTAGTGTCATTTATATACAAAAATTAAATACAAAGTTTAGGTATTATAACCAAGTTGTGGAATACTATATAATACAGCTGCTGGTGCAGAGATTTTTCACACAAACTGGAAGGCAAATAGAGCAAAATATTAAAAATAGGCCAGGTAGAGTTACAATAAGTGTAATATAGGTACGACAATACCTTTGCCCCAGTAATCATCTCAGATTATATGTAAAATCCCTAATCCATAAACAATAATGTAGGTCGGTAATAACTATAGTATAAAGTAATTAAATAGGAAACTTATATTTATTGCAAAACAGATTACAAGGTAACATGTATTAAACTAAGGTATAAATTCACGTGTCTTACATTAGCAGCTTACTAACACTGACTGCATTTTGTGAATAAGGTCAAGTCATTAAAACCGCATTTATTTGAGACCAACTATTAAATTTATTTATCAATTGTGAGAAATATTTAAATGTTACTCTATCATTATCAAGAATAAAAATTGGCAACGGTTAATTTGGCAACAGCAAGCACAGGTATACATTCTCAGTCTGACAAAAAGATAATTCTTATTAGTTATAAAATATAATTACTGACTCGCAAGTCAATGTGCTTAAGTGCTTATTTGTTCGTATAAACAGTGCTCTCTGATGATAATAAAGCAACTGATAATTGTGTAATGGTATTAATAAAATCTTAAGTTTATGTCATTTATTTTATACACAAAACCCGCTGACTAACTTCAATCATCATTATTTTAAGTACCTATCAACAAAAAGATCTCAGCTTAGAGAAGTACTTCTACAGATTATACAATATTATTGGAAAAGTTTAATTAGCATTTTCATATTAAATCATTCAGATATTTTGTGTGCATCAAACTTATCAGTGTCACGAATGATATACTTAATAGAATGTGTTTAAATGTACTTACAATACGTAAGTAAAAATATATGTATAATACAAGCATGTAGTTCGTGCAACTATGATAAAAATAAATGAGTACAAACTACATATTCAGTTCCTACGAAAATAAAAAAGTAAACATTTGTGAACTGTGATTCATGATATTTGAAGAAATTATGTGATAAACATTGGTCTTTGGTGAAGAATAAACATTGTATTCCAAAATGACAAAACAAAAACGTGTATTCACTTAACTTAAAGTCTTGAATATATTACTCAACAACATATTTAAACTATCGTAAATTAAAGGTTAATTAATGTCTCTCAACAAAATAAACACAAATATAAGTGAATTAATATTGTTCTAAGAATTTTTATTTTTGGTAAAATTTCCATTTAAGTACTAATATAACACCATTCATCTAAGCCTATTTGTGAATTAGAACGCTTACATTATTTAAACTATTCATGACATCTACTGTTGCAGGGAACTTACAAAAGTACTAGAAAGTGGTGCTGATATAACATAAAGCTTCTAAATAATAAAATACACACGACTAGCATGTAAAATGCTAAAAGTGGACCAACTTTTATGTCCATGTTTATTAATTTTGTATTCAATATACCTAACATTGACTCAGAAATAATACGACCCGAGATCATATGTGCTATCAAATACACAAAATATTTTGTCCGGCAGGTCATAAAGTGAAGATAAATAGGTCAATAAAAATGTGATGCTGATTTTTAACGTTAATTATCCCACTATGGAGTATTTTTTTTACTTATTTCCCTTTGTTTTTCAATTTAAATAAGCAAGTTTTCAATCATTTCATTTTATATACCATAAGTATTTGAACTGCATGATGTCATAAATTCCAAAGAGTATTAAAATTATAGTTGCAATTTTGATTTAAAAAAGAGATTTGTTTGAATCCAAAATGTCTTGCAAAGCTGAAAATAAACACTACCGCTCACAATTTTATTAGTATCAGTCTGCCTCAATTTATGCTAATGATTTGATTATCATAAATGATTAAATTTATTTCGGTCCCTCTTCATAATACTTCTTTAAAATCATCAATCTTCCTGAATCAAACATTACTTCAAGTTCATAAAGCTGAACAAGCCGTGCGGCCCCAGCGCCGGAGTCAGCTGCACACGTCACAACCGCGTTCTCATTTTACATTCTCAATTTGAACCTATGTGGTTCACACGGCATCTGATAAAGCCGTTTTTAAGTGTCACCTACATACATCCACTTCATCATATTAAATACACGCTAATTTTTGTAAATGTTATATCCTCTATGATACATCTATGATCAGTCTGTTGTCGTAATTAATGGAATGTATTCAGTTGAATAAATCGGGTGGTGTATAAATAAGTAAACTGTTGCAATGAAACGTGAAAATTGCATTAATGAGCGGCATAATAGCTTATAACCATCTCGTACTATAACATATTTTGATTAATTTAATACATAATATATTTTGAGAATAATTATGTAAACGACTCATTTCATAATCTGGAGTGCATGGTAATTTCAACCCTAAAAGCACTAATACAAAGATCTCTAGAGAATCGTTCCATGGTTCTTGTTGGAAATCCCAACATTACTTCTATACCGCGGGGACAATGTAATAAAAAGTCTTTATGCGCGCGGGCGATCGGGTACTTTTTACCCGACTACAAAAAAGGAAGGGTAACGAGTGTCTAGTGGTAAAGCCATTCTATTCATAATACGAGGCGACAAGCTATTGCGCACGTCTACGTATGACTCGTATTATGAACTCATGCACAATACAGAAATCGTACTTAAACTTTTGAAGAAATCGTGTATTATTTTATTATAGCATCTTAGGAAAAATATCGTTCCTTATGAAAGCGACGTTTTATAAACCTGAATTCAAAATATTGGATAATAATTATCAGGGTTTTGAAACACACACTCAATGAAAACATAACAAAGATCAAATTCTAAACAAAATTGATTTAGGACCTTTTAATACTCGAAAATCAACATGGATACACGCTAGAGAAGATTGTTAAATAAATGGAAATGAATGTGCATTATCCAACATTCTGAATTCAATTGAAATTACTTACATGAATTTGTGACCGTTGGTCGCGCCGGTTTCCTATATGAGGAGTAAAGCTTGTCGTCTAAAGCCTTAATAAATTACTGTGTTGTGTCGTTTCGTGACGTCGTCTGACTTTGTAGGGCCAGTTTCTGAATTGAGTATTTATAGACAAATATGTGTGAAATCATACATTACTTCTAGAAGCTAGAATTGAATATACTTGATTGTACTCGAAATTAGCTACACAACTCTTGAGACTACAGACTCTTGAAACTCTTAATTAAAAAGACTTGAAATTCTTAATTAAAAATCGGGGGTTAGTGCTATGTTAACAAATCAAATCTCGTTGTGATCAGACGTACGTTTGAACTATGAAAGTAGTAAGTTGTACAACTGTAAGGTAGTTCTCTGTTACCAAAACGAGTCCCTTGTGAAAAATGGTTGATTGGTTGAATGTCGTTTCGTGACAGTCAGACTAACTAAACCAACTAATAACAAATCATATTTCAATTGTGTGAAAGTGACACACGAAGATCCAGTGAGTCTTTGTCGACACGTTTTTCTTTTAAATATGAGTAACTTTTATGTCTTTTAGAATTGAGTTAATTTTTGTTTGACACGGCATTGCCAGATAAAGTTTCAGTTTTCCAGCTATTTCCATGGTTCGAACAGATTTGTCGATCCCGTGACACGACACAGTAATATGCCTGTCGCTACCTAATCGAGCAGGTTGTGCGGCGCGCGGTGGTGGCTGGACAGCTGCGCGGCGAGCTGGCGCTGCTGCAGCAGGCAGTAGAGGATGCCAGCCTGCGCCATGGCGTCCACCGTACCGGCCGCCAGCAGGTCGGTGCGCTGCTTGTTGCCGGTGCCGGCGCTGCCCGGCCGCATCAGCGTCGGTCCGAACACTGTCGCCAGGTTGTGCATCGACATCTTGTTCTCGCTCTCGTGTTGGTTCACTCTGTATACATCGAAACGTGTCCGTTAGTTGCTTTTCTAAGCTCTGGCTTAGTCGAAATTCAAGGTTTAAGCACAGTCCAGGTTCTGCCTAAGTGCGCGTTTCTGGAGGCGCGGGGCGTTGCGCGTCGCGTCGGGTGCAGGCCGCACTAAGTTAAAAAATATGCCGTTGTGTGAGACTATTCACGGAGATTTTAAACGCGTTCGCTTGAGATGCAGGCGGAGCCCGCGGATGGTAGCGCCGCTCCGCATGCGCTAATACGAACATACGACCGAGCGACGCGCCGCGTCTCCAGAAACGAGGCTTTACTGCTCTGCATGCGCCGCGTCTCCGTAAATAGAAAAAAACATCCGACGCACCGCGAGACGCCACGGTAAACGCGCCGAGTCTCCAGAAACGAAACCTAACAGGTCAAAGCTAGCGTTTTCGGAAAGCATTCAGTAGTGCTTAGCTGATTAGTGAAAAAAAAAACGAACTACGACATAAACAATTAAATATAGCTTCTTTTTTTGACGCGGTCAATGGGAACTAGACAAGTGCACCGCGCCGGTGCGGCGCACTCTCACCGCTAAAATTTTTTCGACGCCGTAGCCGCCGATCGGCGTAAAATCGGCGCGAGTTCTAAAGACTATTGTATCAACTAGAGACTAAAGAGTTAACTAGAGACTAAAGTCGCACAAGGAATTTCTTTCTGTGGGTCCGTACTAGTAAACAAGACACCCAGATCCGCCACAACTATCTGTAGGCCATAGAAATATTTGTTCCGTGCGGGAATCGAAACCGCGACACGCAGCGCAGCAGCCGAACGCTCAACCACTACGACAACCGTGTTGTCATCAAGTGCAGGTGACGAAGACGCACTTCTTTTCTCATACTAATTGAAAAAAATATGCGGGGACGTCCACTGCAGGACATAGCTTCCCCCATCGAGCGGTTTTGTGCGCATCGCATCCAGTGGATTCCCGCAACCTTAACCAGATCATCGGTCAACCTATTGGGAGGCCTTCCAATGCATTACCACTTAGGTTTCGCAATTCTTCGGGTTATGTCGGTAAATTTGGTCCTCTTGGAGATATCCTCATTTCTGATACGATCACGCAAGGCAACTCCGAGCATAGCCCACTTCGTTGCTCATTGGGTGACTTTAAGCCTCCTGATGCGGCCCATTGTGAGCGACCACGTCTAAATTCTATAATTCAGCACTGGCAGGCAGCACACACTGGTCATAGAGTTTCGTCTTAAGACACTGTGGTTTTTTAGACGAGAAGATACCGCGTAACCTCTCGAACGCTGCCCAGCCGAGTCGGCTTCGACAGTTAACCTCTTTGTCGAAGTTAGAGCTACCTAACTGGACATTTTGTCCCAGGCAGACATAATCATCTACAATAAAATTTCGAGTGTAGATTTTCCGATCTTCATAGGAGTGGGTGTAACATGGGCATTTAACATGACCTTTTTTTGACCATGTTCATTTTAAGAACCACTCTTTCCGAAGCTCTACTGAGGTCATCAAGCATAGCACCGAGGTCCTACATGGTCTCAACCATGATCACTATACCGTTGGCAAATCAATGGTGAGTGATGTACTCGCCATTAATGTGGATGCCCAGCTCTCTTCAGTCCAGAACCTTGAAGACGTCCTGCAGTGTAATAGTGAACAGTTTCGGAGAGATGACGTCTCCCTGTCTCACAATTCGCTGCAGAAGGATAGGTTTCGAGGCCTGGTGACTGGTGCTGAAGTCGGACTGGCATGGTGGCGTTTTCGTACAAACAATTCGGCACCTTTCGAGAGACTGCAGTACAGCCCGAGTCTCGATCCAATCGAATGCTTTCTCGTAGTCCACAAACGCTAAGCAGACAGGCAGCCTTTGGTCTTCTGTATAACCTGCCGCAGCGTATGTATGTGGTCTACACTGCTAAATCCTATTCTGAATCCGGCTTATTCGGGAGGCTGGAAATCGTCAAAACTGCGCGCAAGACGATTCGTCATGACTCTTGAAAACAGCTTGTAGACATGATTCAGAAGTGTGATCAAATAAAAAAAAAAACAATGTTTTTATACTCGTACATTATACTGCATTACATAGTTGAAGGTAACCCCAGTGAGTTATAAATTATTCTAGTGTTGGGGCTATCTACTATCTCTAGCTACTTCCCACAGTAATAATTGTATAATGTTGAGACCATAAAACTATAGACTGTAAAATTTAATTAAATAAATCTAAATGAGATGGGCCTGTAATGCTTTAGCCCAGCATTGACATCCTTCTTGTAGAAGAGTACCACCACATCCCTGCACCATACGAGTATGATGGAATCAATAAGCTTCTGAAGGGCCTTAAGATCCGGTTTTCAACCCGCCTTCAGGAGCGCGGCCGTAATTACGTCATCACCCGACGCCGTGTTCTTCTTGTTCATGACAATTTCAGTCGTTACATGGCAGCCGTTAATTATTTTATCCGTTTTAATTTTAACCGTTAATTTGTTTATTGTTGATTTAGATGTTTGTGATTTTTTAAAAGAAACAATTCTACAAGTTAGACAGTTTTATTAATTCTCCGCGCCGATATCACGCCGTTACCGCCGTTTTTTGATCAGCATACAGACTGATTTTTCATTCAAAAAGTTGGCCAGAATCGTTTTTTATATTAGTTCTACCTCCTGTAAGCCATTGTTTCCAAAAACTAGTATAACCACTCCAAACAATAGCAAAAGCGCCTTCCAGCGCGCCGTGGGCTCAGTCGAAAGTTACCGTTCGCCAATAGTGTTCGTGTGATTGTTCGATGCGCTCAGTTTTAGTTTCGTTGCTTTCAAATATTTGCCATCTTGTGTCGGAAAGATTTTATGTTGGTTTTCACTATGGATTGTGCACAACCAGGGGGTGATCATAAGCTCTTAGGGTAAGATTTTTTCGAGTGTGTAAGGGACAGATTTATATGACTTGTATCCATCTGTCCCTTACGCTTAGTGAAAACCAACACAAAATCTTTCCGTCACAAGATGGTATATATTTTATTTGGAAATTTATTTAAACAACTAATCTATAAGCCTTTCTTCATTTATATCCTTGAGAAGTAAGCACCAGTAGCAAGAAACTGCTATAAAAACACATTTTGGAAGATCAAAGGGCGTTTTAATATATTTCTCGTCATTTCCAAGCCAAAATTGTAATGGTTCGTTATAGAGTAGACCTTTTAGGATATAATTAAGCGCGAAACAGGCACCCCAAAGTACCCCTCTATTCTTACTTACAAATCTTTATTTTAGAGGTAGTAATGGGTTATATATAAAGTATTGAGTACAACTATTGTCTTTTTGCTATAGGAAGAAATTTCAGTCGACTATATATATTACATTTGTCTTTTTTTTAACTTATCCAAGCCAAAACTGAAATTAAACTTTGTTAGCTAGCCATTAGGCGTACCAAATATCTTTGGCCAACTTTTAGGACCAAATACCGGTTCGGCGCCCGATACCGGTGATTTTAGCATCGGCGCATACCTTTAATGGGAACGCGTAGCACCGCGTATAGTCTTTGTTTTTGACCCGATTTTGTAACCAAAATCGGGCCAAAAACAGTCCGAAAGGAGAGTAACGGATTTTTTTTATATTATAAATACTGTAGATATAAATAAACATTAGACTTACTTGACGAAATGGTTTAGCAGAAAGTCGATACAATTCTTGTTGAGGTCAGGCAGCTGTGCGTAACATTTGAGCAAGGCATGGCGTCTGGTATGCGCCGGACCCGAGTCCACGGAAGTACCCGCACCCTGAATTAGTAAAATGTATATTTTAAATGCTGCCGAAATTACAAGCACACATCATCAGGTTTTAAAAGGTGATTTCAAAAATAAAACACTTATATGTTTAAACGTACCTATTTCGAAAAAAAAAAGAAATCTTCTTGTTTACGTCTTTTTAATTCTGTTTTTAAGCTGTCGGGTTTCTTTTTTAATATTTTTTTTATTGCATGCAAGCTGATTGTGTGGTTACCATTACGAAGAGGCAAACCAAATATCTTATGTTTATAACGGCTGTGAAGTGCGCTACTCGCTGTCATACCCTATTCATTATTCCGGCATGAATTTTAATAAACGGGTAGAAAAAAGTGTGCGTACTTGTGTGGATCCCCACGCCTTCAGTAGTTCGGGGTAGAGTGCGTCTGTGAACAGCGCCTCGGGCAGTTCTCGCAAATACAACTTCAACACACCGGTCACTGAGTGTATGTCCACCTCTTTTAGTAACTGCTCCGCTTCATAGGCATCTGAATAAAAATAATATAACTGAATGTAATATGAATAAGAAAAAAATATGATTCAATAGAATGCAATTCGAGGGGTCCGTTGATACATGACTATACATGACATTCCGTGTCTCGGAAAGCAAATTAAGCTGTAGAGCGAAAGAGACCTACGTCCCAGCTGCTACTCATATATCTTTGACAGTCATTAAAAGTAGTCAGAGTCTGGCAAGTCTGCCAATAAGTCCTGCCGAGTGTAACCGTGTTACCCAGAATCTGGGTTGTCAAGGTCAGATTGACAGCACCTCTATGTAAACTACTGGCTTTAGCTGCATTTGGTTATTCTTATACTAGTTGAGAAAAAGCTTAATGACGCATGTAAGGTGACGTTTCCACCTGCAACCAGCTCTCTTGTAAGTTGCATTATATTGCCGGCTACCGAGGTACAATATGATCAATCACTCGATCGTGCCCTGCAATGTAATAAAACTTGCATGCGATTTGCCTACAGGTGGAAAAGCGGCCTGAGATATGGGCCTGACTGTCTTGATGTAATGAAATACTGACTGGTCTCAAAGCTCTTCTTGAGTCGGTTGAGGTCGGATGCGCTACCGGACACGCGGTACACGCCCACCTCGTGGATGCCGCGCCGCTCCACCTCGCGCACGCACGCGCTTATTATGAACGGGATGTTGCGCTTCTCGCGTCTGTGGGAATAAAAATATACAGGTCAATTTTTCAAGTGGGCGTAGATGGTTTAATCTCAAACTAGGAATCAAATGAGGAATAGCGATAAACACTCAAAGGAGTCTTGGGCCAGATTTTGATGAAAACTAAAACTGAATCATTGGAGTTTTGAAAAATTAATATTTCTGACCTAGAATGGAACCGTTGATTTTGGAAAAAGAAACGCGCTGTGTTATTACTACATCCGACAGAGTCGCTAATAAGATCTCATTTTAACAAAACACTTTTTATTATTCTAGCGTGTGGTGAGTGCAATTATTTATTTTGGGGTTATTGTATCCCACTCACTGCATGGAAGAGGCTTACCTTCTTTCTTTCCACTTGTTTTATCCCAATCTTCAATCTGGGCTTACCGCGTCGCCACCTCCTGAAGTTCGGAACTCAATCTGGGGCTTTTTTTGCCCAATTCAGTTCCATTTTAATTAAGCAGCTGCGTTGTATATTTTTAAACTATTAAGACGAAGTCAAAAGGAGGGTTATGATTGTATGTGCGGTCTGTAAAATTATTATGAAGCGTTGTTAACACTAACTTGGCGACGTGCGTGATCTTGTTCCCGAAGAGTGCGCCGGGCTTGGCGGAGGGCACGCGGCGCGCAGAGCGCTCGGGCGGCAACACGCGCAGGCGCAGCGTCAGCGAGCCGCCGCCCACCATCACCGTGCGCCCCACGCCACCGCCCGCGCCCGCGCTCTCCGCCACCCACTCGCGCGACAGCTGTTGAGTTATCCCACATTTCACTAAGATGTCTTAATATAGCCTGTTTATCATGAGGAAGTCTTCATGGATACCCCCGCAGCGGGGTAAACGGAGGGGTCTATCAGATTCTAACTGACTAAAACCATATGGTGTTCTGCAGCTACCTTCGGCTGGCGCTGAAGTGTTTGCGCATTTCGTCATGGTTGCCCGACTAGGTATTTAGAACCCCGTCACCCTCCGCGACCACATACGATAGCAATTCCTCTCGAGAGACTCAATATAGCCTACCATTTATTAGTGGGCACTCTCGAAGCCCATGCTCGTAGACTTGAATTAGATTCGCCTTTTAGATTTGAATTCATTGTTGAGCGAATTTTCCAAATAACTATGGCTTACTATGGTTGCCGATAGAATGGGCAGTGTGATTATTTAACTGTCATTTTGATGATAAAAAAATAATTTGCTGGATTTTGATCAAATTACAAAGTGTGGAAGTGTGTGAAAACCCATTTATGTTTTTTGCGCGTCAGTAGATACGTTTCGTTTTCGCTTCAGAACTTTTTAGTCAAAACGTTTCGTCAGAACACTGACGACCGATTAAGCGCAAAAAAATTGGCATTATTAACAATATTTACCTTGATAGTACATTTCCCTCGCAGCACTGGTCTAGCCGCGTCTTCGTACAGCAGCAGGCGCAAGTTCTGCGAGCCCTCCAAGTCCAGCGTAAAGCTCTCGTTCCAACGCGGCTGCGCGCTGCGACACACTAGTTTCGACTTGGCCTTGCGGAAGTAGTGCCCGTACGAGTCCACCTCCACCACTATGTAGTAATCTGCGATCAAACAGTTAATTGGGTGCTTTAATAATGGATTGGATCTCTTCGCGTTTAATCTGGAATGAAAGAAATTCAGTGCCCCACAGTCATGCTGGTAACTACAGGGCGCGGAAATGCCTTAGCAGCAGTTGCTAGAGGTGGCATTGTCAACATCTTCCATAAAGACCAAGCATGTCACTGTTTACTTGCACTGCAGCAAAAATGACGTAAAGAAGCCGACGGTTTTAAATGGCGATCCATGTCGAAAAGTGGGCTGTCTGTGGCGCCTGCGTTAAATAGATGTGTTTTTAGGGGGTAGAGCCCATGTCCGTCTACAGATAGCTGCCGCACGCCGTCACTATTACTTACCGGCAGCAGTATCAAGCGGTGCAGTCATGCCGCCGACATGCAATTGCAGGTCGCCCAGCAGCAGCGAGTCGTCGCGGCCGCTGCGCAACAGGTACGAGCCCATGTCCGTCTGCAGATAACTGCGGCACGCCGTCACCCACGCCTGCAGCTCCAGCATCGAGATCGAACTCGAGCCCGCCGGGGGGGCTGATGATGCCTGACACAATATTTTGATTAGTACCATAATACTAAACATTTATCTCATAACAAGAACGCCAACACCATTTACAACAATTATTCTTACGCTTACTTTTCTGCTTCATATACGTTCATACATCTGGTCATACTGAAGAATTTCAATATGGTTTAGGACGCCCTCAGCACTGCCTTTCAAATACAATCTGTTAGTCGCCCTTCATTCATCCACTCAACATGTCTAAAACAATCTTAGCTACATATTATTTAAAACCACAAACTTGACTTAATAATTTCTTCAAACGCGTAATTTTTATATTTTACATATCAAGAAAATAATAATCTCTTCTTAAATCTTGTCCAAAATATAAGTATGTTGATTGTAAAATTCAACTCTAACGTGTTTCAACTGAGTTAGTAATTTCAAGGTGTTGAATTCGAAAATAATTTTGATCTACAGTCGACACTTTTTTTGTAGGTAGGTATTTGAGGGACAATTTCCAATATACATTATATTGTGATCCATCTTGATTCTCTCTGAATCAGTCTATCAGGCACCATCAAAACATTCTTTATTATTACAACAGTACCAACCTGCAAAGCATGTATAGAGTCGATCCACTGCGTGCGCTCATACTCCGAGCTGAGGAAAAAGATGTGCTGCCTCTGCAGCGCGGTGGACGAACCGGGCGCGCGCGCTCCCACGCGGAACACGAGGTTGGGTGACGCTAGCACCAGCTGAGCTTCCAGCTCCGCCAGCTTCTTGCGTTGCTTCTCCGCTGCGCCGCGACCGCCAATACGGATTTTCTGGATAAGATTACCCAGTATTACGTCAATGTTGACAATACATATCAGCAGTAAGAGGAAAACGTTAGCTCAATTTATTAAATAATGGCTAGCTTTTGAACTCATTAGCATCTGATCGGTAGATACTCGTAAACCTTTCTTGAACTATACATTATTTTTGATATCTCAGAAAGTTATTTGAGGAGCTCGTGGCTAAATAATAACAGGCGCACGGATCGAACTTCAAGGTTAAGCAATGCTTGACGAGGTCGGTCCGTGGATGGGTGACCATTTTCAACATACCGAGTTTCCTCCGTGCCTCGGAAAGCACGTTAAGCCGTTGGTCTCATTGTCATTGTCATTTGAAGATCTTTGACAGTCGTTACGGGTAGTCAGACAGGGGTACCGTGTTGCCCAGTTACTGGGTTGTGAAGGTCAGATAGGCAGTCGCTCCATGTAAAACACTGGTACTCAGCTGAATCCGGTAAGACTGGAAGCCGACCCCAATATAGTTGGGAAAAGGCTAGGCAGAAGAAGATCTCAGAAAGTTATTTGAGTACGTTTACCCTAAGGACGCCAACAAATTCGAAGCCGACCTGTATAATAATAAGTACCTGGGCGACCGAGCTGTGCTCTGGTGGAAATAGAGAAAACGACGTTTTCTAAAAATTAAACTTATCTATATCGATTTATAACCCCCGAAACCCCCTGCGTACTAAATTTAATGAAAATCGTTAGAGCCGTTTCCGAGATTCAGATTTCTATACTTAATATTATAAAAGCTGAAGAGTTTGTTTGTTTGAATGCGCTAATCTCAGGAACTACTGGTTGGAATTGAAAACATCTTTTTGTCTTGGATAGTCCATTTATTGAGGAAGGTTATAGGCTATATAACATCACGCTAAGACCAATAGGAGCGGAGCATAAATGAAAAATGTTGCAAAAACGAGAAAAGTTAATCCTTTTTGAGAGCTTCCGTTGTGTGCGCTGCGAAAATGGTTTAAGTTACGCAAATATCATGTATGATGGAATTTCTCCTCTTTAAAAGTTCTAAAAAAACGTCCGCGACAGCATAATATGTCTATCTTTTAAGATTGACTCACTATAACCTTTTTTTATGCTAATCAAATTTGTTCATTTGCGAAGGAGTTTTATCAACATCTATTAATATAAAGCTGAAGAGTTTGTTTGTTTGTAGGGTAGGTATGATAGGTATGGTAGGTAGGTAGTCGTAGGTAGATAGATAGCCAGTTGACGGGAGCGAAGCCGCGGGGGTCAGCTAGCATATATGTGTATATACAAGAATTGCTCGTTTAAAGGTATTAGATGTACAATGTGAGATTTTCAAGTCGGCGTATTATTTTCAAATCGGGCAAAGGTTTTTGATTTGGCCATCCGCCAAATCAAAAACCCGATTTTGATGAAAAACAAAACTGCCGTTTTCGTTTTGATCAAAATCGGGCAAAAGTTTTTATTATTTAAAAATAAATATCTATAATCCTAGTGAAGAATGGAACTCGTTGATTTTATAAAATATGAAAAAAAATAGTGATAGTGTCGCTAATATAGATCGAGTGACCAGCAACACAGGTATTCAATAACTTCTTCGGGGATCAGTCTCTCAAACATGTTATATATTTTTTTATATTAGTCTAAGCACTTTCTGTACATAGCTGCAACATTTGTGATCAGAAAAAAAAATATTATTATTTATTTACAGATCAAATTCTGGGAACTCAAGGAAAAACATTGTTTTTAACGAAACACGTAATTTATTCTAGTTTACCTTATCGTCGCTGGCGGCGCGCTCCTCGGCCAGGATCTGGTCGCGCACGGTGGAGGCCTGCGACTTGAGCGCCACGATATTGGCGGGCGACGTCTCCCGCGCGTCACCACCCACAGTATCATCCTCCACCACCACGATATCCGGCAGCGCGATGAACCACTTCAGCTCGAACGTGAACTTGTCGCGTCCAGATGCCTGTGCCAGTATTTAAAACACATAATCATAATCAAAAACTAACATGGTGTTAAAAAAACACAGAGTAGTTCACAGATGGAGTGCTAACTGCAGCTATTAAAAGTTTGATTCTAGTGCATTTTTTTTAAACATCACAATCGCGTTTACGTAAAATTTCACTTAAGTTTATTCATATCGAATAATTTTGTTTTCCATTATTATCAACAGATGGCGCTTATTCAGTTTCAGAACAAATTGAGTAATGATACGCGTTGGCTGGCACTTCATCTGATTACTATTCCGTGTAAAAAAATACAAACATTTATTACCGTAGTTACCTTATACTTGGCACAGGCAATGACGTCGTTGAAGAGAAAGAGATGCCTAAGTTTTCTGTGACCATCTGACAGTTCCACGATAAATGAATTCTTGACGAGTCTTCTTTGAGCACGATCGGCGTTCTATGGACATATAATAGTAGTTTATGCATTGTTCATTTAATAGCGGTTATGATATATGCCGTTGCATACACTATTTTATATTCACTAAAACATTAGAAATAAAACAAAAGTGGAAACGGAAAAAATATTTGGTATGGCGGGCAATTTAGATTCTCATTGCGCATGACTGCGCAGCGCGAGCCTCCATAGAAATGGCACTACTTTTTGACCATAAATCAAGGAGCCCCTAAGCGCCAATAAATTAAAAAGTAAAAGTATGCTATAAAAATTAAAAAGTTATTTTATGGTGCAGTTGTTTGAAAATCGAAGGAAAATGGTGCACTGTAATGGTTTTTTTTTTAATTTTACCGATCCACGAATACGTGTTTATACAATATTTTTTGAATTCATATTTGGAACATTATTTTATTTTTTATTTTTTTATTCGGGAAAACAAACAATTATATTGTGTGTAGATAAAAATAATTAACATTCGATTATTTAAATACTGCAAATTATACTTACAGGAAACATGGATTTTGTTTGTATAATATTGAATTCGTCTAAGAAATGCTGTGTCATGTTCAGTGCCTCTGTCAACATGGCGTGATCAGGATGACTGGCTGGAGTATATTTTATAAGATCCTGAAAAATAAATAACGTCAAGTTTCCATTAAAACATTCGTCACGTGATTTAAATTTCAATCGCAATAGAACTATAAAGCGATAACATGAATAAGTACCCGATGAAAAATCGGGAACCTACAGCAACCGTTTGAACGAATAGAACAGAACCATTGTGCCATTTACAAGCCCTAAATTATTGTGCAAGTAGCTTCTGCCCGCTTGAATAGTATTTTATTATCTTTTGGGACATTCTACCAGCATTAAAGTAGCCTAATTGCGTAAGTGAATTCGGAAAGGGAAAAGGTTTGATCCCATGAAGGCCCCACACATCCTCTCTAAATAATTAGGTATCGCAATTTTTTTTTTATTATTGTTAGGCTCGCGCTTGACCACTATCTCACCTGATGGTAAGCGATCATGTGGTCGACGATGTAGCACATATTGGACGCTTTCATTGATGAAGATACTCTTTTCGAAAAATCCAATATTTGTTGGCAATACCTAATTATTAAAAAAAAAAACGTTGCCCCACACTAGAAATTTCTGCCAGTATCATGGGTGCGTTTATTTAAATAGTATTTGTCATACTGTTTCATGGGGTCAAACCTTTTGCCTTGCCGATTTCACTTACGCAATAAGGGTATTCTGAAATCATGTACACTAGGTGGCATCACTGAGACGTGAGGTCCAAGCTGCTGTCAAATGCTTATTTATTGACATTATTTAAATTGACGTCAACGTCATGTTGATGACTTATTTTACGTTTTCCTCTCGCTAAAGTGGCGCCATCTGGTAGCGTAAATTTTCTTGAAAACCCTCAAGGTCATGGTCTGTTCATTCCCATATGTAAAGTTTCATCAAAATCAGTCATTAAGAAGTGATTACTTTATAGACTTACACATTCATAATTGAACGTTATTCTTTAAGCATTTTATATTAAATCCATACATGATATCTAAGCAGACGACATATTCAGATAATATTAGTAGCATAGGATGACTGACATGCAAGACTAGCGCGTTCTTCTGGACCCTGGCGACGGGCTTGTGCAGCAGATCGTCGAGCGACATGGGCTGGCCGTGACACGCGATCTGGCGCGTGAGGTGCGCGAAGCTCTGCGACGTGGAGCAGCGGCGCCGCACCGCGTCCGTGGCGCGCCCGTAATTGTGCAGGAAGGCGCCGTAGATGTTTATGTTCTCAGCCTATAACACATACAAAACATGATGCCAAATATGAATTAATGATCTGCAGGCTTATTACGTATCTTGCGAGAGCGAAACGATAGCGATTTTCGCGCAATAATTGCTTTTCAAACCAGAAGTTTTTAGAGTTTTTGGCGGTTTTTTAGAAATAAGTACATTTTGACAAACAGCAAGCGATTAGCAAACGATTGTGTAGGACGTACCATACCTACACTGTAGGTAATTCCGACTGTTATGACATAAAGCGTTTGATCGCGCGATGATTGCTGTTACTTACGTAATAAGCCTGCGGGTGTAACACAAAATTATCCATCGCGCAAGCAGTTTTTCGCGATTTGAATAAACAACAATCCGACAACAACCGTAGAGCAGTTCTCCGGGCTAGACACAACACCCGTCTGGACAGAAGGTCCTCCCTTTTCAACGGAGGTTGTGGGACTTTGCATCCTGTTTCGCATACCTCTAAAACTTCACGCCTGTATTCCCCGAAGGGTTAAGCAGATGTGCATCTATAGAACCCCCACATTTCGCCGATTATGTTTTAGTCCTTTTTAATAAGAGGCGAGCCTATTGCCATCAACTAGACAAAAGTCCAGACGCCGGGGTGCTACTGAGAAATTCCAAATAGAAAATCCTAGTATCACTTTGCCCGATCATAAAATAAAACATGCATGCACCCACGAAAAGACCCTAATCCCCAAAATATATACAGCCGGGCGAGCACGGCCTCTGTGATAAGTTTGAATAACGGTTTTTACTCTCAAACTGTGATAAAAATGTGTGACTCAAGCCTGTCACAATAGGCCGTGCTCGCCCGGCAGGTTTTCCCAGTTAGAGAGACAGAGGTCAAATATACAGATACCATGTCAAATTTTTAAATTTACTTTTCTCCACACTAGGAATTCCTCCTGTATCGTGGGTACGTTTACACACAGTAAAATTCACATACACAACTGTCAAACCCGGTACAACTATCTGTAGGCCATACAAATATTGGTTCCGTGCAGGATTCAAACCCGCGACACGTAGCAGCCAAACACTCAGCCACTGCGCCAACCGTGTTCTTGGTAATGAAATATATAACATAAAAAACTACTGAAATCATCAATCAATCTATTACTTGTTGTAACACCAAATTGTCCATGTAACCGTCACAACTCTGTAACAGTTAGATAGTTTATATTGTACCTGTGTACATACCATTGTAGTACTAAAGCTTAATATATATTATGAGACATCCAGCTTTAAAATGAGATTGTCAGACCAGCGTAAGTAAAAGAGACGGCGTTGTACAAATCCAATTTTTATCTAAACCAGGATGTGCCACATTAACAGACGGATACTGTACGTTTCTTGTTAATGACTGCATTGGGAATCTAGAGAATGGTAACTACCAAGATTAGTTTAAGTTATTTTAATCTACAGTAGCACAGATAATATAATACTAGCATACTGATGCCCCATCTCATAAAAGAAACCATGCCGACGTAAGCAGCGTTTTTCAACGGACTAAACCGATTATTTCACTAAAATACATCGAACGCGGTCGATTCTCTCCCAAGCCATAGATGGTACGAGCAGTGATTTGCAAGTTAAAGCGTTTACTCGGCTTTTGAATTTTTATTTCTTTAAATAAAATGACGATTTGTTTTATAGTATTTTTTTTAACGTTTTTACAGATTCATTATACCAAAACGTACTACAATACAAATTTAAAAATTCGTGCGGATTGCCTCAGAAAATTCAAACCGCGCCATCTAATGGAATGAATTTGAAATGATCCGTTAAAATAGTCTTTGTAATGTGAATTAAGAGCCCAATATTTCATAATTTTGTACTTAGGTGTGTTGATTAAATAAGAAAATACAATATTTGTGATTAATTCTAGAAAATGTTAATTTAACACAAAATTCACATCAACAATCACAAATCGGTGCATATCGCGCCATCTACTTAAATTTATTTGAACCAAATTTTCTTTCTTAGCGTCGGGTCTCCGTGACAGTAGTGACTTGGGTCCAAGTTATTATAAATATAAAAGTAGATGGATATAAATGGAGGCTAAAGAAAAGGTCTATGGGTTATGTGAAGTGATGAATGCGTGACGGTTGACAGGACGGAATTAATGAGGAAAACGAGTTTTGCCGACTCCAAGTAGCATGGGACAGTGGCAGAAGGAGGTGATGATGAGGGACATGGAGGGGACTGCTGCAAAATAATGCATGTTCCTTACCATTTTCTTGAAATGTATCCCTACAGATAGAGGCTCTTCCCAACTAGCGACAGCTGCTTTCAAACCCTCGAGGAAGTTCTTATGTAGCTCGTGTAGCTCTGATATTTTGTAGAAAATTGTATTAAATTCTTCTTCAGTTATGACCGGCTGCGATGTCGACAGCGTCGCTTTTATTGCGTTCATATACTGTAAGAACAACCAATACAATTAAAGACCAGCTAACAACAGTATTTTCAGTAAATTAAAATCTTTCCTCAGCCCTGAATAGTAATTTTAGGTCTGGAACAGGAAACTGCAATTGCAGACAAACGTAGATATACTCTGTTGGTAAAACGTATTCACAACGAGGATGTGCTTGTGTTCACGCTTTGTATCACGTCCTATTATCTGTTGTGTTATTGATGCATTAAGATGATCATACTATGTGTTTATTCACAACTAATGCATTCAATTAAAATGAAATTGTAGATGTGTAAAGCCATTTCTTTAAAGTAAATTTGCTTTTTTGATCTAATAATTTGTTTATAATAGTAGTAGAAAACTGATGATTATATATCGTTATTTTTGTATGCCTATAATCTGGTTTCAAAACCCTTATTCATGAGCAGTTTATTTATTTTAATTCAGTATAAAACTGTTGTGCCTTGATAAATAATCGTTTCATACTGAATATATCTAAGTAATATTATTTAATATAGTTTTTGTACACTGACAGCCCTATGTCTATCTCCTCTCGTTTTGTCCATCCAAAGGTTGTCTGGAAGAGATTGCCTTGTGCGATAAGACCGCCCATTGTACACTGATCTTTATAATGTTTTTACCTGTAATTATTTAAGTGGTGTACAATAAAGTATATAATAAATAAATAATAAATATGACTAATTTACCATTATCAGATAAGGACTAAACCATTACAATACAATCAAAGATAGTGAAAACAATTGCAAATGATAGTACCTTCTCCATAACGTAAAGGCATTCAACATAAACGGTTTCACTCTCAATGATACTCGTTATGATACAACGGTGCATAGTCAGACGCTCCGCTTCCGCATTGCTGCCACTCGACTCCTGAAAATAATTAAATTAATTATTAAGTACAAAAATACCTAAACAATTATACAGTCTAATCAGGAAAGTTGTATAACTACTTTCGTAACAGTGCACAATAGCCATTTAAACTTTTGTTTGGAGTAACAATCAACTTAAAAGGTAAACATTAAAACCATTACTACCCGTACAAGCTCATTTTCAGTCATTCTTTTGGAGTTCTGCATGGCATAGGAATCATGAAAAGTATATTAGTTTTCAGTTTTTTGTTTCTCTTAAGCGCCATTTACTGCTACGATTCAGAAAGTAAGTTAAATGGTTTGTGACACAAAGTTATTCAAAGGATTGATTAATTTTAATGAATCTCGTTTGCTTCTAGGTTCCGAATCTAATCGAATTGAAGTGAGTCCATTTTACGATACTATTATCTACAGTGATATCGCTGATATAATAAATGACTTTGGAGGCAATGGTGTAAGTATTAAAGTATACAATTTAGGTATAATTATTATCAAGATACTCTTTGTAAATGCATTTGTAATGTTTTTAGGTTTCACCGTTCGATATGTTTGCGAGCATATCGAACAGCGAGAGTCAAAGTGACGAAGCCATAGAAAACTTGCTCTCTGAATATCAGCATTACTTGGAAAAAGCACACAAACAAAGAAAGAATTACATAGAAAAATCTAAAACAAAAAACAAAGTACCACTACTACCACGTCACGATCTATATACCAAGGCGAAACCTGGTGTAGTAGGTATTAAACATGACGAATACTTATATTCAAATGGTTTCTACAATCCCGGTTCATATAAATTCCCTCCGACATCGTACGGTAGTCCTTTAGATGTGTTCATCCCCGTTAATTCAAAAGGAAAATATATTATGAGTAAACCAGACACGACAACGATACTCCCAAAAGGAAATCGCGAAGAACTTCTACCCCTTGAAAACATTATGTTCAATGAAAAGAAAATAATGGACTTGTCTCCTGTTATGCATAAATCACCTTTCGAGTCGATAAAATCATCTTGCTATTGTAAAAGCAATCACATTCCTTGCGATTGTGGCTGTAAGCAGTGCTTTGTGCGTTTTGAGCCAATGTTGCATGATCCTATGAAACAAATGAGAATACGTACCCTGGATGACCAGAAAAAGACCATATTGCATTCTTCACTATATGAAAATTCTAATAAAAAGGCAGAACATTCTATTGATGATAATATAAAAGATGCGTTTAAGGATAATACGCTAAACATTCGCATTAAAATTGATCTTGAATTACTAAAACCACAAGATATTTTAGGAAAATATTTTAAAGTTCATAATCGCGAAAGAATGTTTGATCAAGATGACGCAGTATCTAAAGAGGGCACAACTGGGGTGAATTTACCATTTCCATATTTCAATTTCCCTATTCCCATGGAACTATTTGGATACAAAAAAACCGCAAAGTACAGTAAAGACGATTCTACCTCATTACACAAAATAAGTATCCATAAAAAAAAGAAATCTAGGACTAACAATAATAATAAGAAACACCGAAAGAAAGTTATAACTTTCCATAATATCAAGGTACAGCAGCAACCATTTTTCCCAAATCACTTTAATGATAATATAAGTGATACATTTAAAAACGAAACTAATAACAATGTAACCAATGACACAAAACTTCAACCTACAAATGTTTTGCAATTTGAAATTAATTCTTTGATTAATAAAACTGATGATATTCTAAACGAAACGCAGACCGAAGAAAGCCTTTATTTGATGGTAAATATAACAAATAATTCTTATAATGGAACCGAAGATACACACAAAATTGAAAATAGCATTGAAACTGATTTACCGAGAAAGATCACTAACGTGACCACAGCTATTCGTGAAAAACGCGATGTTTCTTATGTTAATGTAACCCCTAGTAGTGACTATTTAGCGACAAAAGTTCGGCAGCCAGCACAAAATAGTAAGACTAAAGAAAAACAAAACGTGAAAAAAGCTGACAAAAATCTACCGGGTGATGAAGAATTATTGTATTGGCCAAATATAACTAGGAACCTAGAAGATGTCAGATCAAAGAATATTACAACTATGATACTGGAAAATGAACATAAGAAGACCAAGCTAAACATGACTAAAGATTCAATTCGTCATAACCATACCAGAGCACTGGAGCAGGCTATATTTGGTGACGTTGATTGGGACGATGTCGACACGGTCGCGCCAGCATTCATGTCGTTCGTAGGCAAATATATCCGTGGAGTTCTAACATTTTGCTCTCAGAAAGTTTGTCACTCGATGAACTGTGCGAATAAGACATGTCTGCATAGAGTTTGCGTGCCCTTAGGTCGATTGAACAACAGAGGACATTGCGCCGGGACCACCAGTACAGGTATTCAATCTTAATACAATTATTTTTTCATTTTTCAAGAAAAGATATTTTCAAGTGGAAAATTTTGTATGATTGTTTGTTCCAGATAGCGTAGCGTCGATGGAGTCAATTATGGATTTACCTTCAAATGTCGCATTTGAAATAGTAGATATCTTGGAAAACAAAATGTCGGGGAAAATATTTGGCAAGGCAACGTTTTGTATTAATGCCAAATGTATAACGCTAGTCGCATCTAAAAAGATCTTTGCAAAATCTCGATGTTCTATCAAGGAGTTGAACACAGCAGGCCATTGTACAAATGTTAAGCCCTTGAAAGTTATGTAAGTTCTTATTTAATGAATAAACCGATATGAATAATTGTTTATTTAGAAAATGCACGCTTTACCTATAGTTACTGCTGTGATAAGTTGTTGACTTTTTTGTTCCCACACGTTTCATAAAAATGGTATTTTTTATTAAGCAGCTGTGAAAACTTTGTTTCGGTTAACATTTCCGACATCGTTTTTAATATTAAATACAGCTACTACCTTTTCGCGAAATATTAATATTATCTCATCTCCGTAAAGTTTATTATTGCGTCAATTTTCACTGTCCTTTAGACACGGAGTTACAGTAAAAATGCGTCAAAATCTCATCCTTACTAAATATTATAGAAGCAAATTTGAGTAGGTTGTTTGTTTTGCTTTCACGTCTTGACGGTTGAACGGCTTTGGATGAAACTTGGATTTGGACATGGGATAGTTTTCATCCCTGTACAATACTCCCTTGGGATAATAAAACACTTTTCACGCGGGGGAAGCCGCGAGCACAAAGTTTTGTACCCCCACAACGTTATAAGTTAACAGTATCTACTCTTAGTGCAAACTTTTCACAAATCAGTATAAATAATAATAAATAAAGTTTATTATCAAAAAAGCCAAAAACAATTTTCTATCTCAATCAAACATAAAAATCAGCCAAGTGCGAGCCGTACCCGCGCACGAAGAGTTCCGTACCATTATCGCGAAAAAACGGCAAAAAAGATCATGTTTGTTGTATGGGAGCCCCACTTAAATATTTATTTTATTCTGTTTTTAGTATTTGTTGTTATGGCGGCAACAGAAATACATCATCTGTGAAAATTTCAACTGCCTAGCTATCAAAGTTCATGAGATACAGCCAGGTGACAGACGGACAGACAGATAGACTGACGGACCACGGAGTCTTAGTAATAGGGTCCCGTTTTTACCCTTTGGGTACGTAACCCTAATAACGCCTAGTATAGTCTTCATTTATTTTCTGTGGAGCCATCGACTACGTAAAATAGATGAAACGGGTACAAATAACACCATAACACCTTTTGTATGGATTGTGTATTTTTTTCAAAATAATATCCTTTCACCGTTACATAACGTTGGTTCTTTTCAAATTACATGTATTTCTATGACAAATATTCTATCTATATTTAATTCGTATGTAATAGATTGGAGAAGGCAAGGTATTCTAATCCTTGGCAAACAATACAAAATCCGAAAATTGTGGAATTTGATTCCAATGGTGACTTAAAATTAAAGGACATTTCGGAAGAACACATATTCAGTGTGGTACCAACAATAGAAGCATTGAGATCCGGGAAAAAACCTTTGACGGCTTTAATGGGTTCTGTGTTCAAACCGAACACGCGGAGTACGGGCACTCCTATGGATTTACGAGATCTTATCCAGGAAATAAAAAAATCGAATGAAAAAAAGAAGAGTAGGCTGAAAATTCTTACCCTGTGCGATGAAACCAGAACAAAATGTAGATTTTTGGCATGCCCAAATATAAAAATAAGTTGTTTTTTATGTGATGTTAACATGCGCGAGCAAAATCATATTATTGCAAACTCTACACATTGCGAACAATTTGACACATCGTTTCTGTCAAAGTAGAGAATTTGTTTTTAAAGGAATGGAGATATTTCAGCATAATTACTTAATAAAAATATTAATACAAATGATATTTTATTTAAATCTTAAACCATTACTAAAACCATGGTGCAGTTTGGAGGTCTAAAGACCATGATTTACGTTGCGTTCCTCGCACATGTAAACATTCCCTACTGGGTCTTATCTCTACAAAGATAATAAAGTAGGTACTTAGTTGAGGTAAGTATAAAAAGGCTAGACGGGACTCTTTAAACATTTAATCCCGTTGAGAATACTCGTACCAGCCGTCGTCATGCTAGTTTCTAAGACTCTTGTCGTGTTTTTTCTCTTGTGTTTCGTGCATACTTGCGTTAGCAAACCAGCAACAGGAAGTAAGTTTTACTTGATCACCTTTATTATTTTTTACTTTTTTGTACAAATAATATTATAGTAAGTGCTACTGGGTAAAATAACCACTACATTTTAATTTACTGACAATGTTGCTTGCAGATGAGGTAACAGAGGCACGCGGGGTCATGACCTCTATATGGGGATGGATCACATATCCTTTTTATTGGTGGAGTTCAGGGGAAACCGAACAACCTGTGACTGGACAACTTTTAGGATCCTCGACGAACAACCCTAATGACATTTTAGACATTAGAAGCCACAATGTTACAATTTGGTGTAACGATCAAACTTGTAATACAATGAAATGCAATAAGACTCAATGTAGGAACATTACCTGTAATATTTACGATACAGATTTTAAAGGAGAATGTAGAGAATACAACATCATAACCAATTCTGATGAACTCACAATGCCAAAGAAAACAGAGACGACACCAGAAATGATTTACCCGAGTAAACCAACAGAAACATATAATGTAACTTCTTTCACTAATAACACTCAAGAAAAGGACAACAACGCGGCGGCTGAAGAGCATCCTCTAGAACTAGAAGCAGTTCTATCGTCAACTGTAAATAAGCTAAATCTGGAAGAACAATCTGAAAGCAAAGAAGATCCAGCTATTCATAAAACTGAGGTGAGCAATTCATTCCTTTTATGTTGCAATTTTTTGCTCTTACCAGCTTCTAAAAAGTACACATCAGCATCACATAAATCGCACCTTTTTCTCCTAATATTTTACAAAATTATTTAAACCATATAAGATCAATGGTAGGAGTATGACTATGGTACACCATGTCAAAGACAATTTATTCAGCTCTCAGAAAATGTTAAGGTTTTTTGGTTTTATTAACCAAGGCTTCAAATAAAACGGGTTAACTGAATGAAATAAGAAATAAATCAGTGTATCGGTGTTTTACTTGCTGGAGTTTTTTATTAATTGTATTCAATTAAAAGTCTGGATGGTAAATGACTCTAATTTAACCTTGATCGGCCGTTTTATACCCTTCGAGGGTGGTGCAATTAAGCGGCTCCTGTAATGCATATTATAACAAAATTTTGTCTAACGGCTCGTGCTCTGAAGAATTATATTAGTTATGTTACTAATTTACAGATCATTGAACATACTTTGAGCAGATACCATTATTAACTGGTTTTCATGCATGCGTTTATGGCATTTGAATTCCATTTTCCAAGAGGTGCGACTTTTGTGTGTAGTTTGATCAAAAGTTCATGTATGATTTATTACATGATTCGTGTTCAAAGCTGAAGTAAGCTTATTTGGAGTTACGAGAGTGATAAACTAAATTATAGCATATTAGTCCTGTGTAGATACTAACGTAATATTTTTTTATTCTTTTGCAGGTCTAAATAAAGAAAGTACTGAGAGTTTAATAACAACTCTTTGTAAATCCACACGATTTTTTTACTGCCACACGACTATACCAGGAAGGAGCTTGAATCTAAATACGTATAATATACAAACTAAAAAATAGCCTAAATATTTTAGCAGAAGATAATACGATAAACTTGCAAGACAACGAATAATAGTAGAAAAGAAAGTAGACTTGGCCGCCGTTGCATCGTTTTTTAAAGCAAACAAACAATTTGGGTATTCCAGCCCGCGATTATCTCAACCGACGCGGACGGGACGGCGGAGTATGTGTAAATTCTACGAAGCTTATCATCTGTGTCATTTCTAGATAAGGGACTTAAGCTTACTTAAGTTCTTACATTGTGTTTGTGTTAACTTAGACCCTGAAGATAATTAAATAAATATACCTTGAGACATAGGTGCAGGCGCTTTCATTTGTATCCATTATTAGAACACCTCTTAGTTTTTGCATAAGTATAACATGATTTGTTGAAAAAAATATTTTATAATAAGCAACTTATTTTCATCCACAATATGGCATATCTCAAGGACTAATCTTTAAATACATAATTCCTGTTTCTTACATTAAAGATTATAATCAACTTTTTTTTTGTTGTGTCCTTTCCTTGTTAGAATTCTACATTATTTAAAAATGTTTTCACTTGCAATATTGAATCGTAAAGTGTATGTTAAAAGTGCAGTTTCCCGGCCAAAAATGCTATGAGCCCGCGAACAATGGCAGAATGCCATACATTGTTTTAGATAAGATTAAATTCCTGCAACTTTAAATGAAAAATATCTGATTTAACTCAGGGAAATGTTCTGAATTCGTTTGTGCAAGGATTTTTGTTCGAGAACGCCGAGAATAATAGATGAATAGTCATGAACTTGTGTAGGTTCTGTCTGGGTAACTTTTAATAATGCGTTTAATAGGTAATATTTTTCAATTTCGTGGAAGTAAAAGGGGTAATATCGCATTAGTATTGCCCTTACCTAGTTATTTCAGCATGAAATATTAAATATACCTTTTGGAAAGTTTAGAAGCGATTTTGACGTGTATCAAACAGTCGTCGTCAACAATCTAGCTATATATATTTTTTAACCTGGATACTAGTCTCCTTAACTGTCATTAATTTAAAGTAAGTAATTTATTTATTTCTACTACACTACAGTACTCTTACCTACCTGCAAGGAACACCTTCACTTAGACATCTGTATTATTATATTATTAATTCATTTAGGCCGTTTTAATAAAATAACAACAATGATATACTTACTACTGTCACTATTTGTTACTTGGCAGAATAAGTGTAAAATGGCAACACTAGCTAATGAAAGTTAAAGAAAAATCAAATAACTTTCATTTATATCGTTTTTTTTATCCGTGATGAACCAGTTAATATTATTCTTTGAAAAAACTAGACAATTAATGGAACATCTGTCGTATATAAATCACTTTCAGACGCTCAAATTTAAGTCAGCTATGATTTCGCCATTGTTCTTTATCGTTTGATTAAGTAAACAGCTTATGAAAATGCAACACTTCGTGGCCGCTATTTTTATTATAATAGTCAATTGATTACTAGTTAGCTCCAATATTCCGACAAATTAATATTTAAAAATGTAAAGTATTTGCGTAACAGTATATATGGCAGAGAATATTGGATATCTTCATTTTATTTACATAATTGATTTGAAAAAAATATGTAAACTATTGCAAAAATAGGATAACTAAAATGCCAATGTGTAAAATCGATTAAAATTTCTTCTTAATAGTCGATTGTTATAAGAAATCGAATCGATAACGCATTAGGACATCGCTAAATGGACATCATCTCGTATTTGAGCTATAAAACGTAAAAAGCAAAACACGCATCGGAGGCAAAATGTATTTATTTAGATATAAACAATTACTTTGTATCTCATTGTAAGTGAACCTATGTATTGTTATTATGAGAATAAATTCTTTAAACCGAACCGAAAAAGGATCGTTGACACAAAAAAATGCCGAGTGGTTCGATGGCTGATAGCTGTCTGCTAATTTGTGTTGTCAATGTAAAGTATGTCTACAGAGGACACCCTAAAGCTCACATTTCAACGAACATTATTTTGCCGGGGAGCGGGGGAGCGGTGTCGTATAAGTCGGTTAAGACCTTTAGCCAGCTCAAAGTTCATCTGGCTAGTGGAATTCAATGAGTTTTACTAATGTTGAATTTTTCATAAAGATAGTAAATGGGGCCGGAGGACGGCGAATGAGCTTCCTTTTATCTCTTTACAATGCACGGTTCTTGTGGGGTATAGGTACCGCAGCAGCGAAGCCGCAGCTAATAATAAACATTTAACTTGTTTTGAAAAGTGAAACTAAGCTGACAAACATCATCATTAATTATATAACTAGTTTCTGACAGCGTAATGGTCGAAAATTGTCCCAAGGAAACATACTATCAGAATAAAAAAAAAATGGATGTTTGTTAAACACACTTATTATAGTAGTAGTATGTTCATAATAATAGATTTATATTAAGCGAGCTCTTGCAAATGCTAATCAAACCTGGATGAGACTTGCTCACAAGCTTGGCAACTGCTTACCTATATCAAAGAGAGATCTACATGCTTGGCAGTGGGTGAAATCGGGTTATGGATGGTGATGAAATGTTACCTGAGTTTGCAGTTTCCTCAGCGCCGGCGGAGTGGCACTGGCTTCTGTATCCGAAGATATGGTTCTTAGGAGGAGGGGAGTGTCGCTTGAATCTGCCAGCTCGGACACCGTGTCACTTTGTTCAGTACCATCACCTCCTTTCCTTTAAAAAGAAAATGTGAATGGCAGATTTTGTACCGCATATTTTTTTTTGATGTTCGGTTATAGAATTTGTACCACTTATTAAGGCAACTAAGCCATTTATTTTCATGTAAGTTTACTATTTTTAGAACTTCGGATTAATTAATAATATCAATGAAAAGATTTTAATGAATGAACATAATAAAACCGTACACTAAACACATAGCTATGTTATATAAGTTGCCTTATGTAAAATAACTCAAATACTGAAATGATAATTAATTATTTAGAAATAGAAGTAACATTAAATATAATCAAAATCATCATTATCAAACTGTTGCAGTCCGTTGCTGGACATAGATATCTCATAAGTAGGTACGATAATCATCTCAATCTACCTACTTAATGGTAAGTAAAACCACTATAAAGATAGCAACAAAAAATGTAGAACATTTTCTTTACACATTATGTAACAATATGTAACATTTACCTATATGTAACAATCTACATTGGCACACTAGTACATAACCTTAAAAAATAAAACTAGTTATAACGTTTACGTCCCAAGTTCTAAAAATCTAAGAATTTAAAAAGGGATTATCTATCATATTAACTATCAATTAAAACAAAAAATATCCCAAAACACGAAATATTAACAGCGGTACGAAATTCCCATACAAGTCTGCCGTTCGCCTTTAATGATAAAATAAAAACATAAAAATTGGGATTCAATCCGGCCAATGCAGTCAGAATGGTTTACTTCGTCAAAGAAACGGGATCCAGATAGAAATTAATCGAGAAATGAAATAATTTCACGACGTGATGGCAATCTTGTGTCTGTCGTCGGCTTTGAATGATTCGTTACTATACAAACGGCGTCTGAAATGCCGAGGGTAAAATGTAAAGCCAAATAACCTAACCCATTTAGCTCAGTTGCAGTTGTCGCGCCTCAAAAAAACGATGCGAGTAATCACGTGGACACACGTAAAAAAAACAATGAAACTAGTAGGACGTATGAATCAATCAGGTATATTTTGCTTTTATATGAAAGAAAATATTTTTCTTTCTTCTTTCGTCAGTAGTTAGCGACCATCAGCTGTATTTTTGTACTTCGAATCAATTGGCTGCGCTTGCGCATACATCCAGTGACGCAACCCTTTTCTACTTTTACTATGTCCTGGGATATTACAAATTGAGATCAAACTATCAAAAAATAAAGTTACTATACTACTTATTCTTTTCTAATCATTAGGAACACATTTACTTAGAATGATTAGCAATTTAAAACGTGTTCATAGTTCAATAAAAAAGATAAACTTTTAAACCCGGCTTTTCGTTTCATCTCTAGGCGTAATAATCCCAATTATTACGCCTAGAGATGAAACGAAAAGAGTAAATATTAGTACTTATTTGATACTCTGCATCCGATATCCAGTACTTTTAATACTGGTAATATATATCGGTACTTTAAATCTACGTACCAAGTATATACCAGGTATCGGTCTGGAGTACTCGTATGGTCAAAAGTACACATCGTTTAAAAACACTCGTATCAGTATGTCACGATTTTACTCAAATATTTTGGTTTTTGAATGCATGTTTTCCTAGTCCTTTGCGATTTTGCCTGGATTTTTGTATATTCCAGAGAGGGAAAATCTATCAGCCAGTCGCCATTATTATTTTTTCGGCGATCAATACGATTAAGTATCGATACTTTTCAATCAATAGCGAGTATGTATCGATACTTTATGACCGTATCGAATTACTAACTGTATCGAATAAATGTATCAATACCTCAGTGGTATCCTTTCATCCCTAATTACGCCACGATGATTATGCCGGTAATTTAGTATGTTACTTACTTTGTTCAAATTTAGGTAAAAATAATTTTTTAGAGTGTTGCCCGCACTAGGAATTTCTCCTGTATCGAAACGCCCGGTTGTCACCATTGTGTGGATCGCCCGGAGGACACGGTGGAGCATACGGTGGAGGTCTGCCCTGCTTGGGCGGAGCACCGCCGTATGCTCCACCGTGTCCTCCGGGCGATCCACAGGTGAACTCGTGGAGCCGATCAGCGGTGGCGACCTCTCGCATCCGGCTCTGGTTCAGGCCATGGTACGGAGCGAGAGGGCATGGGAAGCTGTCACCTCCTTCTGCGAAGTAGTCATGCTCGCGACGGACGAGGCGGAACGCGTGAGGGAGACGCAACGGAGACGTCCTCACGCCCCTAGCCACCGCAGGAGATGCCCTGGGCGTCGGGCATCGCAAGCCGATTCCCGGCCACAGTAGGTGCGGGCTTGCGGACGGAGAAAAATGGGTAGCTCGCCGTCCGATAAGGACCAGGCCCGAGTCGACGGCGCGTAGTGTTTCATGCGCGCCTCAAAGAGATGTCCGCAAAAACTGACGGGGTCCACTAGGGTTGATGCCTGTCTGGATCGCGGATAAATTTGAAAGAGAGTTACTGCGGCCCTGGCACAAGCAACTATAGGAACTCGGGTGGGTTTTAATCAGTAAAGGTCTGAAACGCCATTCCGCTTCACCCAGAGAGGCGGGCAGAAGTCATTGGATGATTTAAAAGCTTAGCATAGCTCTAGAAGAAAAGGGCTACAGAGCCATGTTCTTTTATATACACAAAAGCGAGAGATGCGTGCTAGGGATGTGTGCGAAAGTTATGTACAAGGGATCAATTAAGTACACACTGTTACATCGCTACGTAGCGAATCTTCTGTGGAAAGCACCGTAAGAGCTTCTACTGAGCGTAACTTACTGCAGGAAGTAGTGTATGTTGACGTAGTTGGGCGCGGTGGCGCAGGGTGGGGAGTCAGGGGCGCGCGGCGCGGTGGGCGGCGCGGGTAAAGCGGGCGCAGGCGGACCCGGCGCGCCCAGCGGCAGTGTGCTCGTGCCGCTCGACCCGTCTTCTGTACTGGACCCCGTACCACCTGATAAACACAACACATAAGAATAGAATATACATACTCTTTTGTACACAAAAATATACATCTCTTTTACAAAAACTTTATTCTATGGGTACAATAGGGATGTTAAAAGAAAATTTGATTTTATCTGTCAGGTAGATTAATAAAAAATATTGGACACGTATTTTGTCTTTTACACGTACACATAAGAGTGACGACGACATATTTTTTTCCAAAGTAGGTCTGAACCTAACCTGCATGAAAGAAGCAGCACAACTTGTCATAACGTTATTAATCATTTTATTTTTAGCTGTCTTTGTAATTATAACTTTCATGACACATGTTAATTTTTCAGGTTTCCTCATGCGTTTATTAATTACAATACATTCATTATTTAACATTAATTCCCTTTTTAGACGCAGTTGTTATTGTCATAGTAAATTAGAGCCAAGGTTAACACATGACGCATGGGAATAGATTTCAATTTTTACGTAATTGTGTCGCTTTCGTGGAACTATTGCTCACCTGCTTGTATATAAACATATTCGCCATCATTGATGTCGACGGGCACTTGATCATAGTACGGCTCGTCTTCAGAGCCGGGCACGGCAGCCGGTATGCTTTCTAACGATATAGGCGCAGACTTATCAGCGTCTGTAGCGTCGCCTAAGTCTGGCGTCGTGGACGTCCCTTCCTCATCGATGGACCGGGGCGTCGCTGCTCCACCAGAACGCTTCCGCTCCGAAGATAGGGAGTTGATCGATTCATAACTTTTTACCTGAAAATAATAGAGTAATCTTTAGTCATCATGCATGGGACTATCATTTTAAATATTCGTGTAACATTTAGCTACACGAACACGTACACAAAATACGCGTTTAGACGTGGAGTTGCGGACACCAGCCCGTCTTCTTTATAGCTACACAAACATTCAGGATCTTAAGGTTCCACAAGTTCAATAGGGTAAAATATTTATGTAAACACTTACTCTCTCACTAATGGAGGGCGTCGACGCTCTACTAGCAATGGACTCGCGGGACTCCGCGTTACGGATTCTACGCCCCAGTGAGGAAGGCGGACTGTCTTCTGCTAGCCCGGTCTCCGGTAATGAAGCACCGCGCTTACTGAACACTTTTGGTGGAGGCCTGGATATAAATAAAACAAAAAAAAACTTAATCCCTATGAATCGCTAGAAAAAAACAAGTAAAGCAAAAGGAAGGAAGCTCTAGTAATAGTCCATTTTTGAATACATTTAAGGGACAACTTGAAAATAACTTACTTAGGTGGGACTTTCTTCTTAGCAACTGCCACAGGATCAACAGGGCTGCCTTCTGATGACTGCTGGGACTCTTCAGACTTCTTGGAAGCTTCTGCTAATTTCAGACCATTTACTTCGATGACTGTTACAAAATCACCAGTTTGTGACGTTGGACGGTTTTTGGCTTGATTTGGACTTGTTTGTTCTACTGCTACTGCAATAATGGGATAGTTTTATAATTTATGATACTAGTAGTGAACTGCCCACAACCTGTCCCCGTGGATTTTGGAATTTTCCCATACAAAATTCAACATTGCAATTAGGTTGTGATATTTACTACAGTAACAAATTAAGAACATAACAGTCCGGGCTTTACAATTTACAGTCATATTAATCAACTACTATTAGTGTTTTATTTCAGTAATTTAATATTTAGCATAATATCATGAAAATATTACCATTATCATGATTAATGTCAGTTCTCTGGACTATTTCACTATTACATCTTCTCCGTGCTGCCTCTGCTGCAAGGTTTGATAATTCATTGATGCATTGATTCACTGAGCTCCTCTCAGTTATACGGACCGGCTTGTTTCTGAGCTGCACTGGTGGTTCACATTGAGCCTTTTCGGGTGTGGAGTCTTCACTTTTATTGCTGCTTAGACTTACTTCATTTTGCTGCGGTAACAAATCAGTGTCGGAACCCTAAAAAATACATCTAATTAATACTTAAATTAAAAATAATGGAATGCTAAATTAAACATAATCTAGCCTTGAATAGTAATGCTTTCATAATATTAACTAAGAGGATGTAAAAACGCCAATCTAAATAGCTGTAATAACTGGATAATTAATTAAGTTTTTATGAATACCAATGTGCCCGTTTACCTCATACTCCACTAATTAACACAATGACATGCCTTCATCTAAATTAGTTCATGATGCAACAAAGCACGCAAGAGATATGTTTGAATGAGTAACATTTATATACAAAAATAAATAGCAGTTAATCATAGTTTGTAGTCTTGTTCAGTTTTGGTTAAGCATATTGACTCAACAATAACAATAGTTATAATCCATGGGGTGTATTGAACACCTTGGTATATGTATGTATTAGTATAGCAACTTATTTGTATTCAGAGCCTTATAACAGGCATCTCATTTACATCCTCATTGATGATTCATCACACCTCGGTGTAGTTGTATAGGTAACCATTTGTAGACTCTCTTATGTTGCAAGATATTAAGTAGTCATGAAGCAGGTCAAACATACTGTTACTTTCACACGCTTCACAAATCAATTAACAGTTAGCGTTAAATATTAATTAATTGGCACTCATGTGTGGATAATGTTTCCATAACATTAATATTTATCTCACAGTTATGACTACTGCATGTATAATGCTGAACTACATTTACAAGGTGTAACATTTTACTACAATCCTATAGCACAGTGATTTTCAAACTAGGGGGCGCGCCCCACTAGGAGGGCACTGAAAGGAAACACAATAGCCTTTCTGTGACCAGTTTATTGTTTTGATGCTCTTTACATTTGATTACTCATCAGACTAATAAGAAATAAGAAGCTGAGGTATATAATCAACAAGCTGCTTGGTGAACAAATATTATTTGAAAAACAATACACATCTCATAAGATTTGCATTGTTGTGCTACACTTTTTGATATGTATAAAAAATAATAATTATTAGTATTGTTCCTCATTATAATCTTAATGATATTGTTCTTAGTTAATAATAAGAGTATAACTATTTGATGGAGGAGAAATAATATAAAAATCACTGTTTACTAGTGTCTGCCCACGGCTTCACCCACATAAAAAGTGTTTTATCTTTCCAAAGGAATACAAACTATTCTATATCCTTCCCATAGTCTCAAACTATATCCATACCAAATTTCATCTAAATCGGTTCAACAGATCCAGAGATTACCCCCTATAACCGCACAAACTTTACCTCTTTATAATATTAGTATAGATAATTTTGGTTGATCCTTATTATAGATTTTCAGATACCTATTCAAGAGAATAGGTATCTGAAAATCTGGTAAGCAGTGCTTTAAAATGGCAATAAAATGATATGCATATAAAAGACTAAAGCTAGGCTTTCTTTTTGTAAGAAAAGTGAAATAAGCACTACATTATTAATATGTATATGTAATCTGATATTATAAATAGGCATATTGATAATAGAATTACTTAGTCATAAAAGTCTCTAAAAAGCAAATAAATTTTAAAATTTTTACCTAAGCAGATTTTTTATTTAAAACTTATTAGAAAGTTTCTTATTTACATAATTGGTTTCGCATACAGGCGAATTTAATAATCTATTAACAAGATAATTAAGTCTACACATAATAGTGAGAGTGACAATTACATCACACAAGGTTGTATTGATTTACTTATCACTCAGTTTTTGTCAACAATGGAGGTATATTATGACTAGTGTTAATTTTTAACAGGAATGAAAGCAATTATATTTGATGTGCACAAGGCTATATCCATGAAACCTCATGAATCATCCCAAGTACACAAATTAAGCTAAAGAGGAAAAAACAAATGGATCCAGTTCCAGGAATGGAGTCTTTACATTTAATTATCTTACAATATTATGCTGATGATGTTAATAACTAGTTACTTAAAGAGTTAATCTTAAGAGTCAATCAATTTAAAAAATACATCTAATGTGAGGACTTATGAGGTTTAATGTTTTATTTTAAAATTAAATTATGATTTATATTCTTATTTGGAAACTAGTGTGACATCTAGTTAAGGCCTTTTGAAACAATAATTGTTTGGGGACAATGTTTCAAAATAACACAATACATCTGCTTTGTGTGTAGATTACTGTGAACTGTATTAAGCAAATATGATCATAATGTTTTACCTGCTTGCTATCAGAAGCCTTATCGTCGAGATCGTTCACGTCACCCCCCGAGGGCGGAGCCGTCCGGTTGCCCTGTGCGGCAGCTTTATGTTTCTCCACATCTGATAGCAATGTTTCTAAATACTCCACGTAAAACTCTTCCTTCTCTAATTCTTCTCTCAATATAGCCACTTTTTGTTTGTGTTTAGCCAAATTGGCCCTGACATCTTCTTCCCAAGCTGCTGGTAATGCACTCTCTGGAAAACGTTGCACCCACACGCGTTGAAAATCTCCGAAGACACTCATCTCTTAGAAAACGATGTCATGACAAATTTATCTTACAATACAATCAAAAATAATTAATTTTGTAATTTTAGCAGTGTAAAAAATGTATAACAAATTCTGTCATCGCATTGCAAATTCTTCATTTTTATTTACCACAGATAGGCGAAGAACACAGATGTCACAAAAACTTCAATATAACGTAATTATAACAACAACCATAGACATTTTGTTCTTTAAATTAAATAGCGTAACAGAGAATATCTGCTGTTCCTACACACTACTAAAAGGTCTGTATCAAAAAAGTCCATTGTCATAGACAAAATCAGCTGGACTGGACATTAGACAGAAATGTCAAAGTTTGTTATTAAAATATTTAAAATCTTAATTTTTGCAAAAATATGGATCCAAATTATGTCAAATCCATTATAGAAGGCCTAAAATCTTCGTCTTCTAGTCGTGTTCAAGAAACCCTTTTAAAGATAAGGGGTAAAATCATTACCAACGACGCTGGAATTAAGCTTTTTCGCGAATGTGGTGGTTTGGAATGTTTATTGCCTCATTTGCGCAAACCAAATGAAAGAATACTTGATGTTACGCTAAGTATACTTGGGAATTGCTGTCTCGAAGAAGAAAGCAGCTTAGCGGTATGTGTTTTGAACAGTCACTAAAATAGTCCTTTGCGATAAAATAAAACAATTAGTACTACATCGTCATCACTAATTTGTTTTGCACTATGTAGCACTGTATGAGTAATATTAAAGTTTCATTGTTAACATAATTTCAGGTTGGTAAGTTATATTTATTCGGACCATTAGTGAACATAATAAAAACAGTATGCCGTGATAGCATAGTGGGCAGAGCTTGCCGTGTGATAGGCAATTTGGCACAAAAGAATTCTAATGCAGATGCTCTACACAATCATGGTGCAGTAACTGCACTGGTTACACTAATTGAGAGCAGAGACAAGAATACATCTTATCCTACTCTTACAATGGCTGTTCGGGCCATCAGGTAATTTAAAAATATAATTTTACTACTTTATACACAAATGGTTGCTCTTGGTTATGGGATTTCTGAGTAGATCGACTTATAAGAAAATAAATGATGTAGTTGATGCAGTTTTTTGAAAATAAACTCTATAGTAAATGGAGTTAAGTATCAGAAACAAAAATATACCATGAAACTGACCACATTTACACACACATATTCATATTTGTCACTATTAAATATATAAAACAGGTTAAACACATCAGAAAAAAACCTTAATGCTTAAACATAAAGTTATCATCTGATATAAACTTGCTAAAAAATCATTTCAAGTAGGTACAAAAATATGTTTTTCTAAAATAATAGTTAGGGGGTTTAGCAATAAGGTTTAAAATATATTTTGACAAATAAGACCATAAATGTATTTGTGCTCCTATTGTTTGGGTTTCTTTTTAAGTTCTAATTGGAAATGTAGTGTATTCTGGATTGAAGTATTATTAGTTATTACTATTATAAGTGTATTCTTTAATAGATGGAGTTATAAGAAAATAAAATCCCTTAAGTAGAGAGTTTTAAGGCAAAAATATTTGACACTCACTTTGATTAGATTTTTTTTGCAATGCAACAATGAACAAGAAATATTTTGTTTCTTAAGGCAACTTTGGATGGTAACAGAGAAAAGAGATGAGATGCTGAGCTTGAACTCAGTGCGCTGCATAGCAATATTATTGACAATAGAATGCGAAACAGCTGGCATCATCAAGTCAACCACCCCAGGACGTGAAACTGAAGGCTTCAGGAAGAGCCAGGAAGAACTGGTCACTGGCATACTGAAGTGTTTGGGATACTTTACTACACATTCTACTGCACAGTGTGCTGAACAGGTAAGCCTCCAGAATAAAGTGTTTTAATAGAAATCTTAACTCATTAGTTGACTCTTTCTAAATATGCTCAGTTCAGCCAAATTACGGTACAAATACTTTCTTAATGTTCCTCGGCAAACTTCGTGTTTCGTCAGTCGTCGGCTTTCTATCAGTTGCAAACTTGGAAGTATATAGAGTTGTTAATACTCTTTTAACATAATGTAATTTATTTTAGAAATGGGTGGAAAGCTACTAAACCTGATATTTTTAGAGCTCTATATATTTCGCACGAAAATCAAAACAACAACAATACTAGGTTCTGAATTTAAATTATTATACACAATTAATCTAATAATTGACGGACATGTAAATTAGCATCCGTTTTTATTCGAAAATGCGATGATTGCCGAGGGCCATTAAGAAAATACTTGAACTGTACACAAAGATTATGTTATATTCTAATTTACTTATTTAAGGCACATCAACAAGTTAAACACAAACACGGACATATTACATTTTTCGGGGGCGGTCTATGTCTATGACGGACGTGCACAGCATTTTCTTAAATAAAAACACATACTTATCCCAAATAAAATTCAACAAAAAAATTTAATAAGTAAAATGACAAATAATTATAAACTGAAGATAAAAATCGTGAATTAAAAATCAATTAAATATAAAAATAATTGGAAAAAAAATGTACTAACTTAAAAATTAAAGCGAAATAAAACATATCATCAATTAAATAAAAAGCAAAAGAAGAAAAAAAACATTGTATTTAATAAAAAAATAGAGTAAAATATATCACAGATAACAACTATTATTTCGATTTCTTTTTTATTCATCATTTTCATATTCGGCTAATATGCTCCAAAAGCCCTTCACACGATGTGGGACTTTTTTGAAAGATTTTTTTTGTAGGAACAGCAAGTCCAACATACGTCTCCGGTACTGTAGGGTGCGTAGTTCGAAAAGAGAGTCTCTCTTCGAACGAACATCGCATGCTGACACCAGGAGTAACTTATGCAAGATGCCTTGTTAAAAAACTTTGAAGTGACTCGAAACGGCCGGAGTGCACAGCATAATGGGGGTTCCAGACAACACTGCCGAATACGCACTAAGGCATTAAATAATGTTATCGTAGAGGCAGTATGTCCGAAGTCGATGGTATTGCGTTTTATAAAACCCAACATTTTCGCGCCCTGCTTTACCATGATGCTGAAGGATGAATGATAATGAAGGATACAACTTCATTTGGAGTCTAGAATCACGCCTTACTCCCTAATTTCCGGTACAACAGCGATAACCTCTTTTTTATGTGAAAGCTCGCCTAAATCAACTTTCTCTTTCGTGTAAATCGAATATGCTGGCATTTTGAAGCATTACGCTTCATTTTGTTGGCGCAACACCATTCATAAACCCGGTCCAGGTCAGCGAGTAGGAACTATATTGGGCCCAAATGGGACTCTTGCGGTACTCCGGACGTGGCAGAGTGTATTTATTAGACTCGTGTCCAGCGAGAACCACCACCTGCTCACAATTTTCGAGGTATGATTCAAACCAACTCAACATTGAACCACAAATACCAAACTGACTTTGCAACTTACTATAATAAGTAGTTTGTGGTCTACGCAGTCGAAAGCGCTAGCAAATTAGTGTAGACCGAGTCAATCTGCTGGTTTCCATCAATTCCGTCCATGAATGCAACCAGGTTAGTCAAAATGCAGTCAGTACTCCACTCTTATGAGGAATTTAGTATGCCTTGTTGGTACTGGACAGATGATACTTTCAAATAATTTCGAATCAAATAACTAAATTGAATTTACATAATAAAATTCATAGTCTCTTGCATTTTGTTGTTTCATACTACAGTGGCTGGTAGTGGCAGTTGGCGCACCCCCTTATTAATGAAAACTCACAAGATTTAATATACTGGTCGAGAAGTTTACAAAACACATGGGCCTTTTTCTTATTACAATTGTTATAGGGGTAAGATTCGCACTGCCAATGTAAAGCTTCATGTGCTTTTGACTGTATTTAAAATTCATACTTTTTTCATCCTCCATATATCACCTCCCCTCTCCACCCCCGTGGGCCACCTGCTGGCCACGCCCTTGCAATTCACTCACGCATGCTACCAACTCATTGGCATCGGGATAGAGTGCAAGGGTACACTTACGCCTGGATTTCAGTAAAATATACAATATCATCAAAAAATCCTTGAAGAAGTGCAAAATTTTTGAGCATTAACTATTTTATTTTCTTTTATCCTAGTTTATTTTCTTTGCAGATTCAAGGCGACGGTAGGGGTTACCAATGCCTAGTAGGCCTAACAAAGAAGTTTGAATCTCCTGCATTGAAGTGTCTCATGAATCTATGCTACTTGTCCAGCTGTCGCCCTCTTTTAGGCATTGCGGGATTTGTAGAGTGCTTGGTGAGCATACTGCAGAAAATGACAGGTAGTTATCTTTAATTGTATTCACTGCCGCTCCGGTCACCGGTGACTTCCGAATACATTTAGTATTGTGTCTACTGTCTGTCAGACAACCTGTTAAAAAAGACAAAATAAATTCTTTCTATTTGGACCTAGATTCCCCAATGAGTAACTTTGCTTCCTTCCTGATTTATACCTTATACTGCACTCATCTGTTGTTATTTAACTCGACTCGTATGTTTATGCATACTTATTAATGGGAATGTCTCACTCTGACGTGAGTTGTTGAGACCTAAATTCCATTCAATAATAATTAAATTTTATTTATAAATTAAAATCCGCGCAAGCTTGTGACCCCATTATGCTAATAAGTAGTACTTGCTACTCAGGAAACATTATTTTATTTTGACATTGCAGATGTGATCCTCTGGCCGGAGGGCACGGCGCATGCGCTGGCACAGCTGAGCGGCGAAGCAGTGAACCGCTCGCGCCTGCGCCACTGCGGCGGCCTGCCCTTGTTGGTTGCGGCCGCGCGAGTCAACCCCCACGCCATGCATGCTCTTCTGCAATACGTTTTTGATGATACATGTAAGTTTTTATTTTTTGTAGCGATAAATAAACCCCTATAAGTCAATCTAAGAGGAAGCGCCGGTTTCAGTGAAAATTAGTAAGATTATTAGCTGACGAATTTATACATAATCCCAATAATAATGCATATCATTTACAGCATTCCAGATTTTAGTTAATGAAGGTCTTGTAAGCTTACTTACTGATGAACTGACGACATATCTAACAACTATGAATTATGAACATACCAATCTGGATCATTCATCAATGTTATGTGAGGCTGTAGAAAAAGTCAAGGAAAGTCTAAAAAACAGTAAACCCGATGCGGAATTACCTACCAGTGAAGCCTCAAGTAATGCTGAAGGAAAAAATAGTTTGTTTGCACGGCGTAAAGGCCCACTGTCTTCTCAAAATGAAGACGAATTAAAGGTGGTAATAGAAAGAGATAACATGATCGTCGGGTTTGTTGATGCTGTCGATAGTGACGCTACTGAAGATAGCCACAGTGAAGATGAGGCGCTGCCACTTCGACGTAAGGGCCTCAAAAGAGCTCGCTCTCAAAGCCCAAAGGCTATCAAAAAGGTAATTATCTTATTTTTCTCTAGCACTCCGTCCGCGACTTCATTCGCGTGATTTCGTATTTTATCCTACAGATGAGTTTCTTATGTGCAGTTAGTGAAGGCGACCAAAAATAAGGTGTTGTTAAATAAAAAAAAAATGGGGTATCGTAAATATCTAAGGTTTATTGGTTTAGACGATTCGTTATTTGACTTAAAGAATAATACATTTTTGATTACTCTCCATATAACTTAATAACCCTTTTTGCGCCGTTGAGGGTCGAGTTTTTAACAACCCATATATGTTATACATTCTTTTCTTCTCTTTTTAATTTTGCATTAATCAGATTGCGCAGTAAGATTCCTCAAAAGAAAAACCGCTTAACCCTATCTGGGGGGTAGTTTTCGTACAAACAAAATTTCCCCCTTAAAGGTTGCATTTTCTAAAATTCATTGTAAGTGCTCCCCTAGAACCCTACATCAATAACGAATCCCTGTGCAGTAAGATTCTCAGCAAACTTTAACACCTGCTAAATCGTATTTTGGGGTTAGATTCGAAAAAATTATAATGACGACCTTTATGGTTTTCTTAGGTTGTTATAAAATCAAGTTTAAATTTTATTAACCCAAAACATATCACCATCCCATTCTTCAAAACAACTTTAACACCTCCTAAATCGTCTTTCGGGGGTAGGTTCGCTAAACTAATAATGACAACCTTTATTGTTTACGTAGGTTGGTACTTATGCCAAGTTTCAAGTTTATTAACCCAAGTAATAAGATTCTTCAAAAAAACTTTAAAACCCCTTAAATCTCCTTTTGGGAGTAGTTTCGAAAAACTAATAGTGACAACCTTTATCACTTTGATTAATATTTGTGCCAAGTTTCAAGTATATTAGCCGAAGGAATTGCCAAAAATCCTTTGTTAGTGCTCACTTACGTCACTTGAGGAACCTTTCTGCCAAATTTCATGCTTCTAGGTCTAACGGTTTTGGCTGTGCGTTGATTGATAAGTCCGTCAGTTTCTTCTTATATACATATATATAGAAGATAAATTACTAGTGAAGTTCCTAAGAACTTCTTCCACTCTTTGGCCCTATTAGTTCCTAAGAACTAACTTATTTTTTTCAGAAATCTCAGCTAATCAAAATGGCAAGCAAGGATTGGTCAGCTGGTGTTTATTGGGAACCTAAGAGTCCTGAGTGGCCCACAAACCCTCAAGCATCAGGATCTCGTGTTTCTATGAGCCCAGATAGAGGAGACCATGGACCATTATCTCCATATTCAGATGGATATCAGTCTGGGTTTAGTCCAGAGTATAGAGGATTTTCTACTAATAAAAGGCATAAATGGGACTGGAGTCCTGAATCTGGCAATAGTTCTGGAGAAAATGGTTCAATGTCCCCTTATTTTACTGACTATCAATGGAGTCCAAGCAGTTCCGGAGGACCTTCTTCGCCATTTAGCGGTAAAGAAGGTAAGATACAATATACTGACATTAAATAGTTGTAAATAGACATTTCATCTATGGGCCAACCTGACTGCGACGGTGTTGCAGGAGGGGTACAACGAACTGACGCTTCAGCTCAGAAATTCGCCTGCGGACAGGCGTCAATATCCCTCCCGCACCGCGCTGCTACCTTACCTTAGGCACAGATAATAATTATAATACTAGTACTACTATCTGTATGATGCCACATCCCATACAAAGAAACCGTGCCTACGTAACTAGCGTTTTTCGTCTGATTAAACTGATATTTTTTTGTTATCGAACGCGTTTGATTCCGTTCCACGAGAAAGATATATGGCATAGATGTACAGCGACTTGCAAATAAAAGGGGTTCGTGAATATTTTTTCTTTAAATACTGTTACGAGCTGGGGTTCAGGGATAAATTATTTAAACAGCAGACTTCAATTAATCACACTTTATTACAAAAACACTTCTTAAACAATTCTATTTCTTTGCACTATTTTCCTTTTCCGATCGCTCTGTGTCGCTTCCAAATCGAAACTGACCCACGACGAACCCGAACGCTTTTTATATAGCACGGAAGATGTTTCTAGAACGTTCTATACTGTTCTAGATAATACGAGAATTTTCCAGAACAATCGACTTTCGAACTCATTGTTCCCGAAGCGACTAGAAATTTCCAGAATGTTTGGCTCGTACATTCTGGAAAATTCCATTCGAAACGAGAACATTAGTTCCGCTATTCGATACTAGATGGCGCTACTAGTTACTACTAGTTCTTCCTCTCGTCACTATATGGCGGTGCCCTATCTTGTAACAGTGCCTTCCTCTTAGACATGGTCTTCCCGAGCATTGTTAGATACATGATAACGGGCCAACCGATCCACATGAACGACCTTAGATGCATCTCGGTTTCCTTTTTGAATTCGGTAGGTGACGTCATTAATCTTGGTGACTACGCGATATGGTCCATCCCATTCTGCTTGCAATTTAGGCGATTTTCCTTTGCTGCGTACCGGGTTATGTAACCACACCAGAGATCCTTCATCGAAGCCCTTATTGATCGCCTTCCGATCGTAGTGAGTCTTCATCCTCTCAGACATCTGCTGACCTGTCTGTCTGATGTGCACATATACATCATTCATCCTGTTTCGTAGTTCATTTGCATAATCTGTTACATTGCGTGGAGATTCAGGCGGGATACCAGTGATTAGATCTGCAGGTAATCATAGTTCGCTTCCGAAATTAGCAAAAGCTGGAGTTATTGTTGTGCTTTCATAAACAGCACTGCGATATGCCAGAAGAAATGGTTGAATGTATTTGTCCCAATCCTTCTGTCTGCTTTCCACAACCTTTGCCAGATACCTCTCCAGCGATTGGTTGAGTCGTTCAACCATCCCGTCTGATTGCGGATGATAAGCAGTAGTTCTGGTTTTCACCCATCACACGACACGTCTCCTTGAACACTTCTGACTCGAAGTTACGACCTTGGTCACTGTCGATTTCCAAGGATACCCCGAACCGACAAAACACTTCGAGAACTAACTTATCAGCCACCGTAACGGCTTCTTGATTGGGAATTGCAAACACGGCTATTTTGTGAAGTAGTCCATCACGACCAAAAAGTACTTGTTCCCGCTTTGACTTTTCGGAAATGGCCCAGCAACATCTAATGCTATACGTTCCCACGGTGCACCAACATTGTAAACCTTTAGTGCCCCTCTGCTACGGGTTTGTAGTTCCTTCACAGCCACACAACTTGTACATTTTCGGCACCATTCCTCAACGTCCTCCCGACAATGGATCCAGTAAAATCGTTCACGGATTTTGATTAAAGTCCACTTAATTCCCATGTCCCCCTGAACTTCCGTTGTGGTAGAGCTGTAGGACCTCCGGCACCTTAACTTTAGGTACGACCATTTTTAGATATAAATAAATAAAATAAACGGATATCCTGGATATCCCAGCTTTCTCACTGTGCCCAATAACTCTTGGTGATGGAACTGCTTGCTGCGACATCACTCCAGTGAGGCCTAGGAGTACCTGGTTTCTTCCATTCAAGGATCGATTTTATTATGTCTCTGTCTTCCTGTTGAGCACTCTGCAAGATTTCCTTCCACCCTTCGCTAAGATCCTTCCTCAAAACCCGCACTAGCTTTACATGCTTAACTTCTTGTCTCGCACAATGTTTACATTGGTCTGGACACGGTCTTCGCGACAAACCATCTGCATTACGACGTTCCGCTACGATGTTGAATTACGAAATCAAACTCTTGCAGTAGCTCAATCCATTTTGCTATCTGTCCTTCTGGGTTCTTAAATTGCAGTAACCATTTCAATGCAGCGTGGTCCGTTTGCAGAAGAAATTGTCGCCCCAACAAATATTTATTGAAATGCTGCAATGTTTTTACTACAGCTAGAAGCTCCCTCCGAGTGACACAGTAGTTCCTTTCAGGTTTGAATAAGGCTTTGCACGCAATTACAACCTCATGATCTCCTTTTCGTTGAGACAACACCCCGCCGATTCCAGTATTGCTGGCATCCGTGTCAACTATGAATTCATTTTCATTGTCAGGATAGCCTAGGATAGGCGCAAATGTTCCTCCCGCTTCTGAAATGCGACGTCACAGCTCTCATTCCAGCAGAACTGTATCTTGTCTTCAGTTAGCTTATGAAGAGGTCAAGCAATGTCAGCAAAGTTCTTCACAAACCGCCGAGAGTAGGAGCACAAACCGAGAAATGCCCTGCCAATGCCATCCCAATCGTCCACTATGTCGGCCACGATAACATTTTGACGATAACAGATTGTGGCGGTAAACTTTGTTCACTAACTTCATGTCCAACCCCTTCTCACCTCGGACCGTTATGTGCTGACCAGTGGCTGTTCTCAGATGAACACCTTCATTGTTCTCGAAGAAGTCCCCAAGAAACCGTCTCGCTAAGTGGAAACTGACAATTGTCCGAAAAGCCCCCGTATCCAATGTCAGCTTGTATGGTGTTCTGTTAATTTCGCCCTCGATGATCAGGTTGATCCCGTCACAGGATTGTGAGATCGAGATCCTTGGGGCTCTTCGATTACCTGCCTCTTGGTCCTGGCATCTACTCGTTTCCCTCCATATCCAGCAGGGACGTCAGGTGATCCTTCCACTGGCGACTGCTTACCACCGTGGGGAGGCCTTCGCTTCGAGCAGCTCAATCGGATGTGGCCTCTCTCTCCGCAGCCATAGCATCGGGGTGAAGCCGCAACCTCCCTGATTCGGTAAGTTCGTTCGTCCCGCAGTACTGCCTCCACCTCCAAAGCGTGGGCTATGTCGTCCTTAAGGGTCCTAAAATGCTCTAACCTTACGGCAGCCCTAACCTCCAGGTCGCGGATCCGATCCGTGAACGCCTGTACGAGGTTCCCGTCGATCAGCACAGGTAAGCCTTCCGGACCAGCTTTTCCACTTCAAGAGCCCACTGCTGAAGGGTTTCACCAACCCGTTGCGGTCGGTCTTTCAGCTGGACCCGAAACACATGTCTCAAGTGTGCGTCACCGTATCTAGCTTCTAATGCTTCCAGAAGCTTCTCATAGGTAACGTCGTGTCCAAGCTCTTCTAATACAGTTAAGGCCCGGTCGCGGAAGCCCAAAGTTAGAGCAATTAAAGTCTGTTCGTTGTTCGACCCAATCGATTTCATCACGGCCTCAAACTGAATCTTGTAGGCGGACTATGATGAAGAGCCATCGAATGGTGGCACTTTAAAACCACGAGGCAAAGGCGCCACTACCGCAGCTGACACGGTCCCATCTCCAGACTTGAGCCCACGTATTGTCTTCTCCATCTCGACGATGCGAGTCTCATGTTGTTGGACCTGGTGCTTTACCTCCTTTATCTCCTTACCGATGGCTGCGCGTAGGTCCTTGATCACCATTAACTGCTCGTCCTAACGGCGAGCCTGCTCCTCTTGACGGCGAGCCTGCTCCTCTTTGTCACGCTGCAACTGTTCTTCCAATCTGCGAGCTTGCTCCACCTGACGGCGAGCCTGCTCCTCCTTGTCAGACTGAAACTGTTCTTCCAATATGCGAGCCTGCTCTTCCTGACGGCGAGCCTGCTCCTCCTTGTCGCGTTGCATCTGCTCCTCCAAGCGGCGTGCCTGCTCAGGAGTCACCGGCGATTGAGCCGGTTCTGCTGCAGCCCTGGAGTCTCGTTGTCCACTGGATGACGGTGAGGGAGCGTCTCCAAAGCGTCTCTGGTCTACGTCATGCTGGCGCTGACTCCTGGTGCGCATCCCTTCCGTTTCTTCCTTTGGTAGAACCGGTATAATTTATCCAACACTTCTGACACCAATTGTTACGAGCTGGGGTTCAAGAATAAATTATTTAAATAGCAGACTGCAATTAATCACACTTTATTACAAAAACACTTCTTAAACAATTCTATTACTTCGCACTATTTTCCTTTTCCGATCACTCTGCTTCTGTTTCTAAATCGATACTGACCCACGACGAAGGCGACGACCGTCCTTTATATAGCACGAGAAATGTTTCTGGAACGTTCCATACTTTTCTAGATACGTCGAGAACCTTCCAGAACAATCGACATTCGAATCCACTGTTCCCGAAGCGACGAGACACGGAAAGTTCCATTCGACACGAGCTTTTGAGAAGATTACACTCGATCACAAAGGCACTTATCAGCGCCAACCTCAACGGCATCTTCATCCATAAACTCTGGTTACTCAATAACTTTACCAACTCTGCGGGGCGAGCACGGCCTACTGTGTCAGGCTTGAGTCACACATTTTTATCACAGTTTGGGAGCAAAAACCGTGATAAAATGCGTGATTCAAGCCTATCACAGAGGCCGTGCTCGCCCGGCTGAACCTAGTCTCTAGTTAAGTTTGAGTTTATATAAAAAAGTAATTGAAAAATAATATGTAATTGATTTTACAAGTCTCGTTTATAATTACAGACAGTTCAGACTCTGAGATTTCTGGCCGTTATTCGCCTGTGTGCAGCGACCACGAGAGCGAGGCTGTGGACCTGGCGGCTGTGAGCAGCGCAGCCGCCGAGCTGGACGCAGCGCAGATGGTGCACGACCTGGACGAGCTCATCATGGATGACGACGAGAGTGTCGAGGAAGAAGCTCCTTTGGAAGGTAACATTTTTTCTTACCTGTTTTGAATAGTATAAGTGTTTAAATTACATTGTCATTATGGAGCACTTGCACGAAATACTTAATTCATAGTTAGTTGGTAACACGAGGTTAAATTGTCAATATTGTATGACAAACTGGTCAAAAGAAAAGCTATTCTCTCCAAGGTGAGGTCCTAAAATTTACTAATTTGCGGCGATTTCTTTAATGCTAAAGCAATCATCATTTTAACAATTTCACACTGTCGGACAGGACGGCAGAGGATTTTAAATTTATCAATTGAATTTAATATTTATACAATCAAAATGTATATATTTCAATGCTCGGTGATCGGCCTCGAAGCATCGCGGCGCAGTTTTCTCTGGAGCATCGAGCATTGAAATATATACCTTATTTTGATTGGATAACTAAACTAATTGATAAATTTAAAATCCTCTGCCGTCCTGTCTGCCTGTGTGCGCAGGTTTTAACACTATTTTATATTTTTCAGATGTTTCTAAGATTGTCACAAACACCAAATCATCTCGCATAGCATGCGTGTTGGTCCTATTATTCCGGGTATCCCATGGAGCGTGCAACTCCTTCGGCGCAATTCGTGAGGAACCAGTGCCGAACCAAACACTTGAGCTGTTGACTGGCCGCGAGTGCCTGAATGCATTGTTGGATTATGTGGCGAGGTGCAAGCGACCTTTAGGACGAGCAGCTCGCATTCTTGCCAGAGTTTTGAGGTAACTCACAAAGTCTAATAACGCCCAGTTACTATGAATAATATATTTCCATGAGCCAAAGGTTGTATAGATGTGTCCTACTAGAGATGTGCCGACTATGACTTTAGCCGGCTAGCCGATTAGTCGGTTGCAAAAGAGGCCGTCGGCCAAGACGATCACGGTTACAGGGGTATTCGGCAATTTCCGTGAAGTTCGTTTACAGCTGATTCGCGCACAAGTAACAAGTAATAAAAAATACAAAAATAATTATTTCATCTCAAACATTGTGTCATACACAAACTGAGGCAGCCCCAGTAAGTTACACTAGTAGGTACGTGGAGTTGAGCTGTCTCACTCTTCCCTTAAGTGGTTTCTTAACAATAGAATTGAAATCCTTACTTATTCTATACTTAATATTATAAATGTGAATGTAAGTTTATTTGTTACGCTTTCACGCAAAAACTACTGAACCGATCATCATGAAACTTTGTACATATATCTTGGAGGTATTAGAAGTAATATAGGATACTTTTAACGGGTGAAGCCGCGGGTAAAAGCTAGTTAGATAATAATTAAGCATATAATATCTCGATGTGTGAGAATTGTACGTATCTATTTTGTATGTGCGTAGGTATGTGTTTTGTTCGTGCGTATATGTTTTTGCGTGCGCGTGTGTGTATGTGTGTGGGTATCCAGCATGATAGCTTACCCTGACCAGAATGTTTTCTGTTTTTCTTCATATGTTAGAAATCTTAGCCAATCACCTATTGTTTTTTTTACAATTATATAACAGCATGGTATATATTTGACACTTAAGATTCAGTTTATTATAGATGTAGTTGGATTGTGTAGCATATTGACGTTAAGCAAAAGCTTATCGAACCCACAGTAGGCCACAATATCTCTGCGCCTTCAGGAGTAGCTGGGTCAAAAGGCATTTATGCAGGGTCTCATTTAGAACATAATGTTTTCTAATTGAAAGCAAGTTGCTTACTATAAAGAGGTCTGTAGTGGGGCACCTAAATAGTTTTAAATACATCACCTTAAGTGATCGCTGAGCTCTTTAAAGGTCGAAAAATTTCATTTTGGAAGCTCCACCCCATACCGGAATGCAGTAATTTATTACGGATTGCGCAAGAGCTACATAGATCTTGTTTATAAGTTGGGCGGAAATAACATGATGTAATGTTTTGAAGACCCAAAAAAGCTTCCTGATCTTTTTCATGAGGATCTCAATGTGAGGGTGCCACGAGTCTTTGTTCAACAATTATGCCTAAATATTATGTGGATGTGACTTGTTGTATATTTTGGCAGCCACAGTTACTTGTATAGTTATAGAGGGAATAATTTGGACAAACATGAATGCCAAAGTAAGTTCTTTGGTTAGTGGATATTTGGTTTGAGGAAAAACAAACAGAATTAGTTTTATTAGTATTAAGGGTTAAAAGGTTGCTCTAAGCCAGCCAGCTATCTTAAATAGATCAGCGACAGTTTTCACAAGGTTCCATGAGTTGCTCGAATAAACAACTGCAGTGTCTTCTGCGTATGAGAAGATTTTCCCTCCATTGATCTGCATATTGCAAAGGTTGTTAATATGAATTAAAAACATTGTCGGACCCAAAACGCACCCCTGTGGAACTCTTTAATAGACATCCCGTCGATATTACATAAGTTACTAATCTTCACCATTTGCTGTCTAAGTTTGAGATAGCTCTCAAAAAGGGAGAGTTTTTCCTCTTATACCTATGTTTTCTAACCTGCGCAGAAGGATCGGGATGGAAACGGTGTCAAAGCCTTTTTTCAGATCTAAGAAGACTGTTAAGCATTTATGACTCCTATCCACTCTATCAACAATTTCAGATGTCAAAGCCAAAATATCGTCTTGAATTGAACGTCCCCGTCTAAACCCATATTGTGCGTTTTGATAGAATATTATATTTCTGTACCTAAGTAGTTGATTAGTCTCCTGATTATGTTTTTTTCTAAAATGTTTAAATTACTGTTTGTTTACTTCGTATTGTTTCTTGATTTTTGCTTGTGCACGGGTCAGAGCGGTATTTTGCTGTAAAAAATAAAGACAATACATGCTATTATTGTTCATTAACGTGAAATTAAAATTGAATCATGTCAAAAAGAAAGTCTCGTGTATGGATTTTTTTCCTCCCATATACATTTTATTTAGAAATACATACAACAAGCCGGTTAGTCGGCGCTCTTTGCCGAATAGTTGCCGACTAAGAAAGTGGCCGGATATTCCGCTTTACCAACTGGTCGGCGTAACCCTTGTGTATACTTATTGTGCAATTATAACTGGGGACCCTCTTAAATAAATCAGTTGATATAATTGAGCTCATTTACGATATGACAAACAAATTATGGGCAGGTTGGTAGTTGAGGAAGACAAGTGCTGTAAAGAGACGTGTTTTGTCGAGTTAAATGTGAGCAGGCCTTTGTTGGCGCGCTTACCCTTAAAGTTCTCAAGTGCGCTCACTGCAGTCAAAACTTCGCCTACGACTCGCTTCTTGTGTGAGCGACGCGATGCCCCTTAGAAACATGTTAGTTTAACTCTTTCATTGATAAATAATTTTATTTTCAGCAATGCTCTCTGCCTAATGAGTATATTGAAACATAGATTAGCGTTAAGATTACATAACATGTCCGTCAGCTCTAAGCATCCGCCTACTAAATGCCAGCAGTGCAAACAGGTGAGTCCAACATTTTTATTTTTGTTTATCTTTGTAATGTAGTTCTTATAAGCGAGAGCATAAGACTCAAATTTAAATTATTCACCCGATTTTTTACCTCAATATCAAAACTTTAATCTTTTTCAGATTTTGAGGTTGAGTACAAAACTATTGAGCCAACTAACAATATTAGCAGAGTCTAGTTATGGAATCGGTGAAATTAGCTATCAACTACTGAAAGGCAGCTCATCTATGAAACAAACATTGTCTCTGACATTACCATACATCGTGAGGTAAGGCCAATTACAATTAATTATAGTATTACATTTTGTCTTCATGATTCTAACGACTTCAAATGTTCACAGAACTGAAAAACCGCTCAAGAAATATTTGATAGACTGCAATGCACTAAACTCGTTGTTCGCAATAATAGCCGAGTCTAAGGAAGACATACAAGACTGCGTTATTGCTTTAGCAAAACTAGCCAACAATGTCCACATCAAAGATCCGAAAGTACTTGAAAATAGGTTTACAAGCCAAATATATGTTAGCTACGACCCTATCCTTGATAACTTATCCCTCGACGAAATAGTAACTTTTGAACTAGATGATTTGACAACAGTAAAAGCCAACAGAGTATTTCTATGTCAAAACTCCGAAGTATTCAGCGCCATGTTAATGGGGTGTTTCAAGGAGTCTGTAGAAAAATGTGTAAGGTTAAAGAATGTCACCAAACCTGCATTAGAATATCTATTTACATTGTTGCACTTTGGATTAAATAACTCCAGATGTGACGTTCAAGTCTTCCCAATGGCCGAGAAGCTAGAAACTAATTTAGAAGTCCTTTTGTTAGCCGATAGATTTTTATTCGAAAAACTGAAAGTATTACTGAGCAGTGCAATACTACAGTTTCAATTGAATCCAGACACTGCCGATAAAATATATGTATGGTCGTTAAGTGAGGGCATGGGTTTCTTATGCGTGGAATCAGTTGCTTACTTGCTAACAGGGAAAATGAGCGAATCAGATCGCACGAACGCATTCAGAAATATACTCAACCTAGAGTATAAGGAACAATGGCTTGAAGATATTAAATCTATGATACTAAGACAGTTGGTAAAGTGATGATATTGAGGTAGCAAGGAGCCTTCGATGTAATGATTCCTGTGTCAGTGCTTTAGTAGCTTAAATATACAATGATATAAAATATTATTACAAAAAACAAAACTGCCATTTATCGCAATATTTTATAAGTTGATGTATTTAAACAGTTTTAAGGTTTATAATATTTGTGAATATTGCCTTTTATTTAAATGTTATAGCTACTAAATTTTATATCTAATTAACAACTAATGATTTATCCACCCAGTAACTTTTTGTGATTTTATATTTTAAATTTCTGTGATTCGTCTTTTTGGGCAGAGTGGCGGCTTACTTTTACCAAAAATATAATGAATTTGCAGCTAAAAATTAAATTTCATTGTTGAGTGTTTATTAGTTTAGTTTTGTTTTATATACAAATAAATAACAGTCTAAATGTAATTAAACTTATATTTACTCTAATGTATTGTGTATCAATAGCACACTGTACCTGCCTTAAACTTATCAATAAAATTAATCAATTAAACAAATCAAAATTAATATATGGAAGAAATACAGCCAAAGCAGACTCAATACATTACAACTTATAATATTCTCCAATCTAATTGGCTGGACCTTACACTACTTTTTACTACCCTGTTTTTGTATAAGATTTACTACTGTGCAGCCATTGTAGCCAACTTCAGAGCGGCCAAGAAGATTGGGGAGTCCTGTATATGCTGGTATATCCTGCCCAGCCTATTCACAATATTCAGTATCAGAAAATAAGCACTTTTATTTATAAGAGGTTTACTGCATTTCTGCTTTTCGTAACGAAAAGGCCATCTTAATATCTCTGCTTGGCACAAGAACCTGTGAAGTATTTGCATTTATCTCATCTTTATTTAAACACTCAAATTCAAAGTTTCGGACTATCTGTAACAAAAAATAACCTTGTTTAAAAAAAGAAAAAGAGATGAATCAAACAAAACCTAAAATGCACATAAAAAATTTGGGTGTGAATGAATAAAACATGAAATCCCTACTCAGAATCATTTGCAAGTTGAATAGACACATTTATAAAAATCTCCAGTGTTTAGAATTTGATTAACAGATTTTAATTCTTATTCTTAATTCAAATTTTCTGTTTAGATTTTTATAAATAATGCTCTGGATCTTGGGTATTTACCTGACTTATAAGCTCGGTCATCTGTAGCATTGCTAACTTTTTGCCTATGCAAGATCTGGAGCCAAGTGCAAAGGGAAGGGACGCAAAAGACACATGGTTCACCAGATCTTTCCTCCTTGCATCATTGCGGTCCCAGCGATAAGGAAGATATTCATCGGCTTTACTAAAATTCTGTTCGTCTCTTCCTGATGTATAAATTGAAGCTATGATTGGCGTCTGTAATTCATAATTTATATTAAAATAGTAATGCCCATTTCTACTCAAATCGCTACAAGATATTCTACTCTAGTTAACAATATTTTCAAATATATTGTATTGTCAATTTCTTTACTTTCAATATCGTACTTATTATGTAAAAGAACCTCCTTTTTTTTTAGTCAGTTAAACAAACAAATATAATGGTGTGGGTTCAGAAAAAAACAAACATTATGATTCTTTAGGTATATTTCTTTTCAAAATTCTTGTATATGAGTGTTTCAATTCATCTTTTATGTGTTTGTAAGGTTCTTCTAGTTCACTTGGAGCCAATGGTATCTTCAGTTTCCTTCTCAGTGATGGGGACAGTAACACCAAGTTGTGGACCAAGCCAATACTACTCGAAGTCATCCAATACAAACACATACATGAAGGTACACTGGCAGCTACAGGTATCATGATTATTGTAAAGACTCTAAACACATTTGTGAAAACATTGTACAGCTTAGAAGGTTGTCTCAGCTTAGATAACCTTTGTATTTCAATAATTGACAAGTTTGTCAATCCAAATGCCACTGGCAGAATCCAAGAGTGGTCTGGTTCAGTTAAATTAGGAATCCACCCTATGCCCCCAGCAGATAACTCCATAAGTGTAACTAGCGCTGCAGGGTCGGCGTCAGACATATAAACTAGATTCCTCAGTGCAAATGACATACACACCCACACTGGAAGTTGAAACCATATTAGTAAGCTTGCTTTGAAAGGGTGGCAGTTATCTCTCACTATTAAATTTTGCCATTGTTTTTTCAATGATCTCTTGTACAGTATTACAGCTTGTTTATCTGTTAAATTATAAGCTTTCTTCGCTATTGTTGTTTCTTTTTTTAATTCATTTACCAAGTCTTTCAGTTCTAAGCTGATGTTTTCGACTTTTGCTAATATGTAGTTTTGGTATACTGACAATGGTAGAGTCATGAGCGTTCTTATAAGTACCGTGGTTGTAACAATTGTCGCCCACCATGTCATGCCGGTAGCGTCGTGAAAGTAAAGTAACCCGTCCTGCATGAAATGCACAGGAGTGCTATTTGCTAAGCTTGCGTACGTTTGTTCCTGCCATTTGACGAATCCTTCCATTGATATATATCTTCTTAGAGGGTAATCCATCGAATTAAACTGATTTGGATGTAGTGCACTGCATTTAATCACTTTTTTTTCGTTCTTTCCTCTAACATTATGGTTACAACAAATTGCACTAAAAGTCCGATAGGTTTTAATTGTAGAGTTCATTTTGCACTTAGTAATAAGTTTGTAGATTAACATTTTGTGTGGAATTATTTTGTAAAAATAACAATAATCTATTTATTAATAATTTCTAGGTTAAGTCCCTACTATCTTACTGTCACAATCAAGTGTCAAAGTTGTCAAACTCTAATGTTGGTTGCCACCTCAAAAATATCTTGTCACTAGATCCAGCGTAAAATATCGCCATATTTTGGCAATTTGGATTGAAAAAATACCACCAGTACTCGCTAATTTTTTTTATTAATATTAAGTACTTTAAAAGTCTGAAATTTTTAAAAATAATAATTTTGTAACAGTCAAAAGTGAAAAAAAAAAGACGATTATTATTAAAGATTTTGAAATATTATATCTTCATCATCCACAGACGCCGACAAAGAGTAAAATAGACGCCGACGTTTGCGGTGAAGATGTTGTTGGTTGTAATAGATCTTTAAATTAGTACTTTGCGTTTTTGCAGATTACCTCAATGACATCGACAATTCTTTGATTCGTAATTGAAGCATTTAATTTTAGAAACTTTCAATCTGTTTCTAATAAAAATTATGGCGTTGAGTAGTGGACTGGCTATTTTGTTTCGTAATTTGCTTTTAACGATGCTCATAACACCGAAAATTACTATTATTAATTAATACCAATTTCAGCATTAAAATGAGGAGTTTTTTTAAATTTCCGTCGCTCGAATGTAAAACTCACAGTTTTATCATTGTTTCGTAGTTGTCTCAGAATTAATTATTCCGAACTCATTAGCCATATATAAGCCATAAACGGCTTCTGTGGTTCTTAACTTATATAATTGAAACTCTGCGATATATATTTTGAAAAGAAATTAAAAAAAAAGTGTTGCCAAATTTCACATTGAAAAATCGCTAAAAATGTCGCTAAACGATGAAAAAATGTCGGTAAGAGCTCTGAAAAATCGCCAGATCTAGTGACGAAATCACCAAGGTAGCAACACTGTCAAAAACTTTCGTTAATTTTCAGGGTTCCGTACCCAAAGGGTATTAACGGGACCCTAATACTGAGACGCCGCGATCTTTCGGTCTGTCCGTCTGTCACCAGGCTTGTATCTCATGAACCGAGATAGCTAATCAAGAGACGGTTGAAATTTTCACAGATGTATTTCTGTTGCCGCTATAACAACAAATACTAAAAACAATAAAATAAATATTTAAGTGTGGCTCCCATACAACAAACGTGATTTTTTTGCCGTTTTTTGCAATAATGGTACGGAACCCTGCGTGCGCGAGTCCGACTCGCACTGGGCCTTGGCCGGTTTTTTTCAGCTGTAAAGTTACTTTCTAAAGGAGGATTTACACTACCAAAGTTTCATGATTCCTAATATATAGTGATGTTGCCAAATAATTATATTTGTACTTTTTTAGTAGTTCTGACTGAAATGCTTATAGCCAGTAAAAATGAACATATGAGTGTAACAGTAAAAACAGTACAGCAGTAAATAGTGTATTCATTCTTAGCAATGAATTAATGATACAAAGTTGATGCTTCAACTGATTTTAATACTTGAGTTGTTAGTTAATATTTTGTCTATCATGAAGCTAATACTTACGCCTTTTTCGAGCTTGTATGGTCCAAAGATGCATTCTTTAGGCAAAATCCTTGTTAGAAATGGAGCCACAGGATAAAGCCTCATTGATTCCTTGATCACATAATTTATATAAGAGTTTCTTGTATGTAATTCGTGTTTTACACTTTCATTTTTTGAAAGCATTAATAATGTCCAAATGGATGTATAGGAAGTCTGAAATTAAACTAAATATAAATATCCAACACTCGAAAAAACTAGCAAGTAGGTACCTATATCACAAACATTAAATACCGTATCTCCAGCCGCAATAACGAAATCACCGATTATTCTTTTAATAACTTCGGGCTTAATATTCTCTTCAGATAGCAACTGTATTAAACCGTTACTATCTTTGTTATGTAATAACATTTCACTGACAATTTTATGAGCTGAAAAGGGTTAAATCCAACGATTAATAAAATATACAGACATTACCTGAATGAATATGCTGTTATAATAATTACCTAGTGAAAGAGATAAGTCTACGGATTCTTTAAAATCTCTCCATACTTTTAAATTCAAGTTTTGACACACATTAACTGGTAACCCGTATAACTTTGTGGTGGTTAGAAAAATCTTCTTGACCGCTTCAGAAAACATGGTCAGCAATGTATCATAATGTTTATCTGGTTTGAGTGATGAAGAGCTTCCTGACATAACTGATATTATAACTGTAAAAAGTAAGCGATTGATTGATGCATTAATTCAGACAAATTATCACCATTTCCAGCTGGATCTAGATGCTTTGGTCGACCTGCAAAATTATTTATTTCACGTTTTTCGTTTACATAATCAAAACATAGGTTTAAATTAGTTTGATAGATATTATAATTTCATGATAAACTTGTATTTAAAATAGCAAAACTTATTATGGTAAAAATGTACCTACTTCATTTGCGTAAGTATTATGTGTTAGAAACAATTTTCAGTTCGACCGATTCAATAAAGTCGTGAAAAAACATACCGTCTATAGAAAGTCTGTAAAATTCAGACTCCAAATTCGGCACAAATGTGCCTTCCCCCATTTGAATTTTCCATTTTTGGATTAAATTATTCACAGTATTTCTTACTGGTGTTTCAAAGTAAGTTTCAGAATTTTCTTTAAGTAAAAATTTGTTCATAACTCTACGATTTTCTAACCACTCATCACCGCTCATAAAGAATAAACCTCTTTTAGACCCATACAGTTTCTCGTATAACTCCCAAGGCTCTGGTAAAATATGTACGGGATACTTTCCTTCGAGATTCAGTAATAATGTTCTTATAAGCAAGGGATCACTGACAAATACCAGTTCTGTGTTACCGCCTAACTTCTCACAATATATGGGACCTAACTGTTTATGGCGAGAATCGGCATATTCGTGTAACCTGTAAAATAAAACAAATTAATATCCCACCTATAGTTCTCACCAAACTTCTTGGCCTCCCTTAAGTTGGCTACAATGGCTGGCTGCGCAGTAGTGAATCTCATACAAAAACCGTGACGTGCCTTGCGCATCGGAAAGTCAACTTCAGGGCGGTCCAGAAGTTTAGCGAGAACTATACCTATGAATGTATTCGCCAATCTCCATCCCCATTTATGATGAATGTAAATAAAAAATAAGAAAGGGCCTTACTTGGTTCCGCTGCCTGCTGCAATAAATTCTAACTTTGTCCCCAGAAGAGGCAGTGATTTTGGACGAGGCATATGCTCAATGGACAAAGGCGTTTTCGAGGCATCAAGTGACAAAAACTTCTTAAACTTTAGAAGTTTCAAAAGTGGTATACCTTGGCTGCGATACATAGTAGCTGAAAATTTTGTTTTATGTAATTGAAACTGAAAATAGACAACAGTTCGCAAAAACAAATCGTAGTGTTAAAACTTCAAGTATGACTACCGAGTCAGCATGGCAGTGGGTAAAATGATGCGGACTTTCTGATCATCTGATGCACTGCCGTAACTTATTATTAATTATTACTAACTAAATGTCGAGCCAGCTTTCCTGCGCTCGATTTCTAAAAAATTGCAGCATAGCTTTCGTTCAAAATCAGTGGCACCCGGTATAAATTAAAAATGGCTTAGCCCCTGATAAAAATATTTTTATCAAGTTATTATTCAGAATTCGAATGCTATGTTTTTATTAATGTATGTTTGGCTAAAGTATGCGCTGGCTCCGTGGCCGTTTGGATAAGAACATTATGCGATACGTAGAGACTGTTATTTTTATGTCTATCGGGCTCGTGTTTCACCTGGACCGTTACCTACCACTTGCTGCGATCATTGACTTTCTATCCAAGTGAGACTTTATTGCGTTTTACTGAATCTTGAATTACAAAATGTCATAAAAATACCGCTATTTCCTTATAAAAAAAATATTACACTGACCTTCTCGTCGGCGTCGTTATAGTTAAGCTTTGAACAATTATACCTAGTTTAATTAACACGTTACTTTGTACACTAAACACAATTAAACGTGTATTTAAAGACTATATCACACTATCAAACTTGATCCGACTAGATCTTCAAACAAACTGAATTAAAATTCTCAATTTGGGACCGCTACCTGATCTTGCTGTTGATTCTGAAAAGCTCATTGAATTGGTAAATTGACAGTGATTTATGTATGTTGCTGACCACGTCAATACAGTATCTTCTTATGTAATAAGGTACGATATTATAACGTCTATTGTAAATAATTAGCTATTGTGTTTTTTAGTTACCATCATTCGTTTCGTATCATATAACTCCGGCTGTTAAGTATGTTCTTAATTATTTTTTCGTATAATTGCATTCGTAATAACGTGAAAAAATTTGATCTACATAATATTTCTAAAGGTTTTAGCGTAATATCAAGGGTGAGCCCTGAGTTCAAAGCATAAGGAACAAATTCCATAACATACCTACTATGCGTATGCCCGTTTGATTAACCTATGGCATCATCTTATGGAGAAATACTCACACGCTTCCTCTCTCTTTACCAACATACAAAAAAGTCGATACGTATAATAACTAACATAGAAATACATTTTTTTTTCCTAATACACATATAAATATTGTTTATATGTGTATTAGGCATTCATTATAAAATATAAATATTATGTAATCCAAACATTTGTTGAGCCATAAAAAAAGACAAAATTTGCCTCTTTCCTCCCTCCCGCCTAAATGTTGATGGTCCAGGTGCGAGATGGGCAGACAATGCGCTATCGCAGGCAGAATCTGGATGAGTTTGTAACAGGAGCGTGGGGATTGGCACAAGAAAAAAGAGGCAAGCTCAGCAGTGGGAAAAGTCGGGCTGCGGATGATGATGATGTTACATAATAAAAAATAAATCAAACTGTTAACTTGATAATTACCTAACTAAAACAACAGAAATAAATACAATTAAAATATTATTTTATTAACATAATACCATTTAATACTTTAAATAATTGTACTACTTTATTAAAATTGCAATATCAACATTTAAGCGCATAAAAATAATAATAATTATATTTACATTACAACTAAGTTTTATCTAAATTACCTAGTGAACATGTTTGCCTTACCTACCCAGGAAGAGACTGGACCCAACAACACATGGATTCCTAGTGAAGGGTCCAGGGAATTTGTAAACACCTGGCACGTAATGACCTCTAATGGGATAAATGTATTATTGGTTAACTATTATACTGTGTAAAAATGAACGGTATCAAGATTTTTATTTATTTATTATTTTGTATATGTAATTTACGGATAAAATAAATAAATTGATACTTATACGTATTATAGTAAGAAGAAAATAAAATAAATCAGTGAAATTATAATTAAACAAATACTGTAGAAAAAAAAGGTTAACGGATAGATAAGAAAGAATTGAAATATTTCGTAAAATAAAAGAAAAATTAAGAATTCTTCTTCTTTCCTACTTTATAAAATATTCTCCTCTCCAGGGTATTTTTTTTTATTCCTACCAAAATAAACAAAAGATGCGCGCGTGCGACTCTGCAAGCAAACAGTGTGCTTATTCCGAGTTTTTTAACATGCTCTCTCGTGACAAAAAAGATCTCTTATGTCAAAATGTATACAAAAAAGAGGTTACTGCGTCACCAGACGGCGCTTATCCAGTTTCAATACAAATTGACATTTATGTTAACGCAATCCAGTCAATTTGTATAGAAACTTGATAAACGCTGTCTGGTGACAGTATACGAGTAAAACTTGGAATAAGCCCACAGATCCGAATAACGCGAACATAGGCGTATCTACGCGAATAAATGTAACAAAAAGTCAAGTGCAAGTCCCTCACTACTATTGAAATACGCGTGAAGACTTCTCAATGCGTTTATACTCGTATATATGAGACTTTGAAGCGTCGCTTCGCTTGGACTAAGTCTCAGTATGGTTTGATCCATATTACATCTGTCAATTGATTCTATTTTTCCTTCTTCTGCCTGCTTTCGATAGAAATTTTGTGGATCTCGCGCTGCCATGTGATGTGTGTCAATATATTTTGAACACATATTTTAACTAAGCACATTTTTCATTTATTTATATTGGATTATTTCCTCTATCATATTTTTGCAATTCAACACCTACATCGGCGAACGTCGTTTTTACGGTTCCGTACCCAAAGAGTAGAAACGTGACCCAATTACTAAGACTCCATTGTCTGTCTGTCAGTCTGTCAGTCACCAGGCTCTATCTCATGAATCGTGATAGCTAGACAGTTAAAATTTTAACAGATGATGTATTTCTTTTGCCACTATAACAACAAATACTAAAAACATAATGGAATAAATATTTAAGTGGGGCTCCAAAACAACAAACGTGATATCTTTGCCGTTTTTTGCGATAATGGTACGGACCCCTTCCTGCGCGAATCCGACTCGCACTTGACCGGTTTTTATTTAAACGTTTGAACGTGAAGGAAGGGAAGAGAGTACCTATGAAGAAATCTTAATTTTCTGAACAACTATTGCCATAGACAATTTTACACTTTTTTGTTTTTCATAATTATATTTTGAAAATGGTAGAATTTAAACTTTTTTTAGTAGGTATCCCGATGCTACGGTGACGGTGACTTGTCAAAATTTTGTATATTCACCGAAAGTAGAGAATCATTGACTGAGATTGTTTTATTCTCAAAGATTTAAAATATAATAGAATCAAAATGACGGTGAAAAATAAGATTGAGGAGCCGAAAAAAGAGAAAGTCGAACCAGCAGCCACTCCCAATGATGATTTGGTAAGTATTATAAAAAAATAAAACTAATCATCTATCTACAAATTAATAAGAATTCATTGTTGGATTGTTTTTTCAGTCTGAAGAAGACAAACGTTTACAAGAGGAGCTCAACATGTTAGTTGAGAAGCTGCTGGTGTGTATATCTATATTTTTTGTCATATGTTATGAACATGACTGGTGAGAATCAAACAGTTCTAACCTAATTTCGTATTTATCGACAGGGCGAAGATGTTGATTTGTATTTACCGGCTTTGCAAATGTTGAGTAAACTTATTAGGACATCGACAACGTCCATGACTTCAGTCCCGAAACCCTTGAAGTTCCTAAGGGAACACTATCCTTCACTCAAGATTGTTTATGAAAAAATTCAAGATGCTCAGACAAAGAAGTTCTGTGCTGATGTTGTCTCAGTCCTTGCTATGGGTGTTAGTGGTTCCACTGTGAGTATAAACTGTTTAGTTCCATCTTATAGGAATGTTTTGATTAGTATAGCATCAAATAATGGATATTAATTATGATGATTGACAGGATGCTGCTGAGAAAAGAGAATGTCTCAAATACTGCCTTCTTGGAACTATGTCCAATGTAGGTGACTGGGGACATGAATATGTCAGGTATGTTTACAAACACTAAATTGATATTCATTGAAGTTGTTTAAAAGTAAATTTAAATAAGAATGATCCTTTACTTGGTATTAAGCACATGATAATCATATCTTTTTTGAATATCCTCCTTTATTGTTATAATTATTATTTTTTGTGAAACAGGCAATTGGAGGGTGAGATAGCTGAAGAATGGAACATAGAGAATATGGATTCTCTGTTAAACCTGGTACGAGATGTAATCTCCTTTGATATGAAGCACTCAGCAGAGATCCAGGCCTGTGACTTGCTGATGGAGATCGACAGACTTGACCTGTTGACTCAGCACATGGATCAGAGCAATTACCCTAGAGTGTGCCTATATTTGATTGGGTAAGTGAAAAACTACCTACTTCTTATTTAAGATATTTATTTCTCAAGAAATCCACCTTTCAATTAAATGTGAACAATAATTTAATCCTAAAGTACAAATGTAAGTTGGCAAGAGTCATTAGATGCACATAAGTCGGTTTTTAGGTATCTTTGGTAATGAAGCTGGGCGCGAGGAACATTTAGGACCATTCGGACCGTGCGATTGGTTGGCTAGTAGACACAAGGATCGGCTGACCAATCGTGTCGCGTCCACGTTCTGTTCGCTCTATGTGGTGGTTGGTCAGTTCACAGAATATGCGTGAACTTACCCCAACTACGCCAAAAGCTTGCCAAATTACGTGCCAGGCTCTATAAACTAATATAACATCACATCCTTCTTCTCAGAAGTGGTAGGCATAATAATATGTGTTACATAGTAATCTATCTACTCACTAATGAAGCCTAACTTGTATTGTTTCATACCTAAGTGCATAAACATTACAAATATCCCATTTATTTCAGATGTGCCAGCTATGTTGTTGAGCCAGAGTCCACTCAGATCCTGCAAGGAGTTCTTGACACTTACATACGCTTTGGTGAATACCCCCGCGCTCTGCTGGTTTCAATGCAGTTGCATGACAAAGCTAAATGTGAAGAAGTGTTCAACTCCTGCACTGACCCGTAAGTAAAAAAATACTTGTAATAGAAACTATGAACAAAATAATAAAAGATTTTATCTTCCAAGTACAAAGATGTTAATTTCTTGGTTGGTAATTTCTCTTTGTTGACTGACATGTCTTATTTCTGTTATTTATTTGTCCTTCCAGGTTAATTAAGAAACAGCTATGCTACATGTTAGCACGTCAATACATACCCTTGGAAGTTGACGATGAAGACCTCCGCACAATACTTCTGAATGCACACATCAATGATCACTTCCTTAGCCTGGCAAGAGAGGTAAGCCTTGATTAATTTATACCAAAATGTAGAAATTTTGACAAGCTATTACTCCATTTGCAATAACATTGGACGTTTAAATTAGCCCATTTTACAGCCCGTTCAACCGATTTTGACTTCTAATGCGTTGGTAATACGACAAATTGTAGTTGTAGTAAACAATTGGTTTTGGTAACAGGTTTATGCTTTTTATGTCATCCTTATGTTTACGGGATAGAACTCAAAATCGGTTGAACTGACTGTAAAAAGATTTGGAAACATGTCTAATGTTATTTCAAATGGAGTTTAGTGTACATAAAACTATCAAAAAGCAATAAGTAATAGAACAACTAAAAAAGTGCCAAAGAGCTAAATTATCACTGCAAAAAGATATTTCACACCCAGAAACATTGATTGTACCCGATTTAAACCACAAATAGCTTGACAAGTATTTCTCAGATCAAGTTCATCTACTGTATCACCACTGGTACAATTAACCAGACTTTATCATAATATTGACTTTTTCATAAATTGTATTGACTGATTGATGATTGAGACTGTGACCTCCATGTTTGCGTCGGTGCTTTTACCTAACTGCTGAAGGAGGATTATGTTATTTGAGCGTATGTATGTTGTATGGATCTCCATATCTATGCTCAGCAGCCCAAACGGCTTGATAGATTATGACAAATGAGGTGTCTTTGCATTCGTCTTAATTACAGGCGCGACATACATAGGCTATATAATTTAATAGCTGTTGCCCGCGACTTCGTCTGCGTAGAGATCGCGCCGTAATATTGTGTGGACCGCCTTGAGAAATTATTAGTTCACAATACAAACTTCTACCCCCCTGTCCACACCCTAAAGGATGATTTCCGGGATATAAACTGTCCTATATCCTTCCCAGGGTTTCAAACTATCTCAATACCAAATTTCATCTAAATCGGTTCAGCAGTTTAAGCGTGAAAGCGTGAAAATGTAACAGACACATAGACAGAGTTACTTTCGAATTTATAATATTAGTATGGATAAATAAGGCGGCCTAAAAAAAGTGGGGTGATACAATTTCTTTTCGTTATAGTAACAATTTGGGTATGAAATGAATTTTGATACCCAAATTGTTACTATAACGGTGTTTTTATGGATTAAATTAAGTGTATTTTATCGCCTTAATGTTTTATTACTACATGTCCGGACAGATTGTATATATCGTAACATTTATATGTTACTATTTTGGCACAAATTCAAGATAAGCTTCCAAAAAGCTATTGGATTAGCCATATTATTGAAAATCTTTGAAGGAATTAAAAATTATTAAGTGGTCAAGCGCAAGCCTATTGATAATAAAAAAACGTTTACGGGACTTGGACTCTACAAACTGATGTGTAGTTTAGACAAAATAGAAGATTATTAGATGGTCATGGTACAACTATATGTTTCTATCCAGTTCCTGTGCAACAATGAGTTATATACTTTGACAGAAAAATAATAATATGATATATTTATCCAAGGACTTAATGAAATATATTTAAATAGACATTAAATATTATGAGGTGCTGCAGGTTCAAACGAAAGTTTTAGGAAAACCTACCAAAACTTAATTTGTCACCGCTGGCAGCACCTCATAATATTTAATGTATTTAAATAATATGGCTAATCCAATAGCTTTTTGGAAGCTTATCTTGAATTTGTGCCAAAATAGTAACATATAAATGTTACGATATATACAATCTGTCCGGACATGTAGTAATAAAACATTAAGGCGATAAAATACACTTAATTTAATCCATAAAAACCTATCCATAAAAATAAATCTAGAATTGCATAACAATATAATTATTATGCAATTCTAGATTACTTAACAGAATTTAATAAATTCCTAGGACTTGTTTTTCTCTTTTCAGTTAATTATTTTTAGCAGTCGGGTTTTTTTTTATAATAATTTGTTTTATTTGTCAGAGTAGTTAGCTAGTAAACACTGGTCTCATATAAAAACTCTGATAAAAAGATTGATGTGTAAAGTGTTTCTTTTATCACAAGTGTAAATTCACGCCTTTTCCCATGGGGTTAGGTAGAAACTACAGAACACCACCTGCTACGATCCTTGATACTCCTTTTCGTTTGTTTGTTAATAAATTTAGTCATACAACACGCCTATTATGATTACTATTATATGGTAATTGTAGTGTCTGTTTGTAATATTGAAATAACCGTTTTTTACTACATGTATATGAATATATATACGTTACATACACCAAAATAACATTTTTTAAAATTTTTGTCTGTCTGTCTGTCTGTTTTTTCCGGTTAATCTCTGAAATGGCTAGACCGATTTTGATGGGACTTTTATTGGCAGGTAGCTGATGTAATAAGGAGTAACTTAGGCTACGTTTATTTTAGAAAAAATCTGTTAATTTAGAAAAATAAAGTAATGTTGCAATGTCCAAGTACTGTCCAGTGCCGCGCGCAGCTCATTGTCAATAAAAATATAACTTAATTTGGAATAAGTAAAAATAAAATGAAACCAAAAAATTAAAGAATCGTCAGCGGTCAGCTAGTCTCCAATAAGATTCGTGTAAGTACACCACCACTATAGTAAACAATGAAAATCAAGTAAGTTGAGTAAGTTTTGAACAATATTATTGTTATTTACATTAGGACTGTATATACTGGGGTCATTTACTGGCGCTTGTCGCGTACAGACGTGGCCCACAAGCAATATTCAGTTAAAATAAACAAATTATTAATAATAGTGACCATCTTAAGTGTTTACTTTGCACTTTTAATTAAGCTTAGTATGTGTGTATTTACAAACTATAATGAACAAGTAAAAGTGGTTTAGTATACGCATAAAATGGAAAACAGAGCCTCGAATTCAAGGGGGCTAGTGCTCTCCTTTGCCTCGCCTGTGGAGACGCCACCTGATACCATCACCACTCCCGAGATTCAAAAATGGATGTCTTCTATTGAGCTGCATCTGAATGAAGTCTGCTTTATTGCCGCGGATGGATAACTCAATTAGGAGCATAAAATGAAAATAGCAAACCTTTGGCGTAAATAAAATAGGATCCGGTACCTCACAAATGGCAGTACTATATCAGTCGTAAAGGCTAGATCTGTTTTAACGGACAGTATGGTTGAATCCCTTACTGAAAAGACCTTTCAGACCACATCATGGACCTCAGGAAGACGACACAGTACTCAGGTACTGCGGGAAATATTTTTTTTTTACCGGAATGGTAAAAAGGGAGTAAATAACTTTATTCGCCCCAATTATTTAAGCTCGGTTACAATTAATCCCCAAGATAAATTGAAATCGAGTGACGAAACCAAAGACCTCGTGAAAAAAATTCATACGCCCCGCGCAAACGAAACTGCATACTGCATGTTCGTGGTATCCTTAAAACAAAAAATGGAGGCGTAATTATCAGCACTGACACCAAACACGACGCTGATAAAGTAAAGCAAGCAGTCCGGCTCTCTACTTCAGTACTTACCGTCGACGAACCCAGCAAGCGCAAATCCCGAATCGTGGTCTTAGGAGTGCCGACTTCCATGGCTGAAAATGAGGTCTTCAGGTGCATTTTTGAACAAAATGTAGCCGACAAGTTTGAAGACATGTCCTTGGAATCCTTCCTAGCCTTGTTTATTAAGCCACAAATCTGTGAAGAGAGATGCGTCGACCTGCAACTACGTCTTTGAAGTACTACCTGATATTCGTAAAGCCTTAATTGCTCAATCGAGACTTTTATTAATTGGACGTCCTGTACTGTCAGGGATTTTACACTGATAACTCGGTGCTACAAGTGCCAACAGTATGGCCATGCAGCAAAAACGTGCAGACAGGTCAACTCGAAGTGTATAATTGTGCAATTGTGGTGAAACAGGGCACTCGATGACAGAGTGCGCGAAGAAAGCCGATATATCAAAATGTGCAACTTGCTCACTCTTTAAAAAGCCACGCAAACATAAAACAGGACATCCTGAGTGCCCTGCAAGGAAGATAGCGGCATTCAGTTACATCGACTCTGTCGACTACGAGGGCACCTAGAGCGTCACACTCAAGGCCAGTATTCCGTGTTTAACACGTGATGCCTACTCAACAAGAACAGGCCTCTGCGCTGACCTACTTCGCCTGGATTTGTGGGCTGTCTTAGGAAATTTGCCGCCGTGCGTACTTTGGCAAAATGGTTTTAAAACATTTTGCAATAGTGGTTAACCCAACTCAAATTTCTACTGACGGTCAAAGTTCTTTGTCTGTGTGTATAAATAATTAAGTGCAAACAATGCAACGTAAATTAAGCTAAGTTAGGAATTATCTGTTTATCATTATTAATAGAATTTAATTTTAATTTACTCCTGTTTTAGTAATTAAAATTATCAATAAATCAATATATCTTAAGAAATGTTGTAAAAATTCCTGCCGCCTGTGATACAGGATTACCTAGTACAAGCACCGAATATTGTTTTACCCACTTTATATATAGGACCTATTAGTATATTTTACCAATTTCAAGTTTGAATAAAGATTTATTATTATTTATTTTACTTACATGTAAAATTACAGTGTTGGATTTCTTGAAATAGAAAGATCACTCTTCGTCTTAGTTGTATGAACGTGGTCCGGAAGAACTCTTATACCTAGTAGAATGACACTTTGTTTCGACATAGATGACTCGGGTATATTACAATGTAATCAATTATTTTGTAAACAATGATTTGATGTCTGTACTTATTGACTTGTATTTTTCACGTTTACATTAGCGGTGGTTTGGTTTTAGGAACGTATTTGTGTCGTAAATTCGTAAAGCCGGTTGTAACAACTGGAATACACGTTGATAACACTGGTATTTCTGACCACAAAAGTCTTTACTCACAAAAGTCACTCAACATACTTCTATCTTCTTACTTTTTTATGAAAAGATTATTTAACGAAAAATTTTATATCACCGTTTAATCGCAGGCTTGGTCAAACGGATTGGAATGAAACAGTAAACACTACTTAGAAGAAAAAGCTTTTTCCAAAAAAACACCAACCAACTTCCTAATAGTACAAAGTGAAAAATAACTTCAATTATTTCGGAATTTGGTGTTCTGGTTTCGTTTCTTAACTTTTTGACACCGACTTCGAAATAAAAGTTATTTTTTACTTTGTTGTGCTTTTTTATTAAAAAGACAGTTGATATTTTTTGGAAACAATTTTTTTATTTTCAATTTAGTTGCACAGCTAACGAGTGCCCTCATGACAATTCCAATAAGCCCTAACAAGTCTAGGATACCTTGATATATTACAGAGCGGTACCCTTCATCTTTTTCATAATAACCATTTATTTAAACTTGCTTCGACATAGTCGCTTAAGATGAAATGCGGTCGCCGACATCCGACTGAATCTCCGAAGTAAAAAGTCATGATTCGAGGTTTGGCTCTCGCCTATATCTTCTAATATTGGACCGATTTATAAGATATTCCATAAACTGAAAAAGAGAGATATATACTGTGCCCTTATGTTTTACTTTTTGATGACACATTATCTTTAGAAGCACTAGAACCCTCAAAAGATGCTCAAAATTGCGCTGTCAACAGAGTCCTAGTAGACAACTATAAATGAAAAAAGGCAAACCTAGGGGCACAATATATATCTTTCTTTTTCAGTTTTGAAGAACCGGTTGGCATAGTTATTCCCGCACGGAAAGAATATTTGTATGGTTTATTAGATAGTTGTTCCGGATCTGGGTGTCTTGTGTATGTGAGTTTAAATGTTTGTAACCGCAGCCACGATACAGGAAGAAATTCATAGGGGGGACAACGTTTTTAATACAAAAAAAGATCTTGTTGACCCAAAGCCATACAAATCGTCAAAAAATATTTTTAAAGGTTTTTAAGGAGGGCTCTCAATCCCATACAGCTAAAGAGGGAGCGCGAAATAAAATTTGACCTACCCAATCGAGTGGGGTATCGTTATTTAGAGCTCGTTGAGTAGATAAATGCTGTATTTGTCGTTGTTAAAAATATTGGCAAACAAAGGAAGTAGAAGCCAAAAAAGTCAGCATTAAAAAAAAAACATTTTTTTTTAACGTCCCGTTGACCTTCAAATTTGGTGATAATGTTTATTATTACGTATACTTTACTAAATAAAAATATATATTATTAAATCAGATTTTTCTTTGAAATTTCTTAATTTTTTCTATTAATACCAACTTGTTTTTGCGGTTTACTACGGAACCCTAAATGTGCGAAGTCCGACACGCACTTGGCCGGTTTTCTTATTAACATTTGTTAACAATATTATCTTGTATTTTGTGTGATGTGCATGTGAGCTAATAATAAAACTAAGTAGATAAAATTTTGTCTCTTTAAATCAGATACAAAAAACTTCTGTTCACTAAACTAAAGGCAGAAACATACTTACGTGTCGTGGCGCCTTATTATGCATTTGATTCGCTACAAGACTCGTTGTGATATGACGTAGGCATGAACGGATTCATATGATTGGTGTATCCCGCGCTATGCCATGCCACGTCGCTTGCCACGACACGTAAGTGTGTCAGCTGCATTAAACATTTGTTTTGAGTGAGAGCAAGTCTTCGAGATATTAATTAGAGATCATTTTAAGTAACTTAAGTCATTATTTCTTCTTATAGCTTGACATCATGGAGCCGAAAACTCCCGAAGAGGTGTACAAGACGTGGTTGGAGTCGGCTGGTTCGGCTCTGCGCCCCTCTTTGTTGACGGAGCATCCCGTTGACTCAGCCAGACAGAACTTATCAGCCACCTTTGTGAACGCGTTCGTAAACGCTGGCTTTGGACGCGATAAGCTCGTCACCACTGAGGATGGCAATAAGTGGATGTACAAGAACAAAGATCATGGTATGTAAAGAATTACATATTAGATATGTCACCGAATTATTGGAAACTGTATGGTTGTGGAATTGAAACTGCCCGCACGCTCGTTTAAAACAGTTTATTGTTCGTAAAACACACAGTTTATACATTCTTTAAGAATTAAGGTAGCAGGCAGTTATCTTAAAATGGCGCCGGGACGCCAAGAACAGGTGCATTCGTGCGTATCCTCTGATTTTACCCGGGCAAGAGAGCGAGGGGGTTATGAGGAGCGGGTGACAGGACGCGGTAATTAATTTGGTGTACACGAGCGCGCTCACAACCAACTTTACGGCGCTGTTTAGGTTTTTAGACGTTTCGAAAACGGTGCGCGCTACAAAACACTTAAAAATTGTAATACCTCTTGCGTGATATAAACTCTTATATATCTTATACATTCCTCTTGATTATATTGTGAAAATATCATTTGAAATATATTAAATCCACAGACATAACGCAAGTACACTGTAAGGACGCAAGTCCCTACATCTGTATGAAAACCAAACGTGCCACTTTTTCACAAACAATTTAAAAACAAATTTACTTACCAATGAAATGAAACATTTCCAATGCCTCGGCCAACTTTTTCTATACATTCTTTAAAGCGCAATATGACAAAAAAGGCATTTTTCTAGATTTCGGTGGATTTCCGGTGCCAATAATGCTAAATAAAAAGCTCAGATTACGATCATTTGTTGTAACTTTAGCCCGTTTTTTTGGCACGCGAAGTACATACAATCGGGTCATCTATTTAGATTTATATATGTGATTAAATCCCATCCAATTTTTTTAGTTTACAATGTAACCGTGTCTTATCGAGAAGAAATAGTGTAAAATATTATTTTATATAAAATTACGGTTTTTCCAATAACCATCATACGTATTTGAATATTACTTAGGAGCGTCGCTCATACCCTGTCAGGATCGAGGCGCTTGCCGCGATTTGACTAAAGACAGAAAGAAACCATGTATCGCATTACTTCACTCTTTCTTTTTAATCTGGTATGTGAACGACGCCTCCTACAAGTTCACCTACTACCTGACTGGGGACTGTGGCTTGGGGGTAGGGAGAATATGACTTATACAAGTCCCTTATGCACAATGGAAATAACCTTGCTCTAAGAGCTCATGATGGTGACCCTGAACATAAAAGTTAACTGATTACATAAAACAATCCTTTTTGTTTTAGGCATGTTATCGGCTGCAGCTTCCCTGGGTATGATTCACTTATGGGATGTGGATGGTGGTCTGACACCCATTGACAAGTACCTATACACTGCTGACGAGCACATCAAGGCGGGCGCACTGCTCGCCCTGGGGTTGGTTAATTGTGGCGTCCGCAATGAGTGTGACCCGGCGCTTGCGCTGCTATCAGATTATGTGCTACATTCAAGCTCTAACCTCAGGATTGGTAGTGTTTTGGGTAAGTTGTTTCTGTTATTATTGAAGTGTCAGCCAGCATTAAAAAATGAAATGGTAATAATTCTTCTGCCTATATTGTCTCACTGCTGGAAAACGATCTCCCTTCACTCTTTCCACTTTTACACTTTATTACCAGTGATAGGAATAGGTAGTGCCTATTTGCCTAAACTTCGAAGAACAGAGACAAGAAACGGAGACTTCCTTAGGACTAATTTTTTTCCGATACATCTGTCCCGGAATTTCGATACAACAATTAAATACATTTAAAAAAATGTGTTATTTGGAATAAGTAATTCGTCTATATTTACCTAAAGTTTGCGACTAGATATATCATAATAAATAACATACACAGTCGTTACAACCATAAAACTTTCTGAATTTTTTTGTTGGAGAACTTTTTGTAAATGACTTGTTGATACACAATGAATCACAATATTTGTATAAGAAGCCGTACACGTTTCGAAGTAAATATCTTCTTTCTAGCTCACTCTAGGCGTCGCTACGTTTAATGAGATTTGTAAAGTTCAAGTATAATAAAAGGCATTTTGTCTTTAAAATAATAAAACGGTATTTTTTTATCATTTTAGCATTCTCTATAGTAGAAAGAATTTATCATTTAAAAAAACTATTTAAAATAAATAAATAATTCATTTATTTGCCAGAATGTATGTATACAAAGTGTCTTAATATCAAAAATCTTAACATTAATGAGGTCCCTTTACATTCTACCATTATACATGATGTACAAATATTTGGTCACAAATGAAAATACAAATACCTTTTTTTCTTTCATCTTAATCAGGTAGGATCGCAGTCAAGCACTAGTTTATATCAATTAAAAAAAAAAGAATTACTTGTTCCAAATAACACATTTTTTTAAATGTATTTAAGTGTTGTCTCGAAATTTTGAGACTGATGTCCCGGAAATAATTTAGTCCTAAGGAAGTCTCCGTTTCTTGTCTCTGTTCTTCGAAGTTTAGGCTAATAGGCACTACCTATTCCTATCACTGTTTATTACATACTAGCTTCTCTCAGCGGCATCGCCCGCGTGAATGTCGAAAATTACCCGAAGGAACATATTCCCGGGATAGAAAGTATCCTAAGTGCTATTACAAACTATATTCTATCTGTGTATATCATCCAGATCCGTTCAGCAGTTTAGGCGTGATTGATTTACAAATATACATCCATCCACAACTTTCGCTTTTATAATATTAGAAGATTTCACCATAAAAACATAAACGAAATAAGTTTCTGAATCATCACTTTTGAATCTTAAGTTCTAAAAACGTACCAAAACCTTACTACTTCCTAGTGTTAACTGCATAATATATTTAAAGATTAATAACCCAAACAATTTTTCTGTTAGGCTTGGGTATCGCATACGCCGGGACACAACGTGAGGACGTGCTATCGCACCTGCTACCGGTACTAAGTGACACGGCCGCGCCCGCAGAAATCTGCGCGCTGGCCGCCGTGTCCTGCGGGTTGATAGCTGTAGGTTCCTGCAATGGCGATGTAAGTATAAGCAAGCTCTTTCTAATCTGGTCGGTTTTTGTATATTATTCTTAATTAGAACATTATCCTAGACCGAAAATATTTGCAACTGACGCGGTGGTAGAACGTACCTTTTTTCCAAGTCTTGTCTCTATTCGTCTCCACATTTTATGGAGACGCTTGCCTCGAAATTTATTTTTAGTACGGTCAACAATGTTATTACTTATTTTATTTAAATAAATGCAAATAAAATGATTGTTCACAGGTCACATGCGCTATCATTCAACGTCTCATTGATGACAACAAGGATTTACATTCATCTACTTACGCAAGATTCTTGCATTTGGGCTTGGGATTGTGCTTCTTGGGTAAGAAAACAGCTTCTATTTTTTGAATAGGCAAATTTTTTTATCCTTTGGTTTTTTTGTATATGTGTACTGTGCACTTAGGCACAAAATAAATAATAGTACAGGCACAGAAGTCGAATAAATTCGATATTTCCATAAATTGTTGCGCGAGGGTCACTTCGCGCAACAACAATTTATGGAAATAGCGACTCTTGCAGCTAAGCAACAAAGTGCAATCCAGCTCGCTTAAGCGGTCAATGCTTAACGCGATGTTCACTTAAACGTTGCCAGTCTCTTGTAACGCGTTACTTTGTCTGACTTGTCGAATTGCCGCTTAGTAATAATATAATTTTATTAATATACCGTGTAGTTCCATATCTCGTTCGTTTTGCGAACGATTGCTTCAATTATAATAGTAAATTGTTTCCGGTGTAATCGCTTTGCGGAAATCCATCTTCTTCAAATATATTGTATCCATTTTGAAGCGCAGAAAGGTAGGTATACTACAAATTGTTATTTTGCATTTGCATTTCAAATACCTACGTTTAGATACGTAGCAATCGATTAGAAAACTATTTTACAATGGCTGTTTGCTTATCTATTCTACCTCTTCTAACAGATATCAGACATATCAAGGTAAACAAAGTACCTACCTTCCTATACTCAAGTTTTTATAAACTACGAAACTAAATATTACCTGTGATATTAGGTACTGTTTTAGAATAACCTACCTATTACAGTTTCGTGGTTGTCTAGACAAGATAGCTAGGTCCACGAACAAGAAACTACCACACACATTATCCGAAAATGACCCTTTTAATGTTATTTAGTTACTGATGAGTAGGTACTTGAACGATAAATTAGTTAGTTCACCTCATTTCAGCTTTTTTGTTGTTTTTTCTTTAAACACAACAGTATCTTTTATAGGACTCATTATAAGATCGTTTAGAAGTCATCGCTCTTTGCATAAATCACAGAAATAATAACGCGGCTAGCGTGTAAACCGAGCGGTAAGCGGCAACCTACTGCGATACTCCTTTTCACTAGGAGCGCCGGCTGATCGTACCTAAACTGCGGAGTGAGGATATGACTTAGGTTAGATATTTGATATGTACTTTTTAAGGATTACCAACAGCTTCTACATAAGCATAAATAAAAATTTAGCCTCAAACTTACACAATCACCAATTTATTAATTGGAGTGAAACATAATATTGTGTATGGATTCCCTAAGTAAATAAGCCCACAGCAAGGCATATGGTTTTATTTTTAATAGGTACCCTATTTTAATGTCCATTTGTGTCTTACGTGCAGGTTGCAAGGAGCGCACGGAAGCTACTATGGCTGCCTTAGAAGTATTACCGGAGCCACAGCAGTCGTTGTGCCAGACCACGCTGTCTATGTGCGCGTACGCAGGCACCGGCGACGTTCTCGTCGTGCAACAGATGCTGCACATCTGCTCCAAGCATTATGAGACTGATGTAAGGGACCGTCATTTATAGCATACCCCATAGACATAGTCCATTGTTCTATAATCTATATCTATGAACAAAAATTTCGAAACATCGGTTTCTAAAAAGAATAGTTCTGCTTTGTAGAACATCACCTCCGTTACCTCTTTCACAAACTTGATATATCATGTTATTTACGTCTGGATACTTTTTTATACATATACTGCACATAAACACGTTGAACTTTAGTGATAGCTCCATGTTTGTTTATGGCGCGTGATAATTAGCCTAGTTTCCAAATTCCAATAATCCTAAAATAATTGCAAAAAGAAAAGATTTTACTAATTTATCCTGCGACATAGACAATTAATTTACTTGTGAAGAGATACTAATATTCGTGGTCCATGTTTCAGAATGAACAACAGTCAACCGAAGACACGGCATTCAAGAAGCAAGACAAGAAAGACGCCAAGGAAAGCACCGCGTCCAGTTCATCAAGCAGCACTGCCGGCAGTTCAAAGGATGATAAGAGCTCAAAAGGTAATCTATTACACATAATAGTACATTTCGTGTCGAGCATAAAAAGTCGAGATTTTAACACGAGCGATGTAGCCAATTTCGAAAGCTACATGCGAGTCTTAAAATAAAGCCTTTTTATGCGAGACACGAACGACTCTTTTTCCTCTACCCGATGAGCTTATTTAATTAAATACAAATAAGTTCCGACAACTATTTATCTTATTTATATAGTAGACTAAAAATCTTCACTCATACAGTTGAAATAAAAAAAAAGTGGAAACGGAAAAAATATGTGGTATGGCGGGCTATTTAGATTGTCATTGCGCAGGACTGCGCAGCGCGCGCCTCCATAGACAATGACACTAGTTTCCTACATTATGTCAATGAGCCCAAAAGCGCCAATATATTAAAAAGTAAAATTATGCTATAAAAATTAAAAAGTTATTTTATGATGCAGTTGTTTGAAAATAGAAGGAAAATGTTGCACTGTGATGGTTTTTTATTATTTTATTTTCCTGTCCACGAATATAAAGTATGTGTTTTTACAATATTTTTTGATTTCATATTTGGAACATTATGTTGTGAGTGTAGATAAAAGAGATTTTTATGTTTGTTTATCAACAATATTTTTTTACGTTTTGGTCTGCAAGCTAAGTTCAGGTTAGTCTTCTGATTGGCAGTATCTTATGAAAAAAGTATGGCTATGCTACATGGTAGATTTCATCTCGCTCTCTCAGAGAAATATTTCTGACTTTCTAGAGTGGTCCAGGTTACTTACTATATAGTGCCACATTCTAATTCCACTTATTTCGTCAGGCAAATCGTCCAAGGACAGCAAGAACAAGGAGAAAGAAAAGGAGAAGGAGGCTAATAAGGAGCTTTCGTCCGTACAAGCGGTCGCTACACTGGGCGTCGCCGTCATCGCGCTCGCCGAGGAGACCGGCGCCGAGATGTGCACCAGGATATTCGGACAGCTGGTGAGTTCAGCACTAACTTTACAAGTGATTAAGGCCAGAACACAAAAGCTGTTATTGTGACTTAACTATAATAGTGAGATATATTCTCTCGCAGACTTTTTTGTAGGTAATAATGAGTACTTTAATCATGTAGTACATAATTTTTATGTATCATCAATAGTTTTCTCAGCGCACGCCAAATACATGACTTTTGGTTACATTATTGTAATTTTTATAAGGATCCCTAATTTTTTTGAAAATATTTTATAGCCTATGTTACTCGGGAATTACATTATTCCCGGAATTACATTATTAGTGTTGATGTAGCCACAGGAAAAAAATCATTTCAGTTATGCATCTAGGAAGGACTAAGTGCCGATTTAACAAATGACACTAGTCGCGATTAGTTCAACTAAACTCAGTTTACACAAGTACTGCGTTCTGATTGGTCGAGATCGCTGAGAAACTACCAATCAGAACGCTATATTTGCGTGAACTGAGTTTAGTTAGTTCGCGTGCGAGACCGCGACGCTCGACAGAAGACCGCTAGCCAGTCTCGCCCACGGATGAGAGGAGCCGCGTGTTGCGAAATGCCCAAACATGTTGTCATTAAACTGTTAAAGAACCATTTATTGATTGACACCCATATTGAAAACGATCTTTGACCTTTAATTATATATAATTCATTGATAGCCAATCTTTATTCTTTTTAATAATAATATAATATCATGTCATCGTATTTTTCTTCCTCCAATAGTAATTTGATAACTTGGCATTCCATTGCAATATGATATTAATAATTTATAACAATATAACTGATTTAAACGACTAAAATCGAGGAGTTTTTGTGTGACACCTGTCACGGTCTCGTCCACGAACACAACCCCCGAGACCGCGACGTAGGACCGAGGCATTCGCGCCTATATAATGAAGATCATGATTAATCATTCTAAATTTCCCTCTCCTCGCAGGGTCGCTACGGCGAGCCTGCAGTGCGGCGGGCGGTCCCTCTAGCCATCGCGCTGTGCTCCATCTCCAACCCACAGCTGGCCGTTATCGATGTACTCAACAAGTACTCCCACGACTCTGATAATGACGTCGCTTACAACGCTATCTTCGCAATGGGTCTCGTCGGCGCTGGTACTAACAACGCAAGGTAATATTTACAGTTCCTTTTCGTAATTGTATTAGTGTTTTTGTGAAAACATAACTTGGTAATATTTTAGGGTCTCGCTAAGGGTGTTACCAGACCAATCGATCGATCGTCGATCGATGGTAGAATACATTAGTCGACGTCGATGGATAGATTTTACCACCTCAAACGTCGATTGATCTTCGACCGATCTATCGTTGATCGATGGTGGAATGTACTATTCCTCTTCTGAATACCAACATTTCGAAAGAAACTGATGGAATGTAGCCGGACTATGTGGTTAATGCCCAACGACGATGGATTGAGTAGTCGACGTTTTATGCAACGGTATCCGTCGATCAATCAGTGCTACCACACCAATCGATTAAATTCGATCAACGTCGATCGATGGCATTCATCGCCGATCGATCGATTGGTGTGGTAACACTCTAAAACTTCACGTTTTCAACTTCACGAAATTACTATTTTCATCACAATTTGTGAAGTGCAGTACATATACATATACTATAATAGCAGCTATATTAGTAAAATTCTCAGCATTACTGTACCCATCTCTGCTCCTGCACTACGCTGTTCATCAACATAAAAGCAATACATAATTGGGCAGGTTGGCAACGATGCTGCGTGCGCTAGCGCTGTACCACGGCAAGTCGCCGGTGCACCTGTTCATGGTGCGGCTGGCGCAGGGGCTGTGCCACGCTGGCAAGGGCACGGTGACGCTGAGTCCCACGCACGCCGACCGCCGCCTTATCAACCAGCCCGCGCTGGCCGGCCTGCTGGTTGTGATGACTGCTTTCCTGGATTGTAAGAATAGTAAGTACACGCGTTATTACATATTACCTTGCTTTCGTAAGTCTGTCCGGCAACTAGTAATCCATTTGTAGGGTTCCGTAGTCAACAAGGAACACTTATAGTTTCGCCATGTCCGTTCGTTCGCAGCTTAGCTCAGAGACTAAGTACTAGAAAGCTACAATTTGGCATGGATATACATATTAATGACGTCGACAAAGTGGTCAAATAAAATCATGACACAATTTTTTTTTGGGTTTACCCTGTACACGTAAAAGGAGTATGTTTTTTCTCGTCTATCCCATGAAGTGGGGTATCGTTGGATAGACCATTCAAAAATATTACAGGTCTGGAAACCATTATTCGATTTAGGGATCCGTTTGCGTAAAATTAAGCTTTATATTTCTTTATTTTTTTAGAGTCAAGTGTCCTCCCCCTCCCCCTAACTGATTGATTTTGGATAAAATCAACCAATAATACGTGAAAATTGCCGGTAGTAGTATATATAACGAAATTTAAAGGAAAACTATCTCAGCTAAATAGGCTTTACAAGTTTACGATTACGAGTAATAATCGACCAATTTATAAAACGTACTTGGAAAAGTAAACATTTTGTATATTGATGTATGGGGGCAACAGTATTCGAAAGGCAAAGTTAAGTTGTCCCTACGATAGGGCAATGTTCGGTGCTTTCATTGTTTATGAACGTTAGATAAGTTACCTATTTACGAGTATTTTGGTAAGTGTAGCTGTTTATACGGAACCCGAGTCAGACTCGCACTTGGCCGGTTTTCCAACCATTTTATAGCATATGATTAAGCTGATACTTGGCAACCTTATGTAAAGTTGGAAATATTTAATTATTATAGTAGGTATAGGTCCTATAGAGCAACTCCTTAACCAGACAATATAGCACCATCGTGTTTGGACTTTTAGATGTTTATTGACAAGTGATATTACCTATTTCGAAAAGCTTGTTTTAAAATAAAACAACTTATTTCATAAGTTTTGAAGACTGCTTTCTTATGATAATAACCACAAAATATGTTTGCGGATAAGGTGTGGTTGATATAACTATTGTTTATTTTTCCATCAATCATACATAGCGAGTACAATACTTTATAAGCAGACCAAGATAATTAGGCAGCTAACTTTACTGGCTTACCCTCTCTTACCATCCATACCCGAAATAGGAATTTGCAAAAGCCATTATAAATGCCTGATATCTGATCAAATCTTGTCTTTCTATCTTCTAGTAACTAGATCTTAACAAAAACTTGACTGTGTGTCTAAAACAAGCTTTGTATTACAGTAATCCTCGGTAAGTCTCACTACTTGTTGTACGTGCTGGCGACGGCGATGCAGCCCCGTTGGCTCGTGACCCTCGACGAGAACCTGCAGCCCTTAAACGTCAGCGTTCGCGTTGGACAGGTAAGAACCTCGATATATTACCTATCAAGTACATGAAATAGGTTACTACTTTAGTTGTAGATGAACGATTGCGTAGGTACACGTTACACCTATAACTTTGCGTTGTCTTTCTTATTTTAAAGTCCGTGGGTTCAATAACTCTAATCGTAACCCACCTTTTTTGATGTTGCAGTAATCAACTTAGAGAATAGACTACAATTTAGTTGACTTATGGCCAATTTTTCAATAGTCTGTTTACTTAACTGTAGAATAAAAATGGCCGTTTGACATATATTCTATACAAAAGCTGTCAAATGATCTTGAACAGTCTATTCAACATCAATTATAATTTTTACAATTATTTTTCAGGCTGTCGACGTTATCGGTAAGGCAGGAACACCCAAGACAATCGCTGGCTCCCACACGCACACGACGCCCGTCCTCCTGTCGTTCGGCGAGCGCGCTGAACTGGCCACCGACGAGTACATCCCCCTGTCACCCGTCATGGAAGGATTCGTCATACTCAAAAAGAATGAGGATAGCGTTATGGCTTCAGTCCAATAAAACTAGCTATTAATCCATAGATTTAATTAACATTTAACTGTATTCATTTCAATTCTAATAAAATTGTGAGAACTATTGTATGCCGAATGTTTTTTTTTAATTTATGTTACCTGTTTAAATATCTATATCACACTCGTAATACGCTGATTACAGTCAAAATAATATCGTAAACATATTGTATCGTACTTATAGTTTACCCTGTGGTTCTTTACTAAAGCGTTTTTCTTCACGAACCTCACATTACAGTAACACACATTTCTTAATGTCCCTCGGCAAACTTCGTGTTTCGTCAGTCGTCGGATTACCAACAGTTGTCCTTTGCACTTGGTGCAGACCAAATATAACTATTATATTGGTGCAGACCGGACGCTCTCATTCAACTTGGAAGTGCGCGCGCACGCGTTTTCACTTTTTAATACTCTTTTAACTTAATGTGATTTATTTAAAAAATGGAAGGAAAGCTGCTATAGGTAAATAGTTACACAGCTCTATATAGTTCACAAGGTAATCAAAATAAAACTACAGTAAAATACTTAGTTCTGAATTCAAATTATTATACACGATAAATCTAATAATTGATGGACATGGAAATTAGCATTCGTTTGTATTCGGAAATGCGATGATTGTCGAGGGACATTAAGAAAATAGTTGTACTGTACTGCTCGTTCGGTAAGTGTAACGTGTTGCTTTTTCCGATTTCGGTCTGTTCGGTTATCATCTACCTAAATAACTGTTCATTGTACCTGTTAAATAGATTTCTTTTTTCAACCATCTTTCAACGTGGTTAAATTGACAATATTGTATGACAAACTGTCAATTAAACTTCGTATTTTCAACTAACTCCGAGTTAAGTTTTTCGTGCAAGTGTGCAGTTTTTAGGGTTCCGTACCCAAAGGGTAAAAACGGAACCCTATTACTAAAACTCCGCGGTCGGTCTGTCTGTCAGCAGGCTGTATCTTATGAACCGTGTTAGCTAGACAGATGAAATTTTCACAGATGATGTATTTCTGTTGCCGCTATAACAAATACTAAAAACTGAATAAAACAAATATTTAATAATTTTTGCCGTTCTTTGCGATAATGGTACGGAACCCTTCGTGCTTGGGTCCGACTCGCACTTGGTCGGTTTTTTTATCCATAGTTAATTCAATCAATGGTTAAATATGCTAACCAATGATTTCAAATTATGGACAAACGCGTTTATTAAAAAATTGCTAGTCTAAGAAATGGTTTCATAATTGACTCTCCGACGTATGTGACCATTTTTAACCGACATCCCAAAAAAGAGGAGGTTCTCTATTTGATTGGTATTTTTTTTTGGTGCTATCACTTGATGTCTATCATTTAAGCGAAATTTACTTGCCACAAATTTTATCGTTAATAGCGACACTATAGGATAGCGTAATAATACAGCTGTTTTTTTTTCCAAAATCAACTGATTCGATTCCTGGCTAGGAATATTGATTTTTCAAATATTCAATGCTGTTTTATTTTGCATCAAAATCGGGCTCGTGATTCCTTTGAGTGATTTTCGCTATTCTTCGGTTTCGGATTTAGCCATCCAAGCCCTCTTCAAAAATTTCGCCTACTACACGGCCTAGGGCGGCCAAGACTGCAAATCCGCCTCTGTGGGCCTTAATGTATATAATTCTACACCCTGCTTGGCCATTCCAGATCGTGAAAGCTTTACAGAGACAATACCACCACCACCAACTTACTTCTTTGAAAGTGAAATAAATAGTTATGACTTTACAGATACGGTTTGATTATTATTGAATTTATAAAAGAGCGCGTGCGTGTCTTCAAAACAGATAGAACATTTTAGTATTTCGAAGTTTGTACCAGAATATTAGTAGGTAAGTAAATAATTTATTTATTTTATTACGTCACGTCGCGTCACGCGACGCTTTGTTATTCAAAATTACTCGATTGCTGATCTAATACCTTTAAACGAGCAATTCTTGTATATACATGTATAATCTGAATCTCGGTAATGGCTCCAACGATTTTCATGATATTTAGTATGCAGAGGGTTTCGGGGTCGATAAATCGATCTACTTAGCTAGGTTTCATTTTTAGAAAATGTCGTTTTCTCTATTAACACCCGAGCAGAGCTCGGTCGCCCAGGTATTTTATTTTAATCGGTTATACAAAAATATAACATAACGCCTGTATTCCACGAAGAGTTAGGCAGAGTTGCACCAGCACGCCTACCCACATTCGAGAATGCGTTGTAATTGTTAGCGACCAATTAGTCGTAAATGATATTACTAATCACCACACAAGAGTCAAGAAAACTAGCAAAGCCTCGAATAACTAATTAATCGCATTTCAAATAAAGGAAATCTGCCCTCGTATCTATAAGTAAGAAGTTCTTACACGAAAAACCAATAAAAGTGGGTATCTGTATAATTAACTTACTACCTACCACTCATAATCGGTCATATAATCATAAAAGAATCGTCACTTATAAAAAAATTGTTAAAATGACTGATTTTTCCGTGTGGTTTCTTATTGTAGGAATTGTTTTACTTTCGTTCACGTTGGTGATGTTTGGGTAAGATATGGCAAATTGAAGTTTATAATTAACTCATGTTCTCAAGCATGCTGTTCACTCCCTGTTGTGTAATTAAACAGCATTATAAATGTGTACCATTTTAGTTAATTAATCAAATGTAAGTCTTGTAATTATTACATTCTGAGTAAATTATATTTGTTTATAATAAACAAATATAATTTGTTTATTATAAACAAAAATGCAATAAATGCATTTATAATGCATTAAATGCTACTAGGCATTTATTGCATTTTTATGCACAATAAACTGGTCCAAACTTTTTTCTAAATCCTTTTTATTGCAGATTAACAGTAATTCCGTGGTGTACAGATGAAGCAAGGGACGCACTGCACCACACCGCATCCTGGAAGCGCATGGCTATACCAGAACATGACAGCTTTTCTGTGACACTACCACCTCTGCCACCTTACTTCTTTGAAAGTAAAATTAATTATGATGACTATTCAGAAACAATGTGAATTATCTTTTCCATTTTGTTTTAATTGTATTCTCTTTAATGTATTACTGATTTTATAATTTATTACTTTAATAATTTTAATGTATTAGTGTCGATATAAAAGATTTAATTGCTAAGTCTTGGGCCAAGGGTAACAGAATGATGTTGTGTGTTTAAGAAAAATTAAAAGCTATAATAACGTTTGAAAGTATTTTATTTATCGATAATATTGAAATAATTCTTGGATTACGAACTCTTTTCTGTAATTGCAGAAGTTTCATTATTTTTCGCCTTATCTTCTGTGTCTTCATCTTCACTGCTGCAATCTGACTGTGATGATGTGTTCTGCTTATTTTCTATCTTTGGCTTCTTTTCTTTCAATTTAGCATTTTTCTTTTTCTTTAGCCTCTTGGCTCGTTTCTTTGCTGTCTTCTCAGCAGCTGCTTGCCGATTTTGTTCTATCCTGTTATGATAATCATCGTCAAGCTTTTCCTGAAATGATTGCAAAATTAGATATGGTAGTTCTTAAAAAGAAATAGAATTGCAGCAAAACCTGTTATAATTAGATAAAACACATTAGCCCAATTTCACAAAGAAATATGAGAAAGCTACACGAGTTGAATCTTGCATAATCAATTGGCTACAATTAATTAACCTTTTCACTTCTCTCTTGGATGAACTTCTGTCTCGCGTATTCTTTTCGCCTGAGATGACGGTACACGTGAAATTCTCCCGATCCCGCACCAGCACTCGAACCCATCACATTGCGGACGAAGTCAGGTGGCGCAGCTAATGATTTAGATCTCGGCGGTTCTGGTATCACCACTGGCTTATCCTGATAAAAAATAAATAATATGAGCCTTGGATCAGCATCTGTTACAATAGGAAGTTTATAAATTTACACTCACTGGATTTTTCATCAGTTTTTCTAATTTTAGCCTTTGTAAATCAGTGGCATTTTTTATAACTATGGGTTTCTTTTCCGCCTTAGATTCGGTGTCACTCATCTTTGGACCAGAAATATATATTTCTAATCAGTAAATACAAGAATAAGAAAATACAAAACGTAAACAATAACTAATAATAAGCTCGAGCTCAATCTCTGCCTGTCAGTAGTGTCAATTCAATAGCTATTTCACATTGTCTGTCAACTGTCAAATTTATAAATGTGTCATTAGTGCGAGTCTAGTTTGAAAATCGTAAACGATCGACATTTATTTGTAGGTATTTACGAAAATTATTTTCTGTGAGACTATGACCACCACCTGCAAAGGTTTTGTTATACATGGCTCTTTGTTGAGGGTAATTTTTATTGATTAATAATTTAAATACGACTACAAAAAAAAGAATTAAATAATTCTTATCTTAGCTTAGAAATTGTGGGCTGAATATATCCAGAGTAGTCAAACTCATAAGCATGACATGGCCATTACATTGATGATTGACGTCAATAACTCAAATCAAACCCAAAGACCTTCTACACAGTCGGAACAACCATTCGAACAAGGTGCCCTTGGTTGAGTACCAATTGGCGCGTTTGTTCTACACAGTTTCGTGATTGACAAAACTTTTTTTTATTTGTTATAGGCTCGCGCATGACCACTATCTCACCTGATGGTAAGCGATGATGTGGTCGACGGTGGAGCACGCTTGCCTAGAAGTAACCTATTGAATATAACTAACTAACCTATAACTTGAATCATTTTTATGGTTTCGTACCCAATTTCTACTTCCCTCCATATCAAGCAGGAGACAGAAGAAACAAGGCCAATAGGCACAAAGGGTCGTTTACAACTGGGATAGCACTACGCATAAAAATTAGCATAAATATTAATGGGTCCTAACATTTTGAGCTGCTATATTTGATTCCAATCCTAGTATGGCAAAAATAGGTATGGAAATTTGTTCTAGTTTCCACAAGGTCCGTATAGTAAACAACTCCTGGTGCAGCCTGTACATTATTCGACATAGTATTGCGTTCATTCAGCCAAATAACACTCCCATAAGATATACATATTCGAAGTCAGATGTAGATCACTGACATAAAGGCGAGGCAACGAGCTTGAAGGAAAATAATTTACTTTTAAAGTTACCATATCCTGTGAAAAATTGGGCAATCATTCACCTCCAGCCACGTCCTGGCCAGCCGCACGCGAACGACTGGAAAGAATTGTTGGAGGTCCTTGATGGAGTTATTCCACCTACATTGCTATTCGGATAAAAGTTGCTCCCAGACGTGAATATGTGGTGTAAATAATCTAGAGATTTTCTCGAGTTCACTCCGCATTAAAAAGTCCGCTTCCATGGTCTCTCATACGGAATAGTACATTGCAGCACGTCGCTGCACTTCAAGGTCGACCGGAAGTATGCCAGCAAGTACCGGTAAGACCTCGGTACAAACCGTCCTATAAGCTTTGCATAAGAATATCAAAGCTTAACGCTGACTTTGAAGTTATTTACGTAGTACCACCCCTATTGTCGCCCCATCAGCCCAAACAGGCGCCCCATAGTAAGCGCACATAGTAAGTAGCTCCATGAAAAAAAGACAGACTCCACGTAGATTTAGAAATTCTCGTTAAGGCATAGAAGTTCTTTTTTGCTTTTCACCGATGATTTTAATATGATCTATAAATGCAAAATTCCTCTCTTACACTAGACCAAGATAGCACACGGACTGTTTACTTTTTACGGGAATGTTATTAAGTTTAATAGTAAGACAAAATTTAAGATTACCTTTCAAAATGAGTTGATAAGTTTTGTGCGGAGCAAAGGTCAGGCAGTTTCGATCGCCCCACTGAGATATAAATGGTAGGTAAGTGTCAGCCAGGTTCTCGAGTCCAGCTCGAGTACTTGATTGAATGAGCAGAAGACCGACGTCCACGTAACCAGTAAATGAACAGCCGCTTGGAAGCGGAATCGCGAGATAATCATCAAAACCTAAATTCCATAAAAGCGGACCAATAACCGAACACTGAGGACATTCCATGGTGAGAGACTTCCACATGGAATGATAGCCGAGTTTGAATTTCACGGAACCATTTATAAAGTAAGAGTAAACTAGAAAGGCTATTAAAAAAATCCGTGAAAAAAACTAACGTTGTGTAAATCACATAACCGTGTAGAACAAACGCGCCAATTGTTTGACTCACCCAACGAATGGCACGTTGGTCGGGCGGTCGCAAGTTGGTAAAAATGGTCGCTGACCCAGCGTCCTCAATTTGACCTTAGTCGAAAGCGCATACCTCCCGACCAAGGTTGTTGGAAATGGAAGGTTGGTTAAACTTTCGATTATGGGCCGCTGATTTATGGCGCGGGGAGGGGGGAAGCGGGGCTACCCCCCTATACCATCCCCACCATTCGGAGCCCCATGGTTATGAAGATATCCAAGGTTAAAGTTTTTAGATTAGAATAAAAAGTTCCATCAACATCCACGATTATTGGGGCGGGGAGGGGGTAGGGAAATGGTGGGGTAAGGAGGCTACCCCACTGTACCATCCCCACCCCGCGGAACCCCATGGTCATGGAGATATCCATGGTTAAAGTTTTTACAATTACTATTTTTTATTACGGCGCGGGGCTCCTATTTCTGTCTGAAGGGTCTAAAGTAACCTAACACCGTCAGGGTGCCCCAAGCTCCCGAGCTCGCTTCGCTCGCTCTTGGACTAATTCACAATTTTTTATCTCACGAATTAGGTAAGTATATTTAAGTAAAAAATATGACATAAAATTGAATAAAATTTCCGAGTCTGGAAAATTTGTAAATAGCTTTCTATTTATGAGTATTATCTACAAAAAAAAAAATACTTCATAATGGAAAGTTTAGCCGGAAGGTTGAGTTGGGCGGTTGATCCGACTGTGTAGAAGGCCTTTCATCCACCATCTCTCACTTTGTTAATTTTTATTCGGTGCTAATCCGACATGATGACCTTTCAGACGGGATTGTTTTCATTTTTATGACACACACAAGGGAAAGTGTAACTACGGCTTATAATTTTGTTGTTGCGGCATATACCGGTTTTTAACCTCTAGTTTCACCTTGTGAAGGACAAATCAGTTCTACAGTTAGTACTTTCCGGCGGATCCGGCAAATTTTGTGCATTTTTAGACTCGTTTGTGTGCTGAATTTACGGAATTATATTCAAGTAAGTAATGTTTTTCATATTAAAATATTTATAAATGTACTTAATTTTGAAGTTATGTTAAGATGTGCAAATGTTTTCTAAAAAAAATGACGATAATGCCAATTTTATATAACTTTTTGTATCCGTTCGTGCATACGTCAGTTGTTTTAATTAATTCCTAATTAAATAATAGTTTAGATAAGTAACATATACAATTATTTAAATTAATCATTTCTCCTCTTCTTCTACATTGATTTTAATACCGATACTACTCAACCTATAGTTGACCTTGCCACCTTTTCGAGTTTGACATGAACAAATAATGAGGTAGGTAATGATCTCTCAGTATTATATTGTGAAAAGATAATTTTATTATAAGCAAAGACAATAATTTACACTTTAATCAGAAACTGTTTTGGTTTCATGTTCAGGATGCCCATCAAGTCCATCAAAGCTCGTCAAATCTTCGACTCCCGTGGTAACCCCACTGTGGAGGTTGATCTGGTACGTATTATTACTTTACAGCCTTGTTTTTACTTTTATTAGAATATCATTTGTTTCCTTCCTTGTAATAAATAATATTTATTATTTAAAAATTTTCAAAACCCATATTGTGGGTAGGTAACAACTTAACAATTCCTAATAAGAAAAATTCATTATTCAATTTAATAATCTTATTAGAATATCATCCTACTGTATTGCTAACATAACACCAACCACCTCAATAAATTTTGAATCTACCTGTGTATTTAATTAAGTGTTTTTGTATGATGTAGGTAACCGAGTTGGGCCTATTCCGTGCGGCTGTGCCCTCAGGAGCCTCCACTGGTGTCCACGAGGCTCTGGAGCTGAGAGACAATGTCAAGGGCGAGTACCATGGCAAGGGTGTCCTCACTGCCATCAAGAACATCAATGAGAGCATTGCTCCCGAACTGCTGAAACAGAACCTTGAAGTAACACAGCAGAAAGAGGTATTTTGTGATAAGGGTAACATTTTTTTAACCATCATTCTGACTTTAACAGTTCAGGATTACACAATGGCAATGGTTGTGTGATTTTTCTCATGTAAGTGATGCAACACTGACATAGTGAAAGAAAAATCCTCTGATAACCTTAAACATTAATAATCAGTAAAAACTGCAAATATTATGAATACTTAATATTGCATGTTTGCTTGTAAGCCAACATGCAATATTGAGTAAATGTGTAATAATATGTGCTATGTATAGCACATATTATTACACATTTTCCTTAGTGATAATGCAATTGATACAAAAAACACCTCAGAAACATAAACATAAAGTAGACAGAGCATGCAAAATTTAGATAAAAGTTCTTATCTCATACCTAACTCCTATGACACATACCAATTTATCATTATCCATGTTTTGTACCATACTACAATAAAATTGATTGTTAACAGATTGACCAGTTCATGCTGACCTTGGATGGCACTGAAAACAAGTCAAAGTTGGGCGCCAATGCCATCCTTGGAGTGTCCTTGGCTGTTGCCAAGGCCGGAGCCGCTAAGAAGGGCGTGCCTCTGTACAAGCACTTGGCAGACCTTGCTGGAAATGCTGAAATCGTGCTGCCAGTACCTGCCTTCAACGTCATCAACGGTGGCTCCCACGCTGGCAACAAGTTGGCCATGCAAGAGTTCATGATCCTGCCGACAGGTTACTATTATTTAATGGTTTTTTATTCATACCTACTTCCCTGGCGAAGACAGAATGTATGTTGACTCCTCCTGATCAAACCAGCAATTCAAACAAAAGATATTCATGGAAAATTTTAAGAAACATCAGATTAACCTTTTATTCTTTTGTCTAGGTGCTACTTCATTCAGTGAGGCAATGCGCATGGGTTCTGAGGTGTACCACCACTTGAAGAAGATCATCAAGGAGAAGTTTGGCCTGGACTCCACTGCCGTTGGTGATGAGGGTGGTTTTGCTCCCAATATCCAGAACAACAAGGATGCTCTCTTCCTCATTCAGGATGCCATCCAGCAGGCTGGTTACACTGGCAAGGTTAGTATAAGGATATTATAGTTGTCAAAAAATAAAAGGCCCGTTTTGACAGCTATAAAAATACTTAATTATAATTAAACTTGATGCTTGCGAATGATACTCGTTAAGTGTATGGGTAACAGTAATTAATAAGGATTATGAATTTGAATTTTCGGTTTCTTATGTAGAAAGTTATCGCGGAATGTAAAATGAGAAACGTCAACGGTCTTCTTAGATTGTGACGACTTTAGTTTTTATTAATAGTATTGATGAACTCTTTTAATTGTGGGTAAGGTAGTTTGTTCACGAGGCACCGCACGACACGAATTGCGGTCACGATTTTTAAGACACTACGCACTGCATACGGTCTGTCGTCCGTTCGTTTGTTCACTAGACATGATTCTGCAACGAAACTGCAGTGCACTTGTATTGTTTTATAAGCGCGTGAGTGACGAACTTCGCCAAAGCCGTGCGGCGCGGTGTGTCGTGTCGTCAACAAGCGCATACCGGTTTTGTTCAGCCGCTAAATCGTCACCGCAAAAAAACCGAACCGATATAGCGGCATCGACGACATAGCCGAAAAACCGTATGAAAATCGTGTCGAGTGAGGCGCGGTGTCGTGCATTGAATAAACGGTCCATACAAATATATGGAGCTCTGAATCGTGACCACATTTTGCGGTGTCGTGTGTCAGACCTTGAACAAACGACCTTAAACTTCACTTTCACCTTGAGGCTTGATTAGATAAATTGCAGATTGTGATGTTTTGTTGTCATGTATGTGATGACGTTATAGTCTTCGTAAGGCTAGTGCTTTTATAAAATCAACTTCTGCATCTCATCATCATCATATCTGCCGAAAGACGTCCACTGCTGGACATAGGCCTCCCACATTTCGGTTTGGGTGGTTTGCTGTAATCGCCAACGCTTTGCCAGGCGGATTGGCGATTGCAGTATGAAGTTAAAGTGCACAGAGAATGCTGCTGCCCATTCTCTAGTGTGTCCCTTAGTCGCCTCTTACGACACCCACGGGATGATATGGGATGGTGAAAGTCTTTACGTCCGACACTTTAAGGAACCATTCGACCTGCACCTATTTTTTTATAAATTAGTATTTATTGTATCATATTTGTACTTTTAGATTGAAATTGGAATGGATGTTGCCGCATCTGAATTCTTCAAGAACGGTACCTATGACCTTGACTTCAAGAACCCCAAGTCCAACCCCGCCGATTACCTGTCTTCTGAGAAGCTGGCCGAGGTGTACCTGGACTTCATCAAGGACTTCCCCATGGTGTCCATTGAGGATCCCTTCGACCAGGACGACTGGGCAGCGTGGGCTAACCTCACCTCCCGCACACCAATCCAGATTGTCGGAGATGATCTCACAGTGAGTCTTTAATCCTAGCAGGTTTTAAACTACAACTGTTGGCGCCCCCATTATCATCCTCTTGGTATCGGCCATAGACTACTATTATATACGAGTCGGCAAACATGGGCGTCAGGTCCCCACCTTCCCCCCTAGAGATTCAGATTTTTTTTGCCAAATGCAAAGAAATCAAAGCCCTAAGTCTACTCACTTACCAAATCTCACCGTTGTTGATGTATTTAAAGAGATAAAAACCTTTCCTAAAACGGGAACAGCATTGAAAATTTTGTTTGCTCTACCATGCACAACAAGTGTTTCTGAAGTGATCAAGAAGTTTACAAAAAACCACCGAAGATTGTTTTTTAACTAACTTGTTAAAAAAAAAGGATCTCGCTTTACTGCTTTATTATTAGAATCTTGTAATTGTCAATGGATCATTTGATCGCCTCCAAATTCTTTTTATTCTAATGTATATAATAACTTTGCTAACAAGTTTTATTTATTGTACAGTCAAGAGCTCTTGGAGCATTACACATTGGACTTTGTACCGTTTTTTTATCGCAATCTCCTTAAGGGACTCGCACTGCCTGTGCTCATATACTTCATCATGTGCTTTTGACTGAATTTAAAATTCATACTTTTCCCTTCGCCCATGTATCAACCCTGGGCCATCGGCCGGCGATGCCCTTGCGGCGCAGCACATTATTTTCTTAAAAAAACCTGCAGCCTCGATAAAAAACCATCTCCAAAGCCAACTGGATACAAAAGAGGCAGCCAACCTTCCATACACGATAATAAAGATTCTTTTATCTGGTTTTTAGGTAACAAACCCCAAGCGTATCACCACGGCTGTTGAGAAGAAAGCTTGCAACTGCTTGCTCTTAAAGGTTAACCAAATCGGAAGTGTCACAGAATCCATTGACGCTCACTTGCTGGCCAAGAAGAATGGATGGGGCACCATGGTTTCTCACAGGTTTGTATTTTTTTTTTAATGTAATATAATTGCCGTCACGTAACTTGAATCGTTAGATGCGCACAAGCCGTTTTTTAGGTCTCTGCTTGCCAAGCGGGTTGGTCAGTTGACACAAGGATCGGCTGACCAATCGCGTCGCATCCACGTTCTGTTCGCTCTATATGGTGGTTGGTCAGTTTTTGTGAAATAAAGTATTGACCAATTTTTCATTTGCCAATTTCATCAGGTCTGGAGAGACAGAAGACACGTTCATTGCTGACCTTGTCGTGGGTCTGTCAACCGGGCAGATCAAAACCGGCGCCCCTTGCCGCTCAGAGCGTCTCGCCAAGTACAACCAGATCCTTCGCATTGAAGAGGAACTCGGAGCTGGCGCCAAATACGCCGGCAAGAACTTCCGCAGGCCTGTTTAATTGTATAAAGACGTAAAAGAGCATATTCAACAAAGAACACATTGTTGCTATTGAAGCAATGACTGAATGACTATGCTCTTTGAATGTCAGCATTTTAATCCTATGTAGTGTGATATACATAAAATGTAAAAGCTGAACAAATTACAGCACACTTTTTCAAAAAAGAACCTTATTTATAAGAGATTACTGGCTGTAGTGTATGTACTAGTATCGAATGTATGATGCTATTTATTTAAATTTTAAGATTTATTTTTATGTTTTAAAATTAATTGATATCAAATGCGTAAGTTCAATAAATGATGATGTTATTGTATTTGGGTGTTTATTTTATCCTCCATACTTTATTAAACCAATAAATACACCAAATGTAAATTTAAAAATCCACGCACGACGCAGCGATGGGAGTCCACTACTACTACTACCCCAAATCTTACTAATATTATAAATGCGAAAGTATGGATGTATCAATCACGCCATCGCCACGTGAATGGATCGGTACTGAGATAGATGAATATTCAGGAATAGCAGATAGGATACTTTTTATCCCGGGATTATTTTCCCTCGGAATAACTTTCGACTTTCACGCGGGCGAAGCGGCTGGCAGAAAAATGCGAAGCTTTGGATGGATGTAAGTTTGCTACTCAATCACGCCAGACCTGAACAGCTTAACGGATCTGGATGAAATTTGGCACACACACATAGTCTGGAATAGCAAACATAGACTACTTTTCATCCCGGTATAATGTCCCCTTGGGATAAGAAAACATATTTCACGAATGCGAAGCCGCTGGCAGAAGCTAATGTAAAAATTATTTAGGTTCTGTTATTTTATACTGGCAAAAAACTACAGAGTTGTCCGCCGCCATAAAGTAATTATTAGGATGAGACTATGTAGTACGCTCGTTCTTATTAGTCACAGTAAAGCATGTTAAATCCCTAGCATTAGACACATGGAAATTTCGTACGCCTGTGTAAGAAGGGTGAGGATCGCCTATGGCCTAGATAATACTAGCATACAGATGCCTCATCCCATGCGAAGAAACCGTGCCGAACTAGCGTATTTCGTCAGATTAAACTGATATTTTTTTGTACATCGAACGCGTTTGGTACCGTTCAACGGCGATAGATAGATGGTGTTAGCGGCGACTTGTAAGTAAAAGGGTTTATTCGATTCGTGAATATTTTTATCTTTAAATACAGTGACGATTTGTTTTATAGTATTTATTCACGTTTTTACAGTTTGTGTTACAATACAAATTTTAACAATCGAGTAGAATGCCTCAGAAATTTAAAAATGTGCCATCTATTGGCGTCAATTTTAGATGATCAAATAATTTTGGAAAGTGAATTAAGAGTCCATTATTCTATAAGATTAAAAAAGAATATACAATTTTTATGAACAATTCTAGAAAATGTTAATTTTACACACAATTCAACAATGGATCAATGTATATCGCACCATCTAGTGTCATTTATTTGAACCAAATTTTCTTTGTTAGCGCTGGGACACCGTGCCTTAACATTCTCATTTCGTTAGTTATGTTCAAGTCCCATGTAATGTAGGCAGCTAGCCATTTACCGACGACGAGTAACCAAATAAGACTGCCTGTTCCGGAAGTCGAACCCAGGACCTCATGCCTCACTATTAGTCAGTGGCACACCAAGGCTGAATTAAAAAAATAATACGGTTTATCACAGGCTTGTTCGAGCAAAAATGTTATAAAATATTCTTTAATTATTAAAGAATTAAAATAAATCTATCCTCCTCTACGAAATACAATAAGTATATTATCAACGCATATAATCATTTCCCATATGAAAAGATTGCGTCTTACATATATTTTTAACCGACTTTCCAAAAATGAGGAGGTTCTATGTTCGACTTCGTTTGTTCTTTTTTTTTATATGTTCACCAATTAAAATTGTTTTTTTGTTTGAAAGGGTATACTCTAGCTGGAGATGGTCCCATTGTCACCAAGCCAGGATCTGATGAGGGGATCCCATGGAAATCGAGAAGACTCCTCAAATTTTATAGGCATACATATATCGATTTTGGTGTTTTCATCAACATGGCAAGCATTTAAATTCAGAAAGTATAATTTGGTGAAGAGGAACTGATGAAGAAGACCACAGATGGCCACTGGAACTTCTCAATGTTAATTATGTTTTGGGTGTAAGATATCCCGAATAGTTAAATTACTGTGATAAAACTAATTAAAATAAATGGTCCTAATGAAAATGGTACCATCAACCTGCTCTTGTGATGAAGCCGGAAGGTAGGCACCGGAACTCCGTAAAAAAACAACGTATCCCAGACTCCGCGATCAGTCTGTCTGTCTGTATGTCACCAGGCTGTATCTTATCTGAACCGTGATAGCTAGACAGTTGAAATTTTAGTATTTGTTTAGTTGGAATACCACATAGGATATTTCTTATCCCGGGAATAACTTTCGAACTTCACGGACGGAATAACTTTCGACTTTCACGCGGGCGAAGCCCAGAGAGTAATATAATAATACGGAGAAGCTGCTGGCGGATAGTATAAGATAGTATTATAAACGCGATTTTTTTAAACAAATTCTTAAATCTGAATAGAATAAATATTTAAGTAGGGCTCCCATACAACAAACGTGATATTTTTACCGTTTTTTTGCGATAATGGTAGGGAATCCTTTGTGCGCGAGTCCGACTTGCACTTGGCCGGTTTTTCTAAATATATCCCAACCGGGGGGATAACATAGCGGCGTCCCATCGATTGCGTAGGCGCCTTTCATGCGACATCATGGGAGTGGCATGACTCTGATTCATGTAGGTATGGCCAAGTGGTCTAAGGACTGTACAGTACTGTACCACACTTTTATCAAACCTTAATAGATGAGGTATTTCAGTAGATATCTTTTTAGAAGATAACATTGAATTTGTAATTATTTTTCATAGTTCATGCTGAATACACCTAGGTAAATGTACGTATGTCCTTACTTAGCTTTGCAGCAGCGGTTGTTAGATAGCAATAACTACATTTAAATCCAGCTTGGCGGTAATCAAATAACCTGCAAACACGCGCCCCTTGCGTGCTAGTGACGTCATGCTGTATCAGGTTTACCAATGAATCTATAATAGACAGTACATGATCGAAGCGTGCAGCGTTTATCGTGTTGTTACGATAGTACACAAGCAAACCGTTAATAAACAAAACAGTATAATCGGTTTAATAAGCTGCATGCGTTGAGAGTGTTTAGTCTAGTTATTACATTGGCTTTGAGTACTACTTTCAACAATGGCTCAAAACAAAGAAGATCTTCGCATTGTGACATATATGTGTCCATCTCACCCGGTACAGTTGTACGAGTTGATAATGGAGTTGTTAGAAGATGCGGTGGGCTGCTTTGCTACATTACAATATGAAAACAGAAGTGCAGGACCTTTACCGGATCGTCCTGATCCTTTTTCTACTGACAAGGCAGATTTGGGTAAGATAATAAATCGTAGGGCTATGAAGTGATGGAAGGGTAGTTGTTAATATTCATATTTATATAATTATTGATTTAAAAGAAAATTTTTGATTGATTTAATTTTATTTTGAATTTAACTTTCAGCTTTCATGACAGCTTCTGCATATATGAAGCTACGCGGGAAGAAGCATGCCTATATTGAACTGCTTCCGGTAACACCTGTTTTCGCACATCAAATGAACGTGGAAAATAAGCCAGGATATTTCTCAGATATTATTATTCACAAGGATAAAACGTAAGAATCCTATAACTCACTCACTATGTTCAACGGCAACACCTAGCTATTAGGTATGCCTATGTCGCATGAATTACCTTTACTACGCCGTTGCATCTGTTAAAAATGTATTGAGTTACCTTATTAGTACCTACCTACCTGTGGTACCTTAATAACTTGCACCTTTCTACGTATTATACCGGGATTTGTAGTGACTCAGTTAAACACTTCTGTTCACAATAATTAGGTATTTGGTAAATAGCCAATTAAAGCAAGCAATTTCTAAATTAAATATAAACCGATCTTAATAAATGTTTTCGAACTATGCTTCCAATGAAATAAACACACAATAGATAAAAATGTTATCAACATGTCATTGACTTATGATAAGGAAGAGTCTTCTATTACTCTACAATTAAGTAGCTTCCAGACTGCTAATATTGTTTTATCGAAATAAACATAATGTAATAAAGTTATTTTATTGCAGAACGCATAACGTGAATACTTTACTAGATCTCCGTGGTTGTACATTTGCATACAGTGACGAGGAATCTCTAAGTGGAAGCAAGATTGTTTTGAAAACATTGAAAGAAAAGGGTGAAAATGCATCTTTCTTTGGATCTCTGCTAAGTACTGTGATTTTTTTATACATATTTCCTTAGTACCTATCTATTTATATAGATTTAGATAGTATGGAAGTCTGTTACTAAATTTTATTGCGCTGTTTAAAACAGGTGATCGGCTTTGAATGGGGTTTGACACAGTCCGTCCGGGATTTTCTTTCTCGGGCTAACACAGGAGGATAGCTAATTGGTACCTAAGCTTATCTACCTTCTTTTATCCCGGAACGGTTAACCGATACCGAACCGAATCAGTTGCCTTTTCTGCTCAATCAAAAAGTTACCACGGATAGACTTCTGTACGATTTAAAGGTTTAATTATGATATACCTAACCAAAGATTTAATGAAACTAGGTATGTAGGAGTGAAACCGCGGCAACAGCTAGATCTGGTGTGCGTGGTGCAAACCTACTTACCTACCTACATTATTTCAGGATCTGGATCTCATTTATCGTCAGCTCAGATGGTGCTATCTAAACAAGCAGAATGGGCCGCAGTTGATTCTACTACTCTTTTTTTTACAAAAAAGTTTATGTACGATGGTGGTAAAGATATTATAACTTTGGAAACATTGGGCCGCTTGCCGCCGTACCCTATTGTGGTAAACGCTAAACTAAGAGGTAGGTGTAACTTACACTATAGAACCCCCTTCTTCACACGTCAATAAATTAAATGTGTCGATAAATAATTGAATTAAAAAAACTACCCCTATTGCTACGGCTTAAAGGGGCGACCAGTCATCATTACCATGGACGTGCGGTTGACTGTACCCTATTGTAAATCGCTGGAGCTGCGCATTTACTTTGAATAAAGATTACACAATCGGGGTAGGTGCGCCTGTATTTGCGCATAATCATGCATTGCGTATGACCTCAGTAATGCTCCTGCCCGTGTTTTGTCTTACTGCTAAGCTGCTGTAGCTACATCGTAGCTAACCCAGAGTAGGTGCTATGATATTCCATCCTGATCCTAATAATAACATTTTTGATACATTCGTTTCAGCCGATACAAAAAAGGCGATATCAAATGCGCTACTCAACCTACCTCAGACTCTACAGTGGAAAAGTAAATTTGCTAAATTCGGTCTAATCAAATTCGAGGTCAACAGCGATGTCGCTTACGATGGGCCGGCTGCACAGATGTGGGCCATCCAAAACGAAAAACTCAATGTTCGGTATTATTAGAGCATGTCTCATAATTTCGTTACTGTATATCATTTATATTTTATATACTGACTATACTCCAAAATAAAAAGAATAATAAATAAAACTTTATGAATAATAATTTAAAATAATTTATTTGCTTGGTCAAATTTATTAAATTATGGTTCTAATTTTTACTAAGGTTCATATAATACAATGTGGTGCATGCATATGCTCTGCTACTTTTTTTGACATCTTTGCAACACAATGTTTAAAGATACTACTTCTTTTTTCTTGTTGCCACAGTCAATCAGAACACCACGCGGTACTTTTATTATTCCCATTGTCTGTACTGGAGTAGGAGCCCTTTCAGACCGGGATATTGAAGGTTCTGTCTGCAACATTGACGAAATAGCTTAATTTAAATTAGTCAAAGTAAAAGGGAGCATAAAATTTTATTAAATTTCATTAGAATCCCCTATATGTTAAGTTACTGCTATAGTTAGAATACAATAACATCCAGACTGTATTCTAACTATAGAATGCAGATTCAACGCAGGTGACCAACAGATCCTCAACACGTTGTTACCAGACATCTTTTTGTCATACTACTCTCGAATAATATACATTTTGGTTATATTGGAGTAGAGCAATTTCAAGATATTGCTAGAATAGTGTTGTATTGAGGTCTTGTTTGTTAAGTTATATTTGAGTGACTAAGTACATACTTGACACATGTACATTTTAGTTAATTCACAGTCACTGTTGAACTATATTACAATCTTTATATTATGATCTACATTATAAGTAACAGAGGATTACAACTCTTTAAAATTTCAGGCTAAATTTATAAATTAACAACTTCCAATAACAAAATAACTAACTCTATATCTAGATATTTAACCAAGTATATTATTAACCAAGTTCTACTTTTGAAAACTGCATCTACTAGGTATATTGTAAGTTGGGAGACTAAACAATTCCACCGCCATTGATGTGGGCAATTTCTTCTTCTGAGAGTGGTGTTCGTCTGTAACGCAGTGGTAGATCAATGTCAGGGATGCTAGATGTGCTCATTGGTGCATTTGCCTGCACTTGTGAAGCCTGAAAAAGATAAAGTTACTACACATGAGACTTAAAATTCCTTTCTTAATCCACATGGGTAGGTTAATTTAAAGAACAATCCTTCCAAAATATAATGGATAATTGAATGCCACACGTGTGGTTAAATTTAAAGTACTGTTTTCTCACAAAATTTATTGGTTAATTGAAATATCATCAAAATAAGCAAACAAAGTCCACTCAATTTATCTTAAATGTCAGTTTCGTTTCTCAAGTTTCTGACATGTGATAGGACTATGGGAGTAACGCTTTTATTGAAAATATAATTATATAATAAGGATTTGAATAGGTAAACAAATAAAATATCAGGGTATTACGTACTGCGGCAGCGGCAGCAGCTGGCGGAGGAGCAGCATGAGCGCCCGGGGCTGGAGATCCGACTGAACCTAACCCGCCTTTACGAAATTTAATAACTGGGATACGAGCAAGAACCGGAGTCATTCGTACCATTATGATTATTTAATTTTTCCAAGGAGTGTTAGCCAAAGATGTTATTACTTTTTTACTGTAATGGCTGAGATTTGACACTGACAGTTGAAAGACAGATGTTTTTCATATTTTTTTTTAGTGTCATTATTCAATATAAAATTCATCGATATATAATTTTTTTCTGTGGTATTCATATTCTTATAATTATAACACCATATACATTATTAAAAATAAAAAAGTAGTCTTTGACTTTGAGCAAGTTTCGGAGTGATGAACTTGTACATCAAGTCAAGTTCATAGGTAATTGTTACGTGATATCTAAACAGTATTGTGACTAGGCCCTTGTCTTTGAAATACTTACATACAGCTGCGCCACGCTGCGCGCGCTCGCGTTACCACGCGATAGGGTTGCTCGTCTACAGTATTTTAAAGTCGTCATAATCTAAGAAGCCCGTTGACGATTCTCATTTTACATGCCGCGATAACTTTCTACGTAAGAAACTGAAAAATCAAATTAATAATTAATTACTAAAATACCCACACATCGTTATAATTATTATATACCCAGTCGAAGTAAAATTGACATTTAAGTGAGGACGCGACCAAACCTGAACCAAACGGACTAGAATCCAGGCCGGTATACAAAAAAAAAATACTCTTTGATTACTATCATAGAGTATAAAAAGTAATAGATTGATTGCTATTATCTATGCAACCTTGCAAGTTATATTTTGCATTCAATTTCGAGTTTCACAAATTTATTTTACTTTTCATCTAATGTCCGTAAATCTATTAGGTTTACAAGGAATATAAATCATAAATATGGGAAAAGAAGATGTATCGGCAAAAAAACGACGTAAAATTAACACGAGCACAACAAGTGAAACATCCAAACAAGTGCCCGTAGATGTTTATAAGGTTAGAATTTTATTTGTTGCGCTCATCTGTGGCGGTATCAGATTTTGACGCCGGTCTATCATTTTCCTTATTACAACAGATGAAGGGTGGTGAAATAAACAAAACAAGCCGTAAATAGCCCAGTTTTTAGGGTTTAGGACTCCACTGTCCGTCTGTCTGTCTGTCACCAGTCTGTATCTCATGAACCGTGATAGCTAGACAGTTGAAATTTTCTCAGATGATATTTCTGTTGCCGCTTTAACAACAAATACTATAAACAATAAAATAAATATTTAAGGGGGGCTCCCGTATGGGGCACATTTGTTGTATAACAAACGTAATTTTTTTGCCGTTTTTGCGATAATGGTACGGAAACCTTCGTGCGCGAGTCTGACTCGCACTTGGTCGGTTCTTTGATACGTAGATAATTCAACCAATGGTTTAAAATTTCGGTTAAATGCGTTTTTTCATCAAGCGCTATATCACTAATGGTCAATTTTATTAAGTTGAAGAGTTAATTATTTATCCATTTCTTAGACTAAAAATTTATATAATATAGAAGTGTTTTATCGACATTTGAAACCATTTGTTAGCATATTTAACTGGGCCTAAATGATTCAAATTAAATTAAATATACTAGCATCATTTATTCCATAAACTATAATCATTGACTAAAGCATGACATGGTTCATGATTCACCAGATTTGTATTCAATCCATGGTACTAAAATTTAACTAATTACTCATTATATGTAAACCTGTCTTTGTCTATAAGGTTGTGAACTAAAATTTTAACTGTTTTTGTATACAGCGTTTGATAGAATTTGAAGAGACAGAAGCCCAGCTACGTCCAGCTGAGAAAGATGCCACTTTCTTTAAGAAGATTTGTCAAGATATTAGATTATTATTTGCTGAAATAGCTGAACTAAAAGCTAAAGACACTGAAGAGGTATGTGGTGTAGTACCATTGAATATTTTTTTATGGGGCTGTCAGCACAGAATAAATAATAGTACAAGTACAGAAGAGTCACTTCGCGCAACAATTCATAGAAATAGAGATTCTTGCCAGTAAGCAACACAGTACAACAATTCAGCTCACATAAGCTCTAGTGCCTAACACAATATTCACCTAAACGTTGCCACTCTCTTCTAACGCGTAACTTATTGCTGTCTGGCGCGGAGTGACGAGCTAGGGTTGTTAGCTTGCTGCTGCTACTATAATATTCATTGACTATCTACCTTGTTGTTGTACCTACTTAGGCTGGTACCAAATTGTTAGTATTTAGCACACCTCTTCATTCTTTTAGACAACCCAAAAATGCTTGTTTTTTTTTAAATCTCCTTCTTAATACGCACCTACTACCGACAGTTACAGAGTATTTATGTAATGATTTAAATACGACAAAATAGCTTATCTTTCAACATATTTCGGAACTGTAAAAAAAAGATAATATCGATTCTTTGTTCTTTCTTTTATTTAGAGACCCGTAAACACAACTGTATCTTTTATAGGACTCATTATAAGATCGTTTAGAAGTCATTGTTCTTTGCAAAAATCACAGTACAAATAATAATTCGGCTAGCGTGCGAGCCGAGCGATAAGCGGCAATCAACTGCGATAATCCTTTTCACACGGAGCGCCGGCGGATCGTACCTAAGCTGCTGAGTGAGACAGCAGGGGGCTGTCGGTATTGACTGTATGTGCGGCGTAAGACTATGTTCTTAATGTCTATTGCCAATTGCAGATATTAAGACCGTTATGGTGTACCCAAAGAATATTGTGTTACCAATTAATTGGGTTGAGGAGATCAGATAGGTGGCTCTATTTAAATGAATTATGTCTGAAGGGCCTGTATATGATGATAACAAAAAAAAATACATGGGTGGCATAATGCTTAATAAATTGATTGTTTTTTCTCTTTATGGCATGACCCTAGAGTAGATGTGTTATAATTTGTTTGGATTTCATTTTAGGCCAAAGAAAAAATGAATGCAAAGCGAATAGAGGCTTCCTTGAACCTGGTTGCTTTAAAAAAACTAAACCGTCTAGAGAAAGTTCGTACAAGAGCTGGACGTGATGCATTACATAAGGAAAAGCAGAGAGTTGACTCTACTCACTTGCTCTTGCAAAATTTGTTGTATGAAGCAGATCATCTCAATAAAGAAGTAACTAAGTGTTTGCAATTCAAGTCTAAAGATGAAGAAATAGACCTGGTGCCACTTGAAGACTTCTACAAGGATGCACCTGCTGAAATATCACGACCGGTGAGTGTTCATTATCTATACTAATATTATAAAGAGGTAAAGTTTATGAGTTTGTGACGTGTAGGGGGTAATCTCTGGAACTACTGAACCAAATTAAAAAAATATTTCACCACTACTTTACTCCTGAGTTTCAAAAAAAATAGAGATCCTTATGAAAATTGCAATAATGTAATCCAAAATAGCAAAATGTTGTTTGCTGAGAAAACTATTGATGATACATAAAAATTTTATACTACATGATTAAAGTACTCATTATTACCTACAAAAAAGACAGCAAGAGAATATATCTAAATATCATAGTTAAGTCACAATAGCAGCTTTTATGTTCTAAATTTTAATTAGATCGCCGGTAGAAACAAAAGTTGGTTACATTTGTATTGTATTATAATTCTTATTCAAATAAATAGTAAAACAAATTAGTAGGTAGGGTAGGGTAGGTGGGTAGGGTATCGAAGCTAGTATTTAATACAATCAATTAAATCCAGCAATTTGAATAATTGTATTATTGTAATAGATTACCAGATATTAAAATTTAACAGAAGATATGCAGGTTCGGTAGTTTCTACAAGTACTTACACCCTTAGGAAAAATTGACAATTATCCAAAAACCCGATTTGCATTTATACTTTATATGACTAATAGAAAATAATTTATTGTAATTTTAGGAACTGACTAAAAATGATGAACACCAGCTACAATTGGCGAGATTGGAGTGGGAACTGCGCCAGCGTCGTGAGTTGTCGGCAGCCTGCAATGAGCTAGTCTCGTCCAAAGAGCGCGTCGCCGCAGCTATAGCGGCCGCACGATCCAGGCTCGACGCATTGGTACCACATCTAAGAGATGTACTCAAATCTACAAAACCTTTACAAGAGTGTTTGGCCCTCAGGCTTGATGATAAGAGAGATGAAGCTAGAGCTGCTTCTTTACTGCCATCACCATTATTTCTTCTGTTCGCAAACTCTAGTGCATATTCTGATGCACTTGGAGCTGAGACCATTACAGTTGGTATGTGTCTGTTTTAATCACAACACTTTAACTTAGGAATCTACCAATTAAGGTTAATTTAGAGGCTCCTTTGAAGTACCTAATATTTAATCATTTATAATTTCGCAGGCATATCTGGCGACGAAGATGAAGCAAGAAGATTGGAACAACTCAGTAATGTGGATAGTGATCTAGTTGCATCTAATGATTCAGATTCTGACCAAGAAAATAATGATGATGATCAGAGAGAGAAAAAGAAACGTCATCATAGAAATGCTAAGGTATCCAAGGAAGAAAAGGCTGAAGCTAAGAAGAAGGAAGTTTTAAAAAAACACCCACTATGTGTGCAAGTATCTGTAAAAGTGCAAGATGGAACTGCTTTGAATTTGGTTTTTTCATATCTTCTTCACTTGAAAATAATTGTGGTCAAGTTTACTGTTTCATTGCCAAAACCTATAACAGGTGTTTCAGCAGCAGATGTGTTGAATGGCCATTGTATTTTGAACGAGTTATACCCAGGCGACACAGGGAGTGACTCTCCACACCCTGCCACTTCTTACTTACTGAATGCTGCAGGCATCACTGAAGATTTTCAGCATTTCATTGCAGAACTTGGAAAGCCTTACATATGGGCTCAACGAATGTGTGGTTTAGATTTTATGGCGACAATAACAGAAGATCAGAAGTTTAATAAAAATGTCCACCTTTGCCCTAGTCTTAGTGTCAGCACAGTTGAAAACTTTATTTTAACTTTGAAAAAGAGGTTGAAGTCTCGAGTTGAATTGATGAAAGAGTTGCAAGATTTGGAATCTGGAAAGATATTAACTGTTAAAGGAGAGTTACCGTGTCCAGTGAGGCTGTCAGGTTCATTGACACAGTGGCAGTCAGTTGGCTGGCCGGAATATAGCCAGTCACCTTCAACATCATTTTTAATATCGGAGGGATTGGTTAATCCTAATGACATGTTATACAGAGCTATTATAACGCGTCAGTCGGCGAAGTTAGTTGCATTAGTAGTTCTTCGCAGTGATTATCCTAGAAAAGCGCCAATATTTTCTTTAACTCTGCATTGGAATGGAACACACCATGCAGGTATCAATAATGATATCAGAGATATTGAAAGAGTTATCAATACGGATTGGGGTTCAGAGGATAAGAAACAGTATACCCTTTCTGTACAGTTAACAAAGTTGCTAACTTGTTTGGACATACTCCTGGAGACAACTGGCTCTTCAGAGTTTCCTCCAGATAAAGTAATGTTTTGTCCAGTGCGGGGGCGTAACAGAGTGAAACCTTACAAATTTCTCAAACAAGGCACTGGAGTTTTCGTGCAGTATTGATTGTATAAAAGTATGATAAAGATCTTTTAGATGTGTATTAAAGTTCTTTCGACACCACAAACATTTTCTTTTATTCTTTTTCTAGGGCTGGGTTATCTTAATCGGCTAGAGAGTAAAGGCTCGCTCGGCTCAAAAGATAGCAGCAGTTGCTTTTTATGGATTCATTTGCGCATCAAATTGGATGGATTATTACTACCCGAGCGAGCGGAGCGAATCATGCATTTGTAATCAGCCTCTTCACGACCCTAGCGAATAGCGATAGTATAATATTAGCGCATAGTGATAATATTAAAATCTAGTTTATTTATATTTTTGATGTGAATTTGTTGCTAGCGTCCGATACTGCCGTAGTTTATTTCTTTGATCGCCACAGTACTAACGGTATTGAACTATTTAGGCTCATTGCATTTCTTAGGGTTTCATACTAAATCCTGTTTGGGCCACACAACGATACAAAATGAGTTGTCTGCTGACTAACGTGCATTATTTCAACCGAATTGCGCTCGAGGTGAGGATCGAGAGCGTGGCAAGCGTCAGCGCCCCGTACAAACGTAGAACGGCAACTGAATTTACGTCCATCCGTCTGGCAGCCTAACTGAATTTCAGTTGAATGTAAATTCCGCAACGCATTTTACGCGCGTTTTTTTTTTAATTTCGTTCGTTGGGCCTCACCCTTATGGGCTATTTAAATAAGCTTCCGTCAGTTGTAATATTTTCCATTTCTGAAATTACGTCCCTTATGAGACGATATTTGAACTGATTTTGCTATTTTCAAGTTTACATACAATTACAACAATATTTGAGCAAATATTGTTTGCAGCTTCCCCATTTGCTTTTAAGTTTGCTAGGACTGCACAGGGTTTCTTTTTTGATGAATCAAGGGTTCTAGGGGAGCACTAAGAAGGAATTTTCGGCAATTCAATATTTAAGGGGATGAAAAGGGGGCAATTTGTTTGTATGAAAAATTTGATTCCTTGGGGATAAAGTAAATAATCAAAATTGACATTTTTTTTTTAACTATTTCCTCCAAATAGGGTTAAGGGGTACAAGGGTTACAAGTTACTGCGCAATCTGACTAACATAAAAGAAAATAAGAAAGAGAAGATAACGAGTGAATACTTAACATATTTGGGTTGTTATAAACTTTACCCTTAATGGGGCGAAAAAGGAACCCCTTTTTCGGCCCATTGAGGGTCGAGTTTTAAAGGTTTTAGGGGTTTATTGTGGCGTTAACTTAAAATTTATACATATTATTCTTTAAGTCAAATAAAGAATCGTCCCAAACCAATAAACACTAGATATGTACGATATCCCATTTTTTATTTCATTAACAATAGCTTATTTTTGGTCGCCTTCACTAATTGCACTAAAAGTCATCTGTGGGATAAAATACGAAATCACGCAAACCAAGTCGCTGGCGAAGTGCTAGCCTTACAATATTTTGGTGATCAGAAATAAATATTAAATTAACCTGGAGTAGGCACTCCGAGCGAAGAGACATTTTCACGTGAAAATAATAATAATTAGCAGTGGTGTTACAAATAAGTATTTATTAAAACAAAACCAAATAATTTTATAATACAACAGTCTTTATTCTTATTTCAGTAAAGCAGTAGACATTTTCAGAGGAGAAAACACATATGTCAGAATCACAATGTGGGCAAAATAAGTATGATGAGAGTAACGTAAACTAAAATTCGTTCAATCATACATCTTCTTTTTAAGGAAAATACTTTAAAATCATATTTCACAGCTTAGCCTAAAAATGCCATAATATTGTTATTGGTCGTCAATGAGATCTCTATAGCATTATATTTATACCGAGACATATTTATTACTTCATAATTTTCATTCACATGATCAACTACAAGTTGGTAATAATAAAATGTTAATGAGACTTACTTTGAAACAATACTACGTTTTCTATCTTATGTTTTAGTATTATATGCCTATTTATTTCACTAAAATGTAGATGACTGGAAAAAATAACTCGCATATTTATTATTTCTTAATATTATTATTCATAATCATAATATGTATATAACAGTTTGCTACTTCAAGTGAAAATGTGCTTAATACTAAAATTTCAAACTCACTAAATGATACAACCATTTTTATTTAAGGATTTCTAGACACACATCTATTAAACTATATTATATTTATATTCATTTCAAAGCGAGTACTGAATTTTGTTCAGCATTATAATATACTATATACCTCATTTAGGTAAGCATAGACATTAGACATGTCCTAACTAAAGAATTATTTGGACTGTATAGATTTGTCACCTTCAGTTTTACAGTTTGCTTCACTAAACAAGCTATAGAATATAGTTCTATGAATATCTACTAAGAAGTTCTTTTCGTAATGTACTGAATATAAAAAAATATAATTCACTATTGCCATTTACTGTGTTCTGCATTTTCATTCATCGCTAAACAATTGTATACAATGATTTTAATTGATATCATTCACTTTATATTTTTTATACATTTTTAGATTATATGTATAGTATTTTGTATCTCACCAATTCATTTTTTTTGATAACAAAATAAAATCACTTTTCATTCTTGCATCTCGTCCACTTACTCCTAGGTTGCTGGTTGCATAAAGCATTATGAGATCCCGGCCTCTAGTTTGACATCCATTATTTTGCGCGGCCCTTTGAGGCAGTTGAGCCGTCGTTGTACTGCGTCCCTGTCTAAAAGTAAAGAAATTTGGTATAGTTAGCCGTCCGTAGCAAATATCAACATTCAAAAATACAGATATCAACTTCACTTAAGTTTAAATTAGGTTAACAACAGCGGCAATTGAACTTTATTTGCATTGCTCATAATACTCACATTTGGAGAGCGTGGTGCGATGTTGCGGATGCAGGGGCTGGCGCTGCACCAGCGAGTGCAGCAGCACTTGCGCCGCCACGTAGCGGCGCTCGCATTCCTTCATGTCGCCGAACAACTCTTCGATGGCCGCCATTTGACACTGTAACCAAAAAGAATGTCAATTATTTAAATCCCCTTTTCAAAAGTTAAATGCACAAATGCACCTCTAACGATTTGGTAATAAATTAATTAATATTTTATAATTTATGACGTACCAGTTCAATAGCATGCTCGTAGAGAATTTTGTCGCAGACTGCGGGTGTGACACCGGCTTCGTGAAGCCTCCTCGATTCATTCACAACCAACTTGTACTTTGCGTTCATTAGGGACACAACTAGAAAAAAAAACATAAATAAAGATTAATATTTTAGAGACATTCCATTTATAAAATCGTATGTAACAGATAATCCTAGAACTTTACAAAATTTGATATTTTTTCTATTATATATTATTTTGATATTTCCTATTATAATCCTCGGCACGTAAGTTGGCAAGAGTCGTTAGATGCGTAGAAGTCGTTTTTTAGGTCTCTTCGGTAAAAAAGCGGGGCGCGGGGTACAAGGTTGCGCCGATCCGAGCGCGTGATTCGTTCCTCCCGCACCGCACCTTCGTTCCGTTCGCTCCCGATTACACTTGCGTGCACAAAAGTTGTACCCTTTGTTTTTGTTATTGTTTTAAATTTAGTTTTTGTTACGAGTTGTTGTTTATAAATTTAGTTTTTGTTACGAGTTGTTGTTTATAAATTTAGTTTTTGTTACGAGTGTGACTGGTTTAATCTGATCACATACCTATTTACGCAGATATGGCAGAAAATGGTATAAGATGTGTACTGTTTCATGGAGAAAGAAACTCAAACCGAGAAAGATACGGTAAAACGGACTGCTTATGCTACCAAAACGTCAGAAAGGACTGTTAGACATATAGTCAAAGAAGGTAGACATTCCGAATTCCTCACTGTCTTTAGGACACCGGGAAAAAAGAGGAACAAAATAAAGCCGATCACAGACATCAACAATTTTGACCAGTCGGAGATAAGAACCTGTGTGCATAATTTGCACAAAACAAAGAGCTACCCACAGTAGAACATTTAAGAAAAATACTTTAAGACGATATCAATTTTAATGGCTCAGAGCGCAAACTGCGCAGGCTTTTAAAAAAGTTAGGCTTCCGGTGGAAAAAAACCAAAACAATGGATAAAAAAATTAATAGAAATTCCAACAGATTGCTAAGGAGTTCCTTAAAAGTATTATTAAATATAGGGAAGAAGGGAGACCTATTATTTACACAGATAAGTCATATGTTGATTCATCTCATTCGGGTATGTAACAATTTTCATTCTTTGTTCTCGCATATTTGTATTTTATAAAATAAAAAATAAAATAAAAAAGCTGTTTATTTCAATTAAAATACAGTTTATACAATTCTTAACTTAATCTTAAACAAAATAGAAAAAATTTTACAGTTAAGGAGTTGCTATTTGCTTACAATTCATTAAATGTCGCTTGAATATGTTATAGGTCTGCCTTTTATTTTTGTTTTCCAGTTTACAAACTATGTGTTTTGGCAACTTGTTTAGTATTCGGGCGAGACTGACATTCCATACTCTCTCACCATAATCGTTATGACATTTTGGTATTTCAAAGATCGGGAGGTAGTCTAGTTTACGTAATGTGATTAATCTTTTTGCCCTATTCAATTTACACATGTCACTACTGTACTGAGTTACAATTGCTAAATCTCTCTTATCAAATATACTCAAAACCTTACAATAATGAAACAAGTTGTGGTAATTATCTTTGCTCATGAATTTGACTTTTAAAGGAACAATTGTTTTTAAAATTCTAATCTGCAAATTATATATATCATTTAGATACGTTTTATACGTTCTTCCATAGCTAGATAAGCCATAACTGATGACAGAATCAGCTAAAGACATATACATAAGTCTCAGTGTTCTATATGGCACTTTATGTTTGAGCACACATAGTTTTGACAAAATAGCTCTTAGCTTGTTGCATATTAGGTTAACATGTGATCCCCAATTAAACTTATGATCTATTTTTAGGCCAAGGTAGGTGTGTTCTTTCACGATTTCGAGCTGCTTACATGTACACGCGTTATTGTTTAGATGAACAAAAAAAAAAAAAAAAAAATAATTTTATAAAATTTAAAATTTTATTTAAAAAAAAAAAAAAAAAATTTTTTTTAATTTTTTTTTTTTTTATAAAATTGTCTGGACTTTAAAGAGAGTTATACTTGTGAAAATTAATAATTATATCTCTTATTCTTCTAAAGCGTGGTCAGATGGATCATTGAAGGGGCTAAAAAAACCCATTTCGAAAGAGCGACGAATTGTTATAATGCAAGCTGGATCCGAAGCTGGATTTGTACCTAATGCGCTACTCTTATTTAAAGCTGGAAAAAAGTCTGGGGACTTTCATGATAGCATGAATTATGAAAATTATACCAAGAGGCTTCGCAGCCAACTTATACCGTACCTGCTGCCAAACGCGGTTTTAGTAATAGATAACGCATCGTACCATAACAAGCAGTACGATCCTGCACCTACCTTGAATGCCAAGAAAGCGTCTAATTAAATTGAATAAACTACAATAAAAAAATTCATTATTGATCAGATACTTGCAGAACGCAACCATAGTGTTCAGCGATTGCCGCCCTACCATCCGGACTTAAATCCTATAGAAATGGCATGGGCGGCAATCAATGGTTATGTAGCTAGCAAAAATGTTATAATATGGAATGTGACCAGTATAATGGAGTTAGTAAAGGAGAAGGTCTCGATGATGGGCGCCGATAAATGGTGGAAATTATGCCAGAGAGTTAAAAAAAATGAGGCTGACTACATCCAAAACGACCATATAGTGGATTAAGTCACTGTACGTTTCATAATTTACGCCAGCGACGAGAGTGACGATAATTTTGTCGACGATGATGAACCAACTCCTTCCGCCAGCTCAGGTGCTACTTTTAATTTGATGCCAAGGTTAGCAGTTTTATTAACTGATATTGACGACGTGGACACATAATTTTTAATATTTTTTATAACTTTTGACTGCATATATTTTATTTATAACACTTAGGCCCAGTTATTTTTATTCTTCTAAACAGACATGATTAAAAAAAGATGATTTCTAAAACCATAGAATAATGACGAGCAATAAAAGTGACCACATTTTTGTTGCGCTAAGTACTATGCGCGAACTTACCCCCACTACGCCAAAACCTTGCCAACTAACGTGCCGGGCATATCTTGTCTATTATGTAACAAATTGCCTAAGAAATTCGTTTCGAAATATGAACATTTAGACACAAGATTATAAAAAAAAAACAAAATTACATAATAACAGTTACAAAATGACTTTTGTATGAATCATTATGTAACTGGCAGATTGATACTGGAACTGTTACCTCTCGAAAAACCGCGCGTTGACTGTGTGTATATAATCTGTAGTTTTTAGTCTGAACGTTTCTAATAAATTGGTGTTGGAACTTATTTGCATTTAATTAAGTAAGCTCATCAGGTAGGGGAAAAAGAATCGTTCGTGACTCGCATAAAAAGGCTTTATTTTAACACCCGCATGTAGCTTTCGACGTTCGCCTTCGGTTCACGTCGAAATTGGCTACATCGCTAGTGTTAAAATCTCGACATTTTATGCTCGACACGAAATGTACTATTTCCATTCAGAAGCTATAATTCTGTGAGATGTATGGGTGAGGATTATAAAACGAATGAAACCGGCGTTTGTTTCCATACTGAAGTGACTATGGTATTATATGTAAAGAATAAATAAATGATAAAATATATATACTATACAACCATGGCGGGCACCTAGCGCGATATGACCGTATGGCCTCGCTAGCCGTCGATTGGTTTACCATAAGGAAGGAACACGTCTTGCCTCTACTATCTGCTACAAAAACACGCGTTGCAAGTTGGCTCGCTCTAGTCGCCACGCCTTCACTTTGGTCTGAACAAGGCTCAAGGTCGATGGTGTGTGTGTGTGTGTGTGTGTGTGTACGTACCGCTTCGCACTTGCGGCGTCGGCTGCAGCGTTCTCTCGCGGTAGTTCGCGGCGGCGAGGCGCAGGCCGCTCGCCAGCGCCTGCATGGCCTGCACCAGCAGCCCCAGGCGCACACTGTCACTGCAGCGCTCTGTTGACGAACGAAACGTATTTAGTTTATCTTTAGAGTTTTCTACGAACGCTTGTCTCTTAAGCGCTGTCCACACATTTCCGGATTCCCGTCCCTGACGGAACACGGCAGGGATGGAGAAAAATTGGTTACATACGATTTGTACGAACTTGTTCACACATCTCCGTATCAGGGGGATCCGGATTGTTCATACAAATTTTCCGAATTTCCGTGTTCGGCTTTGCACACAAGTAGACACGGTCTCCGTCATCTTACTCTAATATAATCTGATATACATCTGACTACATACTAAAATGCGCATTCAGGTGATACGTAACGTACCGTCGGAGACATCCATAAGCGCGGCAATGGGCGCGCCGCACGAGACCGCCAGTTCGGACAGCTGCTCCGCCAGCATCAGCACAAAGTTCAGCTGAGTGGATATCCTGGTGTGGTCCTCCTGCACATAAATACAAAACAATGTTTTAGGGCGGATCGATGTTACTCAGGTTAATGAGTCGAATGGACTTGTTAATCGTGCATCGCGTCGGAACGTCGTCTGTCCACCACGGCCGTCAAGCTACGCGAGTTCGAAGCAATAATTGTTTCTTCATACGTATGATTTTGCGCGGTATAGTCTTATGAGGGTAGGGTTGCCATCCGTCCAGATTACCCCGGTTACCTAGTTTAGAAAGCGTCCGGGCGGGGTTTTATTTGGGTTTTAAAGTCTTTAAATCACCAACGGCAATTTTACACCGATTTATCCGTCAATTGTGGACCGATTTTTAAAATTCTTTATTGTTTGGAAGGGTATGATCCCGAATTGGTTCCATTTAAATTTGGTGAACATCTGATGAAGAAGTTCGGATATATTCAACGAAGGTCTCCTCCTACAGATTGGGGATGTAAACGGGCGGGTCGAACGTGTGCAGTTTGATGCCGCGCAGCATGTCAGGCAGCGAGCCGCGCTTGGGCGAGCAGTATGTATGTAATTGTAGACACTGAACAGTACTGACCGTAAGGATAGACTCCTCCTGCAGATTGGGGATGTAAACGGGCGGGTCGAACGTGTGCAGCTTGATGCCGCGCAGCATGTCGGGCAGCGAGCCGCGCTTGGGCGAGCAGTATGTATGTAATTGTAGACACTGAACAGTACTGACCGTAAGGATGGTCTCCTCCTGCAGATTGGGGATGTAAACGGGCGGGTCGAACGTGTGCAGCTTGATGCCGCGCAGCATGTCGGGCAGCGAGCCGCGCTTGGGCGAGCAGTATGTATGTAATTGTAGACACTGAACAGTACTGACCGTAAGGATGGTCTCCTCCTGCAGATTGGGGATGTAAACGGGCGGGTCGAACGTGTGCAGCTTGATGCCGCGCAGCATGTCGGGCAGCGAGCCGCGCTTGGGCGAGCAGTATGTATGTAATTGTAGACACTGAACAGTACTGACCGTAAGGATGGTCTCCTCCTGCAGATTGGGGATGTAAACGGGCGGGTCGAACGTGTGCAGCTTGATGCCGCGCAGCATGTCGGGCAGCGAGCCGCGCTTGGGCGAGCAGTATGTATGTAATTGTAGACACTGAACAGTACTGACCGTAAGGATGGTCTCCTCCTGCAGATTGGGGATGTAAACGGGCGGGTCGAACGTGTGCAGCTTGATGCCGCGCAGCATGTCGGGCAGCGAGCCGCGCTTGGGCGAGCAGTATGTATGTAATTGTAGACACTGAACAGTACTGACCGTAAGGATGGTCTCCTCCTGCAGATTGGGGATGTAAACGGGCGGGTCGAACGTGTGCAGCTTGATGCCGCGCAGCATGTCGGGCAGCGAGCCGCGCTTGGGCGAGCAGTATGTATGTAATTGTAGACACTGAACAGTACTGACCGTAAGGATGGTCTCCTCCTGCAGATTGGGGATGTAAACGGGCGGGTCGAACGTGTGCAGCTTGATGCCGCGCAGCATGTCGGGCAGCGAGCCGCGCTTGGGCGAGCCCGCGCCGCCGCCCAGCTCGCCGCTCGCCTTCAGCGCCAGCGGCACCGGCGGGGACGAGCCTGCACCACACATTTATTCAGTCAATACAATATTGTTGTACGGGCTGCTGAACGGTCGCTCATGTGTCGTGCCAAGTACAACCATGACTAAACCACATTATCATCAGAGGGTATATCTCTGATAGTACTGATCTGATTACAAAAGCAACTCCATGACAGAGTGCCATAGGATTTATTCCCGATAAATAATCACTCATAGGTATAGGTGGTATAGGCCCCAGGAGCGAAGCCGAAGGAAAGCTATTGATGCAATAAACTGCTTGCGTGCGACACTGAAGGCACCACCAGGTTTCGGACTACGATAACGTTTTTAAAATAAATGATGTAATTATCGGAATGGAAAACAGTAATAACCTGATCTGCGCAGTGGGCTAGCGTTGGTGGGAGAGACCTGCCACAGCGAGGGCGGCGGCGAGCTGCCGGAGTTGCTGCTGCGGCGCCGCGTCGACGGCGGCGTCATAGTGAATGGCACCTGACGATACAACATTACATTATTTTTTTTAATTAATAAAAAAAACCTTAAATAAGCTTAGAGCGCTAAGCAATGAAGTATGAAATTTTTCTGCCCAAAAATACGAAATCTTTCAACATGTAAATACGTCTTGTTTAAAAAGGGCCTATTTTTAGATAGACAGATAAAAAAATGCTCCAAATGTTTTAAGAAATTATTTATCAGAGAACTTCAGTTAGTGATAATAGTGCTCGAGGGAGCAAGAGAAACTAATCGATTTCACCAATGGAAACTAATCGCGATTAGTTTAAATAAACTCAGTTTATGTAAATACAGCGTTCTGATTGGTAGTTCCTCAGCGGTCTCACTCAAACAGAACGCTGTAGTTAAACCATAGTTAAACTAATCGCGATTAGTTTCATTGGTGAAATCGGCCCTAAATATTGAATGCCGAATCAATGTGTATACCAGATGCTTTCAGATTTACATCAAAGGTGTCAATGATATTTCATTTACGTAAAACTGAAAGCAAATAGCAACGTAATGTCAAGGTATTTACTTTAGACATGAGACATATTGAAACACTTGAATGCATACATATAGAGTTACTATCTCATTCTGTAGTACTTAAAGTGTACACGTGTTATAAAGGTTGTACCTATAATGTAACAGCATTACGTAATGCCGTGAACTTGGGACAATAGCTAACGTGACGCGGATGTTACTACTGCTCCTAATTGTTTGCAAACATGCGCCTCAAACATTATGAAATTGTTATATTTAGTAGGTAAATAAAACGTAGCTCTAATTTTATTAAGTTTTAAACTTATATTATGTTCAGTACTATATAACATACATTATGTTCAATATTTTAACAGTATGAAGATCATTTTCAAGATCAGTATTGTTAGATCAGGAAACTATTTTTGTCGAAGCAGGCGACGATTTGAGTATTTTTTTTTAAACATATGAAATATGGCTTGGAAAAACCAAGGGACAGTTTTTTTAGGGGTCCATACCCAAAGGGTAAAAACGGGATCCTATTACTAAGACTCCACGGTCTGTCTGTCTGTCACCAGGCTGTATCTGATGAACCGTGATAGCTAGACAGTTGAAATTTTCACAGTTGATGTATTTTTGTTGCTGCTGTAACAACAAATACTAAAAACTGCATAAAATAAATATTTAAGTGGGGCTCCCATACAACAAACCTGATTTTTTGCGATAATGGTACGGAAACGTGCGCGAGTCCGACTCGCACTTGGCCGGTTTTTTACCGAGCTGTTACTGTCCCACAGCTGGGCAAAGACCTCGCAAGAAAATATTACAAAAACATTTTTTTTATTATTATTTTGAGCCCGTCGTGTGATTGCGTCCCACTGCACGGCAAAGGCCTCCCTTCTGTCTATTAATTTTTCGGCCTCTTTCTACATCTGGCGAATCCTTTAGACACGACGGGAACCGCGCGGTTCTTATTTACATGACCATCTGCATATTCGTTCAGACATAAACTAGCGGTTATTGCCGTGTCTGAACAGGCACTAACTCGCCACGCCATCTCTTTCTGGGGCTACCGCATCGCCGGTTCCTGTTTTTACCGGACTGCCGAAGGAAGGTAATTTGTTTATCAGTCTATGTATGTAACGTATGTTTGCTCCTATGTGGCGTTCTAGAGACCAAATGCGTTGGCCGATTTTGACGATTCTTAGGCCAATCGATTCGTCTTAACCCTGCGAGTGTCACATTAAAATTGGAAAATAGAAAAATGGTGGCTTTTGAGCGCCATATTGTGGGACCTCAATTTTTTTTTCTTCTAAACCCATCGCGTGGTGTACCAAAATAAAGGCTTAAAAGAGGTGATTACAAACATAATATAACAGTTACATGTTTAAATGTAACTAATTCTAAAAAAAAAAATAACTAAAAAGTTGTAAATAAAAAACATTTATAAATACCAAAAAACCCGACTGCTTAAAAAGCGAACTAAAAAGACGTAAACAAGAAGAAAATTTTGCTGTGCAGTCTGAGGATACATCTGGCTTTGGTCAGCCAGCTCGCGCATATGCTGCGCTGTTTTTTTATTCGGATTCCAGTCAGTGGCTACTTTTGCCCAATTTTGTCGTTACATGCGTTCTATTTAAGTTTGGCGGTTGTGTTGCCTATGTCTGTAATTTGTATTTTGGAACGAAGTATACTGTTCCATACATGGTCTGTGATTTCGCTTGCGAGAATAGTACGATCGCTGGCTATTGTTGACTGGTAGTGGCAGACCCCACGTGCGGACTTTTGACGAAAAACTTTACTCTTCCTTTATTAAAATCAGTTGCAGCTGGCTGCAATCTGTGGTCTATTTTGGGGCGGTTAACTCTACAGGTTTAGCGAGTGTGCCCTAATTTGTACCCTCTCTGAATGCTGAATTAGGAGCAATATATGCACAGAAGCAGCTCGAGGTGAGGGATACTCACGGTCGGTGGCGATAGAGAGCCGATGTTGGTGGCGTTACGGCTGTAGTTCGATCGAAGCACGTCGATAGGTTGTGATCGTGGTACGTTATTGTTAGATGTTACGGCGAGTGGGTTCTGCAATGAACACGTGTGTAAGTCACAGTTATGTATGAGAAACTAGTGAGAAAATATACATTATGAAGTTGAACGGATGACTGAATGACCAAACAATGGATCAAAAGAAAATGGGGAATACGGGTCCAAATATCCATCACCAACGAGATAGTCGAGCTTTATATATTAAATATGCAGTAACTTTTACTATGGGCAAAGAGAATATAACCACTAGAGAGCTTATAGGCCGATTTCTTCGAAGCACACGACTCACTACCGCGGGCCGGGAGACGAGGAAGAACGCGCGGCTGCAATTGGTCAGTTCAAAGTAAGTTGCGTAGGTATGGCTATCGTTAGGGTTGATCAACTCGACTAAGGGAAAATTGTCGATATCGATAAAATGGATTTTAACATTATTAAAAATACTCAATTAAAATCATATAAATATTATTTAATAAAAATCAATCAATTACAAATATAAATATGTGTGTCGGGGACATAGAGAAACAAAAAGTATTTTTCCAAATCGGTCAAGCCGTCTACGAGTAATCCGGGAACATAATACATAAGAAAATTCGACGAACTGAGAACACCCTCCTTTTTTTAAGTCGTTTAAAAGTAGATAGATATTTTTTCATACATTTTTTATTAAGTTTAATTTTATTAATATCGATATCGACTTCAGCTATTAAAAGTAACAGCACAGATATTTACGATAAAAATACAAAGGGAGAGAAAGGGATAGAAGCATTAGAATTGTCTAGTGAAAGAGCGAGACTTTTCCAAAAGACATCAACGCGGGTCTCAAAATTGTGCTCGTTTACCCCATCCACCATTTTAACTAGATCCCTGCGGTGTCTCATAATCTGATTAAATTAAAAATAATTTTCGTACTGTTTACTTACCGATGAAAAGTTATGCCATCCTTTTTGTAACTAGATGTCTTGGCATGTTTCCCATACCCCTTTACGGCGCATGAGAGCATTTTTATGCGTTATAATTGCAATAAAAAGATAAAACAATTTGTATTTATTTAGCGTCCCTACAGGTCTAATAACTGGACACAACTAAAATGGTTACTAGTACCGAAGCCTTTACATAGGCGACAAAATACTAATAGTTTTCGAGCGTCGGGGCACTGTATGCGCCGTCAAGTGGTTATATCGTCGTTGACTATGGGTATCTCAGTTAAAGTTACAATGGACCTAGGTCCAAACCGCATATTTTAGCCCAACTCTTTCAGTGAGGGAAAAAAAAAAGCAAAGTGAGTAATCCTGGTGTTTATGTATAGTTTATATAAGTTAGAAATCGCGAACCCGCCTTGAGCAAGTGTGGTGATTAATAGTCGTGCCTTCTCTTTGTGAGAAGAGGCCTTTGCCTTGCAATGGGGGACAGTTACAGGCTGGTATTGTTGTATGAATAGAAGTGACTTACCCTGTTGACGGTGAGCGGCTGCGGCGCCTGGTGCGCCGATGCCGGCGGCGGCTGCAGCGCCGGCAGCGGGCGCGGCGCCCCCGCGGCGGCCAGCGCCAGCGAGCGCGGGCGCGGCGCGTGCTCGGAGCCGGACGACGCGCCCGAGCACTCGGCCGAGCCGCTCTCCGTGGCCTCCACCAGCACGAAGTCGTCCTCGCCCGCCCACGTCGTGTCCGACGACGAGGCTGCAAACGACACACACATTTATTTATTTACACTTCATGCACAAAGGTACAAAGTTACTTAATACCTTAGTCGTTCTTTACCAGTACCAAAGGTAGTGTAGAGATAACATGGCAGGTGCATCGAACTTTTACTTCCTAGATCGAATAATAATTCTCCAATTTCGTGAGAACAAAGGAGGAAAGGAATTTACTTCTTTTTTTAATTCTTTCATTTTTCTATCATTATTGTAACGTGATAAATGTTAGGTTAGTGTACAGTAGGAGCAGTAGTTTACATGAGTATCAAATCAAGTATATTTCTCTGTCTCAGAAGATATGGAGACATGAAGACGATAATAACGACAACCTACACATGGTACTTTAACACAGAATTGTGATTTTGTGATAAACACGCGTAGCGCATAAAGACCCGGACTTCGCCTAGCCTTACGTTTAATTAGAAGCTGGTTTAGCCCAATGAACCACTGACCCCGTTGTTATTTACGCGAACTACTGGCCCGGTGAGTAATATATTACTAGTCTGTTAGACGATAACTAATAACTATAAAACTGCATAACAGGCAAACCCATGCAGTTTAAACGATTATCTTCGAAAAACAAGTCGCAGTTTTTTATCATTATAATGAGGTATCAGGTTTTACCGTTATGTTAAACCTAAAAACCCAAATCCAAAGAAAATCTAGATGAGCCATAATAAAATGAACCGTTAGCAAGCTTGTTTACAGACAATGTGCAATCAAAATGTGGGACGATTGGTATCTGCAGCATCCACATATAGATAATTTCATAGCAACAAGTAAATGGGTGCATTAACTCATATAAATGGCGGAACAGACAATAAATTATTGCAGTTTACAACAATACACTTGATACCGGCTGAAGGTGCCCAAGGGCAGGTTAGCAAGGGTTATCGAATTTGTTTACTCTCGAGAACAATGACATATTTTATTAATATTCGAACCATCGTTGAACTGTTTTCTGAGTATTTGATCAAGTGTGATTGGCCAGTTTTTTCACAAACGTGTTCGTAACATTATTGCTAGTACAGATGGTTCGCGCCACGTGACTTGTAGGATAACTCGTGATACATAAACGTCATGAGTTCTTTCATCAATTTGTGCAAATAATTCACCTATATGACGTCTCATCATATCTACACTCTACAGGCACCCAGTAGCGGATTGTGTTGATAAACGATCACCTTCAATATAATGTAATCATCAGTAAGACTGTGATAACGATAAGTCCTAATGAATATAATGTTCTTTGTGAGTATTAACTTACATAATAATTAAGTGACAAACAATCTTTGTTTGTTTCGAAACTAAATACATTAGCCATGGAGTAAAATGTAGTACTTTATTTTATTAATTTCTAAAAAACATGTAAATATATTTTTATTTTTTTATGCTTAGGTCTATAACAATATTTTATAAAAGACAAATATATCGTAAGATTGTCCAAAGCGTCTGTGCAGCTTGTAAACGAGACCATTTTCATCCGAAATAAGATAATACAGTACTTCAATCGATTGTCTTGAAAAATCTTGAATCATTAATTTTATTATGAATTCTGAAAACATTGAGCAGTGTACGCATGATATAAGTACACTCATTGATGATAATGATAATAAATAATTACACTTCATAGGAAATGATAGGCGTGTAAGTACTTCCTTTTCAGAACTATTTACATTAACCTACATATTATAAAGTATTACCCTAATAAAATCCATTCTATTCAATCGATTAAATTAATGCTTTATTTATGAATGAATTATAATGTCAATTGTTCCTTCTTCTTCCGGAATTGTTAACCTGTCGGGTGAAGGCTAAATATCAGTTGAATGTGATGTATTGTGCGTATTGCGCTTCCCCAATACGATAAGCCTGTTATGTAAAAAAAAAAAAACTTTTTCCAAAAAAAATACTACCGACTTCCAAATAAGAAAACTACAAAGTGAAAAATAACTTTATCTTTGGAAGTCGGTGTCTTTCGTAGGTACCATTTTGTTTCGTTATGGACACCGACTGCCATAAATAAAGTTATTTTTCACTTTGTAGTTTTCTTATTTGGAAGTTGGTAGTATATATTAAAAAAATAATTATATATTTTCACTTTTTAGTTGTACCTACCTAATAGGCAAGTTGTTTAGTAAGTTACCTTAACGCCAGAATAGATAATCCCAATATCATGAAACTTGAACATAACCGGTGAAATGAGAGATCTGCGTACCCCTTAAGAGCGTAGTGGCGTGATGTTATATTATGAAATGGAATAATCAATAAACAGACATACGATTGCAGCAATCCCGAGGGATTTGCCGTTATTTATTGAAGAGTTCTGTCGTATAACTTCGAAGTCAGATCTTCACCTAATTAAAATGGGACCAATTTCGAAACATACTATTTCAAACAAAAAAAAGAATTTTCAAAATCGGTCCACAATTGACGGAGATATCGGTGAACATACACAAAAAAAAACAAACATGAAGTCGAACATAGAACCTCCTCCTTTTTGGTAAGTCGGTTAAAAATATGTAATATCTAATACTCCTTTGTTATTTATGTACGTAATGTAGCGTAAGGCTGCGGAAACAGCGTTACATCTGTTTGTAGCGGGTAAATACGCTAAATCGCAGCGATAAGCGCCAAGATATCCAATTGCGGATCCAGACTTTCGTTCAGGGGGTAGGGAGTGGGTGGGAAATGGCTCTCTAGTGGGGTGTCATTGAAAAAATGCTGTTTCTGCATTTCGGATCGTATTAATAACCTCCTTGGTTTAGTTTTACACTAGATTTTTTGATTAAATTAAGCTTGTAAATGACTGTGGTTTTAAAAGACTGTGTTTCATGAACATTTGAGGACTTCATAGATAGATGATATAGTTCAGGGTTTGACCATTCTTCAAAAGCATCAGGATAAAGAGAATGTCTGTTGCGAGAGCGAGCGAAGCGAGCTTGAAGAATTTTAGCACCCCACCTCGGAACTAGATAGATTTTCTCTTGACCATACATACTACCAGTTTGGTCGAGGCCAAGGGGGGACAATTGCCCCCGTTGCACACCCCTTTATCCGCACCTGACGATATTGCATATACACATACATCGAGAATAGGCCAAGTATCTGACCCGAAATGGGCGACGCAGCTAATATTCGCCATAGCCCACCGGGGTAGTGTAGCCACGGCATAGAGCGACATTCGAGTTCCGCATTGAACGGATCGTATGAAGCGAATTTAAGTATTCTATGTAAAGGAATTCATACAAGTGCGTCCACTGATCCGGTTCGTACGAAACTCTTACGAACTCGGTCGTATCGTGCGTACGGTCCTCGGTCGGTAATGCAGTTGCGATTGTTGTCGATACAGTGGACGCACTACTGCCAGTTTGACACCATCACTAGATGCTTAAGAACTGTGGACGCGAGTTTTTAAAAGGAAATCTTTTCATAATGTGTAACGGATTGCTATTCAACAATGTCATCGGTTTTGGAAGTCAACTTTTATTTACGGCGCAATATACTTATGCAAATTTCGGAATGTTTCGGCAACCTATCTTTCTATTGTTTCAGTATAGCTACCTACTTGTATTTGCAATGCAGGTGATTTAAAAGGCACATATTGTAGTAGGCACGACTTAGAATTTATATAATTATATACGGCAATACTAATATAAATTGTATATATATCAATGTACTTATTTTGTTAAAACTCAATTAACTAGTAATAATAGAGTTTCATCAAAATGAAATAGGGTGGAGCGATTTTTTTTTTATATTTTAGGATTCCTGTACTATCGTACGGATGAACCTTTCCTATTAGGTCATCGATTAACGATACAGGAGATACAAAAAGAAAAACTTTGTTTTTTTGCTTGATTCCCTCCTAATGCACATTATACAACGTCGCGAGTAAGACATGAAGTAAGGCTGGATACACATGATGCCGCAGTAACAGCGGCACGTTGGCGCCATGTGCGTACCGCTCGGCTGGTGCTTACCGGAGGATGTCGGCTGTGACCTCTTGTAGGCCTGCAGCGTGGGCAGCAGCTGCGGCGGCGGGTTGGAGCTGCGCGGCGCTGACGACGGCCGCATGGCCGCGCCCGACCCGCCGGACCCGCCCAGGCCGCTCGGCCCGCCCGTGCCCACCACGGAAGGAGGATTCACGCTCGCTCCTATTAACAAACACCACATTAAATAAAAACATACTACTCCCACACGCAAAACGCAACTCATGCAGAACTGTGCAGTATCCATCTATAAATATTCGATTGAGTTTATAATATAAAACGCAAGCGACAAATAATAAGTAGCAAGCGATGCCGATGAGATGAATAATTACGAGTGAAATCGAAGTCCCTGAAATTTTGAACTCTGCCGGGCGTCTGTCAACGGTCGCCGGTCGCCAGTAGTCCTCCCGTGATGCTCAATATTTAATAATGAGTGTAAGTGCAAATTTAGTTTTGTTCGATGTCATGCTTATTAATTGATTAGAGAACTATTGACGACACAACCTGATCCGACACAGTTTTACATGATCGGATTACATAAATTAGCGCCACCCCACCCCATGCACAACCAAAGCGAATTTAATAAGTGAGCATGTACCCTGACTGTCCCTTGCCTGCTCTAGGCAACAGTTAGTATCGGGCCGACCCTCGAGATCGCTCTCCAAAATGTCGGGCAGATCCGAGTCCAAACCTGAACAATATGCATAACTTCATACACCGTGACTGAGGGCACTGTAGTGTAGCATAAATGTATATTTATATAAATAGTTCAAAAATCCATGGACTAGTTAATGATAGTAAAACTTAATGAAGAGGTGATTCTAACGATGTTTGTTGAGAATATAATAACTTCGACATAATGAGTTTGATACAGTGAACTAGATCAATGTAATAATTTAGATAATATTGTAGCTATAAATCATATTGTTTAAAAATGTTTTACTTGTAAATAAATGAGTTACTGCCTTAATAATAGTGATAAAATAGTTATATTACTACAATTAATGTCTGTCGAGTACATTTAATATTTTTTAATAGCTGGATTGTGTGAAATATCGTAGAAAGATATTAATTAATTGAAATTATAATTTACAATATATTTCAAGCAAGAAGTTTGTAGGAACATTTAAATTGTATTTAGCAGGTATATAGCGAGGAAAGTAAACATATGATACAGGTGTAGCGCGTAGAGGATTTCGAAAGGTTAGGAACAATGGGACGGGTCAGCGATGATTAGTCACTCGTTCTGATTACAGTTTCATGAATTCAGCGTTCAATGTTAGTTACTTTGTATTTTTGTTAATGAGTCAGTGTGGTTTATTCACAAAAGCGATCTACTGTCTTAATTGTTTTATTATGCGTTTTGTTTAATACGGCGTTCTTCGTGGCTGAAGATCGAAGCAGGCGGCTCTTGCAGTGTGCATACGAACAGTTGCACACGTTCTAGACTATTCTAGAGGAACCACCACCCACACGCTCGCACCCAGGAGATAACAGCACTGCGTTATTTCATGCGTATTTATTGTATAAACTTACTGTTCGTGGACGTCGTCCGCGGTCGCTGTAGGAAGGGATGGTTGAAGAAAGCTTCGAAGGGCATGCGCTCGCGAGGGTTTCGTCGCAGCAGCCCAATCAGCAAATTACACAGTTCAGGGCTTGTGCCTGCTGGCATTCTGAAATACATCAATCACATCATTTGATACGTTCTGGACACTGTGACTGAAGAGAATATCCCTCCAACTACGAGTGATGATACCAAAATAAGTTCGGTGTACCCTGGGAGGTAAGAAATAGCTGCTACAAATTTTGCTGATTGGCCTTTTATATGGAGGTATTACTAAGTAACTTAAATCTTACGAAGATCTCATCCTATTGACACAGAAGATTATGTAATCGTATACATATCATGACATGTTTGGTCTTTGAGATAAACATTGAGATAGGACGCGATGCAACCGAATTTAAAAATACTCTCATTATGTAGAATATGCAGATAGCTCCGGACGCTTCAACTGTTTACAAATATTTGGCGGCTTGGGACGCCTTCCGTACGTATTTTATAGTAACACCGAAGAGCTAATATGTCACCAAATTGTCACAGTGCCAAATTCATTCGTGTATAGACCTTGAACGCTTTAGCCGATTGTTTGGGGTTAGCAAAAAACTAGGCACAAAAACTGTCCGAGTTAAGATGAAATGTTCCAGATAATTCTTTTGGCACGACCGAAATTGAATTTGTACCTTCATTCAGATTTGATTTGAATGTGATGTTTGTTTTGTATGTAACCCTATACTACATAATATAAGATGGGAAGTGTATTGATAGTAGCTACTCACTTGGGTTGCAAGTCGACGCTGTTCTCGTAGAAGGCCTTCAGTTCGTGTGGCGTGGTGGCCTGGAAGGGCGCCTTGCCCGTGAGGCACTGGTACACTATCGTGCCCAGACTCCAGAGATCCGCTTTAGCGTCGTACTTCAGTGACATTATCACCTCGGGTGCCTATAAGAATTATACAAATTTTAATTTCGAATCTAATCATTTTTCCTCAAATTTTAGAATATCCAGTATAAATCTAGTGATGTTGGAATTATAACAGTAGTTTAATTTTATCGTGCATCACTTTGCTTGTTAAATTTTGTAACATTAATATGAAAGTCTTGATCTTAGCAATTTATTATAGTGGAAGCAAATATTACCATATACATCGGAGAGCCGCATAGCGTGACGGCCATGTTTCCTTCTTCGAGGAACCTTGCGAAGCCAAAGTCAGCTGCACGAAAAAAACAAATGAATTAAAGATTATGTACATATGACATGATATTAAGACTTAACTTTGAGGGTCTTGTGATCTTTACCTACTTTTGATACTAGCAGCCTTAATTTATTGTAGAAACTTTTTAATCTTTACTTTAAATAGTGAGAAGCAGATTCTTAATTCAAATTTTCTAAGAAGAATTTGAATTAAGAATCTACTAATCAGAATATAAACTCATCAATATTATTATGGTGAAAAGTTTTATTAATCAAGTCCTTAATCTCGGATTCCAAAAATTGTCCCATGATTATCGTATTGAAAGTTTATGTTGAAATTGGATGAGTCAGATGCAGTGATCAACAAGGTGACGGATATGATAACGAAATATTTATTTCTTCCGACAGGTTGATACAATCAGCTGCGGTCTTCGTAGAAAAATGCTATTATGAAGGGAAATACGTACCAATTTTGAGAGTCATTTCAGAGGCATGTGGGGTGCGGGGCGGTGCCACGTTGTGTGTGAGGAGGATGTTCTGCGGCTTCAGGTCCCGGTGCACGATGCCCTTGGCGTGGATAGCTCGCATCGCCTCCGCTAGCTGCCTCAGGAACAGCCGGATAGTGTTTTCACTGAGCAGGCGGTTCGCTTGCAGATAGTCCGCCAAGTCACCTCCGTTGCAGTACTGAACAAACAAAACAAACAATCACCGTTAGTGATTTGTTGGCTAATGGAGCCATTGGACAGAATCCAGGAACTAACTATTAACTACGTCAATAGACGTCAAAGGAGAAAAATAATATTTATCCAGAAGAAAGTACTACGCAGTTTATTGATGTTAAGGGTATTCGAACTTAATTTAAGTAATAACACTTATTTACATTTTTTACCCAAAGATAGGAGGAAACTACCAAAATTCCTTCCTTTAGTTTATCGTTAGAGAGATTAAAACATAAAAATTTTATATGCCAAAAGTAGTAGTTTGTGGCACGATTTGTTCGTTCTCTCCACAAAATTGGGACTGGGACCACAATTTCAGGTATTTCTTATTTCCGGCAAGTCAGTAGATTGTTTATAAACTTCTAAAATTTTTACTCACTACTTCAGGAACCCATTTTTATCCAGATTGTTTATCGGGAATTGAGCGTTTTTGTGTAGCCTAATTTCCCACAAACATTGCAAAAGTTGTTTGGACTTAATTAACATTATCTTGGCAATATTTTGAACATAAAAAACCTAGACCCAGCCTTAAAAAGATATTTTTGCGCTATTCAGTTTACTTTATTTCAACAGAATCGGTTCACAATTGAATATTCTATGGAAAAATTATCAATTACAAAGGAAAGGAGATTTCCCAAGGGTGGTACCTTGATAAGGGAACTAGGATCTGATAATGACATCCTAGAGAAATCCACGGAACTCCTCAAATATAAAGGCCTTCCTCTTATAGGCATACGTATAGCGATTTTGGTATTTTCATCAAAAATACAATCATTTGCACTGTGAGAAAGTATCATTTGGTGAAGTGGAACTGATGAAGCATACCACAATGGCCACTGGAACTCCGAAATAAAACAATGTATCCTAGTCGTGATTGGGCTTATTGGAATCGTCATGAGATGTACTTTGACTATAAATGATTTTCATGTTAATTGGAGGTACCTACCTACCAAAACTAAAAAAGGAAAATAAAAAACATTTTTACAAAAAATCAAACCTACTTCACTGCAAAGCGAAAAATAACTTTCTTTTCCGCAGTCGGTGTCGAATAACGGAAAACAAAGGGTAAAAAAGACACCCGACTTCGGAAAAGAAAGTTATTTTTCTCTTTGTAGATTTTTTATAGTAATGTAAAGTAGTGTAATCCTTCCGACCCATAATATGGCTTTCGCTTTAGCTTTTTTTCCCTACGCAAAATACGCGCTTGGTCGTGGAGTTGCAGAAACCAGCCCGTTGTAACCTAACCTAATATGGCTTTTGCTGGGGACGATCAACTGGCGATATTTTTGGGTATATCACGCACTGCTGGGACGAAGCCATCGAGAAACATGGCGAGGCACTTGCTATATCGCTTGATATCTCAAAGGCCCTTGACAGGGTCTGGCACGCAAGTACACTCAGCAAGCTTCCTGCTTATGGCATCCCAGCTGATTTTTGTAGCTGGATATCAGACTTCCTTAGTGAATGGTCGATCCAAGTAGTCATTGACGGCTACTCCTCTGGCGTTATGGCTATTATATATATATATATATACACAAGGGTCTGTTCTCCCTGCAACTCTTTTCCTGCTGCATATCAATGACCTACTTCAGCCTAGTAATGTGGGTATGAAGATAGTACACTGCTTCAGAGAGATACTTTTGTCCAAGGCAAAAACCAGCGGGGATTAAGTTCGTTCCTTGATAGAGGCTATGGTGGAGTGGACTGATTTGACCTTAAGCCTAGTCCCCCAGTGGGGTGATGACAATCTGGTCTCTTTTAAAGCCCCCAAAACACTAGCGTGTCTTTTTACCGCAAAAATGAGTCGTTTCGACCAAACTTCTACTTTTCGGTCAGTCCATCTATTTCTGTAACTGATCGGATCGAGCTCCTCGGCATGGAGTTGACATCCAGTCTCAACTTCGGCGCCTCCATTGAGAACAAAGCCCAAAATGCTGCCAAAAAACTGGGCATCCTAAATAGAGTGAAGCGATAATTTACACTTGGACAGCTTTTAACTCTTTACAGAACGCAAGTGCGATCCTGCATTTGCAGTCACCTTTGGGATGGCTCAGCTAAATATCCATTTGCCGCGATTGACTCGGTGGAACGCAGAGCTAAGAAACTCATTGGTGACGTTAGACTGGTGGATGCCAAGCTTCACAGCTTGGCTAACCGCCGCAAGTTTGCATGCTTGATGGTCTCCTACAGACTGTACTTCGGTGAGTGTACTCTAGAACTCTACGACCTTATCTCACCGGGCCCCTTCTACCATCGGACATCTAGACGCAATGCAAGTTACCAACCTTACCTAGTTGCTATACCACCAATTCTCACCAAGCGCTTCCAAACATCAAAAGAAAAATACAAAACATAGCATAGCAAAAGAGTGGAACTCACTGCCTACGTCTGTGTTTCCGAATACATTCAACCCAAATCTCTTCAAAGTTAGAGTGAACAGGCTTCTTCTGGGTAAGCTCAACCAATCGTCGAATTTGTCTCTATCACCTCTTACCTAGATTAGAATCAAGAGCAAAACCAACCCAAAAAAAAAGTGTTTCTGTGTAATATTAGCGATTTGGAGCTATTTCCATTAGGTGGTGTTGCAGCTTCATGTAAGCATACCACCAACCGATACGCAATACTTTTGTAAGCATAAAATTCTGCTATGCTTTTCCAACATATTCATTCCGAAGAACCAAACTTAGCGTCTTAACAAACACGGAGGGAGCTGCGTGCTACGTAGGGTAGCGGTAATTTAGTGAGGGTGTAGCAGTGCTTCCCACACCAAATTAATCGCATGGCAGAAGCATTTATTCCATTGGCTTATAAAACTCCTATGTTTACGTTTTATCTCATGTTCTCGGGTAAACTTATTACCGTCACGGATTAACAGAAATAGGGCAATCTATTAACAGATCAACCTTGACCAGATCTTAAAATATGAATTTAACAGAATGGTTTATTATTTAAAGTCAGCCAGAACAATAACGATTTAAATCAAAGTGCAATTACTTGCAAGCCAACGTAAGAATCTTGTCATATTTGAGGTTTACACGTCACATAAGTAAAACCAACAGCTGTGTTGTATAACATTAAACTTTACAGAATAAAGCAATTTATAGACATGGAGCATCAGCAAAGTACCAGTTACATTAGCGAAGGAGATAACATAGTGAACGCGTGCGTTTTCTTGTGATCGATCAATTTTTTATTTTTGGTTTTATTCCGGTATTGTGGTGAACCAGTGTTCTTAATAGTGAAACCGTTTGACTTGTGCTAGTAATAGAATTACGTAAAGGACTACATGAGGATTTTGGTGCAAATCAACGACAAACCAATATATAATTAACATAGGCGGTTTTGTGTATTTGTAGAATTAGCAACTGGCAGTTAATGAAGACCATCGTGGCGTATCGGCCGCGATCATTTACACGTATATTTGTGTAAATAAAACCGTACACTTCATACATTGCGCGCTATTTGTCAGTCGAAGGTGATATTGAAAATCGGCCACCTAATATTTTCTCGTTTATGCAGAGCGACGTTATCGTGGTTGATTTGCGATAAGCTGCCATGCCGTTAGTAATCTTATCATTGAGTGATAATAGTTATAAGTGTCAGTGAGTTATGCGCTGTACGCCACGCTGGTACTTGTACCACGACAGGTAACTCCTGAAATCAGTTGGCACATCTCTACCTAGTAGTGTTCGCATAAGAGAGTGACCATGACGTCGAAACATCTTTTCGTGCTATTGTTGGCTCTATTTGCGTAAGTACACAAGTTTTTATTTGTTTTATTTAACCGTAGCTGATCATATTTTCATGTAATACTTGCCTTCAGATAGGCATATTCTTATCTACCAAGTAATATATACGTGACTGCACAGTCAAATTGCAATAAATAGCACCTGCCGCCATAGTTGTAATAAAATTTTAGAATTGAGAATGTTTTAATTTTTTTTAGTTTCATCTAGGTATTTAATTTTACTACATCTAGTGCTAATTTTTGCTTTAATAACTAGCTCTGTAACAATTATACAGGTAGTTACTAATGCAATAAACAATTATTTATTAATATTAGTTAACAACTTTACTAATTAAAACTATAATCTGTGGTAGCTGGTTATATCTTAGGTAATAAAGGACATGGCAAGTGTTTATGGAATCAAAGAAGTTTCAGTTTTTACTAAAACTACCGTTTAACAATGTTTTTTAACTATTGCAACGATACCAGCGATATCTAACTTTCGTATCTAAATTATAAATCTACGTGTATTTTTGTTCTATCAATCAAAACTTAAGACAGTGTGCTAGTTACGCCCTTGTAGTACATACACTTATCGCGATTTTTATCACCTACTTATTTATAACAATTTTGCGTCATCTTATGATAAATTCGATAAAGTCACATGTCATTACTGCATTAATATCAATTTCCAGGATTGCATTGGCTCAAAACGATGAAGAATTACCCATTCCTGTTGAAAATGACAATCAATTTCCGCCTGACAATCACCCTGAATCTGATGGGAGCTTAATAGAGGGCAGCGGTGCGGGCGTCATAGACGAGCCACTTGAAGTGGTCACTGAAACTGAAGCACCAGCAGCACCATTACTTGAAGACGTGCAATTAACTGCCTTCACAGATAACGTATCCGCTGTCGCGGCTGAAGAACATTCCTGTCCTAAACCATGTGTTTGTAATATAGAAGGAGGCTCAAACAAGTATATTGTCGATTGCTCTGGATACGAATTAACAGAACTGCCAAAACCTTTGGATCCTAAAACTACAGAATTGAATTTACAGAATAACAAGTTAACTGAAATACCAAAAGAACTATCTGATTTGAAGGATTTAAAAATATTGAATGTTAACGACAATGAGATCATGAAGATCGTTTCCGGTGTAAGTAATCTATATTTAATAACAGATACTTGGATAAGAAACTTTGAAATCATATTGCAGTAACTTATAATTCATAAAAAAACCTCTGCCAATGAATTATATTAGTATGCATAGGTAGGTCTTATATAACAAACCCAAACAATAAACCGTAAGGTGTGCGTTGTGGATATAAAGACTTTGCATTAGCTGGACCATGTCGACATCATGTGTCAATATTTGCGAAGTCCAAAACTCCATCTCCGTAACCAGTTTAACTCCGGCAACTAGGCCAGTCAGAAGATCCAATTGGCACAATGATTCATGTTTAAGCGAATCAATAATACATAGTTATTTGTTATAGAGCAACAGACACATAAAAATAGACCTTACTTTATCTATATATAGTCGATGAAGTTACATAGAAGATTGTTGACACTGTGTGCATGGACCCTAATGAAAACTGACGGAATTCTATCTTTATTTCAGTCCATAAGTGAACTACCTGAGCTAGTAACCCTAAAGCTCGGAAACAACCGCCTGATAGAGTATCCTCAAGATTTAAAAAATGCTTTAGGCCTAACTAAGTTAGAAGAACTTGATCTCGGAGGCAACGATATGAGAACGGTAAGTACAAAGCTTATAGCATGGCCATCTGAACACTACGATTATAACTAAAATTGAATACCTCGTATTAAAAAAAGTACTTTAATGTTTTATCGTTATAATCGCATAATTTTTTAAAACTGATATAAACAGGATCTTGAAAATTTATAGAAAGAAAGCAATATAAACGGCCGCAATATTGTAGAAAATGTAAAAACATGTTGATCAAATCATTTAAATGCAAAATTATTGTTTTCAGGATCTTAAACCGGAATCCTTCTCAAATTTCAAAGCTCTGCGGTCAATCACGTTGCCTACTGCTGCAGCTAGTCTAGTGGATGATTTGTGTACATCATTCAAAGAATCTTTAGAAACTGTATGTACAGGATCATGTAACGTAAAATCTTTTGACTGCCCAGAAGCGCCGCAACCACAAGATATAGATGAAGGACTGTTGAATGCCGTATTACCTGGACTAATTGCCTTAGGATCTGACCCCGAAGATAATGTCGACCCAGTCGTAAATTCTCCATCTGATGTGAAGGCAGAAAATGATACGCAGAAAAATGAACAGGCAAATGTGGAAACCACCGAAGCAACAACTTCGGCTAATGATAACACCAAGAAAACAGTTGGAGATACCTCTCTTCTTTCTGCAATTATAAAAGCACCGGAGGAACCGAAGCCAACAGATACAGAGTCTTCTTCAAGTGAAACTACTGTTAAGCCCGAAAGCGAAGTCGTTGGAGCAACCACTTCAGGCACAAAAACTGGAGGTGTCGATAAAAGCATTATTGGAATGATTGTAGCTGGGATGGTTGTCGTGGTAGCTGGTATTACAATTAAGAAAAATTGGAGTTCTATCAAAAATCGATTCAGTTCAACGCCAAGAAACGCAAATGACCGATCAAGCGTGACTGCAAATGGAACCACGCCTGAAGAAGTACCGCTCCAGGATAAGTCTCCTGTGTAAACTAAAAATCTTAGTTCTGTATGTGGTATAGTTATGTTGAGATATGATTTGTTTCGATCTGAATGTTATAATTTATTGACGAAATCATTAATGCCATGCTCTATCAGGCCCAAAATGTGTGAATGAATTAGTGTTTTAGTGATAATATGATATGGACATAGATTAAGTTTTGTAGATGTCGCAGTATTTTTGTAAATAATTTAATATCATACGAATGTATGTACTTTACGAAAGCAACATGCATAACTTGTTTTTTACTTTGACATAATTAAGTTGAATTCACAATAAACAATGTGTTTATTTAAAACTAGTTTTAATTAATATGCGGAACTAATTTATTTCCAAATTTTTAAGTAGTTGATAGAAAAGCCGATGTTTTTTTAGTAAATTTAGTTTGTAGCACACTGACTCTTGAACTATACTTTATCGTTGGTGTACTTTTCTATCGTTGGTAGGTAATTATATTAAGCACGTAACTGTTGTATTGACATTTAGGGGAAAAGATAAGTCATCACATCATAGGCAATTTACAACGTTTTCTCTTGGCTTGGTCTTCTGTATGTATGTGGCAAATACATAGCTTTTGAATTGCGCCCTGGCGATAAGCTTCATTTTTGTAGGTAATTAATTTGTGTTAGTCTCCAGCAAAATATAGCTCTAATCTCACTGTGGGATTATATTTGTGTGTTGTGCCAGGGTCCAGTCAGTACTGGTTCCTGCCCTAGCGCTAGTATGCGCTATTATTTTTTTATATCTGCTGGAGTAGGTTAGGGTCACCTTGTAGTATACTTACAGACTGCAAAAATGACAATCCTCGGTGCGCAGTGCGCAGCCAACAAGCGCATAGATATATCTAGGTAACTGTGCGATTGTCAAATATTATTTAGTTTTTTATATATATATAACTCATTGTCAACAAATCAACCATATAAAAATACAAATATTATTTTAATTTTTATTTATGTATTACGTGAAAACGGCTTAACCGATTCAATGTAACTGTTGCAATAGGTTCTAGGATGACTCATAAACTGAGCCACGATTCTTCTATATTGGATAAGTAGGTTCTGAGATACAGCGAAATCTGTATTTTGTATAGTCCCATTGAAAACAAACCAATAAAATCAAGCATGCAGGACCAAATAGTTGGTCGTTACAGAATTAATGTTTACGTGATCTCTGCTTGGTCACACTCCGGAGGGATTCTGATCACATTCCCAAACAGGTGAAACAGGCAATGGATTTGGAATCCTTAAGGGAAAGTAAGCTTAGCCATCCCTGTCAAGCTTGGCGACCGACACCGTGTTGGCAGAAGTGACGTGCACCGGAATGAGATGGAGCGAGGAGAACCGCGCGATAGAGTACTTTTGTGGACGCCCTCTACCCCACCCAGCTGATGGACTTATAGACAAGTTTAGTAAGTCAATCGCTTCTAGATGGAGTAAGTAGCTAACTGGGACCTTAAAGTTCAGTTCACGCCTATTTTTTAATCATTACTTAAATCTTAAATTGATAGCATGTTACTGTAATATGGTCAAATTTTTCAATAAGCAGATACAAGTAGCTTCTGAGAAATAAAAATGCAGTTTAACAGCTTTCTTACAGAAAATAATGTCAAACTGAAATTCTTATTTTATTAACAAGGTGGCGTTTGTGGTAAATTTTAGTCGTTATGGTTTCTACACGGAAAAGGTACTCAAGTTTTTATGCATGAAATATCACGAGCCCGCCGAACTAACAAAGACAAACGAGTTCAGAAGATGTCTTTTGAGTCTTTTCTCTCTTGCTTTGAAGGCGGACTGATGGCTTATAGGTGGTTAGGAAATATTTATGCTCGCAGAGGGTTCTACACTGGCTATGCGCTCAACAAATGGGTTGGTAGAAGTGCGACCAGTCGAGAATTCGGGTTATCAAGTGCGAATAGTACCCTAGAGCAAGGAATTCTGTACTTCTGTAGAAGACAGTCAGGCAAGCTAACTTTGTATAATTTGGTACACAATGTTGACTAGTTACAACAGTCAGGGCATTGACATTTTTCGACATCCGCGCACCACCGCCACTGGCGCAACTATGTTACATTTGATGATCATTGTGCTGTTCCAAATTATAAATGCATGGAGGAACGTGTATCTTTAAAATAAATGACCCTGAGACATAAACAAACTTAAAGTATTTATTTCAGATATCTCAATTTACAAGCAGTAATGATTAGATTAGTACTATCATTTAATCTAGATGTCTGTAGAATGCCTGCCTGTCTGAACCTTCAACCTCTGTAACATACTTCGTATACAAATACCTTCTATCAGTAGCCTGAAACATTATAATAAACGTACTTAATTGACGTTATTTTCAGTCGACGTCACATTTCTTTGGCCACTACGTAGGTATCGCTAACATGTTTTCACGTTAACGTAAATGAACGATAAAAGTGATGCGTAGTTCAATTATGTGTTTGTTTATTTAGTGAAAATTCAGTTGCGCATTTTAACAAAAACATGATGAAATAGATAAAATTTTGTTTTGATAAACTGAAAGGAATTTGGTCCTATTTCTACACAAAGCAGCGCAATATCAAAATAGATGTTTCAAGCTCAGGTTGTACTCAGGTCACACACACAAAATAACAATGAAATTGTAGATGAAAGTTGATGTGAAAAGAAATGCTACAAAGTGCGGGTCGCGGCAGTCGGCACAAGACCCAACGGAGGCGGATGTGCGGCTGACTGCCTGCTTACCTGACCGACAACCTGTACTGTACCATTCTGTGTCCCGTTACACTCCGTTATAGAACAACAATACTTAAAAATGCCGTGTGCTTTATTATTTTGAAGCATTATGGAGGTAACAGCCAGCAACTTATTCGCCGGTATTCATTTTCTTGAAAGGATATAAAGAAACCACTTTGGTTAATTGGGAGGGTCGTTGACATTCAACGGCGCATCGTAAGGTCTGCGCGTGGTGCAAAACCTAAACAAACTACCTAAAGACACCGCCAGATAACAAAAAAATAAAAGTCGTTAACACCAAGCTACCCATGTATTCCGCTATTTCAAAAAGATACGAAAAATGTAAAGGCAGTGTCGCTAACACGATCAAAACACACGTATCGCGGTAAGGATCGCCCTTGACCCTTTCACTTGGCATTCAGTAATGAGGTCTCATAAACGCGTAGACCGATTTACATGATTTAAACGGATAAAGCGGTTTTTAGGGTTCCGTACCCAAAGGGTAAAAACGGGACCTTATTACTAAGACTCCTCTGTTCGTCTGTCGCCAGACTGTATCTCATGAACTGTGATAGCTAGACAGTTGAAATTTTCACAGATGATGTATTTCTGTTGCGACTATAACATCAAATACTAAAACATAATAAAATAAATATTGAATTTTTTCCCGTTTTGTGCGATAAACTTAAAAGACTCCCATGTTGTAGCTATCAGGGAAGGTTCTACGCCTATACCTTTCATTTGAGACCAAAGTTAACAAAATATTTCCATAGACAAAAATACATGTTTTCAAGTTATGTCATTTATATTTTTCGGAACAAGTCGGATCAAAGACTTTTATTTTTTTTAATTTCTGGCGGACACTTTAGCTAGCTGCGTTGAAAAGCAGCGGGCTCAGTATATATGGCATACATATACGTTTGTCCAATGACTACCAATGTCCGCGTTATGATCAACGACACGCAAGATATATATAGCATTTTGTAGATATATACGAATACTTTTGTAGTTATGTATGACTCAGTGCAGTGCCCTCGTTTCGTATTTTGTGTTCAACGATTCTGGAAAATCATTGACCCTGTTATAATTTCGTTCATTAATCTTCATTCAATGATTTTTCTTTTGCAAATAAAATGTAAAACATCGTTACTTATTATATTAGACAGAACGGCATTTTGGATAGACCGCATAGTCCATTTTGGTATACTTGTACGGATTGTGTGTGTTTCGCTAGCACAGTTCCCTTAACAAAGAAATAACCTACTACCTGATCAGACCAGACACCGTAAGATGCGCCGGGAAGTGAGAATTACAACTACGTTAGATCGCTAGACCTTGCCTTTGTATTTGTACGTCGATGTATCATGTAAATTCATGTATTATACAGCAAGCGTAGGTGTATGTTCTTAAACAAACCGGTTCTATGTAATGAAACGATTTCATCATCAACACTTGATTTGTAACATCAAAACGCGATATAAATACAAGAATGGTTGATATAGATAAAACATAATTAAGCAAAATTTAAATAAAATGTTACATACTGCAGTAAACATGAATAAGCAACGGCATTTACAAAGGAAAGTAAAAACATTTGGTGCAGTAAACGAGGACAGACTGCGGCTGAAAACTGTTACTTCATGACGATCGAAAGTGCTTAGTGGTAGTACTTTTAATGACAAGAGCATTAAGCGTATAGATAGAAAGCTGTGGTTTCCGGCACGACACTTTCCAGCTCTTGCCGGGGCGTTGCAGCGCTGAGAGAAACCAGTCTGACGCAATCGAGAACAGTGATCGTATCAGCAATGTACAGCAGCATGCATGCTACGCGCTTTTAACTCTTTTTAGCTGACCATTAGAGCAACTAACTGAGAGTAGTTAGCTATTGGCTCTTATCAGATGGGCAGACAGATTTGTGGAGAGACTAGTAGACACTCACATAAGGCCTGGCGAGAAGGCGTTCCTCTATGACTATGCTGTCCCAAACCTGATACGTATTAGCAAGGAAAAGTCAAGTAATAACTGAGTAATTAAATTAGTTTGTATAGTCTCGTATTATTCTGAGAAACGCCGCTGAGAAAATATCTTGAAGTATAAAGCAAAAAAACCGAACAAACTTCAGTCAATAACCTGTCAAAGACTCAACTCGAAGCTTGTTGAGAGAAGGCCCAAGGTAGCCCATTGTACCCATAATGGCCAGCACCCGGCCACGTGCGCGATCTAGGGCCCGCGAGAACCAGTCGTATATTAATGCGACCACGAGGTCACCACCTGACTCTAACGAACGATACAACTCTTTGTGTTTCTGTTATTATTATCAATGCCCGTGCTATATTATTGAGTTAGTCCGATCTATTCACTTAGTTGAATTGAGCTATTAAAAGTGAGTTACTAGAACCACTTGTGCTACTAACTGAAATAAGATTTTTTTGGATTGTGATAATTTTGGTTAAGTAAAATAATAACTCTACTGCACGATGCACATGAGTTGTTTTAATTACGTAGATAGCGGTAGGTACTATCAACTTATAATCAAAAACTAATTTAGATATATTAAACTTGTTTCGAACAAACGCTGGTTTAAATAACCACGTTGTGGTTATTAATGAATAAGTTATAATAAAATATATGTTCACGTGTGTCTCGCAGAACGAAGAATCGAAACAAGCTTATCATTGTAGGCAGCCCAGTCTTTGTTCAAAGTATTCACTCACAGTTCATTGTACGAGCACGATCTTATTGTGAAATCACAGCCGCTAAGAAAAGAGAGACATGTTTTTATATGCCATTAGATATCTAAACGAGTAGGTCACATCTGTGATTTTAATCGTTACAATCTTGATGTTCACACCTCTCGAAAATTATGTATGATGAAAAGTTAAAACAATAATAATACAAAACTGTTCCATTATGGATACCATGTAGCCATGCGATATACAAGTTTAAATAAATGGGATACACGCACATTCATGTCAGTCCTCATTCATCAAACGTACGTAACGCAGTAGCGGAAACGATCTAAAGCCAGGTGAGGTGCAAACGTTACGTAAATAATGGCTTCTGAATGTGGAAATTGTGGAATAAAATAGAACTTGAGGTTATATTCCACCAGCATGAAACGAGAGTGCTTCAGGAAATATTATTGTGATGTATCATCACCACGCTTGCCAAACAGATCGACAGTCACAGGTGTTGGTATACCTATAACATGCTGACGCTAAAATCACGGTAAAGATCACAATCTAACAGTATTGTGACTCGGCCCTTTCCTTGAAATAAGTGCCTACAAGCGCGCATCATGTTAACATCCATTAGGGCCGCCCGCCTCTACCTACATGAATTTCTTTTTAGTTTTGTGATTGTAATATCTCAGATTCTTTTCTCTAATCTCAGGTAAATATTATATTTTTATCATACTTATTTTGAATCTTATTAGGTACTTAGGTATCTACCATTTACAACTCTCATAGGTAATCATTTCATAATGATATTTCGTCTTATTCAATAATATGTTAAGTAGCTAAGTACATAAGTAAATAGATAGCTTAGCCTAGGAAACTGCCTACTAGTTTTTTTTTTAACCCGATCGTATGTAGGTCACTCGTGTGACTTTATCACCCTATCCACATATTTATTTATTAATCCAGGTATTCTACTCGGTGGATAAAGCGAAATATCTACCTATTAAAAAAAGAAACAAACTACGTACTAGAAGGTTAGGTATATAATTTTTTTGCCTTTCGGAGATTCCAGGTAATTTAAAAAATGTTAAAGTTGGGTGCGATATAGAAAAATTCAAGCAACCAAAAACAGTACAATATAGTCTATAATTGCTCTCTGCCATATTAAGTAAGTAAGAACTTGTACGTATTTCAATCAAATATTCAGAAATCGCACGCTTACTGCTTACAAAACTATCACACCGTTCGTGACTGTTTGCGACTGTAGTGTATCGAGTGTTGGCTGAACTCGAGACGCGTAGGTATGACTCGCGTTCCGACCGTTTGTTCGAAGATAGAATACTGTTAGATACCTTTACTGTGCTAAAATGTTACAGTCGCTGATAACACCATCTATAGCCGTGAAACGGTGACCGAACGTGATCGAAGTACTTATAAAAATAATCATCTTAATCAGACGAAAAACACTAGTTACGTCGGCACGGTTTCTTTATATGGGATGAGGCATCTGTATGCTAGTATCATATTATCTATGGTACGTAGATGTTGTTTCTTTTGATATTAGGCCGCCTTTAATAAATCACACCAATAGAAAGCGCACTAAAGGCATCTTCAGCAGAACCTCCTCAGGCAGATAAATCTGATAATGATGTTAATATAAAATGAAAGCTGAAATTTAAGCATTGTTAACATTATCTGTTTCATACAATATATTGTTATGTGTGTTGAGATTCAGTTCCATCCGGCATGAAATCAGACGTGCATGCAATGCATTTGATCGGCAGATGACCTTACTACATTGTTAATTCTGCGTGCACACCGTGCGCAGTGAATGTGGCTTTTTTTACGCAATATTATATTGAAGACAGTTTCACAACTGCTCTAGTGACATCACCCTTTTTCAGCTACAATGCTAATGACATCTATGAATGCAATAAAGTATTAGTATATAATAATTATAATTACCTTGGTAATTAATTGGTAATAATTTAACAGGCATATTATCTAATCGTTTGGAAACTATGCATTTATTTGTATGAACCAACGAAATGTCAACAGACAAGACAAGAATCAGTAGTGCAACAGTGTAAAGCGTAGTTATGGCATTTCCGCCTCGACCGCCTCTGGCCTCTCTGAGTCCTTGAGAGACTCATATTTAGAGATGATACGACAATACTGATTAAAATACAAAATAGTTATTCATTAAAAGTATCTAAAGTATATCAATTAATTACATATTTTATGGCGTACAAAACTTAAATGTATAAATAAGACATAAACGTAAGGTGGGACGAATAGAATAGTGTAGCTTAGCTACTCCGTAAAGTGTAAAGACTGTACGATTATGGAACATTGGCAAGCCACACGTGCTCTGTCCCAATCTCGACGACAGCACGTGACCAGTTTAAATTGGGTGGCAAGTACATACTGTATGTTCGCTTGTACAGTCTGCAGACCGTGTCTAGATAGTGAGCTACGATTTTCAGATAAGAAAATCAACATTAGGTACAGTGCTAAACTAAGCATTAGCTTCTTTTTAATTGACTTCAATGAGGAAGCATCAATTCTTATAGGTCATAAGGAGGTCATATCTCTTCAATGTGTTGATCTTAGAAGTCTTAACTGCTTCAGAACTTTAACTAACTCTCTGGCTAGGAGTTCTTTGTATACTTATTCGTATCACAAATTCACAACGGCAAGCTAGAATAATTACGACGCAGTCGCTACAATTTTGGTCCTTCCGGGTGTTTTTTTTTCATTGCTGTTAATAATAATATAGCAGCTGGTGGGTGACGAGTGTGATCATTTCAAATTGCAAGTAACGTATAACAATGTTCCACTTTTTATATAAGTATTTTTTTTTAGCTTGGATTGTAAATTAAATATTACCTAGCGAACGAAAGGCTAGTAGAATTTGGATTCCGAGAACATAACATAGCATCATAATATTATTGTTTACCTACTGTTGTATAATTTTTAAAAGTTACAGAGCATAGAAGATCTTAGAGTGAGGTTATAAATAAACATCCAAAACGTGGTCGATGCCAATTAGTAGAGTCATGGTCCACAGCAGCCATGGCGACTATCCACGTACCTCAACTAAAAGGAAATCGTGCCAATGAACTTGAGTTTGGCTTTGTATCGCGATGAGGGCATTGCTGTTTTAGTTTTTTTACGCAATGAAAACAAGTACGTACGTAATACTATACACGAATAGCGAATAGCGTCGCAGGTACTTGGCTTTGCCTCGTCGGTTGTGACCTGCTGCGTCCACTTGACTCGTGTGCCCTTGGAGTTTATTTATAATTATACACATACATTTGGAAAGAAGCAGAAATAATTCTAACTATGCTCCTCGCCAAGTCCGCCAACAAAGACGACAAATAACGCTATACAAAAGTAATAAATTGCAACGATAATGTTAGCTAGCAGCTTAGTGGCAAGCTGCAAGCGCAAACTATGTCTATCGGACAAATTAACGACACACAATATTTACGGAAAAATACTATAAATGTAGTTCATTATCATCATGAGGATGATCTAACGAGGCTAGTTATTATTAGTAATTGACATTTTATGTCTAGCTAGGCAGTGACATAATCAATGATTTGGTATACATATAATATGTAGAATTCGAACTGCATCCAACTTTATCTTTTGGCAAACGTTGAATTTGATCCAATGAAATGTATTATAGAATTAGAGCACTAAGCCGTGAAATATATTGGTGACATAAAGATCTACACTGTTTTGTTTTTTAATCATTATATTCCATTGCTGATGTAATTTTATTTATATGAATACAGAGTGCTCCTATAATAATCAAATCACAGAATTTACTTTTGAGTTTTGTTTGTCGTTGTCACCTACATAACGTAGGCATTACCTACGTATCGAAGTTGTTGGCGATGACGGACGTCATTTCTGCGCAATAATCTATATATCAGTAAAGAACGGTGAACAATATACCTAGTCTTATTTATACATGTATCTCTACACGAGGCAGTGACACGTACAGAGACGACACGTGTGGGATCCTAACAGACACTATGTCGCCATTATCGAATACAGTAATACATTGCATCATCTTTCTCTTAATCAACATCAACTATTAATTAATATTACAGACGAAGTTAGGATGGAGTTAAATTTGCAAAATGTTGATGCACAAAATTAAATTTGAAATGATAAACTATACAGGGCAGAAAAAATGGTAGTGAAAAATATGAATACAATCCACCTATTCAATGGAAATTTATTCCGGAAAATTCGATATGTATCGCTGTATTTGAATTTTCTTTTGAATTATCAAGTTGTATAAATTCGTCAGGTGTAGCTATAGGAAGAGGTAGCTAGGTCTTTGCACGTGACGGCGTGAGTACGTGACCAACCATACATGAAATATGATTTAATATATTATGATGCTTAATTTTGGCATTATTAGTACAGGAAACCATCTAATTATAGCAAATTAAACAGATAACGATTGTTTATCAATATTCTTTTGTTTATACATTACATGGTAGTAATTTTGAATGTATATTTGGGATAATAGATAAATAGGTTAGCAGGGCATCGCAATGTCATCGGTCTAACCCGATGGCACGTTGCTATGGTAACCGCTTTAAAGTTCTGTCTCAGATAAGAATTCTTCTACACGATCCAGGATTTTCTTAATAATTAGTACCTACTACAATCTGTCACCATGCACCTAATTCTTATTTTCTGAGATTTGCTTTGTATGTGATACCTATGATTATTTTGCACTAGCTTTTACCCGCGGCTTCGCTCGCAGTGAAGCCACAATTTTTTTTTTTTAAATTAAATTGTGTCCTATGTTACTTCTAATACTTCCAAGAACATATGTACAAAGTTTCACGAAGATCGGTTCAGTAGTTTTTGCGTGAAAGCGTAACAAACAAACTTACATTCACATTTATAATATTAGTATGAAGTATGTTGACTTAATTATTGTATGCCTACAAGGCAGGACATAATGGAACTGTAATTTACCTAACATCTGTCTGTATAGATTTGATTCACTTTGTTTAATTTTTTATCTGTATAATCTAAATTGTTGATATCCCTTGACCTTTTACGGTTATGAACTGCGCAATACAGAAACGAATCGTATTCGGGGCAACAGATCGAATGAATTTAGGTAATCTACGACGACAACAGACAGCGTGCGACACGCCCTGCCTGCGTGGTCGTGGTGAAGCCGACTATTATTTATCTAATGCGTAGTGACCTTGCTGCGAATCCACATGCGCGCATGCGATGCGGAAGCCGGCATGGTTGTCGACACATCAGTAAAAAAAATCTCTTCGATAAATGTGATTTTATTATATAAATTATTATCTTCCATGTCTAATCCTTTCGATAGAGTCAATTGTTAAAAGTCTGAATTAAAAAACTTGAGAACGATATTTATGAATATTTAATTTTAAGCTTATAGTCGTTCGCGTAAATTGCTTTTTCAACTACAGGTATAGCGTTAAATGAGTCTTGTCTTGCGTTATAAAACGAAAAGGATTAATTTTTTCTATTCTATAAGATACTTGAAGTAAGTTTCAATCCTACTGAAGTTTGCAATTTCCTGTTTTTTAAATGTTCTGATTTTTTTGTCAAAAGTGTTAAAGGAATGGACACATTTTTTAAAAGTATTTTTATTTATTCATTAAAACAGCGAACACCCAAATTGATCCAGGCATAATTATATTAATTCAAAATATACTCTTTATAATATATCCACATTTTTAAAGCAAATATGTACCTATTACATTATAAAGTACAATTAAGTACTTTGTTTTCTTAATGCGCAATCCCGGAATCGTTCAATTATTACTTAATTAACATACAATGAGTCGTTTTGACACATGATCTACTTCGATGCATCGATTAAATATCAGGATATTATTATTATATAAAACGGCTACTTTATTGTCCGTAACCCAGTTACCTTGCCCTTAATCCATTCGCGATAAAAATGTCAAGCCACTCGCCTTTGATTACATTTGTATACTACGTTTCTTTAATTACATTTTATCAGACTACCCAGCTAAGTAAAATTTTAAATGAAATGAAGTAGAATTGAATATACTTTAATTTACAGCAAAATAGTTTAATGTTTAAGAAACATATTATATATTTGCTATCTGCAAAAATGATTTTAAAGATGTGTGTAGTGTTTAATAAGTATAGATATAATAATATAGTCTGATATTCGTATAATACCAACAATTTAGTTAGGCTTCAGTCAGTTAGATTACTCGAAAGTTTTATATGGTTCGTGGCAAACTACAATGCATATGAATGCCACCTCGCTCCGCCTGCTCCAGACAGTACGAAGAGGTGCAATGTTGATTTGTTTGTTGTGGCTTGTGAGTTGTTTTGTTTCTTTGTACTTTCAATATAAAACTTAGTTCTCGAAAAATAGAGCGTATTTTGCTGTAACAACATGGTTTCCGGACAGGTATTCACGGTCGACCGTACAGCGAAGGCGTTGGGTTGCCCTAACATAAAAACTTTTTAGAAAAAAAATAACTGATGAAAAAAGATAGGAAAATAAGGGTCGATTTGACAAGCTTCTCCCTTTCTTGTCGGTCGAAATGTTCAGTTGCCTGAGTTTGTAAAAAAAAAATAGCCTTTATACTCGTTTTGGGCCAAACAAATTTTTAATGACTGTCGTGCGAGAGACACGAAGAAAGAAGATACTCGTTTATATTATTATTTAGAATTTCTTGAGGGCTTGGCTTGTCGGCCATATTATTCTAACATAAAACATGTTGTATACCTGATTCAGTCACGTGTTGGCCTGGTTATATTTGCACGAATCTAAGCACTTAAGTATACATTATGAATTATCGAAGGGAACAATATCCGATCATTTGGTTGCGATAGCGAAGCCGGTTTATGGTTAGATGATTGCTGTCATTAATTCATAGCTACGATTTAACCTAATTTGGCTACCGTCTTGTGAAATAATAATGTTTTTGCATTTCACTTCTGAATTCAAAATTATGTGCATGTTTTGGGTATACAAAACATTGGTATCAATTTACATCGGTCGCCTCTTCGGGTTAGCCTGCTCTCATACGGAAAGCCGAAACGCGTGTTTGTAAATAGAAACACTTCTGCAAACGCTGCTGCTATTTGACGGGTTTATTTTAACCACTGTTTGAGAAATATCGCGTCGAGATTCCTGTTTACAAAATGGCGAATGGCAATATTTGATAAATACTTACTGCGCTCACTAACAAAACTAAGCAAGGCTTCAAAACGAACGATCATTGCGATGCTGTCGTTTACCCCAAATGTCTGACTGACCAAAAGGCAATAAACTTTACCGGATGAGTCACATTGAATAACAAATTGAGCACACAAATATACAAGCTTGTTACAAGTTTGATTGAACTGTCTATGTAAAGCTTATTAGTTTTTCTTGTTCATTATTTTTTGTCTGACATAGAACACCTCGCAGCTACCTAGCAAAATTATATAATTTAAAATATTTATATTTGTTAAAATGAACTCACCTCCATGACGACATACACGTAGGCGGGGCTGTCCATACAGTCGTGCATGGCGACCAAGTTGGTGTGATGGAGGGCAGTGAGTTCGCGAAGGATCTTGATCTCCTTCACCAGGATCTCTGAAGCTTTCTGTATACCTTTCTTCGTCACCACTTTTACAGCTACTGATTGTGACGGATTCTGTAACAAGAAATCTATGGTGAATAATGCATTCTAAAGTGTGGCACTTCATTTAATTTAGTTGTGCATAGTTATTAGTTTATTGGAGCATAATTAACACTTTGCATTACGGTAGGTCAAGAGAAGTACATTCGGCAACAAAAGTACACTGTCAGTACAGTGTCACCCTCCCTAAAGTTCCACTAAGAGATGTTTTGCATGAAAACTTTTGCACAAACAAACATTACACATGGAATGAAAATAATCATTCTTGGCGCTAACGTTAGATTCATATCTGTGACGCTAACTGTATTTATTTAAATCAGAAACTATCATTCTCTCTTATCTAAAACTAGTTCTTCAATTAGTTACATAAAACAGTTTTAAATGTTGTACATTTCAGGAGTTCAACTAAAACATCAACCTCTAATATTATTATGTAAATTCTAAGTATGACGAAATATACCTTGATATTAGTTCTAATTACGAGTTGTTCAGTAAAATGATAGTTAACGCAAATGCAGTGAGCGTTGCATAAGGACGCCGCGTTGCAGGTGGGCGAGTCTCATGCGTGCATCAAGGCCTACATAGATTGTGTCTATGGCAATTAGGCTACTTTAAAAGCGAACGTATCATACAATGTACGTGACCACTTCTACTAATAATTCATTTTAATATACAATGCTGACATTGGGTTGAATATGATGAAAACCAAATATTCTGGCAGAATACATATGAGTCTGTAGGAAAGATTAAATGAAATACGTCGCAAATAATTGGCATTGTATACCTCAACTACTGTGCATAGTAAGCGAGAATCTGGCAAATTATAGTTCTGCCGCAGTACAATTATATAGCGAACATAACTGCATATAAATCGAAGCAAGAAGTAAACGTCATCGCATCATAATTTTGTTACCGATTGTACCAATGCATTTACATATCCCTCCTCATACTGTCTGATCATTCAGATAATAAAATTATCAACTGAGTGTTCTAAATCCAAGCTTCATCTGTGACATAATATATCGCTGGGTGATGATGACGAACTGAATGGACTTAAATCAAATACGAATGGTGTGATATTTCGAAAGACAACGATTTTTTGTACAATATTGACCTTGCCCAGCCTAGGTACAGCACTGAACAGCTGATAGCATGTGATATTATGATTATTGCTAACAAGCAATACAGAAACAAATTTATATTTTGCCATTGTTTCAGTAACATTGTGGAGGCTGAAAACCTAAATGTTAGTCATGCATGATCAGCGACTGAGCGCGGCATGATATTTTAGTGTTTGTTTATTCCACAATCCAGGGGAGTTGAAGTTGGAACGTGCAAGGATTTATTTTAAGCCTTCAGTGCGATTTTATCCAGAGGGTGGTGCGCCGGCGCAGATCTAACATTAGCCCGCCCTACATTCCGTAGGCTCGTGGAGCGATCACAATTTGACCTGATTTCATCACGAGCCCCGTGCGAGATCGCAGTTAGACCAATTCCATCGGAGTTTCATTTTAGGCAACACGCAAGTAAATCGGTTAAGATAATTAGAAGTAGATAGTTTATTGTAGTTTAGTGTAAGATTATAAAATGCAATAAAATAGAGTACTTAAATTACAATTCCCCACGACTTAATGAAGTAGGTATTTACTGCGACGTCTGAAGTGCGGTCATGGTCACCGTTCGTGTTGCACTTCTCACTTGCCAGCGTCATTAGTTTGCCAATGCAATTACGTTGTTACATCATTACATATCATGTCAAGAAAATTATACTAGCTCACCCTAGCGGTTAGTTGAAAAACCTTGGGAAATGAATTGAAAGTGGTGCATGGAAATGGCAATATCGTGCTGACGCAAAAGTTTACATAGCGAGTATTCAAGTTTCAGGCAAGACACACTTAAAATAATGCATTCAGTTCTTTTATGGCGGTTGACATAATCAGTTATGATAAATTGGGTGAAATTATCAGTGAAGCAGGATTTGTGCAAAATACTTTTGTACGGAATGGGCCCAAAAAGACGAGACGGACTGAAACTGGATTCACTTTCTTATCTTATCTTGGAAAGTTCATTTTACAAAAGATAAAGTCACTAACTTATTATCTACTTTGTTGGTCTGCAGGATTTCCCACAGATGTTTCTATTGACAAGATAGTTTCTACTTGCGAATCCAATTCCGCAAATGCGGGACCTACACTTTTTAGGGCTCCATACTTCAAAAGGTAAAAAATGGACCCCTTATAAGATCACTCTCTTGTCCGTCTGTCTGTCCCTGTGTCACCACCGATTTTCTCAGGAACGGGTGGACCTAGCAAGTCGAAATTTATACCAGATACTGAGGTCTATAGTCCCTATTAGGTGTATAAAAATCAAGGTCCTGAGTCAACGCGATCATATGGGCAAATTTAGATTTTCGCGAAAACTTTTAAGTACAAAAATTTACCTTAATTTTCAATTTTTTTTATTTTAGGAATTTTCCCTTTACTTGTGCTGACCTTGCGTTTAGCCAAAATTGACAATTCTAGGTCAACCGGAAGTACCCTAAAGGTTTTGGGTCGGAAACCTTAGTTCCCGTCGACCTAGAATCAAAAATGATACCATTTTTTATGGCGGTATAATGAGTAGGTACGGAACCCTCGGCGCTCGATTTCGACCCGCAGTTGACCTTTTTTTTTATAATAATTATATTAGTACATATAATATTTTCTTTTATAAAAGTTTTCATAGTGAGATAAACAATTGTAAAATTACTTAATTTATGTTAAAATGAGTGTCAATTTGGTTTATAAAGAGTTAAAAAGCTCGAGTGAAGTGTGGAAACATTTTTAAGAGCAAAAAATGGGTTAACCGCGTTAATTGTAAGTTATGTCCTATAATCATAAAAATCTCTGCTCGCTCTACTAAACGGCTTCATCACACCCACTTTTGAACAAAGCATACCATGAATTTGAACGTGGTTGATACGCACAGCGGCAGCAGCAGCGTTGAAAATCCACCGGGAATGTGCACCCCAAGCCAAAGTGGCTCCTTTATTTCTACTGCTTCACGTTTACTTGTCTCCATTTTTTTTTAAATAAAAACTACTTAAATCAAAAACGGAGCAGGATTGGTGAATTGGATTCCCTAGTTTCCACTATCTACTGATTATGATTTTAAAATACAAGCTATTAAATACAGAATGATCAGGAAATATCCTCTTGCCCAGGTGGGCATAGAGGAAGTCATTACAATTTATTGAAATGGTTTTAGATGTCCTGCGAGTGTATGCACGTGCCTAGTGTAACGCCCTTGAGGCAGCGTAGGCTCGGTGCGCATGCTGCGTATCGCATTGTACGGCGATCTATTGTCCGATGCATGGCTAAAACAAAGACGAGAAACCTAACGCGCGAACCGCCACAACATAGAACTAAACCGGTAGGCTCATCCGTGTCGTCAGGAAACAACAGCAGATACAACTAACTAGTTGTTAGCTGGGGAATTAAAACCCTATCCAAAGTATGGTTGTAGATACAAAAATGTATGTACTACCTATACGGGTTTCATAAATAAGTTGAGTGCATTTTTAAGTACCTACACGTGCAAAGGAACCTAGTTAAGCCAGCTGCAAACAGAAACCGGAATAGTCGAGCAGCTGTCTTGAAGCCCAGCGATACGAGAGGTGACGGCAAGATGTCACAGAAAGAAGCTATTAGAGTAAGAGCCTGCGACGTTCTGACCTTCGTCATTTTATGAAAGCTGAAAGTTTCTATGTACCCAATAGGTACTGGTAAGAACGATCCCCCAATATGAAGTTTGGATCAGGGTGGAGATATCAGGTACTAAAGGTGTATAAAATTGCAACTCACTGTCGTTAAAGTATAAAGCTGAGGTTTTATATTTTTCTTTTGCAATGACTTTAGAAATCACGTCATCAATAGTCAGACACTTAGTACGGTGGCAATCCCCTGTCAGACATTGAGTGCTTACGCTATATGCTTTTGTTTCTTTCCATAAATTGCTTCCCAAGAGCTACATAATTTTATTAGTTAAATATGATAAAATACTAAAATTGCTCCCAGCGGCTCCAAACGAAATTGCGTTAGGTCAACAAAACACAAATTGCTAACAGCAGTCACCAATAAAAAGTTACATAAACAGATAACTTTCAGCTTTTTTTAATGATGTCGCAGGCACTGCATTCAGAAAATCTGGACTAAGGGAGCTTGCTGATGGCAAAACGCAATTTAAATTGCGTGGATAGACCGACAACGCCGGTCGGACATCCCGTACACGTATTTTCTGAGAAAATTTCAAGTACAAAACGGTCGAATTGAATCGCATTGCGTTCATATGAACATAATTGCAATTTAAATCGCGTACCAGTGTGACATAAATCGAATCGCGTCGAGCCATCATGGCATCAGGATTGTCGCTAAATCGACTACCTTCATTAATAATATTTTTCTATGCACTTACAAATTTCTTATTATAAGGATCCCGTCTGACTAACTGTTATGAACGCAGAACCCAAACACTAAAGTTTGAAATATAGGACTGATGTTTTCTAACGAATTCCACCCCTACAACAAGAAAGAATCAGTTTTCAAATAACTATAACCTTTGAAAACTAGCCTTATTGGTTATCAGTACTCAGCTTGCATGCAAACAGTTAATAGATCAAAACTTTTCTGAAATGAAAACTTTTAATATTATTGGCAAGCCGTACCGCCAAGAACCTATTTCTCAACATTTTCGCGTAACTTTTACGCTATACTTTACTGTGAAAACGAATGCTGCTTTTCGTTGATTGTAATAAGAATGCATTTTTGGGATTCCCAGGCCTATGGGAGCCTATTATGCTGTTACAAAGCAAAATATTACATCATAACTGTCAGGAGTCAGTGTTCGAATACTTATACAGATTTTTTATAAACTGTACTGTAAAATATTTCGTATGTGAGTCAGTATGCCAATAATTAATACAAATATTTCTATAAATTATATTGTAAAATATTTCCTACGTGAATGACATTAAAGGTGCAAGTAAAGACTCAAAATTTTGTTTGAATGATAAAACACCCTAAATAGGTACAATAGCTTGCTATAGAAAGGAGAAGTGGTGTGGCAAAATGTGAATGGTTGTCAAACTTTCACCATTTATAACCTAATACACATACAGGAAGTATTTTTTATAGATATCTAGTGTCTATGTAATACTGAGTTGGGTCATGAGTTCTACTTTCTAAATCGAATAGTTAGGACTTTACTTTGTGTTGCACTGGTTCTATGGTTTTTTAAAACAAAAGCATTTTGTTACTACAGCTTTTGTTACTTTAGAAAAGTGTTTTTTTTTTGTATGTAGGCTCGCACTTGACCACTATCTCACCTGAGCGTACTTCAGGTAAGCGATGATATGGTCGGCAGTGAAGCACGCTTGGCTTGAAGTAACTTATTCACTCTTGGTCTTGACTTAAAAACCCCTAGGTTATACCTTTCGGGAAACACTGACTCCAGCAGAGAATTCCACTCGTTAGCTGAACGCATTATAAAAGTATTTCCAAAACGTTTAGTGCGTATGGGTGGGACGTTCACCATGTACCGATGACACATCGTCCGTACGTCTTGTAGTCTGATAATGAAAAGGGGTTAGGCGGCATTAGCTAAAGCAACTCGATTGCACACTCCCCGAAATGCATCCGATAAAAAACCGACAACTCGGCGACTATGTTCAAGGCTCTGGAGCTTTGACTCGACCAGTGCCTCAACGCTGATTATCCTCTTGGCCCGTTTTTAGATCGACTCAAGTGCATCAAGCTGGTATTTGGCAGATCCGTCCCAGAGATGAGAACAGTACTGCATGATCGAACTTGCGCTTGATACAACTTAAGCAGCTATTCTGGCGTGAAATACGGTGATGGCGTGGCATTTATTTTCTATTATTGTTTGTGTTTTGGTTATCTCGTGTCTCCTGTGCGGGTCACAAATAAATATTTTTTCTTTCAAATACTGTCGCACCTTCGCAAGGATCCCCAACTTTTTGGCAGCCAGTTGAGCCTTTGCCTCAATGTATTGGCCAAAATCGAGAGTCAACGTCAACGTTACGCCAAAAAGCTCAAGATGGTCCGTTATCGGCACAGTTACATCTCGGATTGATGCGAGTGGGCTCAGCCGGGTGAAATTGGCTCTTTTTAGCAGAGAAAAGACACGCCTGTTTTTTAGCGGCATTAAACTTTACCAGATTGGCATCGCCCCAATCGGAGACTACCTCGCAAGGACAAGTTCAAACGCTCCACCATGGCCTCGAGGAGAGACCGATTTGCGGTCCAATAGCCCGTGCATTGGACAAGTATCTCTCAGCAACAGTGCTGTCGTCTGCATACCCAAAGGTTTTAGCAGTTCTTTTATGTGTAGCAAGAGTAACTTTGTTCAGAGTACCGACCCCTGAGGGACTCCGGCATTAATATCCAATTGGTCCGAAAAGCAGCCGTCAATAACCACTCGAATGGACCGATCTTTCAGGAAGTCTGCAATCCAATCACACAGACTACCGGGCAGACCGAATGAAGGAAGTTTACCAATCTATTAATTATGTATCAAAAGCCTTCGGGATGTTGAGGGAGACGGCAAGCACTTCCTCATGCCTCTCGATGGCCTTATTCCAGATATGAATGGCATACGCTAGAAGATCCTCAGTAGACCGATTTCGGCGGAAGCCGTATTGGCGGTCACTAAGGATGTCGTTAGACTCTAGGTATGGCAGGAGAGAGCATATTATTAAGTACACGTTCCATAGTCTTACCGAGTATGGTTGTTACAGAGATGGGTCTGTAGTGGGACCGGGTCACGTCGACTGCCCTTCTTGGGCACGGGCTGTACGTTGGCTTGCTTCCAAGCATTCGGCACTTTACCAGTCTCATACGAAATGCGAAATAAGCGTGTCATGATCGGAGACAATTCAGGCGCACAGGTTCTAAGAGCAATTGCTGGTACATCGTCGGGGCCGCTAGGGTTATTCACGTTGAAATTGCGCAGCACTCTACGAACGTCCTTTTGATGGATGCAAATGTCCGGCATACTCGTTTCGCATCCATCAGGATATAGAGAGGGGCGCGCGCTACCAGGATTCAGACACGAAGATTCCGCGAGAAGAGAGGTAAACAAACTTGCATTCTCCTCAGCGGAGTGGGCCAGCGAACCGTCGTGCTTCAGCAGAGGTGGTAGTGAGAGACGGCAGAAGTTCGATTCAACCGATTTAGCCAGGGATCAAAACGCTTGACTACCTGCTGGGTAGGAAGCAAGTTTGATCCCTATTTGGCTGATGAGTTCGAACCGAGCCCTTCGCAACACCTTCTTACAGGACTTGGCAGCCCTGTTGTAGGCTTTCTTCCTCTGACCCACATCAATCGCCTTGCGCGTTCGAGCGTTGACCCAGGCATGATACGCCTCATGTTTAAGCGCGTCGGCGCGATTACACTCGGCGCCAAACCAAGATCGGTCTGGCTAACTATTGTTACATCAGAGAACGGAATGTAGTTCTCCAGACCCTGCCGCAACACATCCGTCACGGCGTCCGCGCAAAACGTGGGATCAACCGACGAAAAGCAATTAGGCTGCCAAGAATATCATGCGAAGAAACATCGCATCTCATTCCAATCTGCTGACTTGTATCGCCAAACCTGTTGGGTGCCTCTTGAGCTGGGATCGGGCGGAGCGTAGACAGATACAGACTTCACCAGAGAGTGGTCGGAACTATATACCCAAAGGTGGAGATATCGACACCGAATAACGGCCAGAATCTGTTGTCACTAGAAGGTCCAAGCAATTGGCTGTGTGGGAATTAACATCCGACATCCTCGTTGCTCCCTGGACCAGCTGAGGGAGATTTATCGGTAGCTCAAGCTTTCACGTTATGTGAGGATTTTATTAGCAGAATATTGTAATATTATTATGTCATAGCATAGATTGCATCAAACCAAGTACATCTAAGAAAATATCTATATGCAAGGGAGATATTTTAAACCAGGTACTCTAAATAAGTACTACTATAGATAGACAACATTGGCTTCTGTTATTTAATAGGAGATTTACAGATCAAAGAAAATAGTTGCTGATCAGAAATTGTTTTTATAAGTTCAATATCTATCCATCCATCCATTTGAATCCCGTTTACAATGCATATTAGATATCATTATTTTTATTGAAAACATTATTAAATATGTGAAGAAATCTAAACACAACAACAAATACAAGTTGTACATTAATTTTTAAACTTGTATTTGATAACATAACATCCTTTTATGTTTGTCTTGAGATTATAAATGGCCCAAAAAAGACTGCTGAATCATTATAGGCCCACTTGCATCACGTCACAAGTCACAAAATGCATTTAAAGCTAATTAACTTTCTATTTCTATCAATGATTTTGAAGATGTTTAATGTTACCTTTAGTGATTTTTGTTGCAAGAATCACTTAACCTTCCATGTGTTTAAGACTTGGATCCACGCAAGACACAATGGCTTTTCTATTGTTTCGGTAATTACAGGCACACAAACAGTTAATTTTGTAAAGCTTGTGATGGCAAATTACATGACCAAATTTTTAATAAACATCATGTTATTGCAGAATGGGTTGGTACCAGGTTCACCATTAAATAATTATTAGCTGTCTAGTAAGTACCTTGTACTATTAAGTAAGTAGTTTACAGTCCTCATAATGTTTGACAAACATTCTTAATATAGGTACTGAATCAACACTATCTTATCAGTTGCAAAATTAGGGCAAAGCAGTTTGCATTGATTTAGTATGCTCAAGTATAACAAATGTTTAGATTAAATGAAATTTAATAGTTTATTACAAGTCAGTTAAAATGCAATTACAACCATAACAAATAATTATACAATGTACCACCACCACATAATATTATGTGTCATAAATAGTTTAGGTAATATTACTTTGATGTTACTAAATAATAATAATACCAGCATGTTACTGCCGCAATGCATGGCACAGGCCTCTTCTCATACAGAGTATAGTTAAGTTATTGTCCAATTAAAAGTAAGATATTGAGAACAAAAAAATTTGCATTTTTTATGTTTATTCAAATCTATGGGAGTTCTTTGTTGCAAGACTTAAAGGTTAATCATTTTTCTAATCTCCTTGGCAAAATGAGTGTCAAATATTTGGACTCAAATCAATCAAATAAAGACACGGATGTCAATTTACAAAGTAGACAGACGTAAAGATAATAATGTTTACAAGTTTTCTAGGTTATTTATTATCAGCTGATAATTTTCATGCTATTCCTCCAAACAAAATATTATTATTTGTTAGCATTATAATTATTTGCATCAATATTGGTTTACTGCGCTCAAAAATTGCAATATTGTGTACGAATTGCGAAATTACTGCTGAATTTAGAACATATATATCACGAAATGCCACCACCCACGATCGAAACAAATCAATACAATTTACAAAGAACAAGAGAAATATTTTGTTTCGCAACCAGGATTCTGTTGTTTTCAAGATTTAATCAGATTAGTTGTAAAGGCAAGTTAGAACAAAAGCGCGTCATGGAAGTTGAGATCATACACATACCTTTCTCTTCCTTCCTTTGTATACCATAGCGAAGGCTCCGTGCCCTATAATGTCTTGTTTGGTGAATTCATATTCACCAACTTGGATGACTTCCATTTTCACGAGTTTTCCCTTGACCACAGACATGATTCTTAAGAGTTTGTATTTATTTACAGTCTCATACAATAAAAAGATCAATAACTTTTGAGGATATAGAATTTCGGAACTTGACTGAGCGCTACATTATGATCACAACTAGCTGCTAATCACTTCCATGTTCCCATTAAAAGTAATAATTTCACTTTGTATTACACTAACGTATCATCATTATTGTTATACCAAAACACAACACACAACGAATGCAAAATGAGTAAAGTGATTTTATTTTGTGTTGTTTTGCGAAGTAGAATACGATGTTGCCCATAATGTAAATAAAAAAAACTACCACGAAAAATAATGTTCTGTTCCATGAAGCAAATTGAAATTAGGTAAAAAAAAAATGATTTTTTAAAGTTAATTTATTTAAAACCAAACAATGTACTGGTTTTGAACTTTGTGTGATCATCTGTAATATTTAGAAAGTGAATGATTCGAAGATTCAGGAATTAAACAACATGTACATGTGTTAAAAGTTGATTGGTAGAAAATGCCTAAGGCATTAAGTCCGCCTCTATACGTTAATATGCTTAAAGTATTAAATAATAATAATGTGCGGTGAGGAACTACGTTCCTGCCTACGTTTATTCAATTCTGAATGTAATTTAATATGGATATTTTGATTGTTAGCTATTGAATGTAATTGGAAAACGATTTATTTAACGGGAGTATACCCTGACCATCAGACAAAAGCCACATTTAATTATCACATTATGTAAACAAGTATGGCAGCTTGCGTTTGACGATACGAACCGAACGTCTCGAGATGGGGCATAACGCATTTTCGTTACGTGACGGTTTCTACCAGGCAACTCCTACTGCAAGCCTGGTTAAGGAACTTCATTTAAAAAAATTAGAACGTTCATAATTTTGTTTTGTGTAGTGTGTGTGTTGTGGACCAAGCGATTAATACGGCATTATTCATAATGGGCGGGACCAGTTTGAAAAATGCCCAATATGAGTAAGCAATAAGATAAAAACTATTGAAATAATTAAATTGACCGGGCTTTCTGAATGATGCCCATTATTTACTGGGCCGGGTATTAAAAATATGTTTTATTTTATTATTTTAATGTTGTTATTGGTTTTAAAATAGAATAGGTAAGTACGAATACTATTTAAGCAAAAGATTCGCTCTTATTTCTGTCATCAGGGTCTAAACTAACCTAACATGAAGTAACCAAACCTATTCGAGTCGGGGTTTCCTAAGCTCCCGAGCTCGCTTCGCTCGCTCATTGACTAACTCATTGACCATAATTATCGAAGTACCCAACCGTTACGTAGCAATATTCATTATGACCAGACAATGTGATAAATATAGGAGTTTAAATCAGTATTCATAACATTCACCGATTTGACTTGAGTAGATTCTTACTGCCTGGGCATTATACATAGTGCTCTGATTAATCACTTAGTCCATGACATAATGTAAATCACGCTGTATTTGATGTTCTGCCGGTGTTTCAGATCTTTTCCAGCACTAAATAATGGGAACTATATTTTTTGTCACCAAAATTTATATTTGTCATCAAGTTGTATCACCTAATAAATAGATCTATCGCCACGAAATATTTTCGTTCTCAGATAAACAAAGAGTGTTCCCAGGTATGAATTACCAAATTATTGTTAATATAATGTGTAAAATATGAGATGGATTACCAATAAAATTGTAGTGCATTACATGAATATAAACTTCGTTCTTATAACAATAGTTTTATTACTTAAATAATAGCTTGGTGCTCAGAATGGTAGATCTGTCACCAAATAAATCGATTATCGATCCCTGACTGCGACTCCTTTTTATTTGTTACATTTTATTTCGTTCAGTTATTAAAATAATAGTATTCGTTACTAATTTAATACATCAATTTATAATTTTAATGAAAATGTCAACATTAAAATAACAAATTATGGTCAATGAATCGGTCCAAGAGCGAGCGAAGCGAGCTCGGGAGCTTAGGGCACCCCGTCTCGGACAGGTTAGGTTCGAAGGAGATGACGGAAGCTGTAGTGAGCGAGCAAAGCGAGCGAACTCAGCTCCCGTCATCTCCTTCGTGTTAGGTTACTTTAGACCCTGCATTCAGAAATAGGAGCCTCGCACAGCGGGGCTCCGTCGACTCTGTTGCATATACACCAATCTAACTTTATGAAATTTTCTAGTGACCTAATATATGATTTATTGGTGATCTCTTTAAATTAGTTTGCTTAAATACTATTAGGACAAACCTATTATAATACATACAAAACCATTTATTTGGTACTTGACCCCATATCTCCATGATTTTCGGTAATTTATTGTGGAATTGATTTTATATTGTTTGGTGACTACATTTTGGTGACAAATCTACTATTTTGAGGGCAAACCCTATTATTTAAGAAACACAAAATGAATTAAATTGGTGACAGCTTAAATCATACCCCTAAATAATTCAGATCAATTTTGTCAGCTGGCAATTGATGAGCGTTATTTGGTTAAAATTGCAACCAATAACGCCCATTGTAAAAACTTTCTGCAAAATTCGTACATTCTAGCGCCCACCATGGTGAGAACACATTTTCTATTTTTCTTGGATGAATACATAATTATTATGGGCATCCTTCCAAATCGAAAGTATGAAGCGTGAAGCTCTTTTAGAGCAATGTTGCTTGATTAAATATTGAAATCCTACCATTTAATTAAAGAGAGCGAGTAATAGATTATCTGTACCTCAAGCAAAAATAAAACCGTTTCTACACAGTCGGAACCACGGAACAACCGCTTGACTAAGGTGTGCTTGGTTGAGTCAACCAACTGGCGCTTTTGTTCTAAACGGTGGGTGATTGATACAACCTAAGTTATCTTTTTATTCGCGGGCAGCTTTGATCAATTATTAATCGAAGTCGGGCAGTCATACACGCAAGATAATATGGCGTCTAATAGTCTTTCAAAATATCAGAAAGTTGGAGTGGCTATACCTTTTCTATGTGCCAGCGCACATAAAGATAAATAAAATGTACGCTGACTCAACATTCTCTATTCGCACTTGATCGCAAGCAAGGGCATACCTCGCAACCAAGATTGTTGGAAGGTCAGCTCAATTTGATTGACCAACTACCGTCTACACAATCTTTCTCTCTTTTCTGGTCGGGGCACCAACCAAAAAGACATTCAATTGTTTGTTATAAGAGTACAGCTAGGTAGATCAGTGGCGGACTAAGCCTGTCGCCCGGGGCGGAAAAATTAAGGACCCCGGTCTCAGAAGTAGATGAAATTTCGTAAATAAATAATGCGAATGCAAGTAAATATTATGTCCGTGACATACGTATATTTAGTAAATAATTACTACTCAATTGGTACCAATTATTTAGTACTCGAACAACAAAATTGGTACCTTGGTATTTTCGAGAAAATCGACTTTGAAGGGGTCACGCTCGCTTCCTTCAGCTGGACCACGATGAGCACCAAAAAAGGGGCATGCTACAGCTATTCTAAGTATACAAATAATTACTAACCTTATGTTTGATTTATTTCGTAAAAAAACAGAGCAGAAACATTTGTATTTACCGAGAAATCAATGATGATAACTTTCGCGCTCTCGTTCACCAGGACGACGACTTTGAAGCCTCTAATATACGTTTTCGAACTATGCAGAAAAGGGTGAATGCAGGCAACAAGAATTAGGAAAGGAAGCGCAAAACGAAAATTGTAATGTGTCTCAGGTTATTTCATACAGAAATAGCAATACCTACTTAATTACCTACTTTGTCGATGCATTATATAAGAAGGTAAAGGACGATTTATGGAAAATTTTAGGAATTCGGTTAAGTCAGATTTACCTCCTTCTAAACTGAATAAAGGACCAGTGATGGACTAAGCACGGGTATAGCAGAACCTAGCAGAACAAAGCAGGCGGGCGAGCACGGCCTACTGTGACAGGCTCGAGTCACACATTTTTATCACAGCTTGGGAGTAAAAACCGTGACTCAAGCCTATCACAAAGGCCGTGCTCGCCCGACAGGGGCATCCCCGTAAGGTGCCTTGAAAATATTTGCTCCTCACCTCGTAAAGGTTAGGTTAAGTTAGCTTGGGTTCGTTTATTGATTCATGTGACACCAGTCTTATAAAGGTTTTCCAATTGAATTGTCGATTAATGTAGAAAACATTGAGAATGAAAAGAACGTAGGATGCAAGGGTAAATGACGGGAGCTCGAATTATTTAGCAAACCACCTCGACCAATGCAAAAAATATTCAGGATACAAAAGCGAGGCATAATGAGTTCGAAAATGGTGGCTGCTTTCGTTTTTATTTTGCATACGTAGGAAGGTAGGAGGCGCCCCACTCCAATCTGCACGATGCTTGTTGAACACATTTTGGCCTTGTTTGGGATATGAAAACGAACCGACGCTGCTTTAATCCGCCAGTGTGAAGGATTCATTCAGGAACCCAGTATATAATAGTAATACCAGTATATAATAATAATATAATAGTAATCAGGAACAGGATTATTACTTACTTTGTCGACCTGTTTAGAAAAGTTTAAGAGAACCTAGGCTGTAGGTACGACCGGACTAAGCGAGATTAAAAAGTTGATGCCAGCAACGTACCTATCTAAGTCTTGTATCACAGAGGTAACTTAACCAAAAAATTTAAGTGAGTAGGTACCTCCTTAGAGTATAATATGTTCTGTGGTAGGTACCTACTGTTTGGATTTTTAACAGATTTCAAAAAGGAGGAGGTTATCAATTCGACTGTTTTTTTTTAGATTGGTAGGTATGTCACCTCTAAAACTTTTTACTTGGTGAACCGATTTTGATGATTCTTTTTTTTATTTGAAAGCTGGTGCTTTTCATGTGGTCCTATTTAAATTTGGTGAAGATCTGTTAAAGAACTTCGGAGATATACAACAGCAAATCTCTCGGGATTGCTGCAATTGTCTGTTCATTGTTTACGCCATTTCATAACATAATATCACGCCGGTACGCTTTAAAGGGGTAGGCAGATGTGTACAGTTCACCATGGTACACTCTTATCTCACCAGTTACTTATGTTCAAGTTTTATGTTATTCGGGTAAACCTTACAAGAGCCCTGCCGCATTACCGTGAAAAATTAAAATCTTATTTACTTACAAAAAATACAACCAACTTCCAAAAATAAAAGTCGTTTGTATTTTTGTAAAATAGATTTTTTGAAACTCTGTGTAGGTACTTACTTGCCATAAGGGCTTTTAGAAGCAAGGGGCGCTTAATTTGCCCAAACAAATTTTAATTCTTACTGATCGATCTTGCACTAATCCAACGTCGGCGCCATACCAGAAAAGAAGGCGCTTCAATGGTCCAAAGTTAAAGGAAATCGTAATTAGCGGGGCGCCTTTGGGGAACAGTTCAATGCGTCGCCCACGCACTAAGACCAGCAGGCTTATAACGTAAGAAACAGCAGTCATAGCGCGATCAAACGATTTATGTCATAAAAGTCGGCATTACCTGCAGTGTAGGTATATAAAATCGTTTCCTGATCACAAGCTTTTTGTCAAATGCAATTATTTCTAAAAAAAAACAGCCAAAATCTCTTAAAACTTAATTATTGCGCAAGAATCGCTATCGTTTTGCTTTTGCAAGTTATGTAATAAGCCCGCAGGTCATTTCTGGTCTAGGGCCCCAAACGTTTCCGCAGTCGGTAGATTTCGGCTAAATAGAATATTTAAAGCATATAGGTACACATTGAAAGCAGGAAGCCTGTGCCTATCTACCAGCGTGGACCATTCCGATAAAAGCTGATAGATCGCCCCTAAAGATATACAGCAGCAGAACTAACTTTTATTTATACCATTGTATTTTAGATTATAACTTATATCTTTTTTTCTTCGTACTTATCTTTGGGTTGTCCCTTAGCCTTGCTTAGAATTAGATTAACTTATCGAAATTTTGTGCATAATAATCCTTGCCTATAATCTATGCTGCACCAGTGAAGATTTTCTACATGATTAATGAGTTATAAATAATATTTATCAGCGCCACCTAGCTAGCTAGTTGATAACCAATGATGAAATACAAAATTACAACAATCATTCCACATCTTTATTCAAATTATGTAGGTCATAAAATAAATAAGAAAATTATGATACTGCTTTAATTCTTAACATTAAAAGTGACAAAAGTTAGTGATAGAATTTTAGTCAATTATGATAGAGGTAGTTGTTTAGCACTGAGAAATTTTAATTGACTATTTAATAAAATAGTTAAAAAATAAAGCAATATCAATTAATTCACTAAAGTTGTGAAAGACTATCTTTTTTGATCTCCCAAGTCTTCAATACTATCTTCATCAATCTGGAAAAAAGGAAGTCAATTAGGATATGAATGTCATCATATGCATCATTAAAATGAACACAATTTTGTAACGGGTTAAGGGTGTATGTAGGGTTTATTCTGTTACCAATTTAAATGTTTGTGAAAAGACCTCTGAAATGTCCAAGCACACACTAGTAGAAAGGCAATTGTCAAAACTTCCACATGTAACAAACATATAATCCCCGGCACGTAAGTTGGCAAGAGTCTTTCCTTTTCTGTCGAAATCTTTGGTAGTGAAGCGGGGCGCGGGGAACGTTTAGGACCGTTCCGAGCACGCGATTGGTTGGTCAATTGACACAACGATCAACTGAGCAACTGACAGTTCACGGAATATGCGCGAAATTACACACACTACACCAAAACTTTGCCAACTTACATGCCGGGCACTCACTATATCAGCTAGTAAGTGTAAGCTTAGAAATTAACACACCGTGACAATTCTGACTAGCTATGATAACCGAAATTCATGCTAGCAAAAAAATTTGATCATCTCTACTATAAGTAGTGGCAACAGTAGTTGCTGCCATAGCAATTCCATGCTCTGTCTCATGTTTTTCACATTTAGTATGTAGACTACTATATACTAATTGTGAAATAATTAAACCTATATTTTCAATTTACTTTCCAACCTACATAGGTGTCTTTATTTACTATTAAGAATATGCAATTTAATTTAAACTGCTAAATGTTTTTCGATGAAACTATAAACAATAAAAGATATACTATGACAAGAATTAGGACATAGGATACTTATCATATTGGTAGAAAGTTCCCTTGGGATAAAAAAGTGCTATTCATATAGGTGAAGCCTTGGACAGAAGCTAGTTACAGTAATGTTAGTAATATTTTATCAAAAAAATAACCATGGGTTACCTCAGGCCATTTTTCAGGAATAATATCAAAAAGATCATCTTTCACATCTCCCTGAATTACAATCTCATCATCACCAGTAACAGAAGAGCCGCAAGCGAACTTTGTGCCAAAGAATTTTGCTGCCACCTTTAAATCAATATCTGAAAAAAAAACCATCTTCTAGTTAAAATGCCACGCTCTAATAGATGTTGTGTTTCTAAGGTAGGTATAGCATCACTGGTTCTTTTTACTTTAGCTAACAAGATAAGGAAAGGTTGCAAATGTACCTACATAATATGAAAATATAGCAAAAAACAGTATAATACATAAAATTAAGAACTTTGAAGAAATCTTAAATATTTACCAAAAGTGCTCAGTCCAGATACTACAGTGACAGATTTCTTCTTGCCGCGAGGAGCCCTAGACACTTGCACTAGCTTGGGAACATCTTCCTTTTTCTTTGACTTCAACATGCCCTTGCCACCACGCTTCTGGCGCTTCTTTTCTTCTTCACCGCCTGCATTCTCTTCTTCATCTGGAATGAGAGTAAAAAAATGGTGAATAAAATATTGTGTTTTTTCTTTAACTACCTTCCATTATCCGTTTTGCCAATTTCGATAGACTTGTACACGAATAAACAATAGTTTTAATATACCTGATTGTTAAGTAAATAGAAAAATTAATTATAATTCCATTGATAAACTTAACCTAGCTATGCCAAGATTCTCACAAAAGAACTTACCGATTTTCACTTTCTCAAATTCTGTTGGCAGATTTTTTTCAAGCCATTGTTTGCATTTATCATATTCAGGATAATATTCACAATATTCTATCGGCATAGAACAATTACCACAATACAGAACCTTTAGTGGATAGGTTACACCTTGTCGCGGACCCATAGAAAGGTCTCTGTCACCCATTTTGAATTTCTATTTAATTACAAAAAATACTATGGCATGCTCTATTCTAATGGACTCAACTTTACACTTATTAAAATGCTTTTAAAAAAAATGTTTAATTTTTCATTAGCAGCAACGAATTCCTAAAATCGCTATTATTTGTCAATTTTGACAATCCGTTGATTTGACCATAGATGGACTACCACAGACTACTTATTTATTCTGAGAGGCGACCAGAATACTTTTAAGTCGGAACCACACTTAAGTGTCGTGGCGTGGCGTGGCGCGGGATCCACCAATCAAACGACTCTGTTCCAGCCTACGTCATAACGCAACGAGTTTTGTAGCCAATCAACTGCGTCAGAAGGCGCCACGACACGCCACGCCACGTAAGTGTGGTTCCGTCTTAATTATGACAAGATTTTTGACTTTCAGAATCAGAGTCAAAACTGCAAACTTTTTTAATACATTAATTTCTGGTCTTTTCAGACAAGTAGCCTCCATTTGTCTTGGAAAATTTTGCCCAGATTACGATAGCATTCATACAAAAAAAACCGGCCAAGTACGTGTCAGGCCACGCGCTTTTATAGGATTCCTAGTAGCACAATAAAGCGGACTAAGAAGAGGCATTTTTATTGTGTTGTTTCATGAACATTTAAACGGTTTCGGCGGCTCATAGCGTCTTAAAGCCACATATCTCACCACCATATACCACAGGCCCACATAGGACGATTGTGTAACAGAATAATGAGTTGTGAAATCCAACGTTACAAGTGAAGTTAGAAAAATTGTTATCTATTTGGGTTTAGGGTAGCTTCAAGCTTTCACAAACTCGTGCTTTGTATCGAGCAACACGCCTTACTTTGCTCGCTCATTCGCTTGCTTGCTTGGTTTGGCTTTGTAGACGCAGGCCTACCTTACCTTACTCCTTCTGAGAGGGCAAGGTGGCGTGGTCTTGAGGGAGAGCGCTACGGTCGTGTAAATCCTCAAGGCAAATGGGTGATGTTCCTTCCAGAAGTTGGCACCCCGTTATTGGTCTCATTCCATATGAATTAGACGTAACAGAAATCACCGTATGTAGCCACATAATACAGGGATGGCGAGGTCATACCCCTGGGAGTCCACCATCGAACAAGATCATATGATGGATAGCAATAATCTGCCGCGTCTTCGTGCCGTGCGCGGGAATCCGGGATCCTGGGGGCTGAGCCGATTAGCGTAGGCGGTTTAACGTCTCTGAGGCATCACTCAACTTTGGCCCGGATTTCTCCATATCCCGTGTAAGGAGAAATCCGGGCCAAAGTTGAGTAGGTAGTAGGCCTTAGCCAGCTACGGTTAATCGGCTGCGGGGTCCAGTCAGACGGCCTCCAGGCGAGTTCACTCCCATTGGGGATTTGCTGACGGCGGTGCTTGCTCGCATCGCTAGTGGTAGCGGTGTGAATTAGAGGGGGGGGGGGCATATCCCTCGTCTAATCCCTGGTGCTCCCGTAGCATCGCCACTTGAGCACTCCATGGCGGGCTGGGGTAGTTGAGGGATGAAAAATTTTCTCGGTATCTTTTATAACTTTAACTATCTTTGATAACCAAAATAAGACATAGCGGGATCGGTGAAAGCTGGGACTGCACTCCAAAAGGCGGGACCGGCGAAAGCTGGGACTGCACACCAGACGGCGGGACCGGCGCAAGCCAGGACTGCATCACCTCTAGCAGGACCGACCAGAGGCAGGACTGCAGCGGGATTGTCTCGAGGTGGGGCTGTGGCGAGCCCATCAGAAGACGGCACTGCTGCATGACCACCGCTGGGCGGAACTGCAACCAAGCCCACCGGGCATAACGGTACTGCAAAAGCTGGCGCGACACGGGAATCTTACGTTAGAGATCGATCGACTTCGGCCTTGCGGCCCCGGACGCGACCGGCAAAGGCAGCAACTCTTCGTCTCCCGACGGCTGGCATGAATCAGGCTGGCGCCCAGTTGGACAATCTGGGGCCCAAAGAAAAAAGCGCCTAAAGCTGAGACAGCAGGCGGCTCGCTTAGGTACTCCTACAGGAGGACAATCAAAGAGGCCGCGTGCTGTTCTCAGCGGTGACGGCGGGGCCATGGCGGCCAAGAGGATGAAAACCCAAAGGCAATCGTCCTCGACCGGATCCTTAAGGGATGCGGTGGCGGCTGTGAAACTCGCCGTCGTCGTCACAGTCAAGTACCAAGGTGGAGGATATGGTGCCGAGTGGTAATATTTCACAGTATTACAGGATCAAAACAACAAGGGTAAGGCAAAGACCATGACTAGCCCTTAAATTAATTTAACATATTATTAGGAATGAAGGCCATAATATGACCCAGATACAGTTTCAATACAACCATTAGCAATAATCAAGTTGTAATATTAAATAACTTCGTGAAGCTTGTGTAGTCGATCTTTCTTAAAATATAACAATTCAGGAAAACAATATCACTATCACAACATAATATCTGGCCTGTACTGGCTTGTAGTTCACAACAAAGTAAATCAACTTACGAATTACCACTATTTTTAACCGACTTACCAAAAAGGAGGAGGTTCTGTGTTCGAATTCTTGTATGGTTCTTTTTTTTTTTCACCTATGTCTCCGTCAATTGTGGACCGATTTTGAAAATTGTTTTTTTGTCTGAAAGAGTATGTTTCGAAATTGGTTCCATTTTAATTTGGTGAAGATTTGATGAAGAACACCGAAGATATACAACAGAACTCTTCAATAAATAACGGGAAATCTCTCGGGATTGCTGCAATCGCTTGTCTGTTTATTGTTTATACCATTTCATAACATAACATCACGCCAGTACGCTCTTGAGGGGTACGCAGATCTCTCATTTCACCCTTTATGTTCAAGTTTCATGATATTCAGCTAAGCTATTCTGACGTTAAGTAACTTACTAAACAACTTGCATAAAAGGTGAAAAATAAAAAACATTTTTACAAAAAAATACTATCGACTTCTAAATAAGAAAACTACAAAGAGAAAAATAACTTTATTTTTGGAAGTCGGTGTCCGTAACGCAATAAAAATGGTACCTACGAAAGATACCGACTTCCAAAAATGAAGTTATTTTTCATTTTGTTTTCTTATTTGGAAGTCGGTAGTATTTTTTTGTAAAAAAAGTTTTTTTTTTATGTTGTAATGTGTCGACCTGTTTTAATACGTCAAATGCTAGAAAATGGTCCGGTATCGCCACCATTTTCCACACTGCTATAAATTATCTCACAATTAGGTCAATAATCAATTCTTTTGTAATAAAACCATTTTAAAACGTATCAAGACAATTAAGGAATTTAATATCGCCTATTTAGTCATTCTTAATGTGACTTAAATGTAAATTTAGAGTAATTTCCTATAAACACAACAATATTTATTTAGGTGGGTACTCTTATTGTAGATAATTAACAACACAATAATACGACTTAATTAAGCACTAATTAAGCACTTACCGACATTTGTCGGTCAGTGCTTAATAAATATGACAGTTTGTACAATGTAGAAAACCATTGTTTTTTAAAGAGTGAAAATTCTTGATTTAATGACGTCACACGTACGTACTTTCAATTCTGACAAGCTCATAATTGAGAAACTGGAAGAAGCGCCGGATCCTCTGCCTGTCTTCACGGTTGCTCCCGGAGTTGTCGCAGGTGCAGTGCATGTATCCTGCGACAACTCTCAAGCAGCTTGCTGGTTTCGAGGTGCCATCCCCAACGTGGAACTTGGCTCCCTGAAGCTCAAGTTCGTCAACTCAGGACCTCCCAAAGCCAGTCAAAATGGCTTGGAAGAGTCGCAACATGGCGCTGCAAGACTCTGCCCGCGCCATTCGATTGCTCCAGCGGCTTAACCCTGCCTTGAGGACGGACGACTGGAAGGTCGTGAATGCTTTCACTGAGATCCGTCGTATCGGGGTGACTGCTGGGGCCATCAAGGTCACGGGCTACCTCTCTTCCAGGAGGAATTGTACGATATTCGTTCAAGCTCCTGGAAGAAGAAAAGGGAGAGGTACCCACTGTGGAAGCAGGAGCGGAAGCCTCCGAAGATGGACCACCACTACGTGAGGAGGCCATCGACGAAATCTCTGCTCACGACGCAGCGCAGCAGATTGAGATCCAGACCAGGGCGTCATAAGCAGACCTACGATACCCTGGCGATTAAGTCGCCAACTACTCTCGAGGAGAGCCAGGCGATGGAGGAGGGGCCTTTAAACTAAGGCCCTCCTATATCAACACAGGCCCATCAAAATCATCCAAGATGGAGGGACTAAAGTGTGTACAAACTAATTTGCATCATTGCAGAGCCGCTACTGCCCTTCGGATCTGGCTCGGCAACTGAAGCTTAACACATACGACGTTGCCTTGATACAGAAAATTGGCATGTATCGGACGAAATCTCTCTGTCTGACCACAATTATATATGCTTCAGGTTTAGGACGGCGGGGGAAGCCGAAACTAGACGAAGGAGAAACCCAAGGCGTACAAATTCGGACTCTTACAGGAGGGACCTCAAAGTAAATTTAGGGAGCCCTAAAGGTATGCGCAATTCCATCCATACTGGATATAGAATTTGAAGCTGACAGAATCAAGGCGGGCACTATAGGTGCATGGGCAGATAATTGCCCAGCGAAAAAGACTTTTTGTAAAAAGGAACCATGGTGGATTCCAACTAGTTAAAATACGCCAGGAAACACGACAGGCCTTTGATGATGCAAAGGCCAGGAAAGATTTTTCTGGCTATTCTAACATGCTGACGAGGTATAACAAAGCGGTACGCAAGGCCAAAAGAACTATTTGGCTGAATCATTGCACCTTCATCGAAGCTCTGCCAAATGGAATGAGGTTGTGCAAAGCAATGTCCATCAGGGTTACCAACTCCTAAAAATAAATAGCTTATATAATAATATTGATCTTAGATCACGATGAAATACTCCTAAATAGCCCTAAATGCAATATTGAAAATGAAAAGCCTCAAATTCAAAAAGGGTATTGTTAAAATGAGTATCTCGTTTTACTAAGGTAAATAAAATATTACTTAGTTTTAATTACTTTTTATAGAACTTATTATAACGAATTAAAGATCATATAAAACAAAGTCGTGTTAATTACACCACTTATAACTCGAGAACGGCTGGACCAATTTTTATGATTTTTGTGTTTTTGGATTTATCTTCGTCCCGAATATGATAATAAGTAATAAAACATCGAAAAAATTAACGACAAAAAAACATTTTCCCATACATTTTGCGAACACATCGCCATTTCTGATACATGATGGAAACAAAGCACACACAAAAATGAGCAATGGCGTTGTATGCTGGTTCCAGTATTGCCAGAAGATGGCATCGTCGATTTTTCTGAAATTCATCCTATAATTCTAACCCCAAACCGGTTTCATTAGAAAGGCAATACGAAGATGGTTTAAGATCAAAAAAAATATTTGCGCCGCCAGCGTTCACATCCCCATTGAATCCTTGATCCGCCCCTGTACCACAGAATAAATAATAATACAAGTACCTACTTATATAAAAGGGAAAAAAAATATTATATAGGTACTTTAATGTACACGACTTAAATAATTACAGGATAAACAGGACAGGCAGGTCGGTGGGATTAGTTCTACAATAAAAGGTAAACAAAGATAAAGTATCAACTTACTGTTTAATTTCAATAATATCGATACAAAATTCATATTACATTAAACGCTTTGGTATGCCTAGACAGACAGTGATAGTAGTGTTTTGTGTTTTTTTTATTCAACTGGTAGGTAGATACAATTCTGTTAATAATTCTTTAACAAAGTTTTCCTTAATACAAAAATTAATAATTGCCTTAATAGGTGTTTGTCGTTGTGATTGTAAGTCTACAGAAATTTGTTATTGGTACATTTAGTTACGTTGCATTTAATTTCATCTTTTTATTTTTATAGTGTGCATCATCTGTGTAAATTGCAGTAGGTTTTTTATCTTTTTGGTGTTGGGGCCTATTACTTGAAAAAAACCTAATATTTATTAACATTGTTACAGATCTTATTATCTTTTTGTGCAATTAATCGTTAGTGCGAGTACACACAGAGATCCGTTTTCAGGTCCGTTTTATCATATACCTACATTTTTATTCGGCGCTGACATATGTAGTTGTATAAGCGAGTTCACAAACATGGCAGTATTCCAGATCCAGGAAAAACCGATCCGACAAAATATACAGCACTCCGTTTTACAGGTCCGCTTTATTGTGTACGTTTTTATTCGGCAATGGCGTAGGTAGTTGTATGAGCGAGTTGAAATCCGTATTGTTTGAAAGTTAAGTGAAAGTTAATTGGTACACTGACTTTATGTGTTATAAACATTACCCCCACTAGCGACGAATCCGTTAAAACAGAACTGTAAAACGGATACGTAAAAAACGAAACTGGATATACGGATGTTCTTTGTGAACTTACCTTCATACACAATTCTCTAAGGTATTTTGCAGCAAACTGATAAAATTTTCACCCATTGTTGTAAACGCCGCGAGTTTATTTTAAATGTTAAAACACATGACATTTTTTCACCTAAGGAACAGAGAAAGAACTTCACAAATTATTTCGTACTAACGAGATTTATAATAAACTCACGGTGTTTACAATAATCGCCGGTAGCCGGACCCATCTATACTCCATTTGTTTAGGTAGTTAACTAAATGTAAACAATCTTAACATGTCTTTTATCTAAAAAAATGTCTAAAAATTGAATCTAAAAATGTTTACAATTAGGTATTTACTTAAACCGATGTTAGGTAAGTAACTAAATTTAAATAATGTTTGTTGGTCTTATCTAGTAGGTAAATTGGAAATATTATTATATGAAGTTGTTTCTTAAAAGAGCAGCTCTTTCGGCAACTATTTTCCCACATAAAATTTTAGCATAAAAATTACGTAAATGGTGTAACAACTATACAAAACATAAAACGAGTTGATTTTACGACTAATAAATATGCCTACTTAATAGTCTATGTATAATCTTATTGCAGAGATAAAAATATAACTACTTCTGAACATAGGTTACATTTTAAGACGTTATAATTTTTGTCTTAATTATTGATAGGCAAATAGTAAGAATGATCGTGTTGAAAAGAAAACCTTCAAAATTTCCTTCTACGCAAACTGGCCCCGTGCGTTCCGGAATTAGTATTGTCCGGAGTGGGTGTCTATCGCGCGTTCCAATTTAGTGCACATCAATATTAGACATGGCGCGGCACATCGGACGCTACCGTACTGCTGCTTCCTCATCGCGGCCCCGTGTAGCGGCTCGCGTCGGGTTTGGAGCTACGAACTCCATATTTTCTTCGCATACATTACTTTTGTGTTGTGTAACCTCGCTCTACAGCCATAATATTGATAGCCATTTACAAACGTGACATTCCTAGAGAACTATCTATACTGGGTGGGCAAAAAATCGTGGTCAAAATGAAACAAGGCGATAGTTGGGGTAATTTGCAGTAAGTCCAAAGGTACCAAAAAACAATTTTTTTTTTTTTTTTTGCAAATTTCCGCAACCATCGCTTTGTTTCGTTGATCCACGATTTTTTGCCCAGCCTGTATAAAACAAGTCAAGTTTTATTTGAAATTTACTGTAAAATTATTCCACCGTATATTTAACTATTATATTTATAAAAATCTAAATTCATTTGAATTTTCTAAAGAGGTTCTCATTTTGTTATATCTATGTGAGTAGGTAATTTTTAATGCTATGCTACCTACATATATTGCAGTCTATGTTCTATACATCTATAATACTGTCATGTTTTTTATCGGAAGCTTTGAGTTTTTCTTGCATTTGGGTCAACATGTCTTGCATACGTCGGATCTGTAAAGAAAATAAATAGTTGATAAGTAAGTCACTGATTAGACTCAAAATCGAATTGCAATGCAAATGGTTCGATGCAAGTCTGAATACGCTTAAAAATTAATTATTGAATTGATTTTTATTGATGCATAATCGCAGTAACCACGAAATAGATATATGTTCCGTGTGTAGCCCCCAAACTGATCCATTGTTTTGGTCACTTACGGTAACAGCCGTATCAGTTTTAGCAATCATATCGCGTTTTGAATTTATAACTACGTCGTCCTTTGAAAATTATTCGGCAGACTAATTGCGTTAAGTGCAAAACCGACCATGAATTCGGACCAAATTGTATACAATACTCGTAACGTCATTCATTTATTCAATTCAAAGTAACCAATCGTTTTAGGAAATAAAAGAATAGTAGAGCATGAATAATATGTAACTATGAATGGAAACATTCTTCAATCAGATAAAACAGAAGTTAGTACGAGTGTTACCTCTTCGTCTTTCTGCAACAACAGGCGGTCGGTGTCCGTGATAACTACGTCGTTGTTGTTCCCCATGGAGTCTCTCTTCAGTTTTCTGTAATTAAACAGTCTAAAATAGGTTAAAAGCTCAAGTCTATATGCTTTCGAGTGAATGTTAAATTGAATTGTTTCAGAAAACGGTTTTAAGTCTGGCTTTTGCGAATCATACGTAGTCCTAAATAAGCTGTGAAGGTGGCACCACTAATTGTAGACAATTAGCCTTGGTTATATAGTTAAATTGTTCTATTTCTAGCCAGATCAATTACATAAATATGTTCCAAGCAATTGACCTCATCTTTTACTGAATACTGTTAGCAGTTAAACTACAAAAACCTACGACATCTTTAATTCTATCTACTGCACTAATTTAACGACAGTAGTGGATAGCTCGTGGACTCAGGACCCGACTCATGCATGGTCTATTGAGGTGAACCCTCTTTTATTTAGCACGGGCAATTTAGCTTAGTTAGTGAGGTCATCGTTACCATTAATATAAGTATTGTAGGCGGTTTGGACTCTTACTTCTCCCTAATTTATGACGAAATTGAATAGGACACGGTTTCATGGATAATTTGAGAGCTGTGTCGTTAGTTAGTATGTCGATAAATTGTTTTATATGATGAGAAATACAAACAGAGAGGATTTAGAAGGAACTCCAAAACCTAACCTTTATTAGTTGAAGAAGAAAAGAAGTTTAGAAGCCTATTATTATTTGTCTTTTAGTTAAAATGATAATGATGAAGAAGTACAAGAGAAATACAGAAGTTAATATTTACAAACCCTCTCTCCCGCATGGCGTGTTGCGATATCTGCGAGATGCATTGCGCGCGGAAGTTCTCGTAGTGCACGTCTTGCGTCACGTCCTTTAGGTCTTGCATGTGCGTGGAGATCAGCATCGTGCGCAGCTTCGTAAAGTCCGAGTGCCGGGGGTTCTCCACTGTTTATATGAAAACCAATTATAGGCTTTATTTTAACATTCTCTATTGTCATTGTATGGCCTAGGACAGCAACATTAGGTATCTACATCCATCAAGTAAGCTGTAGTCTACGTAAGAAGAAATGGGTAGATAAAAAGCAAACGTTCGGCATTCATGAATTTGATGAATTGCACCGCGCAGAATCTCTGCGGCGTGCCACAGGGAGCCTGCTTGAGACCCATTTTATTTTTGCTCTCTATAAACTTTTGCAGATTCTCCTATATTCTCTATTTATTTATATTTATGTTAAAACGAATACCAAATGAATTACACAGTCGCGGGAGCGTATTCGCGGGCCCTGCTAGTTTACGTAAATATAGTTCAAGTGCCTACTTTTGCAAGTAGTGTGGGAAACGGATGAGATGATGATAAGATGACGTTTATCTGTTGCTTGTATCGTGTTCAACCACATTGTCCTCGATGAGTAATCAGTTGTTGTGTTACTAATCTGTAGATACGTTATTTACTAGACCACGGTCACGGTATGTGGATGAGAGTAAAACATTTGATTGTTGTTTTAGAATGCAGTTAGTGTTTACTAATTCTCTATGCCAATGTCATTGTTTAGTGATACAGACATGTAGTAGCGATATTTGGGTGTGTCACGTTAATCTGATCTATATGAGTGGGTGGAGCTATGCTAGCCAACATAATTCGTATCGTACTGAATCTCCGGGTATAAGAAAGTAGCTACCTATTTATTGATGTGTAAAATGTTGATAAAAGAAGATTGCCGTAATTTCCCATTTTCTTAGATAAAGTTATATAGGCTTGGTGTTAAATGTTTTACTTTAATTGGCGAAGAGAATAGAAAGATTAATAATAAACTCACCGTCAACGATTCCCCAAGGGTACTGCCGGCCGCGCACTCGCTTGCCTCCCACCTCTAGTACAACATCTGAGGCGACCACAGCGAATGGGGCCGCCGCTTTCAACTCCCGGTCTTGTTGCTTGAACTCCTCATCTTCGTCGCTATCGCATTCAGGGAACTGATAAACCTGATAAATAATTCGTAGAACGTAGAATTGCATTCCGATAAGAAAATACATAGCATAATACCACGCCTGAATTCCCAGAAGGTAAGGCACACCCACGTTTTGACAGTTATGTTTAAGAGGAAATATGAGCAGAGAGCGCCGACTGAATTTCCTTAGTAAAAAGTCAAGATTCGAGGTTTGGCTCTTATTCAGTCCTCCAATATTGGACCAATTATAAGATATTCCATAAACTGGAAAATAAAGATATATACTATGCCCCTATGTTTTTACTTTTTCTTTTAAAGATGTCAAATTTGTGCACTAGGCTTGACAGCGCAATTTTGCGCATTTTTTGAGGATTCTAGAGCTTCTAAAGATAATGTATCATCAAAAAGGAAAACATAGGGTATAGTATATATCTTTCTTTTTCAGTTTATGGAATATCTTTTAAAATAGTCTAATATTGGAGGAGGAAATAGGCGAGAGCTAAACCTCGAATTACGAATTTTTACTTAGGATATTTAGTCGGATGTCTGCGATCGCATTTCCTCTTAGGTTCCATATAATAAGAGGAATCCAGACCCCGGGCTACTAAGAAATTTCAGATGAAAAATCTTATAACACTTTGCACTTCCCGGGAATGGAGCATTGGACATCATGCTCAGCAGTAGAACTTGCTACCAGTACCACTAGAATAAGAATAATAAAAAGTATTAGACCAAATTAAGACGACGACAGTCGCCAACGAGCTGGACGGAACAAAACGCACACTCGTTTCACACACGCGCGACCCGAAATACATTTCGTAGTTTTTTTACTTTCCTTTCTTTTTATTCCATTCTATGACTTAAAAAAGCCTTAGATCAAAACTGTAATTAAATTGTCTATAAGATGGTGAAGATTTCAATAAAATACACCAGTATAGGCAGTTTTGGTATGATTGTCGTTATTTTAACAGTGTTAGACATAACTTTACAAATGATTTCCTCTAAGTTATACGAATAAAATTAAAAATATTCATCGATCAAATTATTAAGAAAATGGTCTAATGTAACATGCACTTTAAAAAAAAAATATGTCCAGCACGTTTTAGACGTGATTTTCATTTAATAATCCGCTACTGAGGAGTATCTGCGTCTTAAGAAAAAAATGTTGAGGAATTTCATTGTTGCCGTCGCGGGATAAACCTAAATAAGGGTGGTACAAGGGCGTGGGGTTTGGCACAAGAGAGGCCTTTGCCCAGCAGGAGACGCAGTCAGGTCGTGGATGATAATGATGATCTTGTTCTTACTTGTATTTGATGTTCGTCCAGATCGTTGAGTATGCGCGTCTTGAGCCGCTTCACCTCGGCCGCTGTGAGGGAGTCCGCTTTCGCTATCACTACCACGATGTTCACTTTACGATGCAGTCGCCTCATCATCTCCAAGTCCACGTGACGTAAGCTGAAATGAGCCGCTGTATCAGTACGTACTCTTGAATACATTATGGTAGCTTTTTATAGTCTGGGACAATCCCACCACACCATTCCCAAACCACTGCAACTCCTGAAAGCCAGAATTAACAGTGGCGACCAACAGAAAAGTGCCAAAGCTCGACGAAGTCCCGGAGAATGAATTTAACTGTCTTGGATCCAACAATTAAATTAATCGGAAAAGAATAACGGAGGAGCAGGAAAAAATACATAATTTCCACTTCCCTCCATAACAAGCAGGCGACAGAACAAACAAGGCCAATAGTCACACTGGCAACTAGGCTTAGTTGCTTAGCACCACGGATAAAAATTGGTAGCTTGACAAATTGAGACGGTGTTCGCATTAGGTATAGCGATAAACTCATATCCTGTATCATGATGAGCATTAAGGTGTCGACGCCTCGCCGCTTGCGTAAATATGCTCTACATTCTAAGTATAATTTAGAACCTAATTCTTGTTCGAGCATGCGAGCATGATGAGAAGAATAACGTAAATAAGTCGAGGGTATATCTATGAGCCCGAATCGACCTTTCGATACTTGTTACGATACCAATCAATAGAACAAGAGTAAAGCTTTAATAGAAAGCGTCAGTAAATCAAAATTCACTCAATGGCTTTTTTAACGACCATGATTGGTTGTCAATGTGTGTTGAGAAATATCTCGGAGGGGAAATGAAATGGCTGGCATAGCCATCATAAGAGTTTTAATAGCCATACTCCATCGAGACGTTATTGATCTGTTTATTGCTAGTGATCAAATAAAATGAAGTTACTGCTGTTTGCGATGCGCTAAATAAATCAAGACATTTGTTGATGTTGACGACAGGCATACCATATCCAATGTCCATCGATTGCATGAGGACTTGTTACGTAGATTTTACGATGTTTGAACAATTATCCTGTAATATGGATTCGCTGTATATAGTGTTGATTACATTAATTTATTTTAATAACACACCCGTTCTTTTAACTTCCTGTTATCGGTGTCCGATTAGATATTCTGAAAATAGCTGTATTTATTTTGAAATAGGCAGTTCGCATCCTACCATAACTACAATACTACATAGTATTCTGTTTATTGAAATATAATGAATTCATTTTTTCTTTGAAGTTTTATCTCTTCTCTAGTACAACACTAACGGCACGTGTACTTCCGCATCGGTGCTCCTATCACTACGGTACGGCCCTGACCATAATTGACCTCATAAAAATAATACACTCCTCCGGACACGTGCCTACAGTCGCACACTGCATATATTATGGGAGATAGACAGTACAATTTAGGAGATGGAATCTATTTAAAGCGGAATTGGGTCGATGTGTATTTTCTCCATGGACAGAAAGTCTCGTCCAAGTTATAGGCCAACAGCAAATTGGTCAATTTCAAATTATTCGCCTCATTACACACGGTCTTCGTACTCTATAATTTTCTAAGTAGGTACCTTTGTATTACGGAGTTGTTTGACAACACAATAGCGTCTAAAACAACGCAAGCACAAAAGAACAAAAGAGAAAGTTATCTAAGAGTAAAATGTCTTGTCTTCATATTGTCATATAAAATGCGTTAGGTACCTACCTATGGGCCCAGGGCGGAACGAAATAGAGGCAGCAATGCACTCGATTGTCTTGCATGTGACGCCTATTTAATCCACTTTCATCTGTGAAATATTGTCTGAACTGTTCGTCAATGTACGCAGAACAAACCCTCCATGAGTCTTCACAGTTGATGGCATCTCCAAACCCGGGAGTGTCTACTATCGTCAACCTCAACTTTACTCCTCGTTCTTCAATTTCCATTGTTTTCTTTTCAACTGTTGTTGTTTTTTCTATTCTGTCTGCAATATAAACAATCAATATTGAAGTTCCTCGCTTTGTTACAATCTAATAGCATTCTTTCTCGTCAACCCTCTTTATCTTACCTTGAGCATCGGGTATTTTTCTGTTTCTGTAAAGGTCTCCTAAGAATAAGCTGTTGATGAGTGTCGACTTGCCTAGCCCCGACTCGCCGACCACCATGAGTGTGAAATCGAACCCTCTTTTCACCGACTTGCGGTGGACTTGTTCGGGCAGGGTCGCGAACCCGATGTAGTCACGCTCACCACGATCACGTTCTGTCAACAAAATTAAATGCTCTATGTTATCCATGCTTTTAGAAACACCAATTCAGTCTAATCCACAGTGTTAGTTATTTACGAATGGCTAATATAGTACAGTGGTGGATTCTTTTATTAGATCGTGCAGGCGTAGTTTTGTAATACTGTCGGAAATCCTGATTGATTACTTATTTTCTACAATATTAACATTAGACGGTCAATCAATATAAGTACATAATCGAAAAAGTTTTTTCATTCATGTTATGCAGTAATCGATACGATACCGACATAAACAAGTTTACGAAAAATAATGTAAGTATTTGGTAAACAACGTTTCCTGTACACATTTCGTCGAAAGATTTATGACTGTTTATTAATTTAATCGATATGAATTACCTTTGAGAAAATAAGTATCTACTGCGTAAGTAAACGTTCAAGTTTCTGTCATGAAAATGTTTTTCCCAATCCGTTATAATCAGTTGACATGGGTCTTGACTCGAAGACATAGATGTTGACAAGCTTGACATACTATTAATTACGGAAGTTATGCGATTAACATTAATTAGTTTACAGCAGCAGGCCGTTTATTATTCTCGTTGTGTGCCTATGCCTACGATTAAGCTAAGTCTGTTTAGCTTATAGGAAGCAGGGCATTGCAACGCACGCAGCGGAGTGGAACATGACTGGTTCCCTCGGAGCCTCGCTCACCGTCCAGGGACTGCGCGTGCCACCTGATATCGAGGACAATGAGGACGATTAGCGGAAGCGACAAACGTGCCACTCAGCCACAATACGCAAACATTTCTTGTTCTTATCTATTGTGAAGGGAAACTAAAGGCACCGCATGACATTATTATCAACTTTGTTATTATTTTTAATTCCATTAATATAATCTAACTATTGTGAACATACCTACTTGATAGTTTATTATACAATACGTGTGTATTATTCCTTTTCTACCATTTTATGATTACAGGGAAAAGGTTTGTGGATCATACCTCTGCGATCTAGGTTCCTCCCACGATCTTACGGTTAGACAATGAAAAGCGTTCATACAGCAATCATTTTTCTTGCAAGTTTATTAAGTGTGTTGTGTGAACATACAATCAAATGCTATTGTTGCTATTGATGGTAAAAGAATTGCGAATCGAAAAAGAATTTTCTAAAAAAGGGCAAGTGATTGGAGAAACGACGGTATAATCAGTGGTATAAGCAGATTACGAGGGTGACACAGTTTAGAATAACGTATGAGAATCTGCTCTGTAATTGATTAGGAATAGTGCCTTATGAAAAATACAGTTTCGTAATGGTATTTCCAAATTTTGATACTAAATCATTACTCGTCTGTCTTGTTCATTTTAGCGTGTTAGTTAGGTAGGTAAATAGACTTACGAAAATTTATAACAGTGGTAAAGGGATTATTCTTCTTAACAATATCGTTGTTGTTGATATTCTCTGCGTCTGCATCTTTCTTATCGCCAATGTTGATGTCCACGATAGCAAATGAGCCTGTTTTTTCCATAATCAATTTTGTTTATGAACTTTTGGTTTTAAGAGATTTGTGTTGTAACTTTCAATGGTTGGTTTATCGGCTTTGTGAATGGTGAGAAAAACGCGGGAATTTTCGTCACGCACGTTGGAGTTCAATTGTAGCGTGTATAATGTTACGGTGTTGGAGTCAATCGGTGCGCGGCGTAAAGCGAGGACATGGAGTACTTGAGGTACAGCCGTGCACAGAGTGGACACTGAGGACAGTCGCGGGCGCAACCAGGCGCGGCGACTGACGACTCACGCGCACAATTCCACTGCGGGGCGCACGTTCGCACTGCGCGCGCCGCTAAACAAACTGACTCCACTCAGATTCCGGCAGGTTAGATGGAACGTCAAAATTGCGTCACTCATTAACAAACAAATTAAAATACTAAATGAGGCGACCTATTAAAATTGGTATACAAAGTAAATGGGTTCTTCTCATCCATTAGAAGTGGGATGGTCAATTCCCTACAATTTTAAATGGGTTCTTCTCATCCATTAGAAGTGGGAAAAGGCACTAGGAACTGAAAAGTTATAACATTCGATGGCGCTTAATGGTAATATATTTATGTTCGGAGGCGTGAGAAAATATTATGTAGGCCCAAATATATGTAGGTACCTAACCTAAATCCTAAGGTTAAAGTAGGTACTTAAACTAACCTAACTTAACATAAAGGCGTAAGTATCCTAAATAAAAACGGGGTGTGGCGCACAGCTTACATAACGGCATTACAAAAAGCAAAGAAAATTCGAAGACGCCAAAAGCTAAATGAAGGCTCTACATTCATAAAGAAGTAATTTTTTTACAGATTTCGAAGATACCATACCTGATACGATTTTATTTGTAATTCAATTAAGTATATGTACTGATATTTATTTTGTTACATTCATGTCATAATATCCTGCCCCTTGTAATGACCAGCTTTCTTCATCGGCCAGGTGTGAGCAGAGCTTGTCCTCATAGTGATTCTATCTGAATAGAGACGTTGCGATTAAGCGGCGACTCTCATCCGGTGACGCAATGCATCTTGTATTGTTGTGTCTGCTTGGAATAGCATCGTTAAGTAGGCTAGTATTATAAGCACACGAGTTGCATCTTTGCTATGTGCTATGTATGCAGTAAGGCAACATTTTCGCAAGTAACTATACTTGGCAAATAACTTGTAAGTATGTATGTCGTGGTGGCCCAGTGGCTAAGACCTCGCCTCTCGTGCTTGAGGTCGTGGGTTCGAATCCGGGCAAGTACCAATGTGACTATTTCAATTCATATGTACTTTCTCAGTTTATCTTGGACATCGCTGACAGCGGTGCAGAAAAACATCATGAGGAAATCTGGACTTAAGGTGAGTTTATTATAAGATTGTGCTCCATTAGTGTAATTGCTGCAAGGCGTTCCAGTGCGAGGATAAATGAATAAATAAATAAATAAGTAAGTATACACCAACCTGCCTGCAAACAGATCTGCTTCGTTAAAAAATAATACGTGAATAAGGAAAATAAAATAAATGCGATTATTGTTTCGTAAAATTATTTTCTTATTTCTATATCTACTCTCTCTTTCTGAGCAAGACTCTCAGGGATAAGGAGGATCGGATCCCCTCTTAATTAGTAACAAAACCATTGTTTAGTCAATAATATTCCTTAGTACAGGTACAGTCAACAAAAGCGATAAGATGAGGCGCAACTAACTATCTAGCATAGCTATATTTGCAACAATTTTACTTATCCATGTCGCGTTTGTACTTGACGTCACTCTACTGCCATATATTAAATAACTAATGAATAAGGTAACAGTGTAAGTAATTGAAAGCTGGTATTTTTTGTCTAAGTTTATAACGGTTCGGTTGACTCTACTTGGTTTAAAAATATATCAGACATAATATACATACCTAATGTCTATAGTATCTGCCTATGTCTACGTATTGTCTAGATCGGTGGAGTAGTACACAAGTCAACGCTCGTCCACCTTGACGAAAGTGACGAAAGAATCTTCTTTTTACCCGACTACCGAAGGAGGGTAATGTGTTTATCAGTCTATGTATGTATGTATGTATGCTTGTTCCTATGCGGCGTTCTAGGGACCAAACGCGTTGGCCGATTCGCCGAGACGTAAACAAGAAGAAAATCATGCTGTGCAGTCGGAGGATATCTGGTTGGTCAGCCAGCTCGCGAATATGTTCCTCCGACGGCACAGCATGATTTTCTTCTTGTTTACATGTTTTTAGTTCGCTTTTGAAGCAGTCGGGATTTTTTGTTATTTTTATTTTTTATTTTTTTTATGAGTTTTCAACCAATACCAACTTTTATTTATTATCTATCTTATTGTCTACTGGAGGCTCCACTTTTACTAGACCTTTTACAAGTTACCTTCCTTCAGAAGAATCGATAAAATGTGTACGGGAAATTTATTAAACTCGTTGTTAAGGAATGGAAACGGAAACGAAAAAGGGGAATTTTCACATACATATTTAGAGAATATAATGAAAAACTTACCCATAGTCATCTTGAGCGTATCAGCACGACATAAGACTGTTGCGAAAATACTTCTTTCTCAATTAAATGAATTACACCGTATTGTCACATTTAGTACAATACTATTCATTTATTATGAAAACGTTTTCATTAGGTATCCTTATCAACTACATTAACTCATTAAATATTCCTAAAACGACCGATCGATATTTGTTTATAAAAACTCAGTTTAAAAAGATCACTGTCCCGAAAATTTTCACTTTCGTTTCACCAAAAACATATAAACCATTTTTTTTATAATTTTGTGCAAGATGTTGAGTATAAAGCAGATCTGCACGATATCACAGTGCAAAAATTAAAGTAATTTAAAAATAATTCAGATATTTTGCCGCAAGTTAACATAATATCACGATACTAATCCTAAATATTGTATAAGTAATCAAAAACAGTAGAAAAATTTAAGATAAAATAAAATCACATTGTTTGTGCGCCGTCCTGTGCGTTTAGTGTTACGTAATGAGGGTCCCGGGCCGAGCTCGCGCCCTCGGAGGACACCCCTCTCTTCGCCCCTTTGTTTGGCCTTGCGCGCAGTTATGCGCTGTTTCACTGCGCGGGAAAACCTCAAGCCCTCGTTGGCCAGTCACGAAGCCCGTCTCCTGCGCGCGCACTGGCGGCAATTTCCAGCCACCGATCGATACTCTTTCGGCACATCGCGCCTGTGCCGCCGCCCTCGTCCAATACGTTGTCTACTCAAAGCTTTTTGCTGCCCCAGATGCACAAGTATTGGCATTGTACGTGCTCTATTCGAATTCAAGGTCGAGGACGTCACTATGTTTTTTATCGGCCTACTTATTAATTACTACCAATTATTTATTGTATGAATTTAAATTGAATTAATGATTGTCAATGTCATAACAAAATCTACCAGGGACAGATAAATCATTTCTAAATATGTAGTTATTGTGTAGGAAGGACAATTCATTTGAAGCTAATATAGGTAATAGCAGAATATTGAAGCTCTTTGTAACTGTTAGAGCTCGTCCAGGGAAGTATACCAAGTACGGTGGTTTAGGTACTTACCTAGTTCTTCCTTATACATATTTCTACAGCGATGCAGAAATGCTGCGTCCCGTGGTGAAGGGTATGGTATACCTATGTATAATATATCGCTTTCAGATGGCAACGCACCAACGATACTCCCGATCTCTAGCATTGCAGATATCCATAGTCGACGCTGCGCCGGCTTCTCACTGCCTGTGAGCAATATTAAATCATTTTTGAAATGTATAAGCATTGCATCATTGCTCGCAGTTTACAGTTCCACAGTCTAAAATTCTGCCCTCAGCAACTCCAAAAGTGTTTCATCTTTTAAAAGGTATATTTAATAATCTACTAAAATTATATGTATTTGTAGGGCAATATTATGCAAAAGAAATAAAACATTAATTAAATTTGAAAACTCGTTGAAATAAGTGGACTATAAATGAGTTCTTTCTTGGATAGAATATGATCGCCCACGAAGTAATAATTCCTTTCAGAATTTTTGCCTTAGAAGTCAAACTGGATTTACTATTGAACCCATTAGACTCTTATTGATTACCTAAATATTTATCAGTACCACAGAATAAATTCTGTACATGTACTGCGTCTTGTCAGTACTTATTTGATTGTTGAAAGCAAGAAAAAGAGAGGAACAACTCTCACAATAAGTACAATGAATGACTCTACAATTCTACCTGTTCCTAAAATTAACCTTACCTTTAGTGTCAAGTCACATAACAGTGCTTGTGACGATAAGCTGTTAACTTCGATCACTAATATGATCGAAGACTGTTAAGCAAGTGGGCACGTTTTCTCACAAGAAGCTATTTTTATGAGATGGATTTAATACCTCTTAAAAAACCTTTTTATGTAAGTACATTTATCGGCCTTGGACGAAATATCAAAGGGGTAGCTACATTTTGGGAAACAAAAATATAGGTCAGACAATATTGACATTCATAAAATATCAATGAAAATAAGGTCAACGTGAGACTCTAAGGTAACAAACATGAAAGAAAATTCAGGCCAAGGTCACCTATTCAGTTTTGAAAACAGATCGGCAACATCATGTGGATACAGATGAAAGATATATACTGTGTGCCCCTATTTTTGCAACTCTCTTTATAAAAGCTTGTTAAAGTGTTTTTTGCTATTATGGTAAATTAGTCTTATAATTTTATCTTGCAAACGTATATTTAACTAATTTAAATGGCCCTTTTAAAGCAATAGACATATAGAAGCATATAATATGGCTATTCAGACACATAATATTTTAGCCATGTAGCCGCTTTGGAGTCATGCTATTTTTAAATTAAAATCTCTGTAAAGACTATCAGAATGCAGCTTTCAAGCTAATGCAATATGGCAAGTTATATGGCTTCTAAATGTATAAAAGTCTTGACTAAAACTTTATGTAACAGCTACAATAATTTGTTATATGTATACTTGACTTTGCATCTACGATGGAAGAAAATGCTATGGGTTCCGTAGAACTAATTTCATAAAACATTGACAATGACACTTTCGATGAAGATTTCCTATAAGATTGTTAGGAAATCTTCATCGAATTCAATGTGATAATTTAATCATCTGATGAGCGTGACAGTGACATAAATAGAGGCATGGAAAAGGACGGGTTAAGAAATGATAATATAGCTACTTGGGCTATGGAATACTCCATAGCCCAAGTAACATTATGCATTGTGCTAAGGCAAAACGAAACCTTTGAATTTGAATACATATTTAATTATTTATTTTCTTATTATAAAATTTGTATATTGCCAAGGCCATATCACTGCAGCACAAAATTCGTGGCAATCATCTTTGTTAAGAAACTGTCCACATATACATCAATTCATTAGATATTGTCTTAGTTCTGTAAATTAAAAAAGTCCAAAGTAATATTCACATTTTTTTTAATAAAAATAATGGAGACCGAACCCTAAAATCTTTCAATATGGTTGAGCCCAACCCTGCTACAACAAGAGTAGATGACTTATAGGTGATTTATAAAAGCATTTTATTTGTTATTTATTCTTATAGTAGCAATTTACAAGGCCTCTCAAAATTAAAATTATTTTTCAAATAATAAAAATATAAAATTAAGAGGCGCATTAAAAATATTGCATATAACATATCCACAAATCTCACAAAACTGCTTTCCCACATAAACTACCAGTATAAAACGAAAAAAGAGCGATGTGGTAAATCTTTAGTAAGGCAGACATTTATTTTATTATCTATTTATATATAAATAATAAATAATGGAGGTGTTTGAGATAAACATGAAGTAATTAACTCATATTCGTATTGCGTTTGCTTCATCACGAGAAATGGGCCTTGAAGCCAAATTTTGTTAGCAGTTAGAAGGGTAATTTGTTACATAAAAGCAAATTTCATGTCTATTTGTAGTCAAATTAGCCATATAGTATGCGATTACATGGCCTGTTTATGGGGGATTAGCCTATTATATGGTAGCTATATAATCTCGACAAGGTTTTAGCCCTTATAATTTGTGTCCAAACCCACTCTTTTAAGCATTAATAAGGCCTTTATAATACACTGGCTGTCCCATGCGGCTTCGCTCCCATCAACTGGCTACCTACCTACCCTACCCTACCTACAATACATACATGAATGTTGCGTAACTTTAACTGCTTACGCAGCGCACGCAACGGAAGCTCTCAAAAAGGTTTTTTTTGGATATTTTTTCCCGTTTTTGCAACATTTTTCATTTATGCTCCGCTCCAATTGGTCGTAGCGTGATCTTATATAGCCTATAACCTTCCTCGATAAATGGACTATCCAACACAAAAATAATTTTTCAATTTCAACCATTAGTTCCTGAGATTAGCGCGTTCAAACAAACAAACAAACACTTCAGCTTTATAACATTAGTATAGATTTCTTTATGGCTTTAATGACGTTTACGAGTATATAGCAACTTTTTGCTACTTGGGATATGTTTTCATTTTTGATGATACATTATTTTTAGAAGTTCTAGAACCCTCATAAAATGCTCAACATTGTGCTGTCAACAGAGGTAGGCCTCTGTTGGCGGTGGTAGGTGTACAAAGACAAACATAAATGAAATATAAAGTTAATTATTAAAATCAAATCAAAATCTGGTTTTGCTCAGCCAGCTCGCGAATATATCCTCCGACTGCACAGCAAGATTTACTTCTAGTTTACGTCTTTTTAGGTCGCTTCTTATGCAGTCGGGTTTATTGATTTTTTGGATTAACTTTTTTTATTTACAACTTTTTAGTTAACTTTAATTTTGAATTAGGTATGCTATAGTATGTTTTCTAATATGAAGCTTTTTGATATTTTTCAATGTTTTTGAATATTTTATTGAAAGCCAGGGGTTTGCCTCATCTTAGATCAGATAAACCAATTACATAACAATTATGTGCTTCACCTGACCGATATTAAAATAAAAAATAGTGTACGGGCTGGGGTTCAGGGATAAATTATTTAAACAGCAGACTTCAATTAATCACACTTTATTAGAAAACACTTCTTAAGCAAGCAATTCTATTACTTCGCACTATTTTCTTTTCCGGACTCGACCGCTCTTTATATAGCACGGAAGATGTTTCTAGAACGTTCCATACTGTTCTAGATAATTCAAGAAACTTCCAGAACTGTCGACTTTCGAACTCACTGTTCCCGAAGCGACTAGAAACTTCCAGAATGTTCGGCTCGAACATTCTGGAAAATTCCATTCGACACGAGAAGATTAGTTTCGCTATTTGATACTAGATGGCGCTACTAGTTACTACTAATTCTTCGTATCGTCACTAGATGGCGTTGCCCTATCTTGTAACATTGCCTCCCTCTTAGACATGCTCGTCCCGAGCATTGTTAGATCCATGATAACGGGCCAATCGATCCACATGAACGACCTTTGATGCACCTCGGGGTCCCTTTTGAATTCAGTAGGTGGCGTCATTAATCTTGGTAACTACGCGATATGGTCCGTCTGAATTTAGGTGATTTGCCTTTGCTGCGTACCGGGTTATGTAACCATACCAGTGATCCTTCATCGAAGCCCTTATTGTTCGCCTTCCGTTCGTAGCGAGTCTTAATCCTCTCAGACATCTGCTGACCGGTCTCTCAGATATGCTCATAAACCTTTAATGCACCTCTACTACGAGTGTGTGGTCTTTCACGGGTGCACTCACACAACTTGAGCATTTGCGCCACCATTCCTTAACGACCTCTCGAGAATGGATACAGTAAAAGCGTTCTCGGAGTCCTCTTAACTCCCATGTGACTTCCTGAACCTCCATTGTGATAGAGCTGTAGGACTTCCATTTGAAGATGATACTGGTTACCGCGAGTATTCTCCTATTTCCGGCAAAGAACTCCATCCTGGATACTCAAGCTTTCCCACTGTGCCCAATTACTCTTGGCGATAGAACTCATTGCTGCAATATAACTCCACCGAGGCCTCGGAACTCCTGATTTCTTTCATTCAAGGATCGGTTTTATGTCTCTGTCATCATGCTGAGCTCTCTGCAAGATTACCTTCCACTCTTCGCTAAGATACGTCCTCAACATTCTCACAAATGTTGCCTGCTCAGCCTCTTGCCTGGCATAGGGCTTACATTGATTGGAACACGATCTGCGCGAGGGAGTGATTGTGACTTACACACAATTTGTGAAATCGAGTTCCTTGGGGCTCTTCCATCATCAGTCACCAACCGCCACTTAGTCCTGGGGTCTACTGGTTTTCCTGCTGCTAGTGACTGACTTCCACAATGGGGACTTGTTCGCTTCGGGCAGCTCAACCGGATGTGGCCTCTCTCTCCACAGCTGTAGCATCGGGGTGAAGTCACAACATCCTTGATGCGGTGAGCTCGATCGTCCCGTCGTACAGCTTCGACTTCCAAAGCGTAGGCTAGGGCGTTCTTAAGGTTCTTAAAATGGCCTAGCCTTACGGCAGCCCTAACCTCCAGGTCGCGGATCCCATCCGTGAATGTCTGTACGAGATTCCCATCGATCAGCAGAGGTGAAGATTCTAAGCCTTCCGAACCAGCTTTTCCACCTCCAAAGCCCACTGCTGTAAGGTTTCACCAATACGTTGCGATCGGTCCTTCAACATGGCGCGAAACACATGTTCCAGGTGCGTGTCGCCGTATCTGGCTTCCAATGCTTCCAGAAGCTTCTCGAAAGTAACGTCCTGTCCAAGTGCCTCTAACACAGTCAAGGCCTGGTCTGTTCTAGATAATTCGAGAAACTTCCAGAACTATCGACTTTCGAACTCACCGTTCCCGAAGCGACTAGAAAATTCCATTCGACACGAGAAGATTAGTTCCGCTATTCGATGCTAGATGGCGTTGCCCTATCTCGTAACAATAGTTTATTTGCACCTTCAAGTAAAAACTCATAATGGTATGGTTAACAATAAAAATAAGCCAAAGGTAAGCAGATTTGTACGTTAAAGTTTCAGCCAATACCTAAACTAAGATAACTTAATATATCTTGTAATTATAGGTATCAGCGCCCACCCTCGTTAACAAATTGTAGCCGTTGATCAATAACATATAAAATACGTATTTTAATTACCTACAGGAATAGTTTCATAATTAAGTTATGATAATTTGAGTTTATTTAGGACTAGCTTTTATCCGCAGCCTCGCTCGCAGTGAAGCCATTATTTTTTTTATTTATTTTTTAATAAAATGTATCCTATGTTACTTCTAATACCTCCAAGAATATGACAATAAGACAATGTTTCATGATGATCGGGTCAGTAGTTTTTGCGTGAAAGCGTAACAAACAAACTTACATTCACATTTATAATATTAGTAAGGATTATAGTATATAGTATAATTCTCATAACAACGTAAAAGAATTAGGGACTATTAGGTGAATATTAACTAGAATTAAAAATAACCACAGAATTAAAATGTCTGTCATATTCGATCATTGTTATTTCTTTTATTTTGTTACGATGCCTGTGTCCTGTAAGTGAAAAGGCGAATTGAAATTACTTTTTATGTAGTTCTTCTGGACGAGAACCCAAGAACAATATTTCAATTCTGAAGATCACACCTACCCGATAGACACGTTACTTAAAGCTGCTCACTCTCTGAACAACAAAATACCAAATTCAAGACATATACCAAGTACCAACGAACCGCAGAATACCTACTTAGAAAAACCTCTCAATATCAAATAAACTTTAGGTGACGCAAAAATGTTTTGTCAAAATAAAAGTGCACTGTTTTTGCGCTGCTCAACAGGGCCTGGAGCAATAACAGTAATATAAGACATTAAGATAAAGATTTCACCTAGCGTTACTTTAGTAGTTTAGTGGAAACGAGCGTAAAAGCTCGGTCCAATCGAACATGGCATCTTTTATTAAGGGTTAATTGAATGACTTGGCCACTGGACCAGTGATGGCTCAGTGGTGTCGGCCGCGACTTACAAGTTGTAAGTCGTGGGTTCGAGCCCAGGCAGGCGCTTTATTTTGTGTAATTTATTTCATAACCACTGCTCTCAAAACGGTGAAAGAAAACATCGTGAGGAAACCGACATGTGACATCCACCAACCCGCGCTGGGCCTGCGTGGTAGATTACGGCCCATTCCCTCACACAGAGAGGAGGCCTGTGTCCCAGCAGTGGGAATATTAATAGGTTGTTGATATGATGTGTGAATGACTTTGCGAAATGCATTATTATTAACTAGCTGTGCCCGCGGCTTCGCTCCCGTCAACTGCCTACCCTACCCTACGTACCTACCTTCATATCTCTACCCTACCTACGTACCTATCCATACCTACCTTACCTACATACATACCAACCCATCTACCTGTAATTTTTTTCTAGGAACATTCTGCCGCAGAGAATCTTAGCACCGCCATTCAGAAAATGACGTCAAATGCACAACAGCAGAATGCCATCTATCGAATATGGCGTTCAACTATCCGAGTATCTGAATTGCATGTGTTATGCAATTCAGATACTCGGATAGTTGCAGGCTGGCTAAAGTAGCATCATCTTTTATGGGGTACTGTATAAAATGTTACAATAAAATACCTCCCCACATTCTAGAACTGAATGAGACGAAATTTAAAACTTGTATAAAACGCACACTATGCAGGCAAGCATAATTATAAGTTGGGGGATTACATCGCTGATAAAAATGCTTGGCTAAATGCTGGTCCCGCTCCGCAGCCATTAGGGCGCAAGAACAATTAGTGATGGGCAGAAAAGTTTTGAAGTATTGTTGGAGCTGCTGAAGACTGTATGAATATATTTTTATTGTATAAACTCAATTTCTTTTAGTATTATATAACTGCACAGCATATGTGTGAGTACTATGTTCCGACTGTAAATCTACCTATGTGTCGTTGGTTGACTTCTGTGTGCCCTGGCATTTGAGTGTGTCATGCTCTCTCTAATTTCTCTCTGATGGTGGCACATGTGTTGGATCATTCGGTTCCCTCCATAATGGTTGAGCTAAGTGGTGCCGATCCATGCGTCATGTTCGTGAACGGGCGCCATCAGTTGGGATTGGTCATAACTTAGCTGCCTCGGCCTGTCATTGCATTTTTATGTTGAAATTGTTTGTTACTCTAGACGCTTTTACGTGCACGTCTTTTTGCATCGTTCTCACATATATGTATTTATTTTTTAACAAGAACGATGTAACCAAAAACTTGTAATTGAAACTGATGGAAAAGAGTGTCCGTGGAGTTTCTTGCAAATTCTTCTCCATTGAGATCTACTGACGTTTGCGAATTTGCAACTAGAGTCATATTTTTTTTGTTGTTTGACAATTCAAAAGTACCTTTAAGGTTTATTTGAAATAAACTATTTTGATTTTGATTTTGATTTTATGATATTTTACTTCTTGAATATTTTAAATTCATATATCTTTTGATAAAGTGTAGTTGACCGACTGCGATGAAAGAAAAACTAAGTAATAAGTACTTCAAGTTTCCCACATTTTTTATATATCTACATTGGTAAATGATAAATGATAAACCCATTTCCAGCGTTTGAACGAACACACTATTTTTTTTGGAAATATTTTCGATGTACAAAAACGACTTTTCTACAGATTTATTATGTTGATATGACATTTCAAGCTGATTAAAATAAATTGCATAAGTCACATCATAATAAATGATAAGTGCTAGAAACTACTGTAAGGTTAACTTATGAAAAAGAAAATGAAATTTACTTGTAGAAAACTCATAGCAACTACTTTATACAGTACCGTCCATTTCATACAGTAAATTATTAACAACGGAGCTTCCTACAGCCTCGTTTCAGTCAGGTTGTACCTACCACACTCTGGGCCGGTTGGTGGATTCCTTGAATGGAAAACATGTCATCAGAGACTGGTTTTGAGTCTAAGAAAGAGAAAGAGTTTTATAGAAATGGCCTTAATCCGCGAAGTGCGGTGGTCAAGGATACACACCCTAGCAAACCGGCGAAACATTGCTTGCCTGTCTGTTTTGTCAGAGAGCCGATACTACAAGACCGGCAGGCTTATTACATATCTGGCAAGAGCAAAACGATAGTGATTTTTGCGCAATAATTGCTCTACAATACAGAAGTTTTTGGTGTTTTTTTTTTTTATAAATAGTTGTATTAGACAAATAGCAAGCAATTAGCAAACGATTGTGTAGGACCTACCATACCTACATACACTGTAGTTAATTCCGACTTTTACGACAAAAAGCGTTTCATCGCGTAATTGTTGCGAATTGATGTTTCTTACGTAATAAGCCTGCAGATTTCACTATCTCCTTTCACAAAACGAACTGCCCAAAAATCCAGACGTAGCTTCATACTGCAGGGTGGTATCCTCATTTTGACGAAATGCCGACAAATCGCACTCAGTGTTTATAAACACGGGAAAAGCTGGATCGCTTCAAAGGTAGCACTCCTTGAAAGAAAATACGACTGCCTCTTTAAAAAAAATTGGCCAAGGGCGAGTCAGACTCGCGCACCGAGCGTTCCGTACAAATAACGACATTCACCAAAACCAGTTAAGTAACATTACTGAAGTTCACAAACAATGAAAACTCCGAATATTCCTCTAACAAAAATATAAAGTGGATTGAGGGACAAAATTAACATTGTCGTTGGAAAACTGTTTTCCCCATACATCGACATAAGTTCCGGTCAGTTTACTTATCTATAATCTATACTAATATTATAAAGAGGTAATTTATACAAATATTTTATAGAGTTAATCTATACTTATATTATAAAGAGGTTAAGTTTGTAATCTACTGAACAGATTTAGATGAAAGGCTAGAGATAGTTTGAGACCCTGGGAAGGTCATAGGATAGTATGTAATAACTTGGGATGACCAAACACATTTTACGCGGGCGAAGCCGCGGGCAGAAGCTAGTATATATTATATACAATAATATTATAAAGAGGTAAAGTTTGTGAGATTGTAGGTGGTAATCTCTGGATCTACCGAACCGATTTTGAAAATTCTTTTTCGGTGGAAAGTTGCATTATTACTGAGTGGCATAGACCATTTTTTTTATCCCGAAAAAGGGTCCTGAGGGGTGGGCCACGGGAGCTAAAACGCGGGGAACAGCTAGTTGTAAATAAGTTAATTATCTTTTTTGTTATTTAGTTAAAAATTTACGGTTTTCGGCTTTTTCTTTTACTTGTGCTATAAGACAAGTACTCTATAGGTTTTCGACATAAACGGCGATATCTTTTGATCCTGTTTTTCTAGAAGTTTGATTTTTTCACAGTTACAAGGGGTTGCAGACCTGTTTCAACATCATAACTCGAGGCGTTCCAGATAAAATAGTCTTGACACACGGACAGTCAACGAAGTGATCGTAAAAGGGTTTGATTTTTCTTTTGAAGAACGGAACTCTCTGTCTTGCTGGACAAACTAGATAGGGTCTTCGACAACTGTATTAGATTCATATTGAAGTCTAAATAAATAAATAACTCTAAAAATTAGATTGAAGGTTCAGTTTTTCATAAGTAAGCAATATTGAATTAGAAAAAAATATTTTTCTAAAACAAGTACAAGAGAAAAGTGAAGAAAGGTTCTGAACATGATTAATTAACCTGCCCTAAAAAGATTTCTCTTTAGACTTCGGTAACTCCGATGTACATTTGGAAAAGGAACCAATTTATCATTCGAAAGGTCATGGCCGTGGTGGGATCGAATCTCGGAGAGCCGATAATTTCCCAAAAGGCTTACATTTGAGAAAGGTCTGTAGGCAATGTAGTCGTGGTGACGTCAGTAGACTAAACTTATTTTCGTTTGAGTTATTAATAGCCCTCTCGAAGTCGATTACCAAACTTAGAACTAGCGGAATCTAGATCATCCAATCGAATATTGAAATATAAAATAAAATTCATAGCCATTTGGGGGTTATTTGAGGTCACTTAGCGAAACAAAAAAGGTGTTAAACAGTGTTAGGATAATCTTTTTTAGTCAATCGGTAAATCTGCTTTGTTTAGCCAAACTCTTGTGGTACCTAAGAAGGCAATAATTGAAGATAGATACAGAATGGCTATTGAACTCTACCGTAAGTTTACGGTAGGTATAAGTATAAACCCCTCATAACCTTATAATGTTACTGTTATAATTACATAGGTACCGATAATATTGAATTTCTCTAGGAATTTTCTCGCTAACTAAGTACTGCATATTAAATATCGGGTAGTATAGAAATTCTATCCGCGGGAAAAGTGGCAGATGAGACGAGAGTTGGGAATACTCAGACTACGTCACGCAGAGACTGAACTAACTAACTTTTATAAACTCGCTTCTATACTGTGACCACTAGAGTGGAAAGTACAACATCTACTCGTGCTGAACACATTGGTGGTTCCCACGGACACGAATTAGACCTTATTGCGAGGAATTAGAAGCAGTTTTACAAAATTTGTTGTGAGAGAAAGCACTTTCCGGTTGTGTGTCGTGTTGGATGACGCAGATGACGGCGTGACACGGCGAGCACCAACCCACCAACGGCTGCCAGTACTTGCCAGTCGAGCGGAGTCCGCTCGTCTGCTAGCACTGGAACGTGACCTCTCTATAATACATACTGTTTTCCGCGAGTATTAAGTTAGCGTGTGCCAAGTAGAAACCAAATAAATGACATCCAGTTAACAAACACAGAACAATAACGCAGTTACAAGGTATGTGTTTTAAATTTATTAATAGATATTAAAATGTGCTTTTGTGTGAACATTTTACAAAGTTTGATTAATAGTAAGTTATTGAAACTAAGTTGAATTAACTTCAGGTTGTTATCAAATTTTAAACCTGTGAGAAAATTTATATATTTGCAAAAGTGGATTACTTTGCAACAACCGGTTAATTTGACAAAGTATGTAGGTTTGATCTTAATTTGTTATTCAATGATTTTTAGGGTTCCGTACCCAAAGAGTAAAAACGGGACCCTATAACTAAGACTCCACTGTCCGTCTGTCTGTCTATCACCAAGCTGTATCTCATGAACCGTGATAGCTAGACAGTTGAATTCCACAGATGATGTATTTTTGTTGCCACTATAACAACAAATACCAAAAACAGAATAAAATAAACATTTAAGTGATACAACAAACGTGATTTTTTTGCCGTTTTTGCGATACTGATACGGGACCCTTAGTGCGCGAGGCTTTTCACATTTGGCTATATTTTTTTTTTATTCTACTTAAATTAATGATTAACCTCATGTCCGGAATACTTTGATGCTAAAAAGCCTAGAAAGTATCGAGTCAAAATTCAAAAGTGAAAAAGAGTTTGCTTTGCTGTTGTCTTAATTAAAAGTATTTTTTTTGTAATCAGCTAGTAACGTGTCGAATTATTAATCAATTATTATTATTATTAATATTTCTCATACATAAGGCATGCCTATTGAAATCGAACTAGATACAAACTTTCACATACTTAACAAAAAAGTGTGCTGCATTGTTTGTTGATTAACGATGCAAAGTGCATCAACGAAGTTTCACATTTAAAAATTCTTTGAGTGACAAGAATCAATACATTATTAATTAGTTATGACCTTTATTCACTTAAGTAGGTACCTTATCAATTTATATTTTTAAATATTACTTTAAAAAAAAACATTATTGAAAGAATGTATATACTTTATTGGTTATTATAAAGCTCTACCAGCTCTTCGTATGTGTTTTTAATAACATAATGTGATTCTTATTGGTTTATTTCTAATAAACGATCCGGTTCACTAAGTGGCACGAAGTACCGCAAGGAGAAGACTTGTAGCAAAAGAATTCAAGCATTATGCTAAATTAAGACAGAAGTCATGCGAAAATATCAGTAAACTTGCTAGATAGATATTTATTTGATTTAATTGGGAAAAGATAATAGAGCTTGCCGAGTTTAACTCTGTAACTATAACAAGGGTCCTGGTAGGTATCGGATTTAGGTACTAGAACCTGACTTAGGTACCTACTAACAGTGGTGTCTCATCCCATACAAAGAAACTGTCCCGACGTACTGTACTGTCTATACTGATTATTTAATTTATCTATCGATATTGATTGATTATTAGATGGTGATCTATCTATCGCCGAAACCGAAAGCGATCGATTTACAAAAAATAATAGGTATAATCAGATGAAAAACGGTAGTAACGTGGCACGATTTCTTTGTATGGGAGGAGGCATCTGTATGCTAGTATTCTATTTGTGCTACTAAGAATAATAAAAAAATAAAGTCGACTGTAAGTATAAACGTAATACTAAAATAGTATTACCGTATCACTAACATGGAAAACATCGTCTTAAGACGGTTACGGTCTTTTGAAAACGAAAGTTTTTTCTTTCATTTAGCGGGACTACGACAACAGGGTTAATGTGCCGCTGCCAACAGTGGAAGGAAAGCTGACAAAAAAATGTTGTCTTGAGCACACATGAGTCTCGAATAACACCACGAGACCATATTTAATACAAAAGGGCACTCCACTCACTTATTAAATTAATCTAGAAATAGTAAGACCCCTTAGTTCTAGTCTAGTAGGTTGGCCAAAGAATACGTCATCAATTGTGATGCGCTAATAACTCAATATATAAATTAATTTAAAGCTAAATAAGTGTATCACACGAGTTACTAAGTAACTAAGCTTTAGCTAGCGCTTGACCACTATCTCAGCCGCTTCTTACCTAGTCATTTATATTATATTAATTAACTAAATGAGAGAGTACCTAAATTTACTGAAAAGGACAATCAGTGGTAACACTTATCGTGACGTAGTCTTAGGCCATCGTCGAAAGAGAATACCAGGTGGAGTATTTTATTATACCATGGCACTTATCATCCACGGCTGCGCCTTGCCAAGTTCCCAATGAGCTAAGTACATTTACCTAGGTACGTAACAAATATAAAGTGAGTTAGTCCAGTCAAATTAGCGGACAATCTCGGAATGAGAGATAATAAGCTGAAAACTCGTATACACCTTAATTTTAGCGTTCTAAAAAGTTGTTTCAAAAGTCTCATAAAATATAGTATCTGCGTCGTAAGTTATTCAAGGTCAAAGGCCCCAAAAATCAGTTTTATGCTTAATTCTCGGCAAGTAATGATTTTACTGCAATTTTCGCGTAGGAAAATTTTATTCTTTCTTCAATAGTGCACAAAAATCCTACATAAAATTCATTAATGTTCATTAGTTTTCCAGATATGAGCTAAAATATATTGTTTTGTTTTTATGTTTTGTACTACATTTGTGCGTATGGTAATTAAGGCTAGTTAAATCATGTTTTTTACATGTTTGTCACAACTGACAAACCACATTTTTCTTTTTTTAAAACAAAAAAGAATATAATAAAAAGGAAACAATTACGTATTCAAAAAAGGTTTTTTGCTTATCGCCAACAGCGCCATCTAGTGATATTTTCTTTCTTAGCGCTGGGACCCCGTGACAGTATTAAAGGAATGAAACAAATTCGATCAGGGAAATGTGAGGAATAAAACTAGAAATTAACAAATTTTAAATACAAGCAATTTTCTTTGGCTCACATCTCGAAAACTAATGAACATTACTAGTTAGCGATCCTTATTTAGGATTCTTTTGCGCACAATTGAACAACGAATAAACATGCCCTCAGCACAAATTGCAGTAAAATCATAAATTGCCGAGAATTAAGCAAAAAAAAACTGATTTTTGGGCCCTTTAACCTTGAACAACTTACGACGCAGACAGAAGAACACTAAAATGAAGGTAATTAGGTATCTCTCATTCCGAGGTTGACCCCTTATTATGCTTAAGGCGATATAGTATACGCCCCAATGTTAACGCAGTACTGGCCGTGTGCCCGCTCGGAGCCAAAATATCAATATTGAACCTCCTTTTGCACAGTTTTGTTTGCAAATTATTATTTGATTTACATATGCTATTTCAGTTATGAAGAAATTCCAGCCATCATTTTTTCTCTTTTTATCCACAAGTTGCGAAAAATATCGTGTTGCTAATTATTTTTTAAAGTAAAACTATTTGTTATATGAAAATATCATGTTTCAAAAATAATGTACTTGAAACAATAATAAGTTTTTTTTTTCTAAGGAGTATGCTTTAGAAAGTTACCGTTTTACGGTAGTAAAGCGGATGTAGGCCCTTAAATGACTGGGCTACATAGGTAATGCCCGTAACTGCGCGAAGGTGCTAATAATATATTTACGTTTTACATTTACGTGCCACTTAATGATAATTACAACGAGTATAGTTAAATTACATGTAAGTATCCAGGTAAAGGCACCTAGCGCAATAAGCAAGATGAGATAATAATTGGATTGCTATGATGGCTTGCACCACAGACATAAATCTAACTAGATAACGCAAGTCTATATGAAAACCAAGCGTGCCACTTTTTCACAAACAATATAAAAACAAATTTATTTATTATATACGCTTTATTGTACACCATAAAATACATTAATAAAAAGAAAATTAAGTCTAATACACATACAATGGGCGGCCTTATCGCATACCGCGATCTCTTCCAGGCAACCTGGTGTGGACAGTATTTGCTTGGACATGAAATGGGGCGGTCATTGGTGTAACAATAACAGTGCTAAAATGATATACTGCAATAGATACACTGATAAATACATAAGCTATGTAATAGATACATAAATACATACATACCCACTTAATATAAAGGCAAATAAAAAGAAATACAAAAAAAATGACGACAATCTGTTGATAATGACAGTTCTGTTTGAAATTGACAAGCTAAGAAGAAGACAGCGACAGATAATGTTCCTTTACAAGTCTTTTGAACACAGGCAATGATTGAGCACGTTTCATTGGATCTGGCAATGCATTCCATAGACGAGTAGCCTGTACAGTAAATGATTTATTTATTTATTTACTTACCAATGATAGAAAACATTACCAATGCCTCGGCCAACTTTTTCTATACATTCTTTATAGCTCAATATGGCATAAAAAGGCATTTTTCTAGATTTCGGTGGATTTCCTGTGCCGATAATGCTAAATGAAAAGCTCAGATTACGATAATTGATCGTAACTTTGCACCGTTTTTGCACGCGAAGTACATACAATCGCGTCATCTAGTTAAAATGTATGTATGTGGCTTGCACGCTATCACTATAAATCCCACTATTCGTCGAAGATCTCGTGAGCCCTTTATGTTACTCAATACGATGTTTGAGTTAGGTTCAATACTGTACATTTAACATAATAGCCTGTTCAGAAACTTGTAATAGAATTAATTTTCATACGTGTAGTTTTTCCCTCTATATCGTATCGATATAAACTTTTTACCCGACTGCCGAAGGAGGGTAATGTGTTTATCAATCTATGTATGTACGTATGTTTGTTCGCCAAACGCGTTGGCCGATTTTGATGATTCTTACGTCAATCGATTCGTCTTAATCCTGTGAGTGTCACTGGCTACATTAAAATTCGAAAAATGAAACTACATTAAAATTTGGAAAATAGAAAAATGGCGGGTTTTGGGCGCCATAATGTGGAGGCCCAAATTTTTTTCTTCTTCCAAACCCATCGTGTGGGCTATAAAATAAATGGTTTTAAGAGGTGATTACAAAAATATATAACACTTATAATAATATGTTCAAATATACCTAATTATAAAAAAATAACAAAAAAATTGTAAAAAAAATAACTGAAAAAACCCGACTGCTTAAAAAAGGAGCCTCGGAGGATACATATGCGCGAGCTGGCTGAACAAAACCAGATATATCCTCCGACTGCACAGCATAATTTTCTTCTTGTTTACGTCTTTTTAGTTCGCTTTCTAAGTAGTCGGGTTTTTTTAAGAATTGCTCATACAGGCGGTAAACACTTAAAAAATATTAGTTAATAAATATAGAGACGAAGAATCTTAGACAAGCTGTCGAAGTTACCCAAACAGTAGAAGAAAACAATAGCCATATAGCAATAGTTGAATAGTCTTTGTGACAGACCGCAAGTGATGGCACCACTGCATCAGCTAAGACCACGAGCCATTAAATGTTAAACCTACACACTACATGTGAGAATGTAGTATAGTTAGAACCATGAGTAAGTATAGGTATGAATCACAGGTATGTATATTATGGAGTATACCAAATGATTAAATTAATAACTTTTCACGGATTTGGAGGAGTTTCGCAATGGCTGTTTTAAACACTAGTTGATTAAATCATAAATTCTCTGCGATTTCTCTAGTAGACCGTGCCAAATCGTGCGTGTTTGGAGTTTTATTTTTTATCAATAAAAAGCATAGATTGTTTCTTGACCAAGTAGGTGATGAATCGTTACTTTTACTTGTTTTACGAGAGGTGCTTTGTAGTTGAATGAATTAGTGGCTAAAGGCATTGCTAATTCTGTGTCTTGCCTCCTACAGACTTTGAGCATAGAATGAAACCCTCTCGAAATAGTTCTTTAATTTATATGGTGTACCTACATAACCCATAAAGAGTACGTAAGTAAGATGGATACCTAAGCAAAAAATATATAAGGGGAAACACACTCTATGTACTTGCGCTAGTTTATGAAAATCTATAATTTTATCAGCCTTATTTGCCAGTCTAGGGTCTAGGGCAATTTAGAAACAGTCACTATTCGGTATAGTTACAGTTTTTTTTTTTTTTTTTATCTTCTTCATACCAGCCGAAAGACGTCCACTACTGGATATAGGTTTCCTCCAAGCGTCGCCACATTGAACGGTCTCGTGCGTCCCGCATCCAGCGGATCCCCGCAACCTTCACCAGGTCATCGGTCCCCCTGTTGGGAGGCCTTCCAACGCAACGTCTAAATTATAATTACCTATTAATTAAATAATTATTTTATCACTGATTTATTTATTTATTTAAACTTCATGTACCTACATTGGTGATACATAGGCGGACTTAATGCAGCAAGGCATTTAGTGTTAAGGATGGTTTATTAAGATCACAAGAAACCTACGCCCTGCGTGTTAAACCGTTAAACAAATTTACTCGTAGATAACCAGTGTACCTGAATTCTATCGCGCGAATAAACCAGGCGATCTCGTACGTGATATTATGGCGATATCAATGATAACCTACTCCACGGGGGACGGCCGGACATGACATGACTGCGGCGTGACATGACTAATACAAAATACCCAGTAATAACACTAGTCACGCTTCCAGTAAATAAATAAAAGAAAGTTGTCAAATATCAAGAGACGCAACAACGCTTAGTGTTTGCAGATAATTTGCAGTAGGTGGCAAATGTTAAAGTATAAAGACCTACCTATATTACGTGTTCAATATTTTTTGTTAATCTGAAGGACGATATATTTTTTCGGGTATCTACCATATACAGGGTTTCACCTAGTCATTTATTTGTTTAATGTGTTTAAACTGTTATATTTTTAGCCGTCACTTTATGATTTGGTTCTTTTGAAATTACAATTTTATTAAGTACCTAAAGTAAAATTTGGGTAATAGGGTAGTTGACAAAAAATATCCATTTAGTCCGTCAGTTATACAAACTCCATTTGAAATAACATAAGACATGTTTCCAAATCTTTTTACAGTCCTTTCAACCGATTTCGAGTTCTACCCCGTAAACATAAGGATGACATAAAAAGCATAAACATGTTACCAAAACCAACTGTTTACTACAGCTATCATTTGTCGTATCACCAACGCAATAGAAGTCAAAATCGGTTGAACGGGCTGTAAAATAGGCTAATTTAAACGTCTAATGTTATCGCAAATAGAGTATAGATAACGTAAAATACTGGACACGTATTTTTTCTTTTGCCACGTAAACATAAAATTACGACGATACAATGCGTTGAAATTTACACTACACTACACGGCTACACTTTGTACTGGCAAAGTGATGTCACAAGCCCCCACTCCTGAGCTTTGATGCTCTTTATCTTTGTCAGTTTTTATTTATTTGATAAAGCAAAAAATACGGGTGTTATATTATTTGATAATCTCACTGACGGATTAAATAGAATTATCCTTATTCTATCTCTCCTCTTAAGAAGTTCAAAAGAGCAAAGGTACGGTACGGTACTCAAGATGTCGTTACATAACAAAGACATACCTAATGTGTCGCGTAGGTAATTATTTGTGTATAACGTAGTAGAGACTAGAAACCAGTCTTAATTACAAGCATAATGATTGCACTTTATTGTTTCTAATCCATCCATATTTAAGTGCATATGTGTACATGGTAAACCTTTTGTTTTATTTATTATGTTATTTGGATTGTTAATTATAAAAATATTAATGTATTTTGAGACTGACTTCATATTATTATGTTTCTGATAACAAAAGTCACCTAGATTAAGGCGGGCGCCGCTAATTTGAGACTGACTTCATATTATTGTTTCTTATAACAAAAGTCATCTAGATTAGGGCGGGCGCTACGCGTCATAGGGCGGGCGGGAAGTATCACAGGGACTGCATAAAGTGGAGCAGACATCCAACGTTATAATTAGTCTGGAAAGATAGAACCTATGATTGTGTGGTTTAGTACTAAGTCATTTAATATTTACTGGTCTCATTGTGGTAAGTTATTCATTTAATCATATGGCTCAAACATTAAGTCATTTGTTGTATGCTTGAAACAAATAAATCTAAAAAAAAACCCGACTGTTTAAAACGCGAACTAAAAAGACGGAAACAAGAAGAAAAATCATGCTGTGATGTATCCTCCGACTGCACAGCATGATTTTCTTCTTGTTTCCGTCTTTTTAGTTCGCTTTTTAAGCAGTCGGGTTTTTAGTTAGCTTTTTTTATTTTTTTATTAACTACTTTTTAGTATTTTTTTTTTTTAGAATAAGGTACATTTTAACATATAAGTGTTATAAACTCTTAATACCCCACACGATGGGTTACGGAAGAAAAAAAATTGGGCCCTCACAATATGGCGCCCAAAATCCGCCATTATTCTATTTTCCAATTTTAATGTAGCCAGTGGCACTCGCAGGGTTAAGAAGAATCGATTGACGAGAGAATCATTGAAATCGGCCAACGCGTTTGGTCTCTAGAATGCCACAATGGAACAAACATACATACATAGACTGATTAACACATTCCCCTCCTTCGGCAGTCGGGTAAAAATCAATGTCTGTTTGTTCATATTTTATGCGCTGCCATACCGAGTATCCAATTACGAAAAAACTTTGACATTTTCCTTGCACTTGTGCAAAACTTATAGTATAGTATGCCTAAGCAAGGCTAGGCTTTGCCTATAACCGATCGCGACAATTATCTCTTCTGCTTATATAAATAAAATACATAACATAACAAAAGTATGAAGGTTACCTTAATGTTTCCACTGTTGTTGTTAGGTTGGCGGCTAGGAAACAGGTTTCCTCTGCTGCTCTCTTTGAGTGTGGATCGTTATCCACGTATGCGTTTTCCCAGCAAAATAATGTCGAAAATAGTATTTAAATGTTATAGATAATCAGTTGCCCAGCTTCTGTATTTTTTGCGCACATTTTGAAATTGTTGCACTTATGGTTTTTTAGTTATTTCACAAAATCATTTCCTGATGGGATAACGTTACCGCAGCCAGACAGTTTGTTTTTTAATAAATTTTAGCTATATAATTACTTGTCTAGACGAGGTAAATTTTGCAACTTATTTTATGTTTGTTCTTGCTTCGGCTGCGAAGTTATTCGAGTTCCTGCTGGAGTGTCGTTTGTGGTTTTGCTGGATCTTTGAATCGGTTAAGCGGATATTTATCATCTTTTGTACATGACTTCTTCAGAATTAGTTTTAATTAGTTGTGCAACAAAAAACAAAAGTAATGCACTGTAAAATGGTTATTTGGTCAGTGGGCCGTCTTAGGGGCGGAGTTTTAGGAGTTGGAGTATACGCTTAGGGGCACTATGAGCAGCAAAGACAAACAAAAAAAAATTTTTGGTAAAAAATATCGGCAATTTCTCAAATTTTTTGTATTACCGTGATGACCTTGACCATAACAATCATTTAGGTTCTGATAAGCATAGCCCTACGACGCACCGTTGCCGAATTATGGGCTTCCGAATTTTATTTATTATTCAGTACTACCCGGTCGCTTTTAGGTAATCACCTAAACATTGTCGGGTTACCACGGTCTTGCACTTTCTAATGATTATCTCGTTATTTATTGTATGTCCTACGCTGAATCTCGACTAACTTTGCAACCGAGATAATAACAAAGACAAAATAAGTTGCAACATTTACCTCGTGTAGACAACTAATTATTATACCTAGCTAATATTTATTACAATATTTCCGTTAAAAAAGAAAATTTCTGGCTGCGGTAACGTTACCCCAGAAGGCAATGTTTTTGTGAAATATCTAAAAATTATAAGTGCAACCAATTTGAAAATTTTCGCAACAATTACAGAAGCTAGACAACTAATTATCTATAGCAATTAAATGACTATTTTCGTCATTATTTTGCTGGGGTAACGCATGGGTAACGCACATGTTATCCACCATGCGTAACGCTGACGCGTGCCCTGCGAATGGTGGATTAAAATTAGTGATGCAGTAGTATTAAGTGAAGGTGTATAAAATCCATCCCTGCCAAGTCCTTCAAAGAAAGACAGGCGTGATGTTGTTTGTGTTTTGAACATTGGTATATTTAATGTAATTTTTTCACAACACACTTCTTCTAAAAGTAGAATCTGTATCAAGGCAATTAAAAGTTTTGTTAGATACAAAGAACTCGTCGACTACTCCACCTTACTAAATCATAAGATACGGCTGCTTGCTATGTATAAGGTCGGTCCACTAACCCAGTGACCTTGAACCAGCGACCGGTTACGCCGCATAACTGGTGCGCTCGCCCAAACATTACTATAATAATATTCAAAAGAAAGCTTCACTCCTACCGGCGACCCATCACAACACACACAACACTGTACGATACAAAATACACAATTCATGAATTGAATCATTAAACAAACCTAGCCTTTAGCCCAAACCAGATTTTGTTTCGACTTGCACTGCCAAAAACACATAACATACGGTTTTGTAGCATATTTTTTTTATTATTTGAGAGTCCTTTTCTATTATTGATATTCAAACACTTTCTCGTTTAAAACCTGCGCAGTTGTTTATAGATACTTGTATTACAACATTCGGCTTTCTCTAATATGACTAAAAGACAAAATGATTGGATAACTTGGCCATAGAGGGCGTTCGTTAGCCATAATTATGATCTTTAATTAAGTACGACTGTTTATTTAAAATACATATTTAAATTAGTATAATTTATTTACAAGTAAAATCTTTTGGGAACGTCATCTATTTATAACAATAGTACTTTATTTTTTTTGCAGATGGTTGGCAGTGCGAAAGCGAGTACAGCTCGCATTTTCCTTTTGCTGACCTTTCTGGGGGCGACGCGTTCGCAGTCACTCTCTAATCCAACTTTTAATCCAGGTACTTTGAACACATTCACCAGAAGAATACAAATAAAGCTATTATTTTTTAATCGCAAAACATGTTAAGATATCAGCTATGTAAGACAGGTATAATAAGCGTCTACAGTCAATTTGTATTTTGCAAACCACTCATCTACTCGAATACCTAGACTTACATCTGCGAGTAAAGGTATAAAATCAATCAAAGCAATGAGTCGATGCATAACAATAAGTTTATCTGGGATAATCCCAGATTTGGATGATTGATGCTGACTACATTCAATTGGGTTTCTAAATAAATTCAAGTACTTATGCAGATTTAAACCGGCTAGCACAAGGATAAAGGAAGGTTTAATCTTGTTTCTTTTGAAGATGTCTCCATCTACAAAATGAGGTTTTTCCAACACAAACATTATTTTTTGTCTGCTATTTGGCTCATTTACATAAAATCAAAAGTTATCAGCTTCCTAATTATAGTTATTGCATCATTTTTATACAGATGAAGTATCTACGAACTTAGGAGAAGTTGAGTCGAGGGAGAATGGCCCAGATCTGGAGTTCCGGTACCACGACCATGATCAAATGACTAGATACTTGCGGTCTGTGTCTGCCAAGTATCCAGCCTTGACTGCACTCTATTCAGTCGGGAAATCTGTACAAGGTAAGAACATTTGCCATTACAACCTTGATCCATTTTGTGCCTTCAGATTCATTATGATCTGGCGAAAATCCATACTGTGTTTGGACTCGACGTACCTAGAGTAGCTGTAACAACCGATATCTGTCGCCCACAACAACGACAGACGGGACGATTCGAATCGGAACTACGTGCACGTATCCTGTCAGAACAATCTGGCTCGGATTCGTCTGTTCAGATTGATTTCTGCGTGTGGTCGATTGCCTTTACTTGAATCATCTTATCGATTTATAAAAACCTCAAAAAACTGCATGCCACGCATTGTTGATATAGCAACCTTCCTCAATTCTATACGTAACTTATATTTACGCTCCCCAGGTCGAGATCTATGGGTGATGGTGGTATCAGCGTCGCCGTACGAGCACATGATCGGCAAACCCGACGTCAAGTACGTCGGAAACATTCACGGAAACGAAGCCGTCGGGCGCGAGCTACTTCTACACCTCATTCAAGTTAGTTGCCACAACCGGTGCTTAGCTGCAATGAGCACTTCCTTGTCGTAATCAGCGACTACCTGTTTACCTTGATAGTTAGCTTCGTTCTACAAGAGAAATGTTTTAGTTACTTACTCGCTTGTACCGCAGTGTCTCAAGACAAAAGTCTATGACCAGTGTGTGTTGCCAGTGATCACCTATGGGACTGAGACGTGGTCGCTCACAATGGGCCTTATCAGAAAGCTTAAAGTCACCCAAAGGGCAATGGAGAGGGCTATGCTCGGAATTTCCTTGCGTGATCACGTCAGAAATGATGATATCCGCAGGAGAACCAAAGTTACCGACATAGCCCGGTGAATTTGCCAAACTTAAGTGGCAGTGGGCAGGGCACATTGCTCGCAGAACGGATGGCCGATGGGGCCGAAAAGTTCTGGAATGGCGACCGCGAACCGGAAGACGATACGTTGGAAGGCCTCCCACTAGGTGAAACGATGACCTGGTTAGGGTTACGGAAAGGCGCTGGATGCGAGACGCACGGAACGGTCAATGTGGCGACGCCTGGGGGAGACCCTTGTCCAGCATTGGACGTCTTTCGGCTGAAATGATGATGAATGATGATGATGACTTACTCGCTTTATCTCGTTTTCTAATAAGATAAGTGAAGTCAGATTATCTATATTAGATAGGTCTCGGTATCTACTTTTTACGAGTAACTCCAACCGTACGATTCTTTGCCTATAAATTCGGCTTTGAGGCCTGACTTAAGAGGCAGCTAAAATGCTTAAATACCAATTACTAATTCATATTGCAAGTGCAAAATTTTCTGCCAAGATATGTCCACGTCAGACGTCAGTGCAATTAGCTTTAAATCTGACCTTATTGCTGTGTGTTACAATATTTTTTGAAGCATTTAGAAAAACCATCCTTATCAATATTTCCAGCACCTCGTGACGTCATATGACACCGATCCCTACATTAAATGGTTGCTGGACAACACTAGGATCCATTTGATGCCATCTATGAACCCCGACGGTTTCTCCATATCGAAGGAGGGACAGTGTGACAACACATATGGCAGGTACGGCTATAGACACTATTGTTTGTAATAGGTAATACATGGTAATACACCATCATTGTAACTTCGTTGCCAAACCAAAATAATCGTCATTATAACATTATAGGAAAAAGCGATAACTACCTGAACAATACATTGAGTTGAGCGGATAACCTACATATTCACCAGCATGGATATCAACTTCAATGAAACTGCAATTTAGTTATAAATCTCAATAATATTTCGTAAAACTAGAACAATTATTTTCTGAATAGCTCACAACTACACAATTTCAATGCCGTATTGCAACATTCGTCTATTTTCGATTCTTTATGATGGACAAATTAACATAAATTGATTGTACAAGTGGTGTCTATTAATTTGCAGGCACAATGCTCGTCGTTACGACTTGAACAGGAACTTCCCCGACTTCTTCAAGGCTAACACAAAGCAGCCGCAGCCAGAGACAGAAGCCATCAAGGAGTGGATCAGCAAGATTCAGTTCGTGCTATCTGGTTCACTGCACGGCGGCGCGCTCGTGGCATCGTACCCCTTCGACAACACGCCCAGTGCCAGTAACTGTCCAATAACTCTTATATTGTTCTCTAACTATGTTCAATAGTCAGTTTCGTCACACACTTCCGGTCACATGTCATACTAATAGCCCATAGCCGCAAGCATTTGACCATTGCATTACCTATTATGATTGGGCTTCATGGACGTTTGATGCTAATTTTCCTCCTGAATGCATTTTGGTATCTCACTGAGTCACAAATTGGGCTTGGCGCGTTGCGCGGTGGCATTTGGGAAATTATTTGCTCTGTGTAATTATTTGTACTGTTTTATAACATCTCTTCGTGACCTTGGAGTTTTTAGACTTTATGAAATGCAATAAAATGCAAAAAATCAATAATGGTAATTTTTGAAGACTAGTTTTTGATATAGACAGCAATATATTAGTCACAGCGGATCTTTGCGTCTCTGAAGTTGGCGCTGCCAACCATTGCCCAAGAAACAGTTTGTCATCGAGTAGGTATACTTCATAGAGTAAGCGAGATAGGACGATGCGACAAACGTAAGCGAGTGAAAGAGACAGTTATACAATGCTATCTTCACCTTCAACATTGACAAACAAATAGCTACTGCGCAGGGTCTTGCAGCCAATCCAGAGACACAAAGATACGTTGTGAGTATTATAATAGAATGTTTTCTCTTTCATTTCACGCAAATCAGGAATATGCAGATCATCAGTTCTATGTTCCGGTGAGGTACCATGTTATTGTTGGCTTCTAACGCAATGGCAATAAAATTAATAATGTTTGTTTGTGTCCAACATGTGGCCTGAACGCAGTGTTCCAGAGCTACGCGCACTCGCCGTCGATCGCACCGGACGACGACGTTTTCCGCCACCTGTCGCTGGTGTACTCCAACAACCACGCCAAGATGTCGCGCGGCGTGTCCTGCAAGTCGGGCTCGCCCAGGTTCGAGAAAGGCATCACCAATGGCGCGGCCTGGTATCCTCTCACAGGTATGCTTTTAGGCGCAGACGAGGGACTTTTTTTGTCCGCAGAGGTATAGATAATTAATTCCTTCTCTTTCACTTAGAATCATGTTGAAAACATAACAGAAAACTTGAGAATTTAAACTTGGGAAACCATAGAATGATCTTTACCATTTTGGATTCGGAAAGATAGCCATTGCAGTACATTCTATACATCAAATTTTTGTCGACTGCGAACGGACAAAAGTCCTACGTCTGTGCAGGCCTTTTGTTACAGTTGACCGTATTTGGTGTATGGTTTTTATTTCAAAATATTTATTTGAATCTACAGTTCTATGTAGGTAAAGGATAATATTGAGTTATTTACAGTAATTGAGCAAAATCTGTTAATCCTCCATGGATTAAATAAATTAACTTGCATTGACGTCAACGATGATCGTGACGTCAGCACTAAATATAACGTCAGTCGCAGTGCCATAAATGGTATAAACGACTGAATGCAACCAAAAGCAATCATGTCTAATTCCAGGCGGCATGCAAGACTACAACTACTTGTGGCACGGATGTATGGAGATAACATTAGAGATATCTTGCTGCAAGTACCCCCCTGCGCATGAACTAGCCAAGTATTGGCAAGACAACAAACAGGTAATTTGATCATTCGATATTGCTTGAATGAGGGATAGGTACTTCGCAATCGGCTTATTTAATTCTATTATATGTATGGCACTTAGTAAGGTAGTGTTCCCATCAGTGATAAAATAAGAACAAACTTTAACTCAATGAAGTAAAATTGTTTTTTTTTTTATCTTTGTCCCACACTAAGAATTTCTTCCTGTATCGTGGGTGCGTTTACAAACATATAAACTCACATACACAACACCCAGAGCCGGAACTACTATCTGTAAGTCATACTAATATTTGTTCCGTGCGGGAATCGACACGCAGCGCATTAGCCAATCCACTGCGCTAACCGTGCGCCGTGAGTTATATCTTTTACAGGATTACATAAATATTATTGATTAAATACGATTTAGATATTGAAAAAAATGCACTTGTTCTGTAGGTATATTAAAAGAAAATGCTTGCCAGAAAATTCAGTACCTTATTTTAATATGGTTTAAGACCTAGACTTAGGCTACGTATAGGTACTTATTAACACAAAATAATATAATAAGATAAAAAATTCCTAACTATTATGATAATGATTTAAACAAAATGGAAAACAAATGCTGCTGCTGCAAGAAACAGAAGCACTGACGGAGTCGTAGAACCTGCGGAGTTCCAAGGATCACCAGGAGACTTGATTCCAATCACACCGCACGCAACTCGTGCGCCCGCATTACCAGTGAGCAAGGAACTCTCGTCTCCTCCCTGGCCCAGATCATCCTTCTCTTGGTGGAGTACTAGAGTTCGCCCCAAGATACTGTTACGTCCTCGAAGTGTAATGACGCTGTCCACAAAGTCTATATCAGCGAGTGCAACGCCATTTCCGGCGAACACAACATTCCCGAGGTCACCAACATGCCGCACTTGGTGATCCCTGCCGCCGTGGGTGGTTTCGTCAGGATTAAAGTGCGAGCCCGACGCGTCGCAAGTGCTTGTGTCGCCATATTCGTGCACATGGAACCCGTAGGATCCGGCGTCTAAACCAGTAATGTTTCCAGTGACTCTCAGCCCATCTGTTGTCTCAGTGAACACAATCTTCCCAGACACATTCTGCGATACCAGGAGTGCTACAGCAACTCTAGTTTCACCATTAACGGACGCTACAGCAACAATTGCGATTAAACATAGCCATCGGACCAACATTTTGATGTAAAAACAGACGTGCGTTCGGATAAGTAAACACAATAGCTTTGGTTGAATTCACATCTCCAGACAAAAGGTTATCTTAAAAGTGATGCGCTTATCAATCTTTAATACTGATAAGGATAAGATACAATCAGGTACCTACTCACTCTAATTGATTACATGGAAATAAACTTCACATCAACAACACAGAAAGTCGGTTCGTTTGGTGATGTATCCGTAGATCTTGCTATGGAATTTTCAGAATTTTACCGTTGACTACTTATTTTAAAACCAATCATTTAAAAGTACGCGGAATGGCGAAAAAATCGACAAAGAAGAATAAGATGTAACGATAAGATTAGACTAGACTTGGTAAACTTGTCGAAGAGGTTGAGGTGACTTGAGGTTTTCAGAGTGCTAAAATGGTCAAACAACTAAATGTTTTTGTAGATGACAATATAGGTAACATAAGGTCTATCAATATAAAGAAACAAGTAGGGACTGTAAAGAAGGCCATAGCCAAAGATGAACTATATAAAATTATTTCACAGGCGTTAACTCTTTCTCACGGTCCCTGAGCCTTATTAGATGACCGATTACGGGTTATCCGGTGTTAGTTGGTCAGTTAGTGTATTGGCTGCAGTAGAAATCTTTAAACTTGGATCAGGCAGGATGTGCTGGCGCCGTGTGCTAAATACTGGCACGTGCATGCTCGATAAGATAGTAATAATTCATTTGTTTTGTTAACATTTTCATTATCCTTATCTTCATAAATTAAAACGTAGATTAAATGCAAGGGTGTGTTATATTATAAGTAGGGTATGGTTTTACGTAGATTCCTACTTCATTTACATGTCTGAGCCATATTTATAAATCAACATAGCTAACACGAGCATAAAGTTGATATTTGTTTAAGTGGAAATAACATCAATTGAAAGCAAGGGATTGAGCATAGTACAGTATAAAAATAGCACAGTATTCTTAGGCTTAACTTTGGATGCTAAGCTTCAGTGGGGCCCACATATAGATAAATTGTCAAAAAAGCTAAGCTCCGCAGCATATGCTGTTAGGAAAATTCGTAATTTAACTGACATAGAGACAGCCCGTTTAGTATATTTTAGCTATTTTCATAGTGTAATGTCGTACGGTATTCTGTTGTGGGGAAATGCCGCCGACATCCAGACTATCTTTGTTTTGCAGAAAAGAGCTGTTCGATCAATTTATAAATTAAGCCCGAGACACTCTCTCAGAGAGAAATTTAAGGAGATTAATGTAATGACTGTGCCTTCTCAGTATATTTATGAAAATCTTTTATATGCCCATAAAAATATAAAATTGTTTAAAAAATACAGTGATATCCATAACATAAATACTAGGAACAAACACAAATTTGTAGTACCTGCAACAAGGCTCACGAAAATAGGTAGCTCGTTAAGATGTCAATGTGTGCGCTTTTATAATAAGCTTCCAAGCCACGTACAAGATCTAAGTCTTAATAAATTCAAAACATTCATTAAACGTAAGTTGTGCCAGAAAGCGTTTTATACAATTAAAGATTACGTTGAGGACAAACAGGCTTGGGATTGAGCTGCTCCAATTAATTTTGTTTTTTTTTATATTTTGCACCATGAATTTTGTTTTTTTTTTTCTTTTTTTTGTTTTCTTGCAATGACAAGAATATTTACTTTTTAAAGTATTATATTATTTTATTTTAAGTCATTTTTTTTTTTTTTTTTTTTTATTGTTGTGAATGTGAAGACTATGTGGATCATACCTTTTGTTTGTTATTAGTTTTAATTTATCTAAGTTAGTTTTAATCATGGTCTGGCAGTTTGAGTAGTTTGTGCGGCCTACCCGAATGTCCTTTCTTTGGTATTGTTCGTCGAATCGTTGAGCTCCTTAATTTCTGAGTTGAGCTGCACGGTTATTGACAAATGCGTGCACTGACTGGACAGGTCCACTCAATCTGGCTGGTTCTTTCCTCAAAAGACCATTTCAGACTTCAGTCTACATGGTCTTCACATGATCTAACCAAGATTTTGTCTGGACTTTAAAAGAGACTGTGACCTCTGAGTTTGTTTCGGCCTTTCTTCTCAGAGTAGTCAGATAGGAAACGCCGACTTCATCTAGTTTTAAAAATATGATCGACATGTAAAAGTGTTTGTACAAACCTACTTACAGAAATAAATCATTTATCATTTATAGCAACATAGAATATATAGTTCAACACCCCTGTGAAATCCAATTTTATAAACATCTTTTGAGTTACTTACCAAAGACATTTTTGTTTGCAGTCCCTCATCAAATACTTGGCTGAAGCACACCGCGGAGCTCACGGTTTCGTGATGGACGAGAATGGCAACCCGGTGGAGCGCGCCACCGTCAAAGTGAAGGGCCGTGATGTCACCTACCACACCACCAAGTACGGCGAATTCTGGCGCATACTGCTGCCCGGAACCTACAGGATTGATGTATGTCTTTTATTTTTATTATTATAGATTAGCTCGTGTTTGACCAATCTCTCATAATGGTATTGTAAGCGATGATGTGGTCGATGTTACAGCACGTTTATTTTTTTTGGTTTCTGTATTTATAAGTCTAGTTACATAAAGTCAGACAACACGAGTGCTGTACAATATTTTTCCAGATTGTACATACAAATTTAATATGGCAAGTAGTACAACATACAAATTACCGTAGCCGTTCATGTGAAAAACTATAAATTCAAACGACAAGGTTTTTTCTTGCAAAGATGTCTTAAGGGTGCCGTAGTCGGTCATTCATCCATAGAAACGTAGTATGGCGATTACTGCACTGTTTGACGTACGCCACGAAGTTATTTGCTTCAAAAGTTTGTGTGCTTCGTTGTTTGTTCCATATTTCAATTACAAAATACCATAAAAAGAAGGAAACCTGAAAAACAGGTAGTAATATTCTCTTTGGTACAGGGATAGATAAGTAGTTCAAAAATGCAAATAATTTCATTTGAACAAATACATTCAGTAGTTTTTTCATATAAGTATCCATATTCCCAAAGATCAGTTTATAAAATTTCGCGCGCTCGTTTACGTTAAATCATCAATCATTTCAATACAAATTTGCAAATGTGAGTATTCGTACGCGCACTAGCTTCTTACGAATTTTTTAATTCTTCTTCTTCTTCTCATCACAGCCTATCCCTTTCGCACGTGTCGTCGGATGAGATAGCATGCATTTTAACCCCGCCCACAAAATAGTTCGTGCCGCCGACTAGGGTACCCAAACCAACCAAGATTTATTAGCAACTAGCTGACCCGGCGAACTTCGTTCCGCCTAACAAATTTCTAAAATAAAAGAATTTTTCTAAAATAAACATAGCCTAAGTTACTCCTTATTACATCAGCTACCTGCCAATAAACGTCCCGTCAAAATCGGTCAAGCCATTTCAGAGATTAGCCGGAACAAGCAGACAGACAGACAGTCAAAAATTGTAAAAAATGTTATTTTGGTATATGTAGGTACCGTATATATATATTCATGTAGTAAAAACGGTTATTTCAATATTAAAAACAGACACTCCAATTTTATTTATATGTATAGATAAGCACCCCTGTTTACTGGTGAAGCAAATTAAGTAAGTAATCGTACTGGGCTGTATTACAACTCGACTTTATAAGATGGTATTGCTTACAAAATAGAGTTTCGCTCAACGTCCACTTTAGCACGTAGCACTTCTTGATAAGTGTTACGTACTTAAGGCTAAGTACCATTCCAACTTGTATCCATAGTGCAGTTGCATCAAAAGCCTTACGTAACTATCGAATAGTAACAGCCTAGATTGATTATTAGACACCTTCTATCCGACCTACTTAGTAAACCTACACAACTGATAGTTCATGCTATACTTTTAATTGGAGGCTGGCAAGCACTATAGTTTTGGTATAATTTTTGATCGTCAGGTTATTTGAAAGTTCAGATAGCTATGTTTTTCGTCACAGCATGCAAAGCAAATTGCGATGGTAACAGGCGTAGACTGACAGCCACGCTTTAAAAATATATTATGTAGGTATAACTTAGGTTCCAGAAGTACCTACGATGTTAATTTGCCCGTATCCGTTTACAGGTATCAGCGGAAGGATATCTGCCGCAAGAAGTAGAGTTCATTGTAATAGAGAGCCATCCCACTCTATTGAATGTTACCCTACATTCAGCAAAGGTTAGTACCTTATTAATAATTTACAAACTGTACCTTATAAAATTCAAGGAACTTTTTGATAAGCAAATAAAGGGTTTTTCAATAAGGCCGGGTAGATTTTGAAATGATATAAAACAAGCTGTGTGTGAGGTATTAACCAAAATTCTTTTTTTATTTGAAAGGTTACATTAAGTGTGGAATATGACATCGTTCAAATGCCCGCCTCGGCTATTTACAGTGGCACGGATCCGAGTGACCCAATTTTCAATGACTCTTCTGCATAGATCCGGCTGAATCTTTAGGTCATTGGTCGATTGTGGTTTGTTTGCATAGACCTGCGAATTCAAGAAACCCCACATGAAAAAGTCTAGCGGGATCAAATCGCATGATCTTGGTGGCCAATTCACATTACCCCTGCGAGAGATAACCTAACCCTCAAATCGCTCATGCAGAAGTTTTATCATTTGAACGTGCTGTTCCATCGTGTAACTTGTCATGGTGATTTGGCACAGGTAACTGAATAATAAACAAATGATTTGATAGACGTCACCAACACAAAATGGCCGCCATGGGCCGCCAAAATCTACCCGCGCCAAATGAAAAACCCTTTATAATGACACTATAAATTGCCGTAAACTGATCACAGAGCAGCTGTCAACCTTTGACAGTCCAATGAACTGCTGTAAGACAAACTGCTCAACAATCAAGTTCCTTGACTGTACATTTTGCTTAATATCTTCCTATTATAAAACTACCCTTCAAAATCTGTAAATATTTGAACTGTAAATATACCGAATTCCCTTGCTTTTTTATAGTTGCACTAATGGTGTGGTTACAATTAGTTCTTGTGCGTCCTTAGGGCTACATTCCGAAGGCGAAGGACGCGCTGCCAGCGGCCACGGTGAAGACTACCTCCCCACCTACAGCACCTACCACTACTACCTCTGCCCCCTATAACGATGGTGCTATTGTGTTTCCCGAAGACTGATCCCGTATAATCCTTTATAAATGAGAAAAAAATCTCACTTTAAATTACTTATGTATAATTTTGTTAGTTGGACTTACGCGGTTTGCAAACACCGCTTGCCACCGCGCGGGATTTCTGAACCATGTCAGATTTTTGATCTTCCATTACAGAGCCTTATATTTTTAGTATTCTTAGACACTCCATAGGGACAAAGGAGGATCGTGTGTTATGTTGTCCGGCTTCTACTTCTGAATTCAACGCCGGCTGTTGGTGTGCAAGCAACGTGAAAATGCATTTTGGGTTATTTGTCGCGACGTACCTGCAATGTAATTTTTTAATAGTAATGTAATCAAGTAATGCTCTTATTTTATATAGCAGTGTTGTTATGTATATTGTATCATAAACTTGCCTGCTTAGTATCTAGGGTAATTACGTATTTAAGTACAAATGAGTGTGTATAATTTTGTGTGACATAGGAAAGCATGATATATTATATTAATTATTCCTAATAACGTTGTACATAAATCACCCTTATATAAGATTTCCTTTTAGCTATTGGTCTGAACAAATTACATGCGGTGGAGGCACGGTGAGTAATAAAAAAATTTACATATTAGAAAACGGGATATGGTTTCAATAATGCATTATTTACCTCGCAATTATAAACAAAATAATATTATTTTGTACATATGACTGAATGACTAAACAATAAAATTATTTAGCATTCTCTAACGGCACTGTACAAACGGGCAATGATATTACTGACAATTTATATATGCCTTGAAAGGCAAGTCCAATTAATAAGTTTAGTAGTTTGGCTTGACAGGAACATGTTCAAAAATACGTAACCATTTCATTCCACGAGCATACCTACCAGGGTTATTGCTGATGCACATTTTTTTCACATCAGCCGATGCTGATATTTTGTCATTGACATCAGCGGATGCTGATTTTAATTATTTGAGAAAGAAATTAAATTTATTTGTTTCATTTTAAATTTTCTTTAAAAAACAGGGCAAACACTTGTTGAAATTCGATTTCACTAAAATCAAATTCATCAGGATGTTTGCTCTTCAAGTGATTTTTAAGTAAAGGTCTTCACTTGCTTGAATACTCCTTTTTTTTCATAAATTAGTTTGCGGTTTCTTGATTTACTAATTTAAATTATGTACGTATTTCACTTTTCGACGGAGGCGCCATTATTTACCAAATTTAACGAGTTTACGACAAAAACAATAACTGCACTTTCATCCTCAATCACGTAATTAATATAGTAATGATAGGATAAGTTTGTGTTTGTTTAAAATCGCAACCGGCGCGGTCGACCTCACGATTGGTCAAAACTAGCAACCGAAAAGAACACGTGCCTTATCCCACACTCCCTCCGCAATCATGTCACGATTCAAACTTCAGTATTTATCAATGCTGATGCTGATTTTGAAGATATAGCTGTTCTCGCCAAACTTCTGGGCCGCCCTAATAATGGCTTTCCGATGCGCAAGGCACGGGTCGGTGCTGTTTTTGTATGAGATTTACTACTGCGCAGCCATCGTAGTAGTAGCCAACTTCAGTGCGGCCAAGAAGTTTGGCGAGAACTAAAAGGCTGATAATTCGCGGATGTTAGTGATGTTCGCAACAACCCTGGTACTTACCCATAACAAATAATGCTTGCTTGTTAGTCCTTACCTGTAATAGATTTAGGGACGTATAATTATGACAGTGATATAACATGTAACAATATGGCATTACAGCGCATCGATGGCGGGCCGTACTACCGGCCGGTGGCGCTGCCGCCCCGCGTGCCCCTCTCCCCGCCCGCGCCACCCGGCATCTTCTCCTCGCTCACCAGCTCCTTCAACAGCATCGTCTCCAATTTCTTCGGATAAAATGAACGTGTAAAAGTAGTAGGGAATCTAACATACAATATCTTAAGCTAAGGGCAGCCTTGATTAAGAATTAAAAGAATACAATCTGTGCCTTGGTGCTGGTTTACTTTATGTTCAGGTGGCGCCATCTGCGGACTAGGCTTTGCGTAAGATTCCCTGATGAAACAAAAGCCGTATTATGAAATGTTGACCCAATTGAAATCCGGTACGAAAGAGATGATGTCGACCAATAGATATATTATCCACATTATTCTCGCTTTGCAATGAAGATGGTATTTCAAATCATCATGCAGGATCAACAAGCCTGTGTTAATTGATGAAACTGTACAATCAATACTTATGAGTAGATACAGGTATATCAAGTATCACTTCACAATATTTTGTAGATGCGGCTTATAATTTTAGCCACAAAAAAATCAATCAGCGTTATGGCCGTAAAAATTAAAACAAGGATATTCTAGATAATCCTAACTTAAATATTGACGCTGATAAAATATTAGAAAAACTTAACATAAATAAAAATATTGTTCAAAATATTTCCACCTGTATGCACTAAAACTAATTTAACAGTAGGTACTCAGTAACATTATAAGTAAATATTTATGAAATTCTTACTTAAGTCTAGATACTGTGTGTGAATATTTAAGTTAAAATAGATTGAATGAATAAGCGATCACAGCAAAGTAGCCGTATTGTAAATTTAAGAAATACTTCAGCATTTATATTCTAAGTAAAATGTATACTCAAGATACCAAATTTTGCAGTGATGCCAATAGTTCGTATCGCAGGGCTCTCAACCCCTAAAAGCAACGATCTCTTACAAAAAGATCAACATATTATTAAGGAGTTTGTAAATACATTAGAGGATAAGATTAGATGCTTTAACGTTAAAATAAAAACTTATTTATTATATGAACGTGTTGTTTATTTACCGAATTCATATATTACCTACATAACATGATAAGACTCATTTTGCTTCGATCAAACATATCGATAACACCCGCCCTGGCCAGATCAATCAATGCACATTTGTAAGGAATGAAGTAAAACAATGACCAAATTAACAACAATGTAACAATTTTCATTAAATTTAAAACACAATAGAATTATTTGATGCTGGCAACTGGTTCATATTCACACCAGAAATATAACTGAGTTCACATTCACATCATCTAGGTTTGCAGAAACATAACGGCAAAGCAAAAAGTTTTAATTTTTTTTAAGTTTTTAATACACTGAGTTTAAAGACACCGACTTCTTTGATCACAAACTGCCTCTAAGTCTCCGTTGTATCGACCTTGACTTGGTCCCTCGCGACTTGGAAGGCCGCGATGAGTGCCGCGAGCTCGATACGTTCACTACAACCAGATGACAGGCGCGCCTCGGCGTCAGCCATCTTTATGAGCAACGATATCAGAACTTCGGGAGGAAGTTTCACTGTAACGCAAATATTTCCAATGTAAATTGTCTATGTATTTTGTGACATTTAGAAAAGAAAGCCTATTAAAAATTCAGAAAACAGAGCTGCGAGTAAAAGCAATTTAAGCGAAATATACTAATGGACAAACGCAATTAACATAGCAAAACAACCAGATGTATAGTAAGCCGCACATCCTTTAAATAGATTTCAACAGAATGGAAATGGAAAGGATTCGGCGTCCTTAAAAGAATACGAACTCATATGAGGTACAAACTGAATGCCTATGTAAACAAAATAGATAGGTATTTTAATCGTATTTTGTTTTAATACATTTAGTAAAGAAAACATTTTTACCTCTTTGTATGATCGTGTGAACTTCCGTCAAAATGTCGCCTAGTGCCAAACCTTTTGCAAGTTTGAGATCTTGAATATCTGTGCAAATGTTATTAAGGAAATCATATTTATATAGAAGTTAATACGAGATAATATAGATTAATATTAATATAATAAATCACGAGGAAATCACTACTTCTGATAAATATACACTCCCGGAAAGAAAAGGTTAGGCAATTCACGGGTCTAGAAAAAAAATTGTCTGCTTGCGACTAACCCTTTTTATTTTGCGACTGCACATGGTCTTGCTTATAAAATATTTACTGTCTTCTCTGTAATAGAACTTTTGATAAATTGCTAAAACCTTCTCTAGATAAAAAGGATACTCTTAAAGCACACAGCAAAGTCGTTTTCATTGAGCAGCCAGTTGAGTATGTTGTTGATGTCGGAGCGCAGCGGGTGTCCCACACAGGTGTACACGTTGTCTTCGGTGACGTCACGGTAGGCCAGCCACGTGCTCTGCAACGTGTTCAGCACCTTCCGCATATCGCCGCCCGACAGTGCCAGGAGAGCCTTTATACCATCTTCAGATATCTTTACACTGTAAATCAAAATAATGTGGGTTATGAGAATTGAATTCAGATGCCGACAAGAGATGAAGTTGGCGCCAATGACAGAAAAGTTGAACGGGAATCTTTTGTCTTGGTATCTGCATCTGAAGAGGGATGAAATGCATCTGAAGAGGAGGGATGAAATGCATGTGATTAAAAAGTTATGTACGGATGGAAGGGAGAAGGTAGCTAAGGAAAAAATGAACGGCTTGTGTGATGATTGATATGATGGAAAAGGGAGACTAAGTGCTAGTTGACGGTGGATAGGACGCTATGGAGGAAGAAAACGTGTCAAGTGCCGATCCCAAGCAACATGAGACAAGCAGGAAGATAATAATTCCAACAGGAGTTAGAATGATACAAATGCAAACTTGCAAACTTCGTGTGACCAACCTATAGAATGCTGGAGGGCATTAAACAATCCAGCCTAAATAAACAATGCGCTGGTAACGGATGGTATTTCTATTGTTGGTCTTCTACTGATTTCAATTTCGGAAAATTCTAAAAATTTCATCAGTAAAGATTATTTGAATTTGTATTATATTCTTCTTCTCATTATAGTGTTAGGATATGGTTACCTCTGATGATAGAATCTTAAGCCGCCTCTGGAAACCACACATGCCTCTGACATGGCTTAAATTCGGAATATAAATTCATAACATGGGACCTGAATTCCCCGAAGGTTTAGGAAAATGTGCACCTATAGTACCTACACGGTACACCCATCCAGGGTGGGCACATCCGCAAAAGAACCAAAATTACCGACATAGCCTGAAGAATAGCCAAACTTTAGTGGCAGTGGGCAGGGCTTATTGCTCGCAGAACGCATAGCTGATAAGTTCTGAAGTGGAGACCGAGAACCGGAAGACGTTGCGTTGGAAGGTCTCCCACTAGGTGGACCGATGACCTGGTGAAGGTTGCGGGGATCCGCTGAGCTGCGAGACACACGGGACTGGTCAATGTGGCGACACTTGGGGGAGGGGGCTATATCCAGCAGTTGACGTCTTTCAGCTGAAATTATGATGATGATGAAAAGGGGACGAACCCAGGATGTTACTGGTGACCACTCAGCACTAGAGTTTGGAGCTTAAACCAAAGGGGCAGTTTATAAATTCATCTTTCACATTATTATTATTAAGAAGCGAACGTACCCTTCAGCAGCCGCGACTTCTTTCAGTCGTGGTACTATCTGGCTCTGCTGTAGCGGTGCGAAGCGGAATCGCGTACATCTTGATTGTAGCGCAGGTATTATTTTGCCCAAATAATTGCATATTATGCAAAACCTCACATTTTCTGTATACTTTTCTATAACTGAAACAAGCGGTTTGAGAATCGTACTTAAATATTTTTGGTAAATAAATGATGAAGCACCAACAATTATTGTACTTGTTACATTTATGATAGATCAGATACATGGCATAAAAGGTATACTTGTATGGTTGTTTGTTTGTAAAGGGTAATCTCTGAAAATAACTCTTTATCTAATAAAACGCTTCACTATTCCTGTCAAAGATTACTTTGTATCGCAAAAAAAATAACGGATTCTGTTAGTTGGGCCACGGGAGAGCAGCCGCAGGCCAAAATACTATAATAAATTAGCCAAAATACTATAATAAATTAAAACCAGAGATTTAATTAAACAGACTTTTTATTATTGTATGCTACATATAGCTGACGATGCTTTTCGCTGTTCTCTCCTCAGAGCTTTTCTATTCATGATCAGAGACTGCGTAGGTTCCGCTTGGGGCGTGGGTGTGTGGCCGGTCTGTTCAGGGTCCTTGGGCACCACAGAGCGTCCGTCCACAATAGCCGGAGGTAAACGATGCACCTTCACACCCAACACCCGAGCCACAAGGCTTGTGAAAGCGTTGCTCACCTGAAATCATTAGCACAATGATGTCAAAACCAAGTTTATATCAGTAGAAATAATTCGTAATGGACGCGAAATGCGATACTTTGTCATAATTATGTACAACGACAACTAGAATTGCCGTTTCGGTTTTAATTACTGTGCCTAGAGAATTTCAGAGACGTGGTTAGTCTTAATAACAATTATTTTGTGTGTGGATTTTAACTGATAACAATGTATCTAGGCAGAAAGGAGGATTATATCGGACTCCAACCGATTAAAACCCTACAGTTTCTACCACTACTATGAGTAGGATGAGATACAACTAAATTTGACTGGTATCGGACCGCCACGCCTTGCGGGCTGGCTAGTTCTACCTAGAAAAGGAACTTAAAGGCGCTTACCATCTCCCCTGTCCTTGCAGACCCCTTGAAGGTCTCCAACATATGTTCAGACGCAAACTTTTGTACACAAGACAGTCTCACCGCTCTCTGGTGTTCCAAATCAGATTTATTGCCAAACAGAGCCATCAAGGGTTTCGTCAATTCATTTTCGAATATCTCCTTCACTTTCTGAATCCATTCAGTTAATTTATCGAAACTTTGCAGGTTCGTGAGGTCGTAGACAAATAATATTATCTGGAACAGAAGATTTTTCAAAGATTTCTATGATTTACAAATGCCTTTTTTTAAGATTGCCATCATAGACACAACCATCAACACATGCAGTCACTCCCAAGTTAGTCACGTTGTTTTTTTTCCACTTTGAAACATTTGTGCTATGAAAACTGTCTTTATGGCTACGAATTACGAAAGAAGGTCACATTTAAATTCATCAGACTCCTATAACTTACATCAGAAGCATACAGATAGTTAGCGAGCATGTGCGTCTGTAGCGCATTGCCGGCGACGTCGCAGAGCTGTAGCGGCACGGGGGGCCGCAGTCCTATGCACTGGCCGGCCATCACTTCGGCGCCTTGCGTGCCACCCACCGGAGCCACGCTGTTCCCGCCTAGGTACCGGTGGCATAGGCAGCTCTACAATAATAAATTAACTAAAATTTTAAAACATTGATAGTGGAGGCTATTGCCCGAGTATTGGTTTTTCAACCGACACATTGACGCTTACTGCAGAGGCTACTTTCCTAAAACGGATAGACTGGGTGAGGGATGAGAGAGGCGGGGAAACGGTGTTGTAGCGCAATCTATGAGAGCTGTATATCCTGAGTTGATATAGTTTTTATGATAAATCATTCAAAAAGCTATGTTTTCTCATAGATCCGGCCAATGTTATCGTTAAAAACACGGTGATAAAACCTGACAATGAAATCCCTTACTGTACCGACCGCGATACGATCCCAAGATGAGTTTGGATTGGAATCTTTAGAAAATGTATCATTTAATTGCAAAATTAAACTTACCTTTCCAGTTTTCGGCTCACCAAGCACAGTAATCTGAATGGTCCTGGTCTCAACCACGTCATCTTCACTGTAGTACATCGTAAGTAACTTAACATTGGTCCAATTAAAGTTTCGATACAATTTTCCGAATTAAAAGATCAAAGTTGTCTAACATCGTCAAACACGATAAGTTCTTTAAATTAAATGACAACATTATAAAGAAATTAACCATGATATTTCCGAGGCATTTGTTTTCATTCAATAACCATGGCAACTTATTAGGTAGGTATGTTCAAATAGCACGGCTGTGAACGTTTAGTGATTGGATACCACGAATATCAAGCAAATAACATAATTAATGAGGTTCGTTACGAATATTTTAAAATGTTGTGTAGTAAAATCCGATTTCGAATTTAATGTCACCGAAAACGGACGTTCAATAATTTCGTAATATTGTCCTTAGTGTCCCACCGAAAGTTTGGTTAAGGTTTCGGTTCCGGTCGAGTTTCGGCAAAAATACCGAGTTTCGTTTTCGGCGGCAAACCTGCCGACGAAACCGAAACTCGGAACTCGAAACTGCATCCGGGCGTTCTCGCGCTGTAATCGGTCATGTTCGGCGCGTTAAATTCCATCCAAGCGAGTAAGCGACGAAGACATTTTGCCGCGTTCACGTGCCTAAATCGTGTCGTGACTGGCTTGTGTTTGCAGTTCTATTTGTTTGTTGTGAGTTTTCGTGTGAATTATTTTGAATTCGGTAACGTGACGTGATATAGCATAACAGTAGTTAGTAAACATAAAAAAAAAATCATAATAAAAAAAACTAATACACAAATTATAATAGTATGAAGTTTTAACAGGCAAAAATTTTTTTTGTGGTTGTTTATTATCATACCAATAAGTGAAAATGTCGAAGACTGCATGGCTATGTGATTTAAAGATAAATAAATAAAGACTGACGATTAAAATAAAATTTTCTTTATATTTCCCTCAAAACATGGTCCTAGTAAGGAAGTTTCGGTTTCGGTTTCGCCCGAAACTGAAACTGTTGCCGAAATTTGGTTTCAGTCGTAAAAACCAGTTTCGGTCGGACACTAATATTGTACTCAAAAAACGAACACATGGCTTCCCGCTTCAGTCGAATGTAAGTCGATTTTGTCTGAAACTATGCGTGGTCATATTTAATTTTAAGAGTGATGTTCTTTATCTTCTGATTATATTATTTACAGATGTGTAAATAATTAAAATATATTATCCAATTATGTATTATTTTTGCCGACTTAAAAAAAAAGAGTTAAGCAATTCGATACGCATGTATGTAATATTGTTGGAACTGCAAAATATTCACATATGTTACTATGTGGGATTCTAAACACGTGTGCCGTTTTTCATATGTATTTTTGTGTATGTATGTTTGTCCACTCATTTCTCTGAAACTACTTACGGGTCGTGGTCATTCATTCGTGGTCTATCAGCTCTCAAGTGGTTTAATTCTCTTTGGTATTTTCAGAGATTATATAATGCAAAAAAAATTACCTCAATCTATTATTAGCAGAGATCGGAATAGGTGGATTTAAGACATTGCTAACTACATATATTTTGAATATATTTTAACTAGATTATTATATTGAAGAATATTATTATGTTTTTAGAATTCCATACTAAAACTGTTAAGTTAAAGAGCTTTGTTTACATACACAATGAATTCACCTAAACTCTAGAGGGGGTAATATCAACTCTGTATTACTTACTTCCTCGAACTTAAGGTAAGTATACTCTACCTAATCCGATCTCTGATTATTAGTCTAGATTTTCACAGTGACAATTTAAATTCAAATGAATGATGATTGCACTTAAGGAAGCCCGTGGTTTTACTCAATCTAGAGGTAATACAACATTTTATCCAGACACAATGTAACCCATAATATTATTATGTGGAATCTGACTTAGTCTACCTGCATACCATAATCCGATCTATCATGACAAGTAATAAACATTCAAAAAAGTCCCAAATATCCAATTTACAAAATATTTTGTTGAATATTAACATTGTACTTACTTCTTCTGAGAGCATTCTGAGCATCATTAGTCATAGCATCCGCTTCATCTAAAATAATCAGCTTGGGCCCAGCTTTGAATATTGTTCTGGTTGAAGCAAAGCTAAGTATCTGACCTCTTACAATGCCTATCCCTCGATCATCAGATGCATTTAATTCTAAGACCTGTGGAATTGAAATTATTATTGGATTATTTATTAGTTTTATAATTTTATTTATACAACAGAAAGTTATTAATTTAAACACAAATATAACAAACAGAAAAAGCAAAGGTACAGAAAGATCATAGGTGAAGCTTATTTCAGAGGCCTTAGTGCGAGGTTTTACTCACGCTCAATCGCGTTAACGTAAACGTCAATTTGTATTGAAACTGGATAAGCGCCGTCTGGTGATGGTAAGGAGAAACCTCTTTTTTTGTATACATTTTGACATAATCGACCGTTTACGTTGTCACGAATGAGTACGTTAAAAAACTCGGCATGAGCACACAGATCTCTTCCAGAAATCTTATACATCATTTCATTCTGTGTCGTTAGGTATTCCAGCCAAAAAATTTCTTAACTCGTCATCTAAGTGCAATAGATAATTAAATATAAAGCTTCTGTAATTGGTAAGCAGATTTTTTAATTTGGTAAGCTGATAGTTTTTTAATTATTTGATGATTTTTTATTGTTTCGGTCACGGCGTGCAGCTGAATTATTTGACGACGGATTAACCGAGTTTCCTGTAGTAGTGGTAACTGAATCTTATAAAATTAGATATACAGTTTAATTATAAACCTGTGAAATTTCAGACTTCTACACTAATTATTTAACGAGATAATAGAAAATAATATTTGTGCGTATCTAACCCGACCAAATCTAGAATGTTATAAAAAAGCCTTCTAAAATTATTAGCACATTTGTCCTTAAAAATTGGTATAGTCACGAATCAAAATAGTTTGATTGAAAAATTAAACCTAACATACTAAATGTTTAAATAAACTTTAAATTAGTCAAAGTAAGTGTCCACTATGCTATTATATCTACCTACCTACGTTTAATTATTCTATCGATGAGGTAGGTAGGTACCTATCTACTTACTTACCAATTTACAAGGTATCTACAAATTGCGCCTAATTAGTTTTAGTTAATTTTATATTATGTATTTAGGTAAAGGAATTTATTATTATATTTTAATATGACATAATTACGATACATGGTATCATTAGGTTAAGGTAAGCGTATGTAATAAGAGCCTCGTAGCTATAATTAAATAAATAAAAAATGTAGTAGTACTAAGAACCAATCTATATTATTACTCTGTCAAAAGGTACGTATTCTAAGAAGTTGACTGCATTATGTCGTTTGATTTTACTATTGTAGATTTTTGATTTTTATACAATAAATCTTTACGTAAGACATCTGTGATTTTTAAATCAGATTAGAAAAAACACGAGAACCTACCTACCTACTGCATATTATGTTAGTACTTACGGCACTTTGATGTTATTACATTTTATTATTTTTGATTTGTGATTTTTTACAATAAAACTTAATTATAAATATGGCTACAACTATTTTACTTTAAATTATTCGGAACGCTAAGCACAACACAATAAAAATAGTGCAGGTATTTATCAGTTGTTAATTTTAATTTCAGAAAAGCATGCAACTTGCATATTAGTCCATTAAAAAATATCTGTGATTTTTTTTGAAGTTAATTTATATACATAAATACCTTAATTAATAACTGCTTAAGGTTATCATCATCTACATACATAGGTACTCCATATTTTTTATTATCCACGCATTATTATTTTTAAAATGAATATTCTATCTGTCTATGCATGGCCTGCCTGCGATTGGTTGGAGGCGCGCGGGGTATGAGAGGGCGCGCGGGAGGCGCGGGCGGCGCTGGCACGTCTCCCGCTCCGAGCATCGCGCACTCAAATTCTTACCACGACGAAGACACTACATTTTAATTCGGATATTGTATTTTTGTAATTACACCAGGTTATTATAGTTCACGCTTTTTATTTATTCGCTCCTGTAACTGAGCAATCGACGTAGCATCGTCAACATATGGTCCTTCGCAAGTAGAACATTACAGCAGGAAGATTTGGCGTTTGCAAGAATACAAGACCTAGACGTTGGTGGACATTGAACCCGCGTCGCTTCGTTCGAATAAAGCAAGTCATCGTCGCCTACGGTTGAAGATTTGAAGTCGCATAGAAGATTGTGGATAAGGACTCGGATAACCGTGAGATCGTTCCAATTATTCCTTTTATCTGTCTATTTCCTAATCCATATTTTCAGTTTTTGTTTTTATAACGCTATTCTTTCTATTTCTTCCCAATTCATTGCCCTATTGAGTTAGTTAATAGCGATTTTCACTCTCTAAGTAGTTTTACTACGTCTTTCATCTTTATATGCAAAATATTTGCTCGCTTATAAGTAGCTTTTTTATAACGGTTGTGCGAGTTAGTGCAACGCATAGCGTGACCTTGACATATTTACAAGGCAACAGCTGTTCATTTTGTGCGTTGCTTAGTGCGCTGTATTCTGTATAGTTATCTTCGAGCTTATTTCATTGCATTTTTTTTTTTTTTTTTTTTTTTTTACCGTTATTTTTTTAACCGTTATTTTAAATTTGAATTTTTTTTTGCCGAGTCATTTTCACTTAACGGAAAAATGGCCGACAAATTAGTGAAAAAACGCAGTTCTATGAAGGCCAAGCTTACAAACTTTACGGCTCATTTAAATGTGCTTAAAAGCTGCGACAATCTTTCCAAGTTGCAAATAATCGAGCTAGAAACCCGCTTAGAAAAATTTGAAGCTATGTACACCGAATTTGACGAATTGCAGACAGAAATCGAGGTGTCGTCGGACAAGCCGGACGAGGCCTACGCGGCGAGAAGCCAGTTTGAGCAGCAGTACTACGTGCTGGCAGCGTTGGGGCGTAGTTTGCTATCCGGATCGGATGGCAAGCATCGCCGTAGTAACTCTGAAGGTACCGTGGCAGGGTCTGAGGAAATGTCAGGTGGGACTAAACATAATTTTGTTAGATTACCTAAAATAGATTTACCACGCTTTGATGGCAGTTATCAGTGTTGGCTAGAGTTTAGGGACACTTTTATTTCTTTAATACACGATAGCCCTTGTATCGACAGCATAAATAAGTTCCATTATTTACGCGCTTCCTTAAAAGGTCAGGCAGCCGAAGTTATTAAAAATATTGATTTTAAGGCGGCGCATTATCAATTAGCATGGGACTTATTGTGTGAAAGATACAATAACAGCCGTCTACTCATAGACAAACACATGCAGGCTTTATTTGATGTCGAACCAGTCGCGACTGAATCTAGTGTTGCTTTGCGTCGTCTTATAGATGAAACGAATAAAAATATAAGAGCGCTCAAGTCAATGGATGAACCTACTCAGCATTGGAATACTATCATCATATACATGATGTCAATTAAATTAGATTCCAATACGAGTAGATATTGGGAAGAGTATCGAAATACTTTATCTGGTACTCCCACACTTGCTCAATTTACTACATTTATTAACAACAAGGCTGACTTACTGGAAACATTGGAAGATAACAACAAGCATAGTAACAAAACAAACAATAATAACAATAAATCAAAAAGTTTTGCTATAGTTTCACAGAATTTAACAAATAAAGGTAATAATAACGCTAATTCTAGTTTAGAGAAAAATAAATTCAAATGTCCTATGTGTTCCGGCGATCATTTTCTATATGTTTGTGAGTCTTTTAAAAGGTTAACAATAGAAGAACGTAATAAAAAGGCCAAGGACCTCAAGGTTTGCCTTAACTGCCTAAGATTAGGTCATAATGAAAAAAGGTGCAGAATGGCCCACTGCAGGTACTGTGCAGCTAGGCATAACACCCTATTACACATGGAATGCCCAGAAACCCCTCCCTCACAAAACCCAAGTATTGCTCTTTCTGCTAACGATTCCATCAATGTGCAACCAGATACTCGCTCGTATGTTTTGCTTTCCACAGCGATGGTGAAGGCGGTGAGCGCCAACGGTGAAAGGAGCGACGCAAGAATCCTACTGGATTGCGGTAGTACAGCCAATTTTATTACCGAGAACTTATGTGATAAGCTGCGTTTGTCCCGAAACGGCACGTGCTCCACGATAACAGGTATTGGCAACCAAACTAGTACTAGTGCACAATCTTGCAGTCTAACAATTGAGTCTAATTGCGGTGACTATTCGATTAACATTGACTGTCTAATTTTACCAAAAATCACACACCTTTTGCCGTCAACTCCAATTAGTTTAAAGCGGATAACCATACCGGTGGGTCTACAGCTGGCGGATCCGACATTTAATACACCATCAGCTATAGATATATTGGTCGGTGTAGATGTTTTTTGGAGCATTATATCAGCCAACCACATAAAGCTAGGCAAGAACCAACCAAGGTTATGTGAGAGTAAACTGGGATGGTTAGTTTCAGGCTCAGTAAGCTGTCACTCACGTACGTCCCATTCACATTTCTGTAATCTAGCTAAAACTAAGCCCAGTACAGATTTATCAAAATTCTGGGAACTAGACACAGTATCTGAAAAGCACTCCCTCTCTTTGGAAGAAAGGGTTTGCGAAGATAGTTTTTATAAAAATACAAAACATAAGGCCGACGGTCGTTTTGTGGTCACAATACCCTTTAAGTCTGATCTTTCTGCATTAGGCGATTCATACGGTATCGCAAAACGACGTTTTTTGTCGTTAGAGAAACGATTTGAACGTGAGCCTAAGTTCAAGTCAATGTACTTAGACTTCATGTCAGAGTACGAAAGTTTAGGTCATATGACAGAAAATGATTCTAGTTTGAAGCTAGCAGGTGAGGTCAAATATTTTTTGCCTCACCATGGGGTCATGCGGGAGTCTAGTACTACTACTAAGTTACGCACCGTGTTTGATGCATCTGCAAAAACAACTACAGGTATATCACTAAATGACTTGCAGTTTGTAGGTCCAACCGTTCAGGATGATTTACTTGCTATTTTATTGCGGTTTCGACAGCATAAATTTGTGATCTCGGCAGATATCGAAAAAATGTATCGGGCTATTGAAGTGAATCCTATCCAAAGGTCACTACAACAGATAGTTTTTCGTAAAAATCCTACGGAACCGCTAAAAACTTATACATTAAACACGGTGACGTACGGTACAGCGTCGGCTCCATATTTGGCCACTAAGTGTTTAGTGAACTTAGCTGATAAAGCATCGGATCTTTTAGTCAAGCGTTCTATTCAGCATGATTTTTATGTAGACGATTATCTTAGCGGTTCAGACACAATTTCAGGTGCACTAGATTTGTGTAAGAACACGCGGGCTATTCTGGCGTCCGCTAAATTTAATTTAAGAAAGTGGCAGTCAAATAGCCCAGAAATTTTAAAAGAATTAGATAGTTCATATAACTCGAGTAGTTTGATATTAGATCTTTCAGACAACAATACTCCTTCTAAAACGTTAGGTGTACATTGGTTATGCGATTCTGATAAATTAGGGTTCTCAATTCATATCGAATCCAATAGCAAAATAACCAAACGATACATTTTATCAGTAATTAGTCAGATATTCGACCCACTAGGACTAGTGAGTCCCTGCATTGTCGAAGCAAAAATATTAATGCAGAAACTCTGGACGCACAAATGTGAGTGGGATGACGAAGTGTCGCAGGAGGTTGCAGATTCATGGCTAGTATTTGCGAGTACCTTGCCTTGTTTAAACTACATCAAAATTCCGCGATGGATTTCATGTAATAATTCCATAACCCATGAAATTCACGTATTCACAGACGCATCAGAAAGGGCTTATGGCGCATGTCTATACATTCGTTCTGTAACCAGTTCAGGTGCAGTCACTGTTCACCTGTTAACTTCCAAAAGCCGTGTGGCACCAATCAGGCCTACGACTACTCCACGGTTAGAACTGTGTGGGGCTCTGTTGGGTTCCAGGTTGTGCACAAAAGTAAGAGATTCTCTCACGTTACATATCCACCGATTTCACTATTGGTGTGATTCCACAATAGTGCTGGGATGGTTGTCTACACCTGCCCAGCAGCTAAAGCCTTTCGTTAGAAATCGTGTCAACGAGATACAAGAAAGTAGCTCGGGTACTAAGTGGAGATACGTGCCGTCTAAGGACAATCCGGCGGATCTTGTCTCTCGTGGGCTGAAGGCTGATCTCATCAGCGATTCTGCACTTTGGTGGTCAGGCCCTCGGTTTTTATTGAATAATGAAAATGCTTGGCCACAACAGCCAAATAAATACGTGAAACAAGATCTACCAGAAGTAATTTGTAACTTAGTAGATAGTCATAATAGTAGTAATACTAGTTCGAATCTAACTTGTAGTTCAATCATACAACAGTTAACTCACAAACATTCTAACTTCAATGATTTACAACGCGTCGTAGCTTACATTCTAAGATTTATTTACAACTTACAAAATAATAATTCTAAAATAATAGGTTCCCTTTCTGCTGATGAACTTAGAAAGGCCTTGTTTCTTATGTTACGTGTAGCTCAATCTGAAATGTTCCCAAATGAGTACGCTGTCCTCAAATCCGGGAAGCCATTGTCACTTAAAAACAGGTTAACTTCTTTGACTCCCTTTTTAGACTGTGACAATATTATTCGTGTAGGGGGCAGACTAGATAACTCCCCGTATGAATACGACGTAAAACATCCAATTTTACTCTGTAGTAAGCATCATTTAACGAGATTATTATTTCAAATGCAACATCAAAAACTACTACATGCAGGTCCACAATTGCTTTTGTCGACTATTCGCCAAACTTATTGGCCTCTGGGGGGCAGAAATCTTGCTAAGGTAACTGTGAACAAATGCTTAAAATGCTTTAGATTTAAAGCTCAAAATGTGCAGCCAATCATGGGACAGTTACCTAACACTAGAAGCACCTTGGAGTTTCCTTTTCTTAATAGTAGCGTCGACTATGCTGGGCCCATACTGATATCTGACCGGAAAGGTCGGGGATCTAGATTAATAAAGTCCTACCTGTGCATTTTTATATGCATGGCTACCAAAGCTGTGCATCTCGAGCTTGTCACGGACCTATCTAAAGAAGCTTACAGAGCTGCTTTAAATCGTTTTGTCGCACGTCGCGGCAGGCCACGTACTATCTTGTCCGATAATGGTACAAATTTTGTCGGCGCAAGTAATGAACTATATAAATTTTTGCAGGGTTCTGATGTTGCACATGAAATGGCTCAGGAAAGCATAGAATTCAGGTTTGCACCGGCTTATTCTCCACACTTTAACGGCCTCGCTGAGGCTGCGGTTCGTTCAACGAAACATCATTTAAAAAGAATCTTGCAGCTTACTCATTTTACTTACGAGGAAATGGCTACGTGCCTAACTCAAATAGAGGCAATTCTAAATTCAAGGCCCCTTACTCCTCTTTCCACTAATCCTCTCGACTTCTCTGCCCTTACTCCTTCTCATTTCCTTATTGGACGCTCACTAATGTCGGTTCCAAATCCACAGATCACCGACGCCAACATCAATCGCTTGGAGCGCTACCAGCGTGTGGAATGCATCAAGCAACACTTTTGGAAAAGGTTTAATCTCGAATACATTTCAAATCTACAGCAGAAAACGAGATGGCCTGCTTCTACCAACGGTGACATAGCGTTGGGATCGCTTGTTCTTGTGAAGGACAAGGCGCTTCCGCCACTCTGCTGGTTGCTGGGACGCGTCGTGCAGGTGTACCCCGGCAGCGATGGCGTCACGAGGGTCGCGGATCTGAAGACGAAGAGAGGGACGATTCGGCGCGGCTTCAACAACATCTGTCCACTTCCTCTTTGAAGTCCACTTCAACCCGGGGAGCATGTCTATGCATGGCCTGCCTGCGATTGGTTGGAGGCGCGCGGGGTATGAGAGGGCGCGCGGGAGGCGCGGGCGGCGCTGGCACGTCTCCCGCTCCGAGCATCGCGCACTCAAATTCTTACCACGACGAAGACACTACATTTTAATTCGGATATTGTATTTTTGTAATTACACCAGGTTATTATAGTTCACGCTTTTTATTTATTCGCTCCTGTAACTGAGCAATCGACGTAGCATCGTCAACACTATCTGTAGATACAAAAATATTTAATTATAACTATGTTTTAGTTTACCGCTTGTGTACCCATCTGTACCAAACACGTATTATTCTCACATACTATCCTATAAGTTTCAGAATTTTGGTATAATATATTGCGCGGCCACTTTTTTATAACATTCTAGACTTGGTTGGGTTAAATATTTAAAAAAAAAAAATTATTTATTTTATTTTTATAAATATTTTTTTCGATTATCTCGTTAATACTGTCTGAACAAGTCTGAAAGTGTACAAGTCTGAAAGTACACAGATTTATAATTGAACTGTATATCTAATTATTGATATAAGATTTAGTTACTACTACTACAGGTAACTCGGTCAATTGGTCGTCAAATAACTCAGCTGCCCGTTGTGGCCGGAACAAATTGAAGTTTCATCATAACTTTTTAATCATATATAAGATACTAATGAAACTTCAGTACCATTTATAGGCAGTAATTACCTATATAATAATGTTTCAAGTAAGTCTTTGGAGTGCTTATTGGAAGTATTAGGACCAATTAAAGCATATTTCTATTTACTAAAATAACTTCAAAACGGTGCATTTTTGTGGATTCTTTATTACATAACAAATTACAACTAATTAGCCAGATGTCATGTACAAAAATTATAATAACCCATTTAGTCAATTCTGAGATGCAGGGTTTGTGCAAACATTACCGCAGCAGGATTTTAAATGTCTGCAACCACAGCAAATAAAAATTAAGTTGTACCATTATATTTCAAACTGATATCTAATTATTAAGATCACATTTATTTCAACATACCTGCAATAATACAAAAGATGGCTAAACTTTACATTATGGGCCGCTGATTTGGAAGTTCATTTTTTTTTGTAGATAGTACTCACAAATAGAAAGCTATTTACAAATTTTCCAGACTCGGAAATTTTATTCAATTTTATGTCATATTTTTTACTTAAATATACCTAATTTGCGTGATAAAAAATTGTGTATTAGCGTAAGAGCGAGCTAAGCGAGCTCGGGAGCTTAGGGCACCCGGACACGGACAGGATAGGTTCGAAGAGATGACGGGAGCTGAAGTGAGCGAGCAAACTCAGCACCCGTCAGCTCCTTCATGTTAGGTTACTTTAGACCCTTCAGACAAATAGGAGCCCCGGCTCTATCGACATTGTTGTTAAATAGTAATTGTAAAAACTTTAAACTTCCGCGGGGTGGGGATGGTAAAGTGGGGTAGCCCCCCTACCCCACCATTTCCCTACCGCCTGCCTGCCCCAAAAATCGATGGATATTGATGGAACTTTTTATTCTAACCTAAAAACTTTAACCATGGGGCTCCGAGTGGTGGGCATGGTATAGGGGGGTAGCCGCGCTTCCCCCCTCCCCCCCTCCCCGCGCCCTAAATCAGCGGCCCATAATCGAAAGTTTAACCCAAAAGATCTGGCTGCCGTAACATTACTACAGCCGGAACTGTTTTTATCAAATAATTAAAAATCTATTAGCTTACCAAATTAAAAAACCTGCTTACCAATTACAGCTATTATTAGAAGCTGTATATCTAATTATCTGTTGCACTTAGATGACGAGTTTCGACATTTTCTGGAGTTACGAACACCATTATTCTCATATAGGATATTCAATAACAATAACTTACCATTGAGTTGAACTGTTGTGGTGTGTACATCTGTCTTGCACACGCTAATATTGTTGATGTTTTACCAGTTCCAGGAGGTCCATAAAATAGCAAATGAGGTAATTGGTTTTCCTTCATAAACTGGTTTACTGAAATTTTTACAAATCGATTAGTAACAAAGCACTGTTATTATTTTTATTCAATGTTAGAATGAAAAAGTTACATACTTGTTTTAATAATATCGTCATGGGAAATTAATTCGTCTAGCTTTGAAGGACGATATTTTTCGACCCTGAAACATGAAAGGAAATAGGAAAGATAACTGATTAACAGAAAGAGTAAAATCAAAATTGTGTGTAGAAAATACCGGGTGAAACTAACCAAGGCAGATTTTTGCTCACTTCGCCCACAGTCATTTTAAATTATGAAATTATTGTAGACTAACTGATAAACCAATTTTAAATAAGATTACATGAAACACGAATCCCTGAAACTACAAAACCAAGAACTGAACTGAATTCCTTATCAACTGTCAAAGTCAAAACAACAAATAACCGCGAAAAAGTTTCCTTCATAAATCCTTTTTAAGGTGTTTGAACATACGTCTTTTTAGCACGGTGATTTTAAGAGCCAAAAAGTTCACCGTGCGTCACGTATACACCTATCTAATCAGGCCCCTCTACAGAACAACCTCAAGGTATAATTTTAAATTGTGCAATATGCTTTAGGGCTTTATAATTGACCTCGAATTTCATCGCGCCGTCTCTCGTCCTGTTCATATAATCAAAAAAACTTTGTGCAACGGATTTGTCAGTTCCAAATACGAAATTGTCGAGGCGATGCGATGATGTAGACGGCACAATTTCGCAGAAAATAGTGCTAGAGCCTCAGAACTAGAACCCAGATCCATGGATCTCTTAATGAAAATAAAATGCATTTTTTTTTCGTAAATTTATTTAGTATTGATTGAAATAATAACATTGTAACTCATTTCCCTTAAAGGAATTAAACAGAGAACTGTACACACAGCGTTGTACACCCAGTTTCACCAGTTCAGTAATAGAATATTGATTTAATATTACAGGTTCATAATATATTTATGGTTTCGTTGTCTATCTATTATTTCCAACAGTGTTCTTTGAAACATTGAGGGCCACTACACATTAAGACACAGACCAAATATTACTATTATATACCACAGATGAAGCGAAGCGACGCCGACGTTTTAGTCAAAAAAAATTTAGCGTCACCGTGGCTGTTCAACTTGTACATGGTTAGTTGTCTAATAGATTTGAAAGAGCACGAATGCGGATTGAGGACGAATGAATTGCCTGTCAAATGCCTTCTTTACGCAGATGATCAAGTTCTACTAGCATCATCAGCAGAACAGTTGTAAGACATGGTGACAGTGATGAATGAAGCTTTAAGTTTAAATGGATGAGTATAAATGTGAACATGACTAAGGTATTGGCGTTTGAAAGAGAAGACGAGAGTGTGAAGCAAGTTAACGAGTTTGTATAATTGGGAAGTATGTACACAAGGGATGGAAAGATTGAAGAGCATGTGGAAAGGAGAGTGAATGCAGGAAATAAAGTGAATGGTGCTCTACATGCGGTTGTGACCAGTCAGTGAATGACTAAAGAGGCTCGATTCGCTATTTACAACAGAGTGCTAGTGCCTACACTTATGTATGGAAGTGAAGGTTGGGTATGGCAAAAAAATATGAAAATAGGATTAATGCACTCCTTGAGAAGTATGTGTTTGTTTCTGCCTACCCCCATGGGAAAAAGGCGCGAGTTTATGTATGTATGTATGTATATTATTAAATCCTAATAAGAATAGACCTTCAGAACGCGAGAACGTTAAGTCGAATCAAACCGATGCGATACGACAGAATTTGCGCGTCTTCGTTTATCTTGTAAGTGGTAAGGATAATTTTAGAGTACGGAGATGGAATCAATATAATTTATGTACATTTTTAGACTAACGGGTCGCTTCGCTTCGACTCTGTCTGAGTGTGCTTTCACCTGTAAGTTTTAAAAACATTTCATTATTTTTTGTAGGTACATTTAGTCTTTACTATTCTTAATTCATTAAATATTTACAGTTATATCTATACAATGTATTTTAAACGACTATTTACTAAGCACACTTGCAATATATTCTTCCATATCTGCACGCGTTACACTTTCTCTCGTTTGGCTGTCAAATATAGCACTAGCTGACGGCTCCCAGGGCCACATAACGCGCCGAGTGTATGCACTTAACATATCCATTTTGGCGTCTGATGGAATATGGTACTCGCTCTTTGGCTTTCCATCCCTGCCCATGGCAAAATAATATTTCAGTCCACTGCTCTTCGATATGGCTGCGATCCAAGGGTCTGAAATACAAAACAAATTGAAAGGTTCAGTGAAGCACTATACAGTCTCAGCTTGGTTTATCTCTAAATCAATGTTATGTTAATCTTTTTTAACCAACTCCAAAAAATTATTAAGTATGGTACACAGCGAGTTTTCATTTTGTAGCGGAAGCCCGCCATCGTCATCATTAGATCAGCCGAAATACGTCCACTGTTTGACATAGGCCTTCCCCAAGCGTCGCCACAATGACCGGTCCCGTGCGTCTCCCATCCCTACAACCTTCACCCGGGTCATCGGTCCCACAAATGAAGCCCGCCATGCGGACTCATAATTATACATTTTTATTTTGTAATTATAGTCATATTTAGTCTTTAGCTATCGAGAATACTTGTTTACACTCTGGTGTAACATTACCTTTTATTTCTTTCAAAAATAGGACAGAACCAACAACATAGAACATATCATTTCTGTTAATCCTATCTGGAGTATCAATTGTTACCGCTTTCTTCACTCGTTTCATGGCGCGGTATTCTAAATTGCTCACAGCCGAATCGAATTGTTCCATATTGTATAATCTCTTGGTTCTTATTGGAAGAGCTTGGTTGTCAAAAGGTTTATTCAATGCAGAGCAAAATAAATTACATTGATTAATTCTGAAAAAATAAAGATGATATAAAGTTTTTAAGCTGACATGGTCACAATCATTAGAATTAATATTTGTGCCGGGATATTTACCATTTTTTTCATGGCGCTTGTAACGGTGCCGAAATATCGAGCTCTCAACCAAAATCTAAATATACATGATAAATATCGCGAAACAAATATTAATTCTAAGACAATATAGAAAACATTTTTAACAAACATCATTATGTATAATTAAGCTCAGCACAGTTCTATTTCATTATTGTTGGCTTTAATATATTATGGGCCATACGTGACAAATAAGACCTTAAAAATTACGAACCTGTCGCTAAGAGAATCGCCAGAGATGTCGACGCCACCCAACATCAAAGCGTCGATAATGTGCAACGCCTTGCTGTAGATTTGATTGTTGCCCTGTCCACGATATTCTTTTACAACCTAAAACCAAATAAAAATAACTTAATCAACGTTACCGACTCTTTAATTTGCTTAGTAGAAAATCAACTACTGCGTTTATGCGTTGGTGTACGTATTAGATATAGAGCGCTAGGTGTTATTGTGGATACCTCTCCATATAGCAGCGTTTTCGCCGGTAACGTCACATGTAAATCTACGACTGTTCTCCACGAATTTGATTCCAATTGAAAAACTTGCTTGCCTCCACAACCTAAAACAATAAAATCAGAATTATACTTTCCTACACAAAGACAAAATAATCAAATCAATAGCTCATAAAATCCAGAAGTTTTAGAGATGCAAATCAACATTCATCACACAGACTATTATATTAACACTTTTTATTGCTTCGAATAATAAAAAAAATATTTTATTATGCTCTTTGATTACGCCATAAACAGAAAAAATATCAGAACCATAATTTTATTACGGTCTTTGATTACGCCGTTAACAGAAAAAATATCAGAACCAAAATTTAATTTTGGTCCTTGATTACGCCGTAAACAGGCAAAATATCATAACCACCGTGAACCAACAAGTAAATACTAAACATTGAGTTACCTATAAATATTCGTAAATCCGGGCTATTTTTCCCACTGCTTAAAAACACGAAATGCCAGTCTAGTACATTTCTAAAATACGCCTTGAGATCGGCGCAGGTCTCCAAGTAATTGGGCGGTTTGTTCAATATGTTAGATTTAAAAGAGTACAAGCTGTCCGAGTCGGATGCCGGCTTCTTTATCATCGATCTGATAGTCGACAATGTATCGTCATGGCCTCGACGTTCTGGCTGTGTTCTCACTGCATCAGGTAACTAAAAATTTTATTTATTTGTAAAGTTCTTCCGAATACTCATAAGCAATTTATAGTCAATGAGCTGGAAAATCACACGCACCCATACAATTTAAAACTTACTTTCCACAAAGCTAAACATTGTTCTTTCATTTCTGCTTGTGTAGTTTCCTTTAAATTTTTATCTTTGCTAAATCTAGCTATTTTAAGTAAATTTTGAATTTGTCTTTCTCCAAGTCTGCGAAAAAGATTGAGATGTGAAGGTATTACTTTATGGAGCAAAACATGTTTACGAGATTAATGGCCTGCCTCACCACAACAAGATAAATTTCGGTTAAAACATATTTGGCAGATAATTTCATAAAATTCTGTTTCATTATGTAGATTGCGACTTGACTTGATCGTTGTGAAACAGGCCATACACAATTATAGCTGCATACATACAGGCAGTTGCTGTCATAAATGTATTTAAAAAAGTGTTTATCTTCTTCAATGACTTTTAAAGGAACAAGTTGTGTGACGTCTCCACCGCGATCGACGTCACTCCATAGTATCGAGTTTACAGAGGCGAGGTGTTGTTCCGCTGGTTCTGTACCCAGCCTCTTCCACAAACATACAAGGTATCGCTCAGAATTAGCCGGTCTTGAAGTTACTGGCTTATGAATGCAAACTGAAAAATAAAAATAAACAGAACTTGACAATAAAATTGTAATGATTAAAATGTCCGATCAAAACACGGTTTTCAGCTGCACCAGTGACCGAATATTCGCGTCCTATTCTAATTTCGGCCGAAACTAAATCTTACGTAGTGGTAAAAGCATGACTCCCACAAAACTGCTACTTAGGTTAGGGTTAGGCAGGGGGGTGCTTAAAGACCTCGTCAAATAGACAGCGAACCGAGCCGAACCGAAAACGTGGAGAATGTAAACCGAAGCGGAGACTTCAAACTAAGTACAGCGAACCGAACTTGTAGAAAGCGAATTGTTGCGAGACGTCACTCACTCGCGGTTCACGCCAGAACCAAAGAACTCGTGTTTTTTAATGCATTTTTATAGTCCTTGTGACGTGTTTTGTACAATATTGGGTTTGACACGTTCTATAAATTTTCCAATATCCATCATGGCCACGTGTCGGAATAGTTCTGAATTTTTGTAAATAAACACAACCATCACGGTTCGGTCTTGCTTCGCGTCGCGCATTCGTTCTCTGTTTGACGTCTTGCATACAAAGCCAGTTAAAACAACTATCTTGCTCACGCCTCGCTTTGCGCGCTCACTTTTGGTTTGTCATGGCGTTCACGCCTTTCGGTTCGCTGCACCTAGTTTGACGTCTCCGCTTCTGTTCACATTCTCCACTTGTCGGTTCGCAGTTATATTTGATATTATCTATTGTGTAGACACTCCATACACATTTTACTAGTTGTTACATTTCACACCTATATTTTATTTCATGTTGAGTCAACTCCAGTTTCCGGGCTGCTGCTCAAAATCATAGTCTAACGCGACTGTCTGTTTTTGTTACTGGTAAGAAACAACCGTCAATTCAAGAACGCTAAAGTTTCGGTCGAGCCGAATATCCGGCTACGGGTGAAAAGCCTAAATCGAATATTCAGTACTTTTTTACCGTAACCTTTACCGAGGTCGAAATTAATTTTACGGAGCGAAACCGAAACCTCGGTCGGGTGCTTAATTATAATTTTACCTTTATCAAAACATCTGTATAGGATGTAAATCAAGCCGACACTGAAAAGTGTGAAAACATCAAAGAGTTTCACAACAAAATGGCCGCCAGTTCTTACAAGCATCAAAGCAGCAAGACATTGACACAGATACAGCTGTTTTGACAGTATTTCTTGTATGTTTTCTTGACCTTCTACAGAGAAGCCCTGAAATGCCATACAAATTATTAAAACACGGACAGATTTATTAAATTATAGGATGAACATATATTTTTATAGAAGTACTGTTGCAAATATTAGGCATATGAAGAAATACTAACACCATCTGCCATAAGAAAATGTACTCCTTTATCTTCTGTTTGTTTTAGTACATGCTCTTTCAATGACGTAAGATTTGCAGGATTAAAGATATTTCCGTCGTCTTTCACTCCATAAAACGGATTGAATGTTTCAGCTGATCCAGCATAGAAATCAGACAGTTTAAAATCGTTAGGTCCTTTTAGGGTGAAACCAAATCCTAAAATAAAAAGTAATCATCAAAGAGTGAAATAAATGTAAGTACACATTTTTTTAAAGTAGTTTTCTACAATTCTCAATCGCCTGTTTCCAATTGAAGTAATTCCCACAATAAACATCAGCATTACAGTGTTCATGGTAGTATTTTTTTTTTTTTTTTATTGTAAATAGGCTCGCGCTTGACCACTATCTCACCTGATGGTAAGCGATGATGTGGTCGACGGTGAAGCACGCTAATTTAAGTTAAGTTAAATAAGTAAGTAATTAATTAAGTAATTTAAGTTTTTTTGGCCTTGTATCCAGGACCCCGATTTTGGGGTTGATAGGAATTGTTATAGGGGTCGGTTTCCCCTTTCAAGTGACACCCCCCATTACCCTAGCAAACACTTACTTTTTTTGTGCTTAAAGTTACGTGCAACAGAACGTCATTATGCGTTTACATTTTCGCTGTCGTGATTTATTGTTGTTTTATAGTTATTTGTGGTTATTGTTTTTATTTTATAAAAATTCATTACAATTTATATAAAAATAAAATGAAAACATAGTTTTTTTACGATCATGAACGTTTGCCGTAATTTTGGGGGTAGTACCTGATATGACGTGTCATTCATTACGTTCTTGTAGTTTAATTTACATTATTTCTTACACTGCATGGTTATTAAAATTATTCATTGAAAAATCTTTTTTTTAAAAAGCTTTTTTCGTTTTCTTGTCAGCAAACTCTTTCATTTGATACCCATTCATGGTAGTGCACCAAAAATAACTAGACGCCATCTTGGGCGTCCACCATATTAGATTTAGAATGACGTCACATAGCTAACCTTACATTGTCATCCAAACTAAACGTGTATGCAAAATTTCATCTTAATCGGTGGAGGATAACTGCTTTAAAACTCAGTTGCAAGATTTGACCCGAACTCACATACATACATACATTGGAACTTGTAGAATGTACTTTATGTATGTGCAAGTCAAATAAAAGGTTCTAAAATAGATCGAATCTGTTCCAAAACCGAATCGGGGCACTCCATCCTCACGTAGTCTTTGGTTGCTACCTCTAGAGAGTATACACTGGAGGCGCGAAGTGAGAACTACCCCCGCCCGCTGTGACAAAGCATAGGCACCCGTGCAAAGCCGAAATTGCAGAGGTGAGCATGGGTGACTATCCTTTGTTACGTAAGGGCGAAGGGGTTGCACTTCCCGCAGCGCCGGAGACGCAACCTTAAAGTGTTTTAAAAACTTTTTATTGCATTGTTTTTGTGTACATAACTTCAATAACTTAAATATTATGAAAACTATTAATTTGCTAGGTTTAGGAGGGAAAGAGGGTACTCCCTAGACCGCCGCCTCCCCCTTCATAAAATATCAAAATCGGTATCCTGGATACTATTTCCCCTATGTCATATTTACCTTTTGCCCTCCAACCTTTTCGATATAACACATATTCTGAAAAACCCCCAGGACCAGCACATACATCAGCGAAATATAATATTTCTTTCTTATCTACAGCATCTTCTCCATTTTGTTTCTTAGGGTTTGTGAAATTAAAGTCGAATACAGCGTCTATATTGGCCATCTTCACGGCAGCTCTGTTCAGAAATATGACTGAACCAATAGTTTCATAGGGATTACTGCGAAACCGCGCATGTCGTAAATCTTCATCATCCAAACTATCGAAAATTGTCTGTAAATAATAAATAAAAATCATCTGTTTTTTTGCTCTTTATAATAAAGATATAAATGCAAAATTTCTTGATTGCCAGTCTGATGGTATAATTTATAGTAAGGTTGTAACGGAACTTTTCCTTCACCTTCGCAAGCGGCAGATACAGAGTTTTAATGGAAATGTACTAAGCAAAAGTCCACCACAATTTAGGGTATCAGTTGATACCTCGAACTAAGTTCAGATATTGAAGGTAACTCGATTTTTTCACGCTTCTCGCTTCAACCACTAAGAAATCAACTGGAGATGATAAAGTCGAAAATGCGTATTTGTGAAATATACTTTACCCCTTCATTACCACCTGGATGATTTTTAAATATATTTTTTTTCCTCTTACTTTACTCACATAGAATCTCTGCGCCTCCATCTCCATAACTGCTCAGACTCCACCAAAATAGCTCTTATTACATCCCTAGTTTAAAGAACAAGAATATAGAATACTAACTTTGGAATCTAGTACGCCTTTTAAAACTGCCGGGTCAACAAAATGGGTTTCATCATCAATACTTGTTTTTTTTGGACCTCTTCGTAACCATTTCTCTAAAATATCACCAGAGGGTGGTTCCTCTGGGGCAGGATCAAGCCATAGCTGTAAATCAAACCAATAAGCTGTTAAGCAGAAGTACCAAGATCATAAAACAATTCAGATTTTTTCTGTTAGTTGACTTCTTTGACACAATAACAAAAAATATTATGAATTAAAAATATGCAGCTTACTACTTCCTCCCTTGCTTCAGGCTTTGCTTCCTCAGCGACTTCCTTAATATCTTGAGGCAAAGCTCCCACTGCTGATGGTTTGGCCCCCAATCCTCTGCGACCTTTTTGTGCAGATGCTTCAACAGGTTGTGTTCTACCATGCTCATTTTTACCTAAACCTTTTCCTGGTTTAAAACCCATGTTCATCATCATCCTTTTGGATTTTTCTGAGTATTCCCCACTATATGTTTCCTCAATCTTTTTGTTTCGTTCAGGATTTTTATTATAAAATGTGTCTCCAGAGTCTTGAAAGCTAGGTCGTCCAGACCCTTCTCCATCTTCTGGTTCATCAAACACTGGCCGATAATCATCATACTGATCATTGGGTGAAGAACAATTCTCACTTAAACTACTCCTGCTTAACCTAATATTCTCTTCTGGACTACGATCTCCAAAGCTTGGTCTAACTTTCCCTGGCTGCTGAAAATCACCTCCATAATTGTCAGCAATTGGTGTGTCTGGGCTGTCTTTATCTGATTCTTGCAGAGCTAAATAAATAATGTAAAAACATTTATTAATTGTCATCATCATCATCATCATCATTTCAGCCGAAAGACGTCCACTGCTAGACATAGGTCCAGCAGTGGACGTCTTTCGGTTCTTTCGGGGAGGCCTATGCCTCCCCCAGGCGTCGCCACATTGGCCGATCCCGTGCGTCTCGCATTCAGTGCCTTCCCACAACCTTAACCAGCTCATCGGTTAATAACTGCAATCCAAAATAATTAAGGACATTGTTTGCTCATTCTAAATATCCAGGCATATTTTATTTATTATTTACTAGCTGTGCCCGAGGCTTCACACCCGTTAACTGCATACGCTACCCTATCCTACCTACATACTTATATTTCTTTTTTGTTTATTTCTTCATTTTTATTTCCGTAATTACCATCTACAAAGTACGAGAAAACTTTAAAAAAAGATTAATTGAATTGGTAAAGTCGTTCACAAGTTATGGCGTGACAAAGGCAAATAGGGATTCAACACAGAAAGTACAAATAGTTGTTAAGTTTTCTGACATTTTCTTAATTTTTTATTCCATAAAAACCATCTACAAAGAAAACTTAAAAAAAAAAAGCCGGCTAAGTGCATCCCATTATCGAAAAAACGGCAAAGAAAAACATTTGTTGTATGGGAGCACCACTTTAATATTTATTTTATTCTGTTTTTAGTATTTGTTGTTATATGGTATACAGCCTGGTGACAGACGGACAGACGGACAGACAGACAGAAAGACAGACAGACTGCAGAGTCTTAGTAATAGGGTCCCGTTTTTACCCTTTGGGTACGGAACACTAAAAAGATGAATGAAATTGGTAAAGCCATTTTAGACTTATGGTGTGATCAAAGGAAATAGGGATTCATTTTTATTTATATAGATTTGATGGATGAAAATACATAATGATGTTTCTAGTTGTTTGTTTTACTATACTTTTCTCAGTTTCTTGTTTTGAATTTGGCAAACTGTAAGTTGGAGGCACAAATGTTATTCCATGTGAATGTGATCTATTGTCTGTATATTTTTGCTATAAAATGTACAACACAGCTGCATTACAATTTGACTCATACCTTCTCAAGTGATCCACCTTGTAATTTAGGGTGATTTTTTTGGGTAAAATTCATTTTACCCAAAAAAATCACTGATACTGTATTAATATTAATTTGGCAAATCTATGACATCCTGTGAAGGGGCAAAACGTTTTTTAGTTTGTTTACATCATTTGGTATTTTGTACTAACCAGAGCCATGTGATGTAGTAGATGATGCTCCATATGTATCAGCTCTAGAGCGTTTCGCAGGTACCGTTAAACTCTCATCACTGCTGCTGTCATCATCGGAAGGGTCTGTTGAAAATCAATTTAATTTAACAAAACAAACTACTTTGATGAATAATTGTGTGTGCTTTGATGAGTGAACTGACTGAATTAAGAAAAAGTATAGAAATTAATTAATCAAAAGCAGCCACAGGTATGTGTTATATAAGATAAACAGTCTTGGCTAAGCAATAAATAGTATTATACAGAACCAATATGATAGTGGACAGACGTTGTGTAGCTTTGAGGTTAAACGCCGACAATAACAAAAACATTATTTTAAAAAGTAACAAATAATACTAATACCTCGAACAGCCAAATCATAATAGAAAAGCTTTAGGGTGTAAACTTACCTGAAAGATTCATGTTTAGCCTTGATTCAGACAATACACAAGTTGATTTAGTACGTAGAAACGTATTAATAACCCGCCGACAACTAGGAGTTAACTAAATCAGTGAACGCTATTTTGGATCTATTCTAAGTATAATTAATATAGGTAATAGAGAATTTGTTTAACACTTTCGCATATCTTATCTATAATTATTATCATGAATGCAGTTTTGTTTGTTACAGAAAGAACCAAGTAATAAACTACAAAATTATTTTTGATAGTGGTAATGGTGTTGCAAGGGTGCTGCCTATCAACCAAGGATGACAGTTTGAAAAAAAAAACATTTAAGAAATACTTAAAGATTCCATGCTTTATTCAGGCAAAATATAAAAAAAAATCATAATATTTTAGAAGTAAATATTCATTCCATGCTACATTTGCTTTATTCATTCGAAATACGAGCTGTAAAAATAAAAAAAATATTTAAAAATCAAAAACCCAACTGCTTATGAAGCGAACTGAAAAGATCTAAACAAGATGAAAATTATTGTGCTACGCAGTCGGAGGATCAGATGGTCGGCCAGCTCGCGATTACGCTTTGCGGCTGGGGTCGTACGTTCACTTTGGGTGGGGTGATCTGATGTACAGGAACAGGCGGGGACAAACAAAAATTATAGAGAAACCTACTTAAACTACCTTTATCACCGCTGGCAACACCTGATAATATTTCATGTCTGCTTTCATAGCACTTGTTTTTCTCTTTTCAGTTATTATAATTATTTTTAAGTAGTTAGTTTTTTGTTTTTTAAATAATTTAGAACTCAAACAGGAGTGAAGAGAGCTCGAATTCCGTCTTGGATACGAAACAAATATAGAATTTTGTTTATCGATAAATAAAAGACAGAGAACTAATAATAAAAAAGAGAATAAAGCGAGCTCGATAATTTTTAGCACCTAGATTTACTTCTGGCAGACCAGACAGTGCGGCGAGGTAGGATAGAACAGCATGACGCATAGTGCTTGTTACTACGGCAGGCTAGCAGAAGCGGGTTGCGCCGCTCACAGCCTGCCTCCCCGGCCATGGCCATCTAGACCTAGGGGAAATACGCCACTGGCTACTGTCACAGGAAGTATAAGATATATTTTAAGTAAACAATCAAACGACATAGTTTGGAGCGTAAAGTAATTTTCACTAGATTTTTCAGTGCAAACTTAAAGGCTATCACAAATGTATCGACTAGGGCCCATAGTTAGGGTGATGTAATAGCATTAAGAAATTTAGGTTCCCAATAATAGCATCAAGAAATTTAGGTTCCCAAATTAGGACAACCGGAGCAGCTCGGTCTCCCTAAATTCCTTAATATCGGGTAGTGTAATATCGTTAAGGGCACTAGGAAGTTTCAGTCGTCGCTCGTCGCAAGACGTGCGGAGTGAACAGACGTTTCGAGCACAGATAAACTTGAATATACGGACTGTTTCGAGTATGTGAATCAGCGCAGTTGTTTGTGATGTCTTGTAGTAAAGTACCTACAGATTTTAACCCATGTCATTGTTTATAAAGAAATGACGTTTATATGGCAGAAAGAACACAAAAACTATAAAAACTTTTTTTAAAAACATTAAAACCGACTTCCAAATAATATCGTTACAAAGTGAAAAATAATTAATTTCCGGAAGTCGGCGTTCCTATTTATTTTCTTCGTTTATTGACAGACTTCTGAAAAAGGGGTTATTTTTCACTTTGCAGTGTTTTTATTTGGAATCACTTGTATTTTATTGTATAATAGTTTTTTTTTTGTTTAAGATGAGGTAATATGCAAATTATATATAAGGTACCTATAATGCCAGAATAAATAGTGTACCAAGGTGAACTGTAAACATCTGCGCATCCCTTAAGAACGTACTGGCGTGTTGCTATGTTATGAAAGAAACAATCATGCACAGCAATCCCGAGTTATTGTTGTTTCTAATTAAGAATTATATAATTGACAAAAAACTGTTTCATTTAAAAATTGCTAAAGACGTCCGGCCCTTTTACCCAAATGTCCGGCTAAACTGACTGGTCTGTCCGGCTTTTCGGCTTTAAGACCTGACAACCCTATAACCCCTTAGCGAAGGCCAAAACGCGCCTTTGTTCCCGTTGAGTTACACCATTTTGTGTTATAGTTACACTGTTACCCACTGGGATAAAAATTACCGATTAGCAATGCAAAAGCAATGCCAGGTTTTTTCCCATCAATTTACACTACAACCTAATAGTACGTAATAAGCCGCGTACTGACTGAGCAAGCAGCCTCGCGAGGCAAATCCTCGGTCGGTCAGGACGTGTCTCGGCCGAGGCAAATGCACGCGCTGCCTCGCCCGAGCCGAACGTTGTCGGTTTTTGTCGATGCTCAAAAGCGCCTTAGTTGTAGCGTCTTATTATGTCATAACATAACTCATAAGGTATTGTTACAAGGCAACTCCATCTAGTGACGAGAGGATGAACTAAGTAGTTACTAGTGGCGCCATCTAGTATCGAATAGCGGAACTAATCTTATCGAAGTTTCTAGTCGCTTCGGGAACAGTGAGTTCGAATGTCGATTGTTCTGGAAGATTCTCGAATTATCTAGAACCGTATGGAACGTTCGAGGAACATCAGTCTTCGGTGTTATATAAAGAGCGGTCGGGTTCGTCGTGGGTCAGTTCTAAGTTAATATAGACACGCTTCACGTCGATAAACAGACAAGCATTACTATACACTCGCGAGCCGAATAGCGCTGCGAGTACCTCGCGCGCTATTGGTTCATGAGCGGTGTAACTCAGTACATTGCCGCTCCCACACACATAAACGGCGCTACTAGTCGCTTACATTATTAAATTGTAGGTTCGTCAAAGTCGGCACTCCTGCCGCTGGTTACTCTCGCTGGGCTTCTTGTGGTACGCCACAAGTTCCACCTGGTGGGTGTGGACCGCCAGGGTGCCGTGAAGAAGCGGCGAGTCGTTCAGAAACGCTCGCCGCGGCGCGCCTACAGTCACATACAACAAGTCAAACATAGCGAGTGTGAATTCAGGATTCACGCTCGCACGAAGCTGGGTCCAGTGGACCACACAGCGACGGGTTCGCTGTTGCGAGCCCCGGTGCTGCACCCGCGGCCAGGGAACCTAGTTCCGTGACCGCTCGCCAAGGAAAATAGTGCGAAGTAATATAGTTGTTTAAGAAGTGTTTCAGTAATAAAGAGTGATTAATTAAAGTCTGCTGTTTTGAATAATTTATCCCTGAACCCCAGCTCGTAACAGTATGGTATATAACCTCAGTGCTTTCCAGAACAATCTCGCCTCGAGTAACTTTGCCGCGCGCGCTCAAGACGGTTGTGTTTGGCTCGCTTATTCGGCGAACGACGAAACGTTTGCGTCATGGATAAAGAACAGTGCCTTAAATTACAACAATTACATTGCGAATTTAGACTACTTTGGGACGCACAATGTTCTGATTATACTATATACGTAGGTATATGATCTGTTTTAGTATATCTTTTTCATCCAAAGCGATTGTTTTCGTTTTCTTTGTACGTACGGCCTCATGACGGTCTTGAGCAAAACTGGCTATAAGCCGTGTTAGGTATAATGTACTTACCTACTCTGTGCGTGTTAGGCACGCGCAGTCTCTATTCGACTTCACGTTCGATCGAGCGCTCAGTTTGCTCGATGCTGGCTCAGGCTTGGCGCGCGCGGCAGCCTCATGCAAAAATATTATAGACCGAGGTGGCCTCGCGCAGCAAACGTTGCGCGGCAAACGTCCGAGGTAGTACATATCAAATGACAACGTCTTATTTCTGTCTGCAGGTTTTATAGTAACCCAATATGAAGGCCAAAGATTAATAATGGAGGAGAGTCATCCATTTCGAAAGTAACCTATCCGTGTCGGGATGTCCTAAGTTCCCGAGCTCGCTTCGCTCGCTCTGCACAGCGATGTCGGCTCGTCGGTTGTCCTGCTATTTTTTATATAATAACTAGCTGACCTGCCAAACTTTGTTTTGCCATACAAACACCAAACATTCATCTACCCTACCCTATTGTGAATCTTAACCATCCAGGGCGCCACCCAAACGCATACAAAAAATTCATTCAAATCGGTCCAGCCGTTTAGGAGTTCAGTGACATACACACGTACAATAGAATTATATATATAAAGATATGCTAATGTAACCCTATTATGTACTATTAGGTTGCAGTGTAAATTGATGGGAAAAATAAACGCAACATTTAGTTACAGTGTTACTAATCGCTAATTTTTATCCCTATGGGTAACAGTGTAAAACAAAATGGTGTAACTCGACGGGAACATGCCAAACAGGAACTTGCACTTGCAAGTTCCTGTTTGGCATGTTCCCGTCGCGCTTTCCGATTGGTCCGAATGATAAAGGCACTTTCGACCTCCTGTATCTGAACAGAAATTATAAATTATGCCGTATCTGAACAGAAATTATAAGTTATGTCGTGCAAGGAGTGAAAGCTTTCAAGTTTAGTCATTAGCTCCATTAGCTAATCGTAATCATCCGTGGTTTCGCGCGCGCTTTCCGATTGGTCCGAATGATAAAGGCACTTTCGACCTCCTGTATCTGAACAGAAATTATAAATTATGCCGTATCTGAACAGAAATTATAAGTTATGTCGTGCAAGGAGTGAAAGCTTTCAAGTTTAGTCATTAGCTCCATTAGCTAATCGTAATCATCCGTGGTTTCGCGCATAGCTGACGTCCACACAAGTTTTTATTTACAGAGTAATCCAGCACATCTAGCCTCCGCCCGCGTCTCCTCCAGTGTTCCCTAAATATTGCATTACTAGCTGTGCCCTCGGCTTCGCTCTCGTCAACTGCCTACCCTTCCCTGTACCCTAAACTTACCTACCTACCTTCCCTACTTACCTAGACCTACCTACCTACCAATTATTTTTCTAGGGTTATTCTTACAACAACCATTCAGAAAATGACAATAAACACTTTAAATTCTTCTAACTTTTGATAACGTGAACTGATTGCGATGAAAAAAAACTATGTACTATTGCATTACTAGCTGTGCCCTCGGCTTCGCTCTCGTCAACTGCCTACCCTTCCCTGTACCCTAAACTTACCTACCTACCTTCCCTACTTACCTAGACCTACCTACCTACCAATTATTTTTCTAGGGTTATTCTTACAACAACCATTCAGAAAATGACAATAAACACTTTAAATTCTTCTAACTTTTGATAACGTGAACTGATTGCGATGAAAAAAAACTATGTACTAACTAGTAGGTACTGCTGTTAAAAATGATTACAAACATTTTATCTAACACTAATACATTTACTAACAAATGTTAGAATTTGTTACATTCTGTTAGATGTTTTGAGTGCTCCACACTGAAGGAAAATGTTTACATAAGAAAAAGGATGCAAGCACTTATTACAATTTTGTGTTTACTAACTTTACCTAACATGAAAGCACTTTATCATTGTGATCAAATGTTTACTGTAGGTTTGTAAACATTTTTAACAGCAGTAGGAGACCTTTATGCACAATTTTAATTATGTTTATAGTATCTATATTGGTTTCGTACATTTTACGTGATGCGTGCACAACTAAACAGACAAACCGTCAAACAGAAAAAAAAAATCCAAAATTTTTGGTTATCCTTAAAACCGTGGCTATTTTTTTTGGAAATATTTTCGATGTGCAAAATTATTTTTCTATGGATTTATTTTATTATTGTACTGATTAAATTGGCATATTAGGATAGCTTTATTTTATTTCCCTTTATATACAATCTAGTAATTAATAATAATCCGGCAGCGTTTTCAATAGTGCCAGATTAGTGAGAATGTACTGTATTTATTTATTATACTAGCGACCGATCCGGCTTCGCTCGTGACAAATTATACACAAAAGCCTTCCTCATTTCTCACTCTTTCTAGTTCAGGGTTTGAGTTTATCGCGTACAGACGCGGCGGAGGACTTTATTTAATAATATTTCACTTTATATATAATAAAATATCAAATGAACACCAAGATCATTTGATATTATTATTTTTTGATTCTTTATTCATTCAACTGAAGATATTCTGTTTAATTTGGTTGGTTGTCGTTTATGGTATTAATAGGCTACAACTTAGGTCCAGTTTCAGATCCCTAGTGTTAACCTTGCCTAGCAAATGATGAAATAATTAGGAGAGTTCACTTGATGGTTTTTTAGGCTAACAAAAAGTATTTTACTGAATTTTGGTTACTGTTTTAAATCATTAGTCGAGTTAACTGTGGATCACAAACTGGGCCTTTAAGTATTTATAGACTTTAACCAAACCCGAATTCTTATTACCATTATGTAGTTGTCAGCTTAACTGATGTGTAAACAGCTGGCTTGCATGTGAGAAACAACAAAATCAAGGCATCCTTGCAAAAGAACAGAACAGTATTACACACAACTGAAGTTACCAATGAAATATTTAAACTAGGTTACAAAGTAGGGTGATTGATGGACTAGAATTAACATTTTGACAATGTGTATCAAAGTCATGTGTTTATTAAATCATTTAACATTGAATCAACACCACAATTTTATTGTTATCAGTTATCTGATATTTGTAATCAACGATTTTTGTCAGATCATAAAATATATGATGTCAATATTATTCTAAACTTAATTAGTGTCTTTTGCACTACACTTATAATAATTATTTTTTCACTTGATTTCTTTGACATAGGCATCAAGCTCTGCATCCAACTGTTCAGCAGTGGGCACGGGACGCTTCCCACGTCCAGCACCACCAGCTCCGCCGCGACCACCGCCACCACCACGGCGTGCATTACCTCGTGGTCCACCACCACCTTGACTTCTGTTTGCACCACCTGAAAAAAACATTTGTGTTAGTGTTATGAATAAGCCAAATTCTACCATAAAATCTTTGATGTTATTATTAAATTATAATTAGCATCTGTTTAACAATTCAGTCTACTCAGACTACGAAATGCCTGATGTAATGAATAGACTATGCGCTAGACAGATACTGCCCTTTGAGAAAATAACCCTATTCTTTACCAGGAACCAAATAACATTTTATTTTATTTTAGTAAAAACTTGATGACACAAACAAATGATAATTACCTCTATTCATGTTTCTCCTCATTGGGCCACCACCACCACTGCTGCCACCACCAATACGGCTTCTTTCTTCAGTTCTAAAGGTGCTGATTTCAGATGTTGCCAATTGTATGTTCATAGCTCTTCCATCAAGTGGCACCCCGTTATATTGTTTCATGGCTTTCAAAGCATCAGCTTTTCTTTCAAACACTACATCAGCAGTACCTAAAATGTTACAGTTTCGTTATAATCACTTGATTTATTTAGCATCTTGAAACAAATAAGACACATTTAATGAGCAATGCTTACCTAAAGATCTTCCAGATCTATCATAATGTACAGCTGCACTTTTCAGAATGCCAAATTCTGAAAACAGTTCCTGTATGTCTGAATCGGAGACTCCAAAGTCCAGATTGGATACTAACAACTTCGTAGGACCAGTAGTGATAGACGGCATGGCATTTCTCTGTAGCTTCCTTTCACCAAAATCATTGAACATGTCATGTTTCCATGCGCTGTTAACATCGCCCTGAAATAGTTGGTCCTTCAAAGAGCTTGCCGATTGGCCGCTCGATGCCTCATCGAACATGATTACACCTAAGTGTAATAGTGTGGCATAATAATTAGTTACATAAACTGCTACATTTTTGTAACAATACAGAAATTTTACAATATGATAACAAAACAATATTGACAAAATAAACAAATAGACTTTTTAAATTGCTCAAAGCATTACAACTGGATTCATTAGTCCCACATTTTAATAAGTTCTCATTTTAGCACTGACTGGCACACACTCGCGTTGATTTAGTACTGCATCTTGCAAATCGATCAAGTCAGGAATGAACACCACAGCAGACTTCCTTGTCTCCCATGCCTGCAGCTCAGAGCCATACAAGACTTCATGATGGAGACAACACGGTGACAAATTCCCACCAGTTTATCTTGGCACTTCCATTAAATCAATACTTAGGTTTAATCACAGGTATCCCCAAAAGATGACATCTGAAGTGTTGTTATTGTTTGATGCGTTTCGATAGCTTTTGATACCAAACATCTGGAGTGTTATTTTTCAGGCGAAAATATTCCAGTCTAAACATTGTAGATTATGACAAATGCGTATTTAACACGAGAATGCTTTCTCAAAGCCAAATTTAGATCTTGAGATCTAGGTTAGCGAAAATACGATATGCAGTGTTAAACTGCTGCGACATACAAGATGGTCAAACAGACAACTGAGTCATCATTGCAACTTGATCGTCCATAGATTTGAGCGTAATAATTCACAAGATGCGTCATTTCACCACGTTTGTCCGCCATTTGTAATTTGAACAACCATCTAAGTAATAATTTACCCTTGTGTAATTTGCTGCTTTAGATATACCGCCACGGGCTCTTCCGCGTAATACGCCACCCGCGCGGCCATTTCTAAATCCACCACCAGCACCAGAACCTCCACGGCCACCCCCAGGTTTTCTGGTTGCATTGAATTTTCTTCCAGCGCCTCCTCCACCTCTGGGTGTTTTCTTGTTTGCCTTTATGATATCATCTAAAGCCATTTCAATTTGGTCAACCATCTTGCACAAACTATTAATTTAAAAACGAATTTCGAGAACTGTATTTTCACTTTCTGTAGACGCGCGTCGATCGTCGATCACACAGCAAAAAGAGGACAAAACATAGACAACTGACTGACAATGACAAAACCAAAAGGAATTGTAAAGCCTAGATAGAACAGCAAACAGCCAGAGACATTGTCTCTGGAAACAGTAATATTAACACCGTATTTTTATTTTTTATTTAAAACATTTGTCGATTAAATGTGTTTTATTATAAATTGAATTTGATTGACTAAATAATAATTCAAAATAATTGAATGTCTTATGATTTTGGCTCTGATTGTCATTTCTACAATCTGTTATTAGTGTTATTACAGAATCTTTTTTGAAAAAATAAATATAATGTTAATTAAATTCATTTAGGCTGTTAATTCAATATGAATGGTCAAATTATTCGGTGTTATGATCGAGCTCGCTTCGTTCGCCCTTGCCTTCGTTATTTGATTTGATAAATAAATAAAGCAATCAATCAAGGGCACCTTGGAACTCTAAACTCGCGTGGGTTTTGGGTTTCAAGTTCGCTACTTCGGTGTTATGGTTGCAGCGAACTGGATCAGGGTCAGGCTTCATCAATATCATTCATTAACACTAAGATTAACACTATCTAGTCAATTCTATATATTAATATGGCAAGCCGATGTCGACTATTCTGCCAATAATGTCTAGACTTGAGTGAAAAAGAGGAAAGATTTTTTTGTTTGTTTGTTCGTACCGAATAGGCTCTGAAACTACAGTTCTGCGTAAACGTAGTGTTACTTGCGTCTTTGGCAGAACCAAAGACGCAAAACGCAATTACGATTCTGTGACTGTCACAGAGGGACACTGACAGTGAGTGTCACTCTGTGATGTTACTTAAAACACGTTGTTTTGTTCAGTTTTGTTGAGATTTGCGTTGTTGTTGATGCTGAACTGAAAGCCGAAAAGGATATAGTTATATCAATAAAATAGTTTGAGGATGAGTCAGGATTTTAGAATTCCTAAAATAATATATTTATTGTGATTGCTTCAAACTTATCTAAAAGTAATGGCGCTAAATAAATATATGCACTCCCGTAATATTTACAAAACACCACCAGATTTCGGAAACCTTTCAAAGATATATTCAGAGTTTTCTGCCATTTCGAAAGTGGTAAGTTACTTTTAAAATTATTGTAGAACTGGTCCTAAAGTATCGTTATAACGCAAATCTGTCACAAAAAACCCCTCTTACTTAATAATTGTTTTGTAATGGATGATATAAAGCTCAGATCTCTTATCTGAGATATAAAGATTTTATTTATAACAGAATGTAATGTGGACTGATAAATTACATACTATAAACAAACTGATACCAAATTGAATTAAATATTAATGACCTTTTTTTAAGTCAGTTAATACTGGGGCAGAACTCATTGGCACATTGCCTTAGATTCAAAGAATCTGCATTGCCATTCAATATGGCAATGCTGTGAATGAGATAGGCATTATTGCCCACGGTACTCCATTAGAAGCTACATTTTGAGTTAGTTAATTATTTTACACTGTATACATAATTATTTCTTAATCTTGTAGTACATAATACATCTAAATTTTGTAATTGAATAGATTTTATAATTGTTTTTTGGAAATTCTTTGTGGTTTTTGCCCTGCAATGCAGATCACAAACTCTTGTCTATCTACCTAAAAATAGTTTCATTGAATTAAATGGTTTTGACTTTGAATTAACTTTACATTTGATTTTCAGGATGTCACAGGCAAGATTACTATAGATTTTAAAGATCCAAATTCATTGAGAGTTCTAACAAAATGTCTTCTCAAATCTGATTTCAATCTTAATGTTGACATTCCTAAAGATAGATTAGTTCCAACACTTCCTCTAAGGCTTAATTACATATTATGGCTAGAAGATTTACTTAATGCAGTACAAAGAAAAGATAAAATATGGGGATTAGATATTGGTAAGTATTTCTTGTAATGAGAGGTAATGAGGTAAAACCTGCACCCTAATTCGCACCTTCAAAGAATGGCGCACGCATGCTTTGCTTGAATTAATATTTGTTTAAAAATCTGTCTACTCGAAAGCATAAAACTTGTATTGAATATTGTTAAATTGTCAGAAGGAAAGGGAGTGTGCGTGATTTGAGCTGTCAAAACAGTTATGCATTTAGGGTGCTGGAATCAACTTCAAACTTTCTTCATTTTGGGTTTATTGACTACTGAGTCAAATTTTGTCCAATCAGTTTTTGGCTACTTCAAATAATGTATATTGATTTAAAACACACCTTTTTTTTAGGAACAGGAGCCTGTGCCATTTACCCATTGTTAGCAGCAGTAAAAAATAAATGGAACATGGTTGGAACAGAAACTGATACAGAAAGTTTTTCTATGGCTGAACAAAACATACAAAAAAACAGTTTACAAGAACTTATTAAATGTGAGAGATATTGTTTACTGAATTAAGTTATTGCTACACACACAAATTGCTTGTTACACTTCTTTTTTGCCTTTATTAAATTTTTTGGTTTTAATTTCAGTGAAAAAGAACTCAACCAAATCAATAATTTCACATGTATTTACACATGACAATAATCAAGATTTTGATTTCTGCATGTGTAACCCACCTTTCTACAGCACCTTAGAGGAATTGTGTGAATCAAGAAGCCCAGCCAGGTATGTCTCTTCGTAAATACTTAATATTAATATGTAAATTATTTTTACTGACAGTCAAATATTGTTTTGTAAAATTTTTTATCATGATATTCTTAATAGTGAAGTCAGGAATTATTATAATAATTATCATTGTTAATACGATACAGGTATATAATATAGTATCATGCGTAGATAGTGCAGATAATGTTATCATGTTACTTTACAGATTACCACCAAAAAATGGGTTCACAGGCTCTCCACAAGAGTTGATCACTGAAGGTGGTGAACTGGAATTTTGTAGACAACTCATTACAGAGAGCAAAGAGTACAAAGATAATGTGCTGTAAGTGCTTGTTTTTCAATTATAGTACAGTTTTACCAAAACACCTTTTTTTTTTTATTGCTGATAGGTTTGTGCTTGACCACTATCTCACCTGATGGTAAGCGATGATGTGGTCCATATATATATTCACTTATAGTATAATTAATTATTTTTTCTTATTTTTTCAGTATATTTACCACAATGGTAGGCCATAAGTATAACTTAAATGTCTTGATACAAGTGTTAAAATCAGAGCAAATTAAACACACTCACACAGAGTTTTGTCAAGGCCGTGTAACGAGGTGGGGGCTGGCATGGACTTATAAAGATTATAATTTATATAATCTAGGTATGGTTGTATTGCTATTTTTTGAAACCACTTAATAATTCATTTCGTCTAACTAATTTGTTTTACTTGAATGCCAAGAGAGGATTATGTTTTTCGAGTCTATGTATGTATGTCCATTTCTTTGGCTCGCTCTACAACCTAAACGGTTGACGGATTATGACTTTTAAGGTGTCGTTGGATTCGTCTCAATTGTGGGAGTGGCATAGGCTATATAATGTTTTAAATATGGCGCTCCTCCCTCCAAAAAAAGGAGGCGTTAATTTTTTTTTGGCTGGCGGGGCAACTATAAAATAAAATTATAGAAAATCCTACCAAAACTTTGTTACTGCTGACAGCACAACATAATATTTAATAGATTAGGCGCACAATGTCACATTCGCAAAATGTCACATTCTCAAATTGCCATATTCCGAAAACGCCACATCGCAAAACGTCACATTAGCAAAATGCCATTTTCGCAAAATGTCATTTTCGCAAAATGCCTTATCGCAAAATACCATTTTCGCACAATGTCACTTGGGACATAGTCGATCTTTTTATATTCATACTTTAAATGTTTTTATGAATAACGCCACCTAGCTATAACTTTAAGAATGACTTGAATAAGCAAATCGTATAATCAATGCTGCAAATTAATTAACCCTAAAGGTACACTGGCAATACATGGCGCATGCGAAAAATACTTTACAAAAACCCAAGCCAATTTTACAAAAAATTAAGCTTTTTTGAAAAAAGTATTTTTTTTTTTGTTAATTATGTTTATGATTCTCAGCGACATATATTATTTCAGTTTACATTTTTAATTTATTTTATGTTAAAATAAATGAAAATGAATAAATAATGTGATTAAATACGTAATTAAATTAGTTTTATTTTTTATTCATAAATCATCGGCTCAGAAGTCACTAAGTGGCTTTAACTTTTAAGAATGTGTCATTTTGAGAATGTGTCATTTTGCTAATGTGGCATTTTGCTAATGTGGCATATTGAGAAATGACATTTTGCGAATATGTCATTTTGCTAATGTGGCATTTTGCTAATATGGCATATTGAGAAATGACATTTTGCGAATGTGTCATTTTGCGTCAATATGTCATTTTGCGAATGTGGCATTGTGCGCCTAATCCTATTTAATGTCTATATTAATATATTTCATTATTTCCCTTAATAAATGTATCACAAAACAATTTAATTATATAAACAATACTAGCTGACCCCCGGTGCTTCGCTCCTGTCAATTGGCTATTTAGCTACATACACTACCTACCCTACCCTACCTACCCTACCTACCCTACCTACCCTACCTACCCTACCTACCCTACCTACCCTACCTACCCTACCCTACCCTACCTACCCTACCCTACCCTACCCTACCCTACCTACCCTCCCTACCCTACCCTACCCTACCCTACCTAACCTACCCTACCCTACTTACCCTACCCTACCCTACCTACCCTCCCTACCCTACCCTACCCTACCCTACCTACCCTACCCTACCCTACCTACCCTACGCTACCCTACCCTACCCTACCCTACCTTACCCTACCTACCCTACCCTTTTAAACTATCCTATCTCTCAAGTTGGATCGAACTGCACATGGTGTGCGAATTTTATTATAATCGGTTAAGTGGTTTAGGAGTCCATTGAGGACAAACATTGTGACACGAGATTTATATATATTAAGATTATTATTGCTGCATTCTAGATTACGTTATTCAGTCGATTTTTTGTTTTTATAATTTTTAGTTAGTCTAATTGTTGTAAGATTTAAACTTATTTTTGTTTATTTTTTCGGTTTATTCTCAGTCTTTCAGACTATGAGCAGATGAGATGATTCAGATGGCATGTTAAGCGCTACTCCCAGTGGAGTCTGCCCCATCTTTACAAAGTCACTCTTCTGGCTGACTGTTCTGGTCGAAAATATCCCACGCTTTTTTAATCGGCGGATGCTTTCTGGGATTGTTAGCTGTCCTGCAAGCTCGTTCCGTGTTCGGATGCTACGAACTGCTAAAAGTTGGTGTTTGTAATCGTCGCCATGTGCTATCTCCTCATTGAACATAGGAATATTGAGGATTTCATGGATTTCTGTTGTCTTAATAAATCATGGTGCATTGATATTTGTTTTAATATATAATTTTGTGCCCGTTGCATTTTCATTATGTTGGAGGCGCTGGAGGATCCCCAAGTTGTCCAGATTGGCTTCAGTATGGTCATATTATTAGAAGTTTGTTATCTATCACCAGTTTTGAGTTTCTTCCAAGTAGCCTGAAAGACCTCTGTATTTTAGGTTCATTTCTTCTTTGTTGGATATTTGTACGAAGCAAGTAGTGTCACCTGCGAAATTAGCAATTGTGATCTAGGAGAAGTAAACAGAGTGTACACTACAGGTCCGAGGATTGAGTCCTGTGGTACTCCTGCGAATATTTCATGGAGTCCCGAGTTGGATCGGTTTTCTCTTACTTGAAATATTCTGTTAGTGATGTAGGATTTTAGTACTCCATAGAATGTGTGTGGTAATAAGTATTTTATTTTGAAGAGCAGACCTTTGTTTCAGACTCTTTCAAAGGCCTGTTGAATATCAAGAAAAGCAGCCAAGCAGTGCTCTTTTCTCAAATGTTTTTCTGACTGTCCTGCACATTGTATAGACTTGTTCTATGGTGGCATGTTCTTTTCGAAATCCGAATTTGTGATCTGGGACTATGTTTTTCTCTTAGAGAACTGGTAACATTCTATGTAGTAGAAAATTTCGTAAAGCTTAGACACAATAGGTAATAGATTGATTGGTCTGTACGAGGTGATATCATGCACTGGTTTACCGGGTTTATGGATCATTATTTGTGATGCTTTCCATGTATCGGGGAAGTAGCCTACTCGTTGAATGGCATTAATAAAAACCGGCCAAGTGCGAGTCGGACTCGCGAACGAAGGGTTCCGTTCCATTATCTCAAAAAACGGCAAAAAAATCACGTTTGTTGTATGGGAGCCCCAGTTAAATACTTATTTTATTCTGTTTTTAGTATTTGTTGTTATAGCGGCAATAGAAATACATCATCTGTGAAATTTTCAACTGTCTAGCTGTCACGGTTCAAGAGTTACAGCCTGGTGACAGACGGACAGACAGACAGACAGATGGATCGTGAAGTCTTAGTATTAGGGTCCCGTTTTTACCCTTTGGGTACGGAACCCTAAAGAGTATGGTTAGATACACATTCTTGAAGGACTTTTTTGTCAATAAGATCATAACCAGGGGCTTTGTTGTTGTCCATTAGGTTTATATTCCTACATATCTCCTTATGCTTCAAGGGTAAATCCAGTTGAAGATCTTGGATGACGACAATGTCAATATCACTTTCATTCCTAATCATTATATGCTTGAATACATTGATGGGATGGGTCACAAATGCATCAGTTTTGTCTTGTTCAGTTCTAATCCAGCCTCCATTTTTGTTCCGAAGCGGTGGTTTTGTGGTGCAAGGGTCGATTAAGGTTTTTTCAGGCTCTCCATAGTGAATTGTCAGTTGCTTTTGTAGCTGTGAGACCTTACAAGTACGCGAATATCTAAAGCGAACCATCTGCTTTAGATATAAGAGTTTTTAGTTCTTTAATAAAATTTTTTAGCGCCGTTTTTGTCATTTAGATGCCTACTTATATGCCATACACGCCGTAGTCTCCTTTTTTCCATAATTTTTACCCGGATTGTTACCGAGTATACTTTAAATTGATGTGAACGTTCCCTGATTTCTGGAGTTAGAAAGTTGTTGGAAGTAACTTTCTTGGATTACCGAGATGAAATTTCTCGCAGCAACATCTATGTTCAACTCAGTTTTGAATGGTATTTTTAGGTTAATTCCATCTTCGACGCATTCGCGAAATTAACACCAATAAGTGCGCTTTTTGTATAATTTGGGGGTTCTTTCAGTATTTAAGACTGTGGTGCCAATAGTTAAAATTACCGGAACATGATTAGAATTTTCGTCCAGGCTTGTCTTTACATGGTGAGACAGCCTGGATGATCCTTTTACAGTAAAAAAAGTCTAGTAGATGCATCCGGGACCCGGGAGTTTGAGTCAGTTGGTTGGGTCCATTGTAGATATTGTCCTTTGATGATTATTATCTATACTCTTTATGAGCTCTCTGTCTCTTGTATTCGTAAGTCTGGAGGCCCAGTGGACATTTTTGGCGTTCTAGTCCTCTTCGGCAATGAAGCGGGCGCCTAACGGGTTAAAATACTCATTATATTGCTCCTCCTTTAGCTTGTGTTTGGGAGAGCAGTAAACAGCAGATACATTAAATGTTCCATTTCGGTCTTCTATAGCGACTGTTGTTGCTCGTATATGCTCAGTTTTGTATTTTGGTTGTTCATAGTGTTAAACCTTACCTTAACTTCCGTACGCAAAATACGCGCTTGGTCGTGGAGTTGCGGAAACCAGCCCGTTTTAACCTAACCGAACCTTGGTATTAGACCTAACTATTATAGCCGCTCCGGTGTGTACAGTTCCATCTGGGTGGTCAGTGTAGTAGAAGTTATAGTTCTGTATTTTAATGCTGCTGTTTGCAGTTGTATGAGATTCTGGGACTACCAGTATGTCTATATTGTGGGTGTGTAACAGGACTTCTACCTCTACTTTATTTGGAGATAGCCCCGCTGGGTTCCACGTTGCTATCTTGAGGGAAAATATGTGACATCCTACTTATTACTTATACTCATTTCTTGTAGGATTAAATCAAATTTTTCAGCTTGTTTTAAAAGGATCTCTTCTATGCTTGGTGCTTTGCTTGTTGTGGAAAAAAATTATTCAGATTAAAATAACTATTCAACATTGGTCCCTTGCCCTTATCCCAACAACAAGGGTTGGTGCAACATGTCTTGTTTGTTGTTTATTTCTCTATTAGTCATTGTCTCACTCAATACTCAACCTTTGTATGTATATTAACTATAATTATTACATTAAATTAAAGTAATAAAATTTATTACAGTGCCTCCAAGAGACAAACCAAGAAAAAAACAAACACCAACAGTCTACTTATTACCTGAATTACCAAATTGTGATAGTACTACAGAAGTAGCACTTAACAAAATAAAAGAGATGCTTGATAAATTAAGTATCACTCATAAACTACTGGATAAGCGAGGTAACAATGTGACTCTTGATATAGTTGCAAATACGAATACTTGGTCTAATCAAAGACGTAAGAGGAGACTGCAGAAAAGAATTGAAATTCATGCCAAAGTTCCTAAATTGGATCCAGACCAAGAAATCACTGTGAAAAATTTAGTAAATGGCGATGAAGTAGATGGTGTATCAAATAGGTCAGATGTACCAGTGTCACCAAAAGTTGACGACAGTTTTAGCAATCAAGAAGAATTATTTGGAAACAATGATGATGCACATTTAGATGAATCTGCACATATCAGTAAAAACCAACCACTAGTACATGCCTTTTTTAAATTATTTAAAAAAGATAACAACATACTTCTTGAAATAGAATATCTTGATGGAATTGCAGGAAAAGAAGGAGTGCATCAAATAGTACAATATATTAAAAATAATTGGAAGTAAAAGAAAGTTGTTGTTTATTGTCTACATATTACCCTAAAAACTTCCAATAACAAGAATGATTATTTCTTTGGCTAAAAAATACAACATCACGCCTGTATTCTCCGAAGGGATAGGCAAACGTGCACCTGTAGTACACCCACATTTCACATTCGCCTGTCTTTGTGTTGTGTGCTATTTCAGAGAAAATACTTAATCGTTGAAAATGGTTTTCCAGTGGGGAATCGCAAGTTTCGGGATTCTCCAATGTATGCCGCTATAGCAATACATGTCGAAGATTTAGCGGTTAAAATTTCCAATAGGAGGGGTCGTTGATTTTTGGCATGGGGAATGTGGAGAGGGGGAGGTTTGGCTACCTTCGTATAGATATATAGATATCCATGGTTAAAGTTTTTACGATTACTATTTATGCAACAAAGTCGACGGAGCCGGGGCTCCTCTTTCTGTCAGGGTCTAAAGTAACATAACATGAAGGAGATGACGGGAGCTGATTTCTCGCTAACCTATCCGTGTTGGGGTGCCCTAAGTTACCGAGCTCGCATCGCTCGCTTTTGGACTAATTCACATTTTTTTACCACACTAATTATATTTAAGTAAAAATATATCCTTAACCATGGAGTTCCGTGAGGTAGGGATGGTACAATGGGTAACCCACTACGCCCCCTTGCCCACACTCCCCTCCCCTTAAAACGATGGACTTTTACGGCAATTTTTATTCTAACCTGAAAACTTTAACCATGGGGCTCCGATTGATGGGGATGGTACAGGGGGATAGACAAACCTCCCCCCTCCCGCGCCAAAAATCAACGGCTCATTATGGAAATTTTATCCGATTTAGCCATCAGGCTCTTTTATTATTGTGCATACTATGCTACTGAGCTTTATCATTATTCACTTGTTGGTCACTCCCATTCATTCATTACTAGCCAGCACGCGAAGTTCGTAGCTCCATCGACCAAAGCAAAGAAATCGTGGAACCAAGCTGACATGTCGTGGCGTGGCGTGTGGCTGTTGCGGTTGATTTAAACTCGTTGTGTTATGACGTAGGCTGGGACAGAGTCGTTGGTGGATGAAGCGCCACGACGCGTGTGTTTCCGTCTTTTCAGTTTTGTGCCCAACCTGTGACCATAGACTAATATTGACAATAGGAATTAAAACTGGCGCGTCGGATTTTTATTAAGGATTGACAACACTGCCTCTAAGATGTCACTGTCAAGTCAACCAATGCTGTCAAAAAATGTTTCTTCTGATGCCGATTCTATGAGATTTCGATAGAAAGTGGATAATTACGTAAAAAAGGGGTACATAGTTGTGCATATTTTGGGAAAATTTTGGTGTCTGCCAGTGACCATGGAATCTGAACCGCCACCAACTGAAACTACAACAGATTCGTCGTCTGCCCAGAATGAAGATGAACCAAACAAAGAATCAAATTCTAGTGCTAATGCTGTGGTACCGGTCGCAGCGACAGCCGGCGAGATAGCTGCTCCGCCAGTTCCTGCACTGGTAAAGGACACACAGAAATCTAACTCCAAAAAACCTAAAAAAAGGAAACCCAGAGTTCCTCGCGATGTAACAGCACCTCGGCAACCCTTGACTGGTAATACTAATTTTACTATGATTAACCAAGAGTACTAATCGCGTAAATCGATTATGAGAAATTCCACGTCATTATTTAAGACCTATATTCTTACAGACATATATTTATAGAAAGGACATAATCAAATAGCTGTTATCTCTTCTTCTTTCTTTTAAAATTGTAGATTTTTTGTTTTATTTTCTCTCTAACTTTGTTTTTCTATTTAAAATAATAAGTCTGCAAGGGTTACCTATTCTGTGTAATGTATGAGATATAATAAAATCATTTGTTTTATTTGATTCACATTAACATGCTCCCTGCCGTAATTACTGAAATGATTAAAAAGCGAGTGTGTTAAATTATTAAAACAATTTTGTAGGCTATGTCAGATATTTAAATGAGCGCCGGGATCAATTGCGTGCTGAACAACCAGACTTAGGATTTGCTGAGTTGACACGCCAGCTAGCTAGTGAGTGGAGTAAGCTGGGACATGGAGAAAAGAAACAATACTTGGATGCTGCAGAACAAGATAAAGAAAGGTATAATAACCACAAACTTAGATGATAATATATTTAAAATTGTCTAATGGTTTGGCAGATAATGCTATAAAGTTGTTATCTTTCATTTAATTAGATACCTCAGAGAATGGGCTGAATACAAAAAGACAGATGCATATAAAGAATTCAGAAAACAACAGGTGGATCAAAAAGATGCAATCTTGTCAAAGAAAGTGAAGCATAATCCACCAGAAAATTCTATACCTCCAGGTAAATTTACAAATAATAATCTTAACCCCATATTAAATTTTACATTATAATTCTTATTCAATAAGCTTTGTGCCTGTCAAGTCATAGTCTTGGCATGATTTATGCACCTAGAATATATTGTTTTTCTGTGTCATGTAACATTAATTACTTTGCACAGTCTGATATAGATTCAAGTTCTTTAAATATATGTGCTGCTGGATTTTGTTGCCTCACTTGTTTCCAGTTGAAGCACTAGGAAGTGGTAACAGTTGGGTGGGCGGGCATTTTGGAGGCTTGTCTTTATGTAGAACTTTGACATTCAATAAGTGCTGGCTCCTAGCCTAACTTAATAAATAACTTTTGAAACAAAATTTTTACTTTAGCAGGGACTGCACAAGTTAATGCAGATCAAAATGCTACAGCAAATGTAAATACTACTGTGGCCCCTCTACCTGTGAATGTGCCACGACAGACTACTCCACCGCGTCCAAGACCCTGCATAACACCAGCCTCAGTAAGTATATTCATTTGAAAGTGAATGTAGGATTTTTTTGTTAAACATATTTATATCTGCATCGAGCCTCTGAGCATTATTCAGATTAGTTGTAAAGTGTAGTTTTAGTGATTTTGTTATTTTCATCAAAGAAGGAAGGAAAGAAATGGCTAATCCAAACAGTATTATGTTATTGGGAAGCTCTTGTCAGGATTTACATTTTCTTGAATAGTGTCAGGTAGAGCCCTTCTGATATAATTTTTTTTGGTAGTTTAACATTTTAATGTGTGACAATATAGGTAAATTGTTCCTGATCTGATAATTATATTTTTTTAATAGGGTGAAGAGTTGACAGCTGGTGACACAGATATACCAATATTTACTGACCAGTTTCTTCAACATAACAAACTAAGAGAATCTGAACTACGGCAGCTGCGGAAAGCAAATTCAGATTATGAGCAGCAGGTTTGCCAATTTCATATATTACACTTATGATTTGTAAGCAATGTGAAGAAAGAAGTTCCATTTAATTATATTGTCATTTTATGAAACTTCCATGGATGTGAACAAAATTTTCATAGGTTCACTGAAATTATATTTTTCAGAATGCAATATTGCAAAGACATGCTGAAGAAGTCAGTGGCGCTACGATGAAACTTCGAGCTGAAACTGCGGCAGCCGCGGAAAGAACTGCTGCTCTTTTAACGCATCGTCGCACACTTGTTGCAGCACTAGTGCAAGCTTTACATTTACTAGCTATTCCAGGTATCATACCACTTAATTCCTTAATAAACATTTTTTCTGATACTAGGTTAGCTTTGCATCTTGATTCTCAACATACATACAATTATATCTCTTTCTATAACCATCTTGTTTTCCAAAATGATGCTATGATCTGATGTTCTGTCGCATGATACCTGAATGAATTTTGAGTAATTACCTCATTTTTCGTGCCATTAAAGATGAGAAATTAATTATTATTTTGACTTAGGTGGGCCAAATGGAGCCACAGAGCAGAACATAGAAGAATACATGGAGAAATTACAAGGTCTAGCAACTGAGGGCAAAAACAGTACAGTAGTAAAACAAGCTAGAGACATTCTCAATAAGATTGAATTGCCAATCAACTAATTTCATCAGCAAAAATTTGCAAAGTGATGTACATTTTATTACATAAATACTACATGTTTCATCTGCCATAGTGTGTATTCAGGATGCATTTGAATTTTTTAAATAAATCAAGCATAGTCATTATAACCAGTTCTTTTATTTATCATAAAATTAGTGTTGATCACAACATATTTCAGAAATGATGTTATTTACTTTTATTAAAATAAAGTAATTGTGTTTAAGGACAGCATACTCTGTCATTAGAGTATGAGAAATACAAATACACTGTATTTAAAAATAAAACTTACAGATAGTTGTACAATAAACTGTTTAATGATGACAGACAGATGAGAAAAATAACATAAAAAGAAATTGGTTCTTGTTCGGTCGGAGCAAAAAGCGCACGCCACATTTTTGCATTAGAAAAAAGGTTGGCATGCACAACTGTGAAGCACTATCAAAGTGATAAATATATGCACATGGATTACTTCTGTATGACATAATAAACCTGCGCAAACGTTCACTGGACGGGACGCTTAGCTCAGAGCGGCCAAGAAGCTTCCTCTATAGACTCTTCCTGAATTTGGTACAGAAAACAACATAGGTAATGTAACTAATAAAATAAGATAAAGTCTATGGATATATCGGTCGATATTCCACACACCATATAACCACTTGGTGTTTGGAATGTTGACTATCCTTACAGCAGAAAAGAAACAAGTCAATTCAACCCAAATCATGACTTACTATACAATGATTTAAAATTACAAAAGCGCTTTTGTAGTCTTATAAAACTGCTTGTGTAAACCTCGCCTATTACTCGCATCCCATAATATTCTATCTGAAATCATCTAACATGAATTGTCTTATCATTTGGAATCCAAATAATCTAATCATTAGCTTTTACACTTACAGCTACTTTAATACTAAAGTAAATGTATATACTAGTCATAGTTTCTTTACATATTATCCAGTAATGTGTCGCTATCTTCTGCGTCTTCATTAACATTATCACCATCAGAAGTAGCATCTATGTCATACTCATGTAGTTTTTTCCTCCATAGTTTAATAAGAGTATCCCATGACCTTCTGCTGTATTTGTAAAACTTATCAGGTGTTCTTGGGTGATCTTTAGTGCGTTCATCACTGTAAAAGGCAACAAGATTATTGAGCTGTCAAAAAAGTAAACACTTGAAATGAAGAAAAGAAAAACAAAACAAACATACATCTTCACATGGGAAATATAGTTATGATATCCAACTGTGTTTTTTCCATAATCAATCTGTTTTTGTCGTCTCTGTAGCACGAAAGGATCTGTCTCTAATTCCAATTTTTTAGGTGGGCTAGAAAGAAACATAGGTAATATATTTATATTATGTTAAAAGTTTATGGCTTCAAAAACATTACAAATTGCTCAGTAATAAGATGGTTAAAGCAGGTTTAACATAACCAGCAGAAGAGAGCACAGGTCTAAGTCGGGTGTTCTAGCTTTGTGTAGTCTGTTCAGAATTGCATCTCTGTATTGATTTGCATGCATCTTGATAGAAATATAATTAGCAATACTGTATTTCTGAATTATAATGTAATAGTAATGTCGTAGAGTAAGAGCCCCCGACGATCTGACCTTCGTTATTTTATAAAAGCTGCAAGTTTCTCTGTGTATGTACCCAATACCTGTATTGAGAAAGAAGAACGATCCCCGAAATTGAAGTTTGGATCATGGTGGTTATGGGTACCATCACCATCATTTCAGCCGAAAGACGTCCATTGCTGGACATGGGCCTCCCCCACAGATCCCGTGCGTCTCGCATCCAGCGCATTCCCGCAACTTTTCGGCCCCATCAGTCATCCGTTCTATGAGCAATGTGCACTGCCCACTGACACGTAAGTTTAGCAATTCTTCGGGACTAGATTCTCCTATAGTAGAGTCACCATGACCTTGGTTTTGCCTATGTTCATTTTAAGACCCACTCTTTCGGAAGCTCTACTGAGGTCCTTGAGCATTGTGCTGAGGCCCTCCATGGTCTCAGCCATGACCACTATGTCGACGGCAAACCGAAGGTGAGGGATGTACTCACCATTAACATTGATGCCAAGCCCCCTCCAATCCAGAACCTTGAAGACATCCTCTAGCGCAGTAGTGAACTGTTTCGGCAAATTACGTCTCCCTTTCTCACACCGCGCTGGAGAAGGATAGGTTTCGAGGTCTGATCCTGAAGACGGACTGACATGGTGGCGTTTTATACAAACACTTCAACACCTCGATGTACCGGTAGTCGATCTGGCACCATTGGAGAGACTGCCAAAGCCCAAGTCTAGATCGAATCGAAGGCTTTCTTGTAGTCCACAAACGCTAAGCAGAGAGGCAGGTTATACTCTTCGGTCTTCTGTATCACCTGCCGCAGCGTATGTATGTGGTCTACGGTGCTTAAGCCATTTCGGAATCCGGCTTGTTCAGGAGGCTGGAAATCGTCAAACCTGCGCGCTAGACGATTCGTGATGACTCTTGAAAACAACTTGTAGACATGGCTAAGAAGTGAGTTGGGCCTATAGTTCTTCAGCCGGGCATTGTCGTCCTTCTTGAAGAAGAGAACCACCACACCCCTGCACCATGCCTGTGGCGTTTTGCCCTCGAGTATGACAGAATCAAACAGCTTCTGGACAGGTTTCCCGCCCGTCTTTAGGAAATTCTAGGAATTTCCGTCATCACCCGGCGCCTCGTTGTTTTTAAGCTGTTTCAGACCATCCTATTCTCGTACAGGCTGACGTCCGGGATGTCTTCGGTAAAGTGTCGGGTCAATCTAGCTCTTGGGTCGTTTGCTAGATTCGCAACGGGTTTGCTGATTGAAGTGTACGACTGCCCATAGAATGTCTCGATATCCCTCAGAAGGTCCGGTTTGGCGGAAACCACCACGTTATTCACGCGGGACTTGTGGAAGATAAACCCGACATCGCCCTGGGTCTGCCGGTCACCCTCTCGGAAATAGAACAAGTTACAGGATTTAAGGATCATTGAGTCTTTCCCCTCTCTTCGGACCTCAGATAACCTTATAATACTCCATCGCAATCTGCTCAATTCCTCTTCGAGTTCGGCGGTTCTCTAATTGCGAGTTTATTTACACTGAGTGACATTATGAGCATAACATATCCAGTCAGCAAAATCTCACAAGACCTGGCCTAGCTTGGACGTCGCGATGGCAAAATCAGATTCGACGCTCAAGGTGTATGACTGCATGAGCCACTTTGCTCGTATTGTTGAAGAGGCGAAGGCAGTTATGGAAGTTAGACGTGGAAATGTCCCACTCCCTTAATGTAAATCTGTTATAATACTCACAACGGATTTTTGTGTCTCTAGATTGGCTGCAAGACCCTGCGCAGCAGCTATTTTTTGTGTCAATGTTGAAGGTTTAGATAGCATTGTATAACTGTCTCTTTCACTCGCTTACGTTTTTCGCATCGTCCAATCTCGCTTAATGTATGCAGTATTCTCAATACAAACTGTTTCTTGCGCACTTGTTGGCAGAACCAGCGTTGTCTGTTTATCCTAGATCTGACTATCCTACTTTGCACACGCTGTACAAATATTTGCTTGTCTATCTGTATCTATTGCTACAGTAGAAATAAGTTTTTCAACCTTGCGGCATACAAAGACATGACTGACGACAGTAAGGAGGATCTACATAATGACTTAGCTCTGTTGAACACTCACCCTGACATTTATTGTCCTATTGACGATGTAACTAACCATTTTGCCAGAAAGAATAGGCACATAGAATTCATCAGTTAAGGAAGAGAACCACAATTGTAACTTTTTTATATCATAAGATGGCATTGTATTGTTTATGTGCTTAAACAGTTAAAATAAAACTTTCTTAAACTTTGCATATGACTTGATTATTTTTTATTACGATAAGAGTAAAAGTAGATCAAGAAATCTTTAGTTTTTTCTGTATCCGCTCCACTGGTGTGGTGACCTTTAAACGACTTTCTTGAGCATAAAAGCGTAATTTAACTAGCCTAAATTACCTTACATCTAGATTTAGTTATTAAAATTATTATTTTAGCTCATATCTGGAAAACTAATGAATATGAATATTAGAGAATCTTAATATGTAAAACTTTTTGTGCCCACTGAACATGGAAGAAACTTGGCCTAGCACAAATTGCAATAAAATCAAAACCTAATGAGAATTAAGCTAAAAACTGGTTTTTGGGTTTTGTATGAACTTTTCAGGCAACATACTACTAGCATAATGTACATAATTCAGGTTTAAAATCTTAACTGGGATGTTTCTCACAGCAAATATCTTAATTTTTTGCTACTATGGCAGAATTTTAATGTGTCTGACAAGACATATGAACCATCCAAATGCTACTGTTACTGCGGAAACATCCTTTGACAGTTCCCCAAGTAACATATATCAAATCCAGATTTTGTACTTTGACGAAAATTTCCACACAATTTATCAAATTTTAATGGTGTCTGTCAGAAGGTTGCCACCATACTAATGATCTGACAATAGACAATACAACTTCTAATCAATCAATCAACCTGCCTAGCCTTTTCCCAACTATATTGGCTTCCAGTCTTACCGGGTTTAGCTGAGCACTAGTGTTTAGTTAAACAGTTTAGCACGTAGAGCGACTGCCTATCTGACCTCTACAACCCAGTAACAGGGTAACACGTACCCCTATGACTTCTTATGTTATTCCAAAAAAAAAATATATACAATCTGACGAATCTACTTTACAGAAAGTGAGATGCAATTTTATTCACCTTTGGCACCTGATATCTCTCAAGGCCATCATGATCCAAACTTTGTATTTGGGTATCATTCTTACATGTATTGGGTACCGTGACTTCAAGACACTTCCAGGTTTTATACAATAAAGAAGGTCATGGGATATCTATTTCCATGAAATAGTCACATATAACATGTAATTAGCAAAAGCTTAATAATAATCCTCCCACAATCACCAAAAAGTAGATAAAAAGATAAATACCATGGTTTAGTATCATCATTCTTATTGCTTGGTTTTGACTTTTTCCTGCTATTTGAACTTTCCCTGCTGCCACTAGTTTTTCCTTTTGTGGATTTACCATCTGGAACAACATCAAACATAAACAAGTGATATTTTATTTATTTAAGATGGTTAAATCAATCAATTTAACTATTAAAACAATCTTCCTAAAACTACAGAATATACCAAAATATTCTAGACATAGTAAAATAAAAAAATAAAAAAAAATCTTCTTTTATTACGGTTAAATCTATCAATTTAACTATTAATACAATCTTCCTAAAACTACAGAATGAACCGAAATGTTCTACGCATTTTAAAGTAAAAAAAATAACAAATTAATTATACTCACTGTCTCGAGCTTCGTCCATGTCACCAGACCAACTTCTTTTGGAGGTTATTGTATTCATATTCAGTTACACCGAAACGATAAAATAACTGGAATACAAAGAATTCATTTTATAAACCAAACATATATTATATTGGAGGATGGGAAGATTACATTCGCAATTACGAGGTGTGCTGTAATAAAACTAAGCTTGGTATTATGCAGTACAGATACCAACTTACAAAGCATCTACAACAACAGTTAGGCATTCCTTTACATTAAAAGCTTTGCCAAATAATTAGTATTTGGCAAAGCTTTAGCAGAATGGGCATCGAATCATTTAGTCTTACAATAGGTAATAAAACACGTTTTCATAATACTTACAACTAAATACTTAACATGGAAAAGTCACAGAAAACAACAAAATTTAATACATTGCAAAATAAACAGCGGATTTTTGAAAGACCGGACGCGTGACAAGAAACGAAAACGCGCGAAAAAATATATACAGCAAGTGAAGTGGCTGATTGACGTAGTGACATTGACACTGACAACAGTCACCAAAGATTACAATTTCTTTTTTCTTTTCGGCTTCGCACGGTTTGTGCATTCAGCCAATGTCACGTCAGGTTGTTTTATTATTAAATAAAGGTAGAGAAACCGAATTTAAAAAAAAATACATGTATTAAATTTAACGGAATTAAGATAACTATTAGATACTGACAGTCACAGACAAAGACAAACATTAATTTTGGGAATATATTGATATGACGACTGATTCAACAAGTCCTGGTATTGTACCTGTCTCCACAAAAGTAATATATTTTTTATAGTACTAGCTTCCCGCTCCGGCTTCGCTTTTCTTCTTTATGATTCTGAGTTCCTGGTAGTTCGAGATAACCACACATGATTCCAGTCCCGGTTTTGTTGACTTCAGGATTATGGTCTCCTTGTCAGTTGGGAAAAATCTTAGGGGATGAATATTTTTTCAAAAAATCCTCTCTCCTTTAAAGATCTATCCAAACGCCTAGTTGACACTTCGCGTGACCCAAGGGCTGGCTTTTACCTTGGTCAGAGAATAAGCATTGCCATACAACGTGGCAATGCTGCCAGTCTTTTGGGTACCTACATTACCAGTGGACAACGATGTGGAGGAGTTTTTCGACGCCATATTTTAGTTTAGTATATTTTTTGAGGTTTAGTTAGTGAGTATTTTTTGGTTAAAGTGTATATATTTGTAGTCAATATTTAATTAAGTATTTTATACACTGTACATACTTGTACCTATGTAAATAAATCTTAACTACCTAATACTATAATATAATACAAAGATAAATAATTTAAAAGTTCCCTCTCTTCCTTTCTTCTCTTCTTTCTTTCTTTCTTCTTATTCTTTCTTTTTTCACATACAGTATAAAACCAATATACTTTTCAAATTTCAAACTTCTATCATTAGTGGGCTGGGCGTTGATATGTCTGTGTCTGTCGGGGCATTGCCTTTTACATATAATATAGATTTTGTTCACCTCCCGAAAGATTACGTTGCCAACTTCAAATGCAGAAAAGCATCAAAATCAAGAGATTTTAAAATGAAAATAATTGAAAGTAACTGGGAACGACATAAGATAGTTTTTATCCCGAGAGCTAGCTAGAGGTATCTAAATATTTAAAGGAGCGTCGGTAGGTAAGTAGGCCTTGACAATCGGGAACATTACGCAAACCTGATCGAGTAAATAGCGTCACGTAAATAAAGAGTTAACAGAACATGTTTAAAAAACCGACCAAGTGCGAGTCGTACTCACGCACGAAGGGTTCCGTACCATTATCGCAAAAACCAGCAAAAAAATCACGTTTGTTGTATGGGGGCCCCACTCAAATATTTATTTTATTCTGTATTTGTAGTTATAGCGGCATCAGTGAAAGTTTCAACTGTGTAGCTGTCACGGTTCATGAAACACAACCTGGTGACAGAGAGACAGACAGACAGACGGACCGCGGAGTCTTAGTAATAGCGCGGCAATTTTTCGTTTTTATTTACTTTTGGCGATTTTTTCAATTAATATATCTGTTTAAACGTAAATATAAGTTATGACTATACCAAAAGGTTTAAAACATGGTATTTAAAAAACAGTCACCTTACCATAGACGGGATGGAAGCCTTTTTTTTCCTTCTTGATTCAGTGAGACACCAGGCGGGCGAGTTGGCAGTAAGGTTTCCTATTCAGACTATTGCTGCGACAGCCAGAACTTGTGCTCGGCGTGTGTGGCCACGAATACTACTTGGTCCTTTACTTGTCGAAACTCAATTTGCAATGACTGAAGAACGATTGCATTACCAAAGAACAAGATTATTAGTTTTATGACTTCTACTTAACAAATAACAAGCTAATTAACTTACATCATAGACATAGGTTCATAAATAAATGACTTCTAGTGTTATTCATTTAATGCGCTAACTACTACTTTTTAAACAGGATAGTTTGCGATGACTAACTGCATTCTTGGTTTAGTGGTCGTAAACGCCACTGCTGATTATGAGGATCTTAGTTTGATGCCCGGATCTGGCAAAGTATTATTGGGTTTTTCTATCTCAAATGGGGATGTGAACGCAAAGCTGAGCGCTTAAGTCGCTGGCGGCGCAATGGCTGCTGTCAAATAATTTTTGCTTTGTTTACATCACGTTTTTTGCTATTTTTTTTTTGTGTTTAATCCGGTCAACCATCGTTACTGGTTATATGTATTGTCCCTGGAAGCTTAAGGAATTGAAAGACGAACTAAAGAAATGAGGAGCAAGGATAACTGGAAAGAAAACAGATCTTATTGAGAGGCAGACTTTTATATACTAAAATATTTTTGATCGGTGATTTGTTCTAGATTTGGCTATTTTTTTAGTTGTGACGAGTTATTTCTTACTTGACTCATGGTAGAAAAATTACAATAAATGAGAGAATATTACTTTAATGTGTTTTATTTTGTTTTTGGCAATAAAAGCCCTCAAGCTTCTGAAGGCCAAACAAATGAAATTCCCGCTGTAGAACTTTATCAATACGTTAATAGTTCCAATATATCGCTGAAGATTACCAAGTAACATAATCAGAGTTACTTTGAAAGGTAGATAACATAACCTATAATAATCCAAAGCCTTTTCCTGTATTTTTTTTAGCGTTGTTTCTTTGCGCAACAAATGAACACCGGGGTTGATACATCCTGGTACAGTACACAGAGATATATTTCGAGAAAATTAAAATTTACATAATGATAGGTTCCAAAATGCATGGATTTGACAGCTTTCAATAGCCAGAGCGACGATGCGTGAAAAAATGGCAGCTCACATCCCCATTGCTCAGTAACTATACTCCATTTGAAAAACATTAGATTTTTTTACAAACCCCTTTTACACTCCATTCAACCGATTTTGAGTTCTATCCCGTAAATATCAGGATGGCATGAAAAGCATAAACCTGTTTTTTTAAATAATTAAAAATTTTAATTACTTATTCATAATAGCCGGTGTTGCAAAATGACAAAACAAGAGGAACCAAATTCACCGGCTTCCGAAGCGAAATTTATTTTTGCACTTTTTAGTGTTTTGCTTTGGAAGTAAGTTTATTTTTTGTGCTATTTTTAATTTTTTGTTTTATTTTATTTTACTTTATACATCGATACTGTTTCGTGCACCGGATCCACCCTCCACGGGATTCAAACGACCAACATTTAACGGTGTATATAATGGTGTATATTCACTCATTCATAGAAGTTATAGTATCGACTCTTGCAAACAAAGATAAAAAGGGATGCGAGAGCAAGCGAAGCGTGCTTGACAGTTGCTAACACCCTGCCTCAGACAGATAGATTACCGTCGTTTTCTCAGACAAGAAGACGGAGTGGCAGGCTAGAAGAGCTGTCTTGGTCTCAAAATATGACAGGCTGGTAGGGCCGGCTTGCGCCGCCCCTCGCTGTCTCGCCCGCCATGGCCCTCTTGGCCTAAAGGTAAATACGCTACTGCGTGACTGCGACTCAGTCGGCTGAATCATAGACTATTATTATATACTAGAGAAACGAACGAAACGCGCTTAATAGAACTAGTTTATTAAGCAACGCACTTTTAGCTAGTGTCCTGCTTATTATCACACAGACAGCAAACACTTGACGCACTATAGCGATTTGACGTGATTCGGAACGCGGCCTCAATTGTTGCCGAACTCATGTCATGCCGAAAAGAAATGTCAAAAACGAAATTGTGGTTACCAGAAATGTCATAAGCTTGATATTTTTTGTCCTAAAATCTTTAGGAAGTACATTTGGCAAAAGATATTGTAATAAATTTATATTATTTATACTAGGTATCATCCATTCATACCTGATAGATAATGCTTTGAGAAAACTTTACATATAAAGGTTATTTCTGAAATATTATGTAAAAAAAAAACAAATTATTTACAAAATGATGGTGAGTGGACCCATTCAAAGCGTATAAATAATGATCAACTGTTGTAAAAACCTTAACTGTATGACTTATTCTAATTGAGTGTTGAATTTACAGGCTGATAATGAGATAGATGAGGCCTTAGCCTCATTAGATGTACTTATGTCTGAGTTCTTTGCACCAGCAACTAGTAACTTCAGGAAAAGAGAGATTGAGAGTATGCTTGAGAATTTCTCTAATCGAAGTGATTCCTGGAAACATTGTTTGTTGTTCTTACAAAAATCACAAAATCAGTATGTTTTGATGTTCACTTTAACTACTTTAGAGGTAATGTTAAGTTCATATTTATTGAGTATTATACTATTGCAGAAATATTATTATCCTCAATATCTAACTACTTGTAAATTATTTAGCTTCCTCAAATTATTATAATTACTTGTCACATAACTTTAACAACTGTGATTGTACATTGAGGAATTTAATTAATTTTTCATAAAAATGTTTAAAAAATGTAATTCAGTTTAATTTATGTCAATGGTTTTTGCTCTTCCAGAATATTATCAACCGGCAGTGGATCAGTCTGTCAGATAATGTTAAAACCGAAATTCGGCTGACATTATGGAATGAGTTGTTGGCCAAACATGAAGTTATGGTGTATTTTATTAGAAACAAGCTTGCAGCACTAATGGTGTCCATTGCCCGATATGATTGGCCACATTTGTATGATGATTTCTTCAGTAATATTGTAGAGGTAAATATTAACATAGGCATAGCATAGACATAATAAGTATGCGATGAGGTAAATTATCCTTCTGGCCTCATTTTGTTTACAGCACCTAATCTCAACAGAGACTAAACATTGATAAAACCTAGGTACCTTGATGGGGAGTGGGTGCACAAGTGTGAGCACAAACACAAATGTGGTCTTCCATATTCACTCTTGTAGTTTGTGGGGACAACAACTTAAACTATAAATTAAGGAGAAAAGCTCTTGTATGCTCATCCTAAATACAATATTAATAAGAAGAAAATATAAATATTGTGAAAGTGACTTGTTTGATTGTTATGCTTGACACTTTGATTAATGAATTTTGGTACAGACACAGATGGGACCTGCAGTAGGCTACTAATTTTTTCATTAAAACTTGATAGGAAAGTAAAAGGGTTTGTATGCAACATCTTATTAAGTTGTGTGATTCCCTTACTTATAAAGTACCAGGAGACCAGAATCATGAAATAAAAACTAAAGTCTCATCAATCATATCATGACTGGTAAAGATTCTCAAACTACCAATAGACCAGAATCATATGTGGTAAAGACTTATAAACTACCAGACGAACACAAGTTTAAAGAACAGAAATTTTGCCGGGGCTGGAATCATGTGTGGTAAAGACTCACAAACTACCAGGAGACCTGAATCATGAATAGTCTTTTTCTTTTTATCACAAGTGAAGCCACGGGCAAAAGCTGGTAAAAATGACTTACCATCAGGTGAGTTGGGTCAAATGCAAGCCAATAAAAAAAAACACTTTTCAAGTATGCAGAGTGACAACAAAACATCCTTATTGCAGGTTTATTATATTATCATGAAAGACTATAATCGCTACAGCAGCTGTTCTATCATTATCATGTCAATTAATAGTATACAAGGGATTTCGAAATATATTATTTTGGCCGCACCCTTTAACAACAATTTTAATCACAGTGGCTACTACTAACTACCCAGGAGATATTTTAGTGCACAAATGTACTCTGATAGTCTATAGGGTCTGATGTGACAAACACACATACAAACCATACGATTTTTGGTCTTTGCAGTTGATCAGAAGTGATGGATCACGTTGTCTGTTGGGTCTGGTCCTTGCGCAGGCCGCGAGTGAAGAGCTCGGGGCGGCACGAGACACCGGCGTCCTACTGCCTTCGGCGCGAAGGAATCAGCTCGAACGCCTCATGCTTAAAGGGATGCCGCAGCTGTTAATTGCTCTTAGTGGTAAGATGACTAATTTAGACCTTATTGTAATCTTGACACTTAAAGTAATGTTTTGGAGATCCCGAACTGATTGCGACTAGTTGTGGCAGCGACCACACAGCCCCTAGACGCCTAATAACAGGCGAGCGATGTCTATCAACACATAAGACTTAAAGATCTTATACAGGTCGCACTCGACAATTTCTAATTAGTAACTACCATTTCTGTGAGCTGTAAACACTGCCGCGTCCGCGTCAGTCAATAAAAATTGATAAAATAAATATTATAATGGCCCCTTGTACAATACCCAACATATTGTATCAAGGGCCAACGTATTGTGGTAAAAACAGCCAGACTATTTATTATTATTCTATCGATAAAAAATTTGGTCATAGGATATGGTGCATCATTCGTTTTGTTTACGAAATTATAAAGGAGAAGAGATAGCGAAAAAATTACTTTAAAAAGAAAGAGACACAAACATGCGGTGGGCGTATTCACCTACAAACTTGACCAGTATAATATGAACTTCGATAAATAATATCAGAAAATAAATCTAATTATGTTTATGTAACTATTAACTTATCAATAAAATATTATGACATTTTGCCGGAAACTCAAAGTCTGGCAGTTGTTACCATACCAACATATTGTACAAGAGGCAATTATAATATTTATTTCATAATTTATTTATTGACTGACGCGGAAGTGTTTACGGCTCACAGAAGTGGTCGCTACTAATTCGAAATTGTCGAGTGGCGACCTGTATTATCTGTATATAATAATTTAGTCATATGTGTTGACAGACATCGCTCGCCTGTTATTAGGCGTCTAGGGGCTGTGTGGTCGCTGTATCTTAATTTTCATAGTTTTATTTGTCTTGTGAGTTGTGGCTCTGATAGTACAATGGTTTTTAGTATTGTTCCAATATATTTCTTTCAGATATTTTGGAAAAGAATGCCCAAAAGGAAGGACAGTCCAATCCACCACCATCACCAACAAATGGTGTTCCACAAACATCTGCATTGCCAGACCTATTGGCAAATGCACATGATGTCAGTAATGCAGATAAGTAAGTACATTTATTATAAACTGTATTTCAAATTATAGCAAAATGTTAAAACTGTCCAAACTGCCTTAGAAAAACTGCACTTAGGTGCTCAATCATTTTATGTGCATCATATTTTCGAACAACAGGGTATAGCTTCCAGTCATTGCAATTTAAACCTTATGCCAATGATGCAAAAGTCACACGATCTTGATTTGCAACTACATAAACATATTTATAAATACAAATAACTAAGTACTACTTGTTCCAGAGCCTTAAATATGGAGATAGTGGTAAAGTGTCTAATGACACTTCAACATCTATTCTCGTGGTTACCACTGTCTTCTCACGTGCCGCCGTCATTAGTTACCACAGTGTTCTATTGGGGCAGTATAGCAACACAATCACAGGTATGTCATATAGCAGTTATAAACTTTATTTGTGACAAGTTATGAGCTAAATTCGTTTGTAAAGTTTTACACCACGGGCCGACATCCCTTTGAGCTAAGTTATGATGAAGTTACGGTGCCACAGTGATGATCACATGCTACCGTGCACAGCGAGGCTCAAGGTAGACGCTTCTTCAGTCTCTCCAGGGATATGGCCCTAACAGGCATTGCACGAAAGGGGTTCTGGGGTGGTCTTTTAAGAGGTCATTGGGCCTTCCATGTGATGATGGTGATCACCGGGTGGATTTAGCGAGGTAAAAATCTCACAGTTCCTGGTTTTTCCCCAAAAGTCCAGTAAAGGTTTTTCCCAGGTAACAAAAAACAAAGGAGATGGTGGAGCTACCACTCTGAATTTTGTTGTTTCAATCTTTATACGTTACAATTTACGAGCTAAAATCGCTTGTAAAATTTTATGTGACGCGCCGCCGTGCCTTTAGGCTAGGTAATGATGGAACTACCACCATGAATTTTGCTGTTCCAATCTCTATTTGTGACAATCTATGAGCGAAATTCGCTTGTAAAGTTTTGTGTCACGTGCCGACGCCCCTGTGAGCTAGCTGAGCTAGGTAATGATGCAGCTGTGTGCCGGCAGAGCGTGGAGGCGGCGCTGTGCGGGCTGGGCTGCGTGTGCGAGCTGCTGTACCGGCGGTATGCGCCGCCGTCGTCTGCCGCCACCGCGCTGCGCCTGCAGCACTGCGCGCTCCGTCTGCTGCGACACCTCACGCACACGCCGCACGCCATCATGCATGCCCACCACGAGTTAGTATTCACTCATTACCTCTTCTGTTTTTAGGGTTCCGTACCCAAAGGGTAAAAACGGGACTCTATTACTAAGACTCCGCGGTCCGTCTGTCTGTTACCAGGCTGTATCTCTTGAACCGTGATATCTAGACAGTTGAAATTTTTACAGATGTGTTTCTGTTGCCACTACAACAACAAATACTAAAATAAATATTTATGTGGAGCTCCCGTACAACAAACGTGATTTTTTTACCATAATGGTACGGAACTCTTCGTGCGCGAGTCCGACTCGCACTTGGTCGGTTTTTTCCGATTGTTACTTATATATACAGGTTTGGCAAAAATCGTGGTTCAAACGAAACAGGGCGATAGTCGGGGTAATAAGGAATAAAAAAAAGAACGAAAAAATTAAAAACAAAAAAAAATTGTATGGTTATTTATGACCTACTGCAAATATCCCCTGATGAATATCACCCTGTTTCGTGGGGGTGGCATTTCCAAAAAACTTTCCTTAGTGCTCACTTCCGTCACTTGAGGAACCTTTCTGCCATATTTTATGCTTCCTAGGCCCATCGGTTTTAGCTGTGCGTTGATCGATCAGTCAATCAGCCAATCAGTTTCTTCTTTTTCATACAGAGTGAGTTTTTTAAGTGTGCGTGGATGGCCGAATCCGAAAATATGAGGTTTAGCGAAAAATACTCGAAGGACTCATTAAACCCATTTTGATGAGAACTAAAACAATATCATTGGATTTTTTTAAAATCAATATTCCTAGCCAGGAATCGAAAACGTTGATTTTGAAAAAAAAACATGTTGTATTATTACACCATTCGATAGTGCCGCTAATAAGGATCAAATTCTGTGAAAAATGACATACGGCAAACTTAAGGAAAAGGCTCATTTTTAACAAAATTTTTGCTACAAATTCGGCAATTTGTTGAGAATGATGACCATTATTTTCATCAAATTGCCGAATTCAACAACTCAAGCATTGTAATACATTCAGCATTAGTTACAATCATTTTGATTCCGTTTAGAATATTCTTAAAAAATATTTTCATGTCGTCAATTGCATGATACGAGTCTTGGCCAAAATAATGGCCATCACTGCATCACATAGGAAAAATAAGTATTTTGTTAAAAAATGAGTCCTTTCCTTAAGTTTGCCGTATGCCATTACTTCCCAGTATTTGATCCTTATTAGCGACACTATCGAAAGGTGTAATGATACAGCGTATATTTTTTTCATAATCAACGGGTTCGACTTCTGGCTAGAAATATTTATTTTTCAAAATTCCAATGGTGCAGTTTTAGTTTTCTTCAAAATCAGGCTCGTGGCTCTATTTAAGTGTTTTTCGCTATTCCTCATAGTTTAAGATTTGGCCATCTACACCGACTTAAAAAGATCACTCTGTAAATATATAAACATTTTTCAGTTTATTGAACTTTAAAAAAGCTCGCAAAGCACTTTGAGACAGAAACGAAGCTACGCGTCGGGCTAAAAATGTACTGAAAAATGAGTCTGTCTGAGTGTGTATCTCTATTCCTTTAGCTTTGAGAACACAGTACTAACGTTATTTGTGTCACTAATCTACATTATAAGTTCTCATTAGTGATCATTAAACATTGTATCCATTTCAGTTACCTTAACAAGTTAGCCGAATTCCTAAAACTGTTTGTATCATTGCATTTCAAGAGGTTGGAGGCGGAGCCAGAATTTGATGCCATCGAATTTTTGTCATATCTATTCCAATATACATTCCAGGTATGTATTATTCTCGAGACTTTTGAATATGTTTATTAATTTCGTGATATAATGTAATTCTAATAAAAAATGTTTTCAGGTGCCCACGTGTGCTATTTTTGTAAACTGTTTAGATATATGGATACAATTTATCGATATTTTGAAGCCTGAAGACACACCAAAGTATGTAAATATTTATGTTTCGATGTGGCATTGAGAGTGTTAGCCATATCAACATTATGTAACTTGTGTTGTATTATTTCAGATATTGGGAAGCGTTACAGGCGCTCGTGAATGGTGTGTTGAACAAAATACAGTTCCAACACAATAAAGCGCAGTTACAACACATTGACAACGACGCTCGTGATGATGACGTGAGTAAATATTTTTTCAAGCTAACAAAAGATTTTCGTACATAATCCTAAATAATAATAAGTGCTGTCAAAATTACTGTTGCCTTCACAGAATTATAACTTAAAACATCGAATATATGTGTATATATTAGTACTACGCACAAAATTTTGCGATCCGAACAATCACTCTGTTGACAATCACACGACTGAACTGATACTATGTTACACTATGTTGGACGAAACGAGTGAGTGAGTGCGCGTGAGTTTCTTGGGCGCTTACGACATTTTGATCGCGAGTAAACTGAACTCTATAAGCGATCTAGAGCTGCATGTTTTAATAGTGTGATTAGACAACATAAATATTTTAGCGCTGCAGCGAAGTTTAGTTCTAACTCACCAGCATTTGAAAGCAACACATTTTTTTTATGAATGTCTATCGGTAGAATGTATGTCAATGAGATATACTAACTTTCTGAATGTATTTCAGGGCCAGACCGAATGGCACACATTCCTGAAACATTGCATAGAATGCATAGCTCGCGTCGCAGAACTAGCGCCGCTTGACGTTTTTACTGCAGTGGTAAGTCAAAGTGTTTTTGTGCTTACCATTTGGTTGTTAAACGTTGTTGTATGAGTAATAGTGAAAAATACTCAAAAGAGTCGCGAGGCCGCTTTTGATGAAAACTAAAACTGCATCATTGGATTAAAATAAAGCACAAGCGCAAGCACACATGGAATCGCGAGCAAAGATGAGTTGAACTATCTATACTACAGTACCTACAGTCAACATTACAATAATTTTGATTCCGTTAAGAATATTGTCCGATTTTTTCATGTAATCAATTGCATGAGTCTTTATAGATTTCCTAGTAAAAAAAAATCAAGTTTATATTGGTTTGTGGAAATTCCACCCGTAAACGTGTTTGGACACATGACATTTTAGATTTACAATCTTGGTTGATATAAAGAATTTATGTATTTATTGGTTTAGGAAATTCAACATCTAAGGGGATAAAATAGAGGTTGAAACTTTATGTGAAATTTCTTCGGTTTGGAGGGTAAAACATCTAAAATTGTTGGTTTACGCTCTTGTTTAATAGTTTTTTTTCGTTTTTCTACCAATAAGGGAGTAAAAAGGGAGTTGAAATTTGTAAAAAATTGCTACAGTTTGTAAGTTTTCATGTAAAAAGAATTCATGTGTTTATGGGTTTTTAGTAATTCCACCCCTAAGGAGGTAAAAAGGGGGTTGAAAGTTTGTGTAAAATTTCTACGCTTTAAAGTGTGACACGTGAAATGAATGATTTAAGGTTTTTGGTTGATTAAATGAAATCCCGCACTGAAAGTACAGAGTATAGACAACACAACTATAAGCTTCCTGTTACGTGTTCACTTGTGGCCAGCCGACGTATGAATAATACTATTTTATGCCGACGTGAGTTACATCGCTCTTTGTATAGAAGTATATAGATGACGAGAAAATGTTATAAACCTAGAGTTTTAAATCAGTATTCATTACATTGCCGGATTTGATTGACTTAATTCATAATGCCAGGGCATTATACGTGGTGCACTGATTAACCACTTGGTCCATGACTTATTTATTTTTTCCTACTGATGCACTCCACAATCTGATAGAATCTGTTGACTGTTTAAGTGATATAGTGGCCATTATAGAAAGTAGAGATACTGAGAATGTTTTCTTCATGAGGGATTTTAACGCACATCCCAGCGAACTCTTCGGAAAAGAGATGTAAAATGTTTTGTTCAGAACAAAATTGGATCTGTGCTGATTTAGTGGAATTAGGAGTTGATTCTTATACCTTTATAAGGGCCTTCTTATTTTCCCGCGGCTATTGCTTCCGTGGCTCGACCATCAGGACCCTTTTTTTAAGCCTATGACTTTCAGGATAATATAGCTTTCTACTGGTGAAAGAATTAAAAAAAAACAAAAGAAAGGTGAATGAAAATCGATTCAGTAGTGCCAGATGCTAACTAAAAAGTTATTAATAAAAAAAGTGAATGAAAAAAATCAAAAAACTCGACTGCTTATGAAGCGAACTGAAATGAAATATTCTTCTTGCTTACGTCTTTTGAGTTCGCTTCATAAGCAGTCGGGTTTTTAGATTTTTTTAATTCACTTTTTTATTACGCGAATGTTTGGCCATAATCGACTAATTATGGCAGATAGGATAGGATAGATGGACCCCCTCTTCCGCACTGAGACTCCCATTTTGGATCATCACACCCGTTGTGCGTGCAGGCTTCCTATCTGTGAGAGGGAATGGGCGTAATCCACCACGCGGGCCTAGTGCGGGTTGGTGGATGTCATAATATGTCTTCGAGTTTTTGGTTCTAAGGCATGCCGGTTTTCTCACTATGTTTTCTTTCACTCTTTTGAGAGCAGTGGTGATGAAATAATTTACACAAAGTAAAGCACCTGCCTGGATTCGAACCCACGATCTACAACTTGTATGTCGCGGCAGTTACTACTTGGCCACCACTGCTCCACCAATCCAATCCACCAATTATGGCAGACTAAGATTACAATTTTACCAACCACTGGATTAAGGGAATTGGTCTTTCGAAAACTTATGTCCACTTTTTTTCCAATAAAACGGGACTGCGCAGCACTGACTGGGCAGCATACTCAATGTTATATTAAATCGCACTTTTAAGGAATAAAAATAATTTTAATTCAAAGTTTGGTTTCGTGCGCGTTATAAAAAGTTTTAAATAGGAACCTTATTCGCCAGTAGCGTCAACTGCAGAGTTCGAAAAAGTATAAAATTATTGGTAAATTACTTATTGGTCTATATAATCAGTAAGGTTTAGGAGATCAATGGGCTATTTTACATTTCATTTTGGCTTTTAGACATTAACAAAAAACATAGCATAAAATTATTCACCTCTTTAATTTTCAGCATACGGATCAAATATTTCATTTACAAAACAGCGTAACAAAAATCAGGTACACAAATAAGCAGAAGTATTGAGAAAATATTTTTGCAACAAATTTGAACTAGCAGGCATTTGGACAAATCGTCGCGTCGGTGATGCTTATTTATTTATTTTAGGGTGGTATTTAATACTTTAACTGTAAATCCCCTTTTTTCAATCAAAATATTCGAAATTACATGCATTTTGTCGTCTAGGTATTTGTTAACCTCGTCGGTAAAGTTGGAGAGTAACTGAGCTGTAGATTTCTTACTTTGGAAACCATATTGTGCTTTGGAAACTATGTAATTGTTACGATAAAACGAGTGAATTTGGTCGCCGATATATTTTCTACAATTTTATTAATGGCTGATTTACCTTTTTTATGAATACGTCGAACCATACCAGTTTTTAATTCTGACGGATATTTGCCTTGTTGAATACTCGCATTTATTAGCTTTACTATTGCATTCACAATTTTATCTCCCATCATTTTAATATCTATATTTCTTATTGTGTCAAATCCAGCTGATTTATTAGTGTTTAAGTTGTTAATGATTTTACGAGATGTAGCTTTTTTGAAGAATATGGATTTATCTTGTGATTTCATATATTCAGACTCATCCAGCAAAGGTCTGTCACTCCCGGGCACAATACTAGACACACTCGTTTCAAATTCCTTTGCGAAGTCATTATCGATAATCATTCCTTATTTGAATCATTTAAGAAAACGTTCGTTATTACCTCATCTACTGACTTTACTATTTTCCCCGTAAGTTTATTAAGTATTTCCCACAGTGTTTTGGAATTGTTTTTGTTTTCTGCTATTTCTTTTCTGTAATAATTACCCGACTGCCGAAGGAGGGTAATGTGTTTATCAGTCTATGTATGTATGTTTGTTGCTATGTGGCGTTCTAGAGATCAAATGCGTAGGCCGATTTTGATGATTCTTACGTCAATCGATTCGTCTTAACCCTGCGATTGTCACTGGCTACATTAAAATTGTTAAATAGAAAAATGGCGGCTTTTGGGCGCCATATTGTGGGGTATCAAAATAAAATCCCTCGTGTGGGGTATCAAAATAAAGGGTTTTACGAGGTGATTTCAAAAATATAAAACACTTATATGTTTAAATGTACCTAATTCTAAAAAAAAAATAACTAAAAAGTTCTAAATAAAAAAATATAAAAAAAGCAAAAAACCCGACTGCTTAAATAGCGAACTAAAAAGACTTAAACAAAAAGAAAACAATGCTGTGCAGTCGGAGGATACATCAGGTTTTGGACAGCCAGCTCGCGCATATGAAAATATTTTTAAATATTTTTGTATTATTTCTATTGTTTAGTATCATTTTATTTACTTTATTTCTAGTTTTATTATATTCCAAATTAAGTGTTTTATTGTTAGTATCATTTTTCCGTTTGAGAAAGAGTTCATCAGCTTAGTTTGTTTCTGAAATTCTGCCGTGATTACCGACAAGGTTACCAAGCTGCTATAATCCACATAAAGCGTTCAATCTTATGTGTTTCGTCTTTGGCGTGTTCATTGTTTCCCCAAACTAGTCTATCTCCAATATTATCCTCAGACGAACTTAGCTTGAGTGCTTGTCCATATTTATAATTTACTATAGAGAAAACCACAGTACTATCACTACTTATCAAAGGTTCTAGATAATACAGATGCCTGTCTTCGTCAGAATTAATCGAGCCCCAAACTTTTCTATCTCCGATTTCGTCCACATTTGAGTCCAATTTTAAGTACATATTGCAATGAATATTGTACAGTTTAAATTTGACGCTTTCACTGTCCCACACCGGGAGGATCTTCCAGCTCATTCTCTCACCAGTTATTACGGCCTTGTTATTGTCACCCCAAGCGAGTCTGTCATTGTAAGAGTCAGTGTTCGAATCTAATTTCAAAGGCTGTTGGTATTGCTTATTGACTATTGTCACAGCGTCTTCGTTGAAGATATGTTGGAACGGCTTTGGGAATTGATTGCGAACAATATCTTTAGCTCCACTGCAGCGGCCCTCAACTGTGGTACGCCACAGTTTATACGTGAAAGACATGACGTTTCGTGGAGCATCGCTGATAAGTCTCGTAACAAGTTTGCTGATGGGTTCACCGCCACTGGCCTCTGCTAAGCATTGCATCATATTCATTGCAGTGTCATAGTTACCCGAAACGACATTATTGTACAATTCATCCTCAAGGTTGCGATAATTAAGAAAAATCACGTGACTATCATAGTACGTCAATCCTTGAAGTTCGGAAGGCAAGGTGGCATTCGGAGTAGAGATCAGGCCTCTTTCCTTCAATTCGACCGCAAGGTCTAAGATCTGTGGAGAGCCGTGCTGCACACCGTACACGACCACCTTGCCGTGATCATTGTTGACGATGCGCGCGATGTCTTTCGCACAGCCGCTGTTGATGCGTTCGCCCGCGATGGTCACGGTGAGGACGGAGTTGACTTTGACATAGTTGCTAGTGTCGCAGTCGTCGTCACTGCGGACAGGGATCCTGTTCGGTAACTTCCTGTTTAGATCCGGGCCGCTGCTGACCACTTGGTACTGATGATTGACATTGTAGCAGTTTGAGAAGCCGCGCACACCTTTTTCAGATACAACTTTACCTTCACCCCAGTAGTCAACATGATGAATCAGTTCGTTGAGGGAAGCAGGAATCTTCACCAAGTCGTACTCTCCTAGATAAGGAACCTCGGAGTAAGGAAACCGCATGTTGATGTTGGTGTTGTAGTTTGGTCGATACGCAAGCTTCCATTCAGTCATGGAGTCCAGTGAGTAGTTAAATCTATAAATAGTGAAAATAAATAGTGATTACGATAAGTCTATATTCGTGCACCTAAAGGCGTGTTACGCAAGATAATACCTTTGCCAGAAGTTTAACCCAACCGTTAATATTAAACCTGGCCCCAATTTAATTTAACTGACAATTCGAAATATTTGTCAAAAAAACATAATTGGTACATTTTCGTGACAGATGCCGTTTAATATAGCAGAAAGTAGAAAGAAAATTACGAAAATGTCGGATAGTCAGATTGTTGTCACCTGTGGTTGTATTAAATACCAGCAGGGCGGTATGACAACAAAAAATTAAAATATGATTAAATATTAGAAGCAGAAAATGAATTTAAAAATTACTCACGCATGCTCTTCACTAGGAGACCTGGGAAAACCATCCGACCACATTTTTTGTGTTACGACGTGTGCACTAAATGTACTGAGTAAAGTAAACACAACACACAACATAAGTAAGAGCTTCATGTTACGTGTTCACTTGTGCTCTGGCGACAGATGAATTGAATTACTTGTACGAGAGTACCATACCTTTTATACTGATATAGTCTCTCCTAGTAATGGTAGTCTATAGTGACCGACGGAAGGTTGGGTGTCGGCCAGTTTCGGCAAAATCAAGTTTCGGCCTTAAATTTGGTTTCGGCCGAAACTTTCGACCGCACCAAAACTCAGTGTTCGTGAATTGCGTCGTTCGGCTAACTTCGCGGCTAACTCGTGGTCGCTCCAAACTCTCAGAGAACTCATCAGTAACCGTTGATAACAAGTTAGCCTCCTGTATGATAAGAGGAGGTGGTGAGTTCACAAAAATCGGTTGCCTCAATGTAGTGTACTGGATCCATTACCGTTCAACATTTATACCAACGACCAACTGGCGAACCCTAACACGGCCCGCTTCCTGTATGCAGACGAACCGGCATTTCATTGCAGCATTGATGTCAAGCTTCCCATCGTCGTTTCCGATCTCAGTCGTTATTAGGCTGAGAACGCTCTCAAACCTAATCCTTCAAAAACACAGTCGTGCGTCTTTCGCTTTCGTAACAGACAAGCCGGCTGAAAACTCAACATCTCGTGGCAGGGGGTGCCAATCATCCACAGCCCCCATAAAAAATATCAAGATATTACATTGGATAGGTTCCTAAACTATAGGATGAAATGAGAGAATGTTAAAATGATGGTGCACAGTGCACACTAGGAACAACCTACTGCGCCGCTTTATAAACTCCAGATGGGGGACGTCTCCCCAAGTCCTGCAAATAACTGTAATGGCGCTTTGTTTCTCCTCTGATGTCCAGTATGAAGTCGCTCCACGCACTCCAATCTAGTGGATTAGGTCTTAATTAGACGTGTCGGATTTTCACTAGATGTCTCAAACCAACCCCAGTACGAATGCTATATCCAGTATTCATTTATCGGCATCCCCAGAAATTCGCAGGACTATGGCGAACCGCATAGAAAGCTGAAAATTAACCACGCCACCCAATGCACGGCCACGGCTCAGTGCCTCGGAGACTTAAAAACCGAAAAAGTTTCCTAGCATGCGTGGGCCCATCCCATGGTAACAACAACTCGGAGATATGCGACTCATAATGCGATAAGCAATAAGCTTGTACCTCCTGACTATTTCATCAGACCATCGGAGAGCGTTTCACCTGAGCATGCGTTGCCATAGCCGACCTGGATAAGTCTAAACAGACTCCGCACTCAGGTCAGCCAAAGCAAAGACAACCTCCATAGGTTGGGGTTCTCGGATGGTACCGATGTCCATTGTCTGTGCGGTGGCTCTTCACAGACCATGGGCCAACATTCATCCTGTACCGCATGCCTTGAAAAACCTGTATAAGTGGGGACCTAATGGCTGCGTCGGCGAGGGGTGTTTATCATCATCATCATAGTAGCCAAAAGACGTCCACTGCTAGACAAAGGCCATCTCCCCAAGCGTCGCCATATTGACCGGTACCGTGCGTCTCGCATCCAGCGGATCCCCGCAACCTTCAACAGGTCATCGGTCCATCTGGTGGGAGGCCTTCCAACGCAACGTCTTCCGGTTCGCGGTCTCCACTCCAGAACTTTTTTGCCCCATCGGCCATCCGTTCTGCAAGCAATAAGCCCTGCCCACTGCCACTTAAGTTTGGCAATTCTTCGGGCTATGTCGGCAACCCTGGTTCTCTTGCGGATCTCTACATTTCATTCATCTTGAAAAATTTAGATCCGACGTCCGTATGGACAGTTTCCACGAACCCATCGCTGTATTCGTCCACGGAGCTCCCTAGGCACGAAACGATCCTGGAGTTCGAGCTGAAAGGTATCGGGGTTATTGGATCTGAAACTGTGCTGGACGGAGCGTAGACTTTATCAGTCGAGACCTTTCAAGCTTGATTTTAATGTGCCTCTTACCATGCGGTAATCGCGCCCGGTTTTCACCGAATTGGTCACAGAGACATCATTGAACATTTGCTTCTTGACTGACATGATGAAGTCGATCTCGTTTTCAGTTGCACAATCGGAGCTTTGCCATGTCCACTTCCTGTGCTCATTCTTTCTGAAAAAGGAGTTCATCATAGAGGCCTTCCTTCTCCATAGAAATGGCCAGTAGGTGACTCCGGTGGTTCAGACGTCCAACTCAAAATTGCTTCACTTGCAGCTCATCCTCGTCTCGTTTGCCCAGTTTCGCGTTGAAGTCCCCCATGACAACGGTGAAGAGAGTTTTGAAACCATGCATGGCTCTAGACAGATTCTCATAAATGGTCTCTACCTCGTCGTCGGGGTGTGCCGAAGTTGGGGCGTAGACCTGTATGACCTTCATCGAATATTTTGAGGATATTCTGAGTATAAGGTATGCCACCCTGATCGACACACTCTCGATCTTCACCACGTTGTTCACAACGGACTTGTGTATGATAAACCCGATACCACCCTGAGACTGCCGGTCACCCTCTAGGAAATATAGCAGGTTACCGGATTTGAGGATTATCGAGTCCTCCCCCTCTCTTCGGACTTCAGATAACCCTGTAATACTCCATCGCTGCTCAATTCTTTCTCGAGTACGGCGATCATCTCTTCGGTCCGGTGTGTTCACGTGTTATATGTTGCCAGGTCCAGTCGTCGGTGTTTATTGGGGTAGCTGGGTCTACTCCGGGGTTTCTTCGCACCCCTTGCCACGCCATGGCCTGGACCGCTATCGTAGTCGAGGGTAGACGGGCTGCCGGGCACTCGTGGCGGCCGTTTTTTAGTTGTGCTATTCATTTTGGTTTGGGGGGGTTTGCCGTAATCACCACGCTTAGCAGGCGGGTTGGCGATCGCAGTTTTTTGTAAAAGTGCACAGAACACGCTGCTACCCATTTTCTGGTGTTTCTATTAATCGCCTCTTATGACACCCATGGGAAGATTTTTGATGATGAAATTCTTTATGTCCGATACCATACAGTACGGCGAGAGCTGTTGCCGTGGCTGAATACTGGGCCAAACAAAACATTTGGAAATTATATTTGCCATCGACACTCTAAGAAGAAGAAGACTAGATTTCAGTATACAATAGAAATTTAACAATATGTTTTTGTAAGTTTCGGTTTCGGCCGAAACTGAGACCAAGGCCGAAAGTTCGGTTTCGGTTGAAAAACCAGTTTCGGTCGGACACTAGTAATCTATATGACGGCGGGAGCGTCGGCGTAGTGATGACGGGGTCATCTTCATCGTTTCTTGATACATGTAGGTAGATAAACTCGGGATAAACCAATAAAATTTAGGTTGTAGCACAAATAAGGTACAGTCACGTTTATTTTGTGATATCCTTACTTCCTTACTAATATTATAAATGTGTATGTATGTTTGTTTGGTTTGCTTTTACGCAAAAACTACTGAACCGATCATCATGAAACATATATTCTTGGAGGTATTAGAAGTAACATAGGATACCATTGATTAAAAAAAAAAATGGTTTGACACGAAACTTTATGTGGAAGACCAAATTCCACGCGAGCGAAGCCGCGGGCAAAAGCTAGTACGATAATAATAATCAAAGGGCAAATCCTCGCACGATGAACTTGATAATTTTGATCTTATGATCACGCACACGAATCACACTTGCTATCAATTGGGTAATCCGGACACCGGGCTGTCACTGAGTAATTTCGATGGTAAAACCCAATTTTATGGTTTAAGAACTTTAATTCTCAAAAGAATTACATTCACTTATATGAGAAAAAACTTATTTCTAATTAGAATACATTGCGCGACGCGGCGGTTACAAAACTAGAAAATAGGTTAAATTATTACAGTACCCGAAGATAGTTTAACATTTTAAATCCGCTAAAATGTGGCTCCTTAGAGATTTTTTGAAAGTGTACATGGATTTTTCATATTTTTCGTGTTGTAAAGCTGTGCTACTTCATACAGAATCGTACTCCTGCCGTAGTTTGTTCTAGAGCGCCCGCAACGTTTTTATTACATTATGCCCGACAAAGCTTCTAATAAAATAAATCTTCAAATTGTGTCCTAATCAGGAAATCCGGACACCGGGCTACTAGTATTACTCACAAATTGTAGATGGAAAAACCCATCCCAACTCAATAATTCGATCCTTCCGACTGCTATGACTTCATGCTCAACAGTAGTGTAACTATACTGAACTATTATAATATAAATGAACTATTATACTGTGATTTTTAATTTCGTAGACTAAACTGACATTTGGATGATTGTCACTTTATCGTTACATAAAAATAGTGTCGTATCCTGACTATCCTGAGTGATCGAAAGTTAATCGAAATTCGAAATAGATCGAAAATGAAACAATTTTACGGCAAAAAAAAATTGTTTAGAAACTAGCGGCCTTTATATAGTTTCTACTCATTTATGTCAAACTTCATTTTATCGATAGCATTTATTTTATTGTTGATTTCATATTTAACACAATAAAAGTTTATGTCCTATGTGTATGAATACTGTTATATTTAAATATATTACTTTTTATATTCATAAAACATTTATTTACACCAATTAGTAAAATTAAATTGAGGAGTCATGTCACATCGATTCGATTAATTACTTATGATGAGCCTTACTTACAACACTATGTTCTTCGCTTGCAACATTAAAAAAAAATAAGGTCATTGGCAGCTGTCAGTTTAGTCTACGAAATTAAAAATCACAGTATAATAATAAAATTGTAATCTATATGTCATGGACCAAGTGATTAATCAGGGCACTATGTATAATGCCCGGGCATTATGAATCTAGTCAAGTGAAATCGGGCAATGTAATGAATACTGATTTAAACTTCTATATTTATCACATTATCTAGTAATTATGAATATTGTTATGTAACGGTAGGGCAATTCGATAATTATGGTCAATCAATTATTCCGAGAGCGAGTGAAGCGAGTTCGGGAGCTTAGGGCACCCCGACACGGAAGGTTAGGTACGAAAGAGATAACGGGGGCTAAAAAAAGCGACCAAAGCGAGCGAACTCAGCTCCCGTCAGCTCCTTCATGTTATGTTACTTTAGTTAATGCATATGCGCAAAGCAGGTAACTTATGCCGTTTAAGAGATAGTAAAATAGACGCAAAAACAAGATATTTCATATATGGTGCTCTTCTCTCGTTTTTCATTGAACTGAATGATTGAACATTATTCTTTAAACATTTTTATATTAAACCCATACATGACATCTATACAGACGACATAATATATGGTGCGATCTTTCAGTGTTGCCATTTATTAAAAACAATAATAATGATACTAGCAGAAATGTCAAATAAAAAATCCTTAAGGAAAATAAATTATTTCGTCAAAAAATATTGAAACTTAATATTAAATTCATAAATTGGGGCACTGTCCCTTATAATTTGGCCACATACTGTATATAATACGAGTTTACCACATAAATTATTATCATCATGCCTTCGAGGAGCTAAGCAGTCAATCATCATTGCATTATAAGACCTTCTATTTTAAAAACAGTGTCCACGGAATTCGTTGACTGGAGCAGTATAGGTCTGCCTTCCAAACCGTTTGTTGTAGGTTCGAGCCCCAGCTTTCGTAGTATAGTAATATAAGTATTATTAACAAAATTTTACCGACTTCAAAAAAAAGTAGGTAGGAAATCAATTTGATACGCATGTATGTAATATTGTTGTAACCCCACTGTATGGGAGCCCCACTTAAATATTGATTTAATTCTGTTTTTAGTATTTGTTATAGCGGTAACAGAAATACATCGTCTGTAAAAATTTCAACTGTCTAGCTATCACGGTTCATAAGAACCTGCCTGGTGACAGTCAGACAAACGGACAGTGGAGTCTTAGTAATAGGGTCCCGTTTTTACCCTTTTGCGTACGGAACCCTAAAAACGGCAATATAAAAGTAATTGATGGTGACCCCTGCCTCATAGGATCACTTCGTTGTCTGTCTGTCAAGATATTTTTCGCACGAACGCGAGGAGCTATCGCTTATTGTCGTACGTATTTTATTTTCGGGTCCTCATTGACATGTATGCTAATATGTGTAGCACACAAGTTCTATAATATTTACAAGATTCCACTTATCTAAGGTCCGAAAACTTTTTACATGTAGAGATTGTAATGTATGTGTTTTCAGCTGGAGCGCTGGCAGTGCCTGGCGGGTGTGCACGCGCGCGCCGCCACGCGGGGCGGAGAGGGGGAGCGCCTGCTGGCCGCGCTGCTCGACCTCGCTACACTGACGCGCGTGCTGGGACGCCTCGCACCTGCGTTACTAGCCGGTACACAACCCACTGTTACAAGAATACTCTTTTTTGTGTAATTGTGGGTAGTAAGTAGTAGGAAAACAATAAAATACGTTATAATGTTACATCATTATATTTTATTGTTGTTTAGAGACGGAGAGCAGTCGGCGTGCGACGGGCTGGGCGTTAGGCGCGACGTTGGTAGAGCGCATGGCAGGCGCGCTAGCTGGCGCCGCGCTCACCCGGCCACACCGCGCCGCGCCGCTCGCCCATCTTGCGCACGCGCACGTGCAGGTGTAAGTACACAAGTTCACAGTACACTTGTAGCAGCATCTGGCATAGATGCTGCTACAAGTGTACTGTGAACTTGTGTCACATACGTACACTGTCACATACGAACTAATAACCTGTCGTCGTCGCACAAAATCCATCATCGCATCGCATTTGAACATATACTCGTACAGCAGTCTGACAACAACCGTCGTCGGGCAGTTGCTCGGACCAGATACAATACACCCGTCTGGTTGGAGGATACTTCCTTTGCAAATGAGGTGGCGGAACTTTATACCCAGTTCCACATTCTTCCAAACATTACAGTACGTGTCGCGAAAGCTCATTGGCGGACTAACCGGCGTCAAGGCCCTCTTTTCCCTCACCACGCAGCTACCTCAGGGACCATCTCAGTTAAACAGATATTAGTTCTCACGTGTATCATGTTCCACAGACACGCGGAGATGTTCGCGTGCATGGGTGCGTGGTGCTGCTACGCCAACGAGTGCGGCGTCCCAGTCCAGACGATGGAGGGTCTGTTCTCCTCTGCGATACCCTTCTTACTCCCACACGAGATACCGGTCAGTATCAAGTTAACAGTCTTTGTTCATTCGGATCTCCATTTTTAGGGTTCCGTACCCGAAGGGTCTAAACGAACCCCTATTGCTGTCACTCACGTGTCCGTCTGTCTGTCCGTCGTCTGTCACGTTTTACAGCCAAACGATTGGAGCTACAGTCTTCAAGTTTTCACAGTATAAGTATCTTGTTGACCCAAAGCCATACAAAGGGTAAAACAAGTTTTTAGGGGGGTTTTTTGTTTTCTTTCCATACAAGTAAAGGTGAGATAAACGTATGCCATAATAACCTGTGCTCATGAGAATATAGATAGAAGTTAGTATTAGTGACAGTCAGGATGCAATCAAAACTTTGCATCCTACAAAGTGGACTCCAGGCTTATTCTGGATGCTATCCAGACCCTAAACAGGCTTGGGAAGCAAAACAGGTTAGGACTAATGTGGGTCCCTGTGCACAAAGGAATCCATGGTAACGAAGTGGCAGATGAACTGGCGAGAGAGGCCTCAGCAAATGATTTTGTGGAACCAGAACCATGTGTAGGCATTTCGACGTGTCTCGTAAAAGCCGCATTTAGGGAGTTTGCAGATCACAGACAACGAATACATTGGCTGTCTAATATCGGTCTTCACCACTCCAAGAAATTCATGGGCTCTACGTTCAAAGCACGGCAATGCATTTAATATGAGCAGGGGGCAAATCCGCTACCTGCTTGGGGCCTTTACAGGACACTTTGGAACCAACAACATGCTCATGAAGATAGGTCTAACCGCGACACCCATATGCAGGTTGTGTGGGGAACATACGGAACGCATGGAGCACCTTCTGTGCACATGCGATGCACTGGCCGGTAAGCGAATGAGTCTCCTAGGGGTTGGATATCCAAAAGCAGAAGACTATAGGTTCATATCTCCTAGTCTCGTTGTAAAACTCATGAAAAGAGTTTTCAACGAGATTGAGGAGGAGTAGGTTATCTAGGGGACCGCAAGAGATCCCAGTGGGTCGAAGTGTCCGAGTTATTTCTCGGCACCTCCTCAAGATAGGTGATATTTTTTTATCTCATCATTACTTACCTCATCGAGTGGTGTATCGTTGTTCAGAGTGTAAATAAATACTGTGTTTTTTGTTTTAAGAAATATTGTGCCGAAGAATTTTCTAACTTCGCATCGACCTTTGAACTTAAATTGTTGTAATAATATTTCCTTTATTTATCTTTTTTCTTATTTTTAACCGACTTCGCAAAAAGGAGGAGGTTATTAATTCGACTGTATTTTTTTTTTATCTTTGTTACCTCAGAACTTTTTATTGGGTGAACCGATTTTGATGATTCTTTTTTTATTTGAAAGCTGGTGCTTGTAATATGGACCCATTTATTTTTCATCAAGATCTGATGAAGAACTTCGGAGAAATACATTAGAACTCTTCAATAAATGACGGGATAGATGCAATCACATGTCTGTTTATTGTTTACACCATTTCATAACATAACATCACACTGGTACGCTGTAAAGGTGTGTACAGATGTGAACAAATCACCCTGGTATACTGTCATTGCACCGGTTTTGTTTAAGTTTCATGTTATTGGGTTCATCTATTCTGGATTCACTTTGGGCACTATACGCGTACCTAGCCTATAGAACTGGTCCATTATGCACCACAACTAAAAAGTGAAAAATATTAAACTTTTTTACAAAAAATACAACCGACTTCCAAACAAAAACACTACAAAGTGAAAAATAACTTCAATTTCGGAAGTCAGTGTTAAAAAACGAAGAAACGAAAACAGGAACACCGACTTCCGAAATTGAAGTTATTTTTCACTTTGTAGTGTTTTTGTTTGGAAGTCGGTTGTATTTTGTACATCTATACTAATATTAAAATTGTGAATCTAAGTTTATTTGTTACGCTTTCACGCAAAAACTACTGAACCGATCATCATGAAACTTTGTACATAATTATATTCTTGGAGGTATTAGAAGTAACAAATTTATATAAAAAAGTAAAAAAAAAATGTGGCTTCACTGCGGGCGAAGCCGCGGGTAAAAGCTAGTTTTTAAATATTTTCATAAAACAAATTAAAAAACAAAAACATTAAAAAGCGGCCCACCGGTATCGGGAACAGGGTCCAAGCTGCCGCCGGTCAGGGCTCCAGAGAGAGGAACCTCCTAACAATACGAGCCGTGTCCAGCAATACTGCTTTCTGGACCAGGGCCTTGACCCAGCAGCCTAACGAGAGCCTCCTAAAGTGTTGGTCGAGGCTCGTGGCTATTAAGCCATTGGCTGACACGACTATTGGTACAATGATCGCTGTGTCCACATCCCACATGTCGACAACCTCGCGAGCCAAGTCAAGATCGACTTGATTTGCTTGATCTGATAATATATATTATTATTATTACGTATATTTTACTAAAAAATACCAATATATTGATCAATCTTATTTTTCTCTGAAAATCCCTAATTTTTCTAATTACAACCAACAATTTTTGTGGTCTCTGGTACGGCACCCTAAATGTGCGAAGTCCGACAGGCACTTGTCCGGTTTTTTATTTGAATCCTCATTTTGGATAAAATTACCATTATGGGCCGTTGATTTGAAAGTTTTTTTTTGTAGATATTACTCATAAATAGAAAGCTTTTTACAAATTTCAAGATTCGGAATAAGACGGTTTACGAGTTATAATTCTTTAAAGTTGCCATACAAATTGGAAAATAGCACACCCTTTGCAAATGTTTAGGTTGAATAAATTGTCATGGTAGACCTCAAACTTGACATTTCACGTTCCGTTGATGGCAGAGGGTATTTTATTGAATTTAAAGTCATAATTTTTACATAAATATAATTGGTAAGTTTAAAAAATGAGAATTAGTCCAAGAGCGAGTGAAGCGAGCTCGGGAGCTTCGGGCACCCCGATACGGATAGTTTAGGTTCGAAGGAGATGACGGGAGCTGAAATGAGCGAGCAAAGCGAGCTCCCCTACCCCCCTTTCCCTCCCCCTCTATCCATAAATTTCCATCGATTTAAGGTGCGGGGACCCCTTATTTTATTGTTATTTTTATTCTAACCTGAAAACATTAACCATAAATATCTCCATAACCATGGGGTTCCGAGCGGTGGGGATGGTAAAGGAGGGGTTGCTCCCCTCTCCCACACATTCTCCCCGCTCCATAAATCAACGGCCCATAATGTAAATTTTAACCCTCATTATTATTTGATAGCTTAAAAGTTTTGATCTATGTTTATTATATGAAGCGTTATTTTTTTTTCTAGGAACCGCCGTTATTATGCCACGCTGCGGCACATCTACTGTTGAGTCTCGCGAAAAACGTGAAATTTAATTGCGACCCTGTAGTGCTCTCCGGGGACTTGTATGAACATGCACAAAGATCCTTGCAGTACCTCCCCTCTAAGGTAGAATTTTCTCGTAAATTATCTTGTTCATTCTTTTACTTCATTTGGCCGATTGTTCAACAGGGTATCATCATAAATACTATTTGTTACTATGCTGTTGAAAGTATTTGATTTTTGCATCGTATGTTGACGTCGCTGATAAGTGCACGTAATTGATCGTGGGCACATGAGGACCCTCTAAAATCTGCTCAGTACATCGGCAGATTTTGCTCAAACACGTTTGTGCAGTTGCCGCTGTCTGCGCTGACACTTATCCTGCTGAAAACTGCAAACTTTTTCGCCCCTGCTAGCGAGGTCTCCATACAACTCGATGCCTACCGGCTTACCTTCTAAAGTTCTATCTTTGCTTTGACAGACGGCAATCGTAGTCCGCGAGGCGCTAATATCGCTGGCGCTGCGCGGAGGTGCAGGCGGCACTGGACAGGCCGGTGGAGCCACGCGCGCACTGCTAGCGGCGTGGGGCGGCGCGCTGGCCGAGCGCGGCCCCGTGCACGCGCTGCCGCCGCTCACGGCGCTGCTGCACGCCTTCTCTGACGCGCCCACACAAGCTAAGAAGGTATGTGTTACTGATAGCTAACCCACAAAGTACAGACACAGACACAGGCTTTTGCGGCCGCTGCTAACACTTTTCATATAAACTATTTGTGTTACTGTTTACTCGCACAACTTATGGAGACTTGCGGCTTTGAAGGCGGCCCGCGAATGGATTGTGCGCTCAATCTAAGAACTGAATTAGTGTCTGAAGTAGCTGCACGTGCAAAAGGGTGGGCTGACGTGCCGCGAGAGCTCAGTCGTTCGCCCGCTGAAGGGCCTCAAGGGTGCTCCCGCACCGCGCAACTACTTACATCATCGTTCAAAGAATGCTGGAGTTGGGTCTGAAATTCCCTTTCTTGAGTACTTTTCCAGACATTTGAGTACTTTTTCTTTCATTTTTTATTTTTAGGATAGGATATCCATGGACGGCAGTCATTTTGCTACCGTTATCTATATGGCGTTGCCTCCTATATTTATATAAAGCTCATTACGAAATTTCGAATACGACGTATAAACATGAAATTTGGCAGGCAGGTTCCTCAAGTGATCTAAGTGCGTAAGTAAGGATTTTTGGAAATTCCACTCGTAAGGGGGTAAAAAGGGGGTAGAAAATTTTGTATGAAATTGCTACAGTTTGTAAAATGGACACAATAAATTTTAAATTTACGCTCTTGATTGATATAAAGAATTCATGTATTTATTGGTTTTTGGAAATGCCACTCGTAAAAAGGCGGTTGAAATTTTGTATGAAATTTTTACAGATTGTAAGTTGGACACGTGAAATTTTAGATTTACGTTGTTGGTTGATAAAAGAATTTATGTATCCATTGGTTTTTGATCCATTAGGGTTGAAACTTTATGTGAAAGTTCTTCGGTTTGGAAGATAAAACATCTGAAATTGTTAGTTTACGCTTTTGGTTAGTAAAAAAAGAATGAGTTGTCTTTTAATTCGGAAATTCCACCCCGAAGGAAGTAAAAAGGTGGTTGAAAGTTTGTGTAACATTTCTATGCTTTTAAGTGTTACACTTGAAATTAAAAATTTATACTTTGGATTGATAAAAAAAAATCATATATTTATTGGTAAACATTCCACCCCTAAGGAGGTGAAAAGGTGGAAATTTGTTGGACTTATATATTTGAAACTTGGCTCAAATACTAACCTAAGTAAATAGTAAAGGTTTTCATTATTAGTTTTGCAAAAATACTCCTAAAAGACGATTGTTAAATATTTTTGCACTAAGAACGAATTTTTGGAAATTTTACCTTTAAGGGGGTGAAACTAAATAGTCATCTGTAGGATAAAATACGGATCACGCGAACGAAGTCGCGGGCGAAGTGCTAGTATATAATAAACTTAAGCTAAACCTTGAATTGCTCATACCTCCTTCACCAGGCGATAGCAGAAGGTATCCAGAGCTCTGCAGAAACTGCTCTACGAATGCTATGCGAGCCTTCGTTCGCGTCAGCTGAGGCGGAGATCACCGATTTCTTCCTCGCACTGTTCACCGCGCTGCTGCCACAGCTCGGCAACTTTGCCTACAATGCCATTGACGTCTTCTTAGAGGTTGCGCAGAGGTAATATACTCTTAATATTGAGAGGATCTCCTATTGGTATGGTCCGATAGGACATTAAACTTTACAAGCGAATTTAGACCATAATTGCCTGGCTGACTTAACTACTAAGACCATTTTTTTACAGATATAATATGATACTCGTATAATGTTGTAGTTGTAGCTTATGTAGATCAGAAAACCGTTTTGTGATTTGTGGCATTTATAGTGTTCTAACCTCAATTGATCCATACTACTTTTTTGGTCCTCATTAGAAACAAATACAGTTTTGTGTATATTGTCCATTCTCTTACTGACATTGCAGGCATTCCAAATCTGTGAATACAGTCAATAATTACTCAAAAAGTTAAGGACAGTTTCCAATTAAAATTCCCTGTAGCTACAACGGTTAAGGTTCTATCCTTATTACTTCATCTCAAAAATCCAAAATGTATCTTCTTCTTAGCTGATAATACAATAAGAGGTATTAACGGCCTGCCCGTTATTTTGAAGATCAATCTTTTGACATTTAAGCCTAATTTGCTCGCCCCGAATTACATGGAACTTTAACATAATTGACGAAATGTGGGTAGTACTAATATAGGTGTACCTGTTCGGGGAATACAGTTGTGAAGTTATGTATGTGTATGTGACTTGATTATTCACGATTCAGGGGCGGCGGTGAGAGCGGCTTGGAGCGCCTCGTGGAATGCGTTCGTCTCGGCATCGAGGCGGGCGGCGGCGGCATGCTGGTGCGCTCCGTGCTGACGCTGCTGCAGCGACACGTGCTACCTCGCGCCACCGTGGACGCGCCCGACCTCGCGCGCGCCGCCTACCGACTGCTCGCCAGGTAACATGTGTTCCATATTCGAATCTGTTATCAAATTGATGTTATTCTCACATAAAGAAATATCAACTTTATGCTAGAGTGATAAAGTTCACTTCGGAATAACAGACTATTGTAAAGGTAATCTTAAAAATTACTGCTCAAGTATTTTTTCAAAAATGCATATTTGAAAGCTATGTTGCAAATGCAGATTCCGTTTTATTTGTAAACTAGCTTCTGCCAGCGGCTTCGCCCGCGTGAATGTCGAAAATTATCCCAGGGGAACATATTCCCAGGATAAAAATTATCCTATGTGCTATTGTATATTGTGCTGACTATAATCTATCTCTGTGCCTAATTTCATCCAGATCTGTCCAGCCGTTTGAGCGTGAAGAAGTAACAAACATACAAACACACACACACACACACTCACAAACTTTCGCCTTTAATATTAGTGTGAATTCCTTGAGTGATTTAAAGCAACCTCTAAAGCGATCATTTTACGTTCTGCAACGATTAACTGTACACATATCCCTAAGATATGTTCTGAAACCCCAAGGCTCCACAAACAAAAGATATGTAGAGAAATTTATGAGAGATATGTCCTTATTGTGATAGTAATTATGTTAAACTAACCAAACTTATCTTTACTCAACAGCGTGCTAATCCACCGCTGGCGGTACTTCTTCCCGAACAAATGCGATGAGTCAGAGAGTAACGCTCGCACAGACGAGCTACGCGGTGCGCTAGCGTCGCTGGGCCGCGCGCTACTGCAGCCTGACATAGAGCTGCTGAGGCTCAACATAGACACGCTCGACTCGCTCAATACCAAGTGCAAACTGTACCACAAGGTGAGTCACACGGCTTCTTTATTTCGTGCCAATAGGGACTTTTCGTTGTTTATGTGTTAAAACTTATTTTAGATGAACAGTTCAGTTATACAACACTCACTTAACCACTAATGTTGAACTTTGAGCACACGTTTATAAAGCATGGGCGAATAAATGCGATGCTTTCGGTATCTTTTGAGATTAGTCCAAGGCATTTGATTACGTTCTTCATACAACCGAAACCGGGAAAACATCTACCTCTACGGTATCAGGGACGTCTATCTAGATCGTCTTTGTTCTTTCTCAAGTCATAGGACTCGGAGAGTTGAACTTAGTTGAGGTTATCGGAAAAATATGCCCTAAATTAGAATGGGGGTTCACCAGGGCTCAATTCTTAGTCCAATTTTGTTTCAGGCTTTGACATTCATAGTCTAACAATTAATGCTTATGCCCAGGTGATGTTCCGCACGGAGTTCCTGGGCGAGTTCCTGTCGGTGCTGCTGCTGGGGCTGGCGGAGGGCGGCTGGCGGGCGCTGGCGCGCGACGAGGTGACGGCGGCCGTGCACGCCATGGCGCTGGTGGACTTCCCCGCCTTCCGCGCCGCCTTCCTGCCGCACTTCCTGGGCTCGCTGCCCGGCCTCACGCCCGAGCACCAGCACCATCTGGCGCAGTTCCCCCCTGACACGGTAATCACTATTCACTTTTGTATACACGCGTTGTCTGTAAAGTTTCACCAATGAATTGCATTAAGATCTGTAGATTTCTATAAAGGAAATTGTCGTGGTCATCAAACAAAGAAAGCTGCTGCGCTGCGTGTCGCAAGTTCGATTGCCGCACGGAAAAAATAATTCTTCGGCCTACAGTTAGTTGCTCCGGATCTGGTTGTTGGACCCGGAATTTATTTTTTTATTAACGCGCCTACGACATAGGAGAAATTCCTAGTGAGGGGAATGCGATCAATTAGGATTCTGTCAGGTACAATGATGATGAATGAAATTCAAACACAAATTCACTTACATATCTATACTAATATTATAAAGCTGAAGAGTTTGTTTGTTTGTTTGTTTGTTTGAACGCGCTAATCTCTGGAACTACTGGTTGGAATTGAAAAATTCTTTTTGTGTTGGATAGCCCATTTATCGAGGAAGGTTATAGGCTATATAACATCACGCTACGACCAATAGGAGCGGAGCATAAATGAAAAATGTAGCAAAAACGGGAAAAAAAATTTGGAGAGTTTCCGTTGCGTGCGCTGCGTAAACGGTTTAGATGGGCAGGTAGGTAGCCAGTTGACGGGAGCGAAGCCGCGTGGGACAGCTAGTTTCAAATAAACAGCAAGCTGAATTACCTGAGACGGACCAAGACTGACGGACGGTTAGCGGTATCCTATTTATTCGACTCAAGAAAATATTTCTAAATCTATACTATATATCCTTACTTAATATTATAAATGTGAATGTAAGTTTGTTTGTTACGCTTTCACGCAAAAACAACTGAACCGATCATCATGAAACTTTGTATATATATTCTTGGAGGTATTAGAAGTAACATAGGATACTTTTTATTAAAAATAATAATAATAATGGCTTCACTGCGAGCGAAGCCGCGGGGAAAGCTAGTGTAACATAATACAGTAATGATTGTTCGCAGGACTTGCCAACCTTCACGCAGAACATCCAACGTCTGATGAACGACGTGAACTGTTACCGCGCGTACAGCTCGCTGGCACCCGTCGGGATGGCGTCATAGCATCTCATGGACTTTCACGTGCCGCTGTGATATTGGACCACTTGTGATAACTAACTTAAACATTTGTAGCTCTACGGACATTTGCAGATCGTGCAAAAAATAGTGGACATGCAATAATATAAATTATTCGATGAAGAAACGTGAGGACGCGAAGCTCGTATATTCATTAGTGGAAACGACAATTTGATTGTTCAGTTCATGCGAATTTGAATATGCGCTAATGTTGTAATTAGGCTCATATTGGCAATCAAAATTTGACATGTTGAAAGGCCAATTGTATTCGATATTGAACTCGCATTGGCCTCGACGTTTTTACTATAAAATTTTAAGAGCATTTGACATGCCAAACGTACGTTCCGATTACTCGGACCAATTAATTATTATTGTGTGAATACTTTATAATAACCTGAACAATCACATTCAGGTATAGTTTGATTTATACCTAGATACAAATATTAGAAAGGGAATTTAATTTGTATGGAAATTATAATCTGAACATTAAGAAGTCTGCTTATTTCAACATAATTATCATAACATAACGTGCTAAAAACATGTCAGGTAAAAAGAATATGATTTGTATTGAAAAGTATGATAGTACGAGTGCTCATGACCAAAATTTTTGCCTCTTCGTTTTACGGTCAAGGATACAATCGATAGATTTGGTTATTCTGATTACGTCACGTCTGACCTGACTGCAATTTCAAATATTTCAAAAAAAACATAGCAATCTGCCTGCTTTTAGAGAATGTGGTTGTACGATAGATTTTAGATACCGATTACACAATTTTCAGACACCAGTAGCGTCACACGCACCCAGGAGACCATTTGAGAAAATTCAAAATGAGGCAAAAAAAAAAAAATATGGTGAGCCGTTTGAAAATCGTGTTTTTAAGTGAACATTGGTTAGTTGATAAGAATAAATATTCTTTCAGAAGAAAGTGTGAGCATTCTATCGTTGAAAACATTTTGAACGTGTTTAACAATTTTACCTAGGAGCATAATCAGGACAGCGCGTTTGCCGGGCGACTCCGAAACATACTTTTCGTTTTTGTAGTTTTAAGTGACATTTAAAATGACTGAAAATAATGTTTTGGTAATCTCGGCACCAGTAAAAAGGATTTAAAAATAAATTGGACCAGGCTATTATGAAACAGGTCGGTTATTTTTTTTACATTTTTGAACAAACGTTCAGGCCACATGTGACGCGCAAATGTCTGTAAACGAACTTTTTCATAAATGAAGTTCGTTTTCAGACATTTTCAAAATTACGAAACCTATTGGAGAGTATGACTGCACTTTTGACCCTTGACTATACATTTTTAATATCAGACATATTGTAATAAAACCGACTGCTTATTTTTTTTGACATAGCAGAAATAACACCCCGTAACATTGTGAAGCTTTTGCCGGTTTTGCCCATCTAACCGGGTTTAGATTTTTGACCGTAAACAATGATATTCTAGTAAACAGATATGTTATGAGCGCGTGCATTGTGAAGACTCGAATACGTCACAATTGGGACGTATAGTCTTTAGTCTATGTCACGCATGGCGAAGAGCGATACGCTTTGTTGAAACAAAAACAAAATTTAAAAAATGCCATTGTGTGTATTTAGAAAGTGTGCCAATTATGATACCAAAGTAAATAAAACAGAAGGGATCTCATACCATATGTAAGTACGCAATACACCTCTATTTACCATTTTTTTTTCCTAATATTTTGATATTTGGAGGTTAGAAAAAGAAAAAACATTTATGGTCAGAATAATGTTTGTTTACATTCACACGCAACTGACAAACACTAGCCGTCTCTTTTTTTCTTGTTGGTTTTATCAAGCCATCCCTTTCGACTTGTAGTGAAATGTCAGATGAATGAAAAGTGTGTATGTGTGCTGTCGCTGCTGTTCGGAATACTTTTTTCTGTTGTTTTGTGAGTGTGTAACGTGTCTGTTTACTAGTATAGCATTGACCGTAAAACAATTTGACATGGTTTTGGTCACAAACGTAAATCTAACTAGATGACGCGATTGTATGTACTTCGCGTGCCAAAAAACGAGCTAAAGTTACGATCAATTATCGCAATCTGAGATTTTCATTTAGCATTATCGGCACCGGAAATCCACCGAAATGAAGAAAAAATAGTTTTTACGCCTTACTGAGCTGTAAAGAATGTATAGAAAAAGTTAGCCGAGGTATTGGAAATGTTTTCTTTCATTGGTAAGTAAATTTGTTTTTAAATTGTTTGTGAGAAGGTGGCAGGCTTGGTTTTCATACATACGGAGGGACTGAGGGTTTTTAAGAAAATTCACGCCACTAGTTGGCGCCACATTGGTGAGAGGTCTTTTACTTAGAAAATTTAACTTACGACATCAACTTGCTTGACGTCAATTTGACTAATGTCAAAAAACATAAGCATTTGACAGCAGCTTGGACCTCACGTCTCAGTGATGCCACCTAGTGTACATGATTTCAGAATACCCTCCTTGCGTCATTTATTTAGATTTATGTCTGTGGTTTCGGTCGTGAGCACTCGTACTATGAGACTATGCCCCTTACATCGTTTCTTCACCGATCAACACCGGCAGGAGCGTGGCTGGAGCGCGAACGTCAACAACTGTTGATGAAAATATTTTGCCAGTGCCGATACCCTTCGTTTACACTAGCTTACTGTAGGGTTATAATCACATGTTATATTTGTTTCCCGTGCCTGATACGTTCATATTACGGTCATGGTATGGTGTAGCGGGCAGACTCCTTTAGAAATTAATATTAATGTAAGTTGTATGTTATGATCATACTTAAATTTTTAAGGTCAGTCTTTCTCATATGCACAAATATTCACAAAATGTAAATGAGAATATTTGCAAAAATTTTGAAAATAGTGAATATGAAGTTCACTCATATTTTATGATTTCTACATATTTGTGCGTATCGGTAGATTGATAGGGATTAGTAATAATATTTTTGTACTGATGTGTTGGAAAAAAAACTGTATGAGTTGCTTCATTTTCCAATGTATGAGTTGGATGGGTAGAGGGGAATGGGATATCTAAGTAACCGTTTAATCTAGATTAAGACCCTAGGGTCTTGTTGTTGCTTATGTTATGTTGAATTCTTACATTTGACAAGCAATATTGACCTTCGCTTCGAACTGGATTTATATAATAATTTATGTTGGTGTTTATTTTTGTTTGTAGTTTTAGGGCACTTTTCCTATTAGGTATGGTATAGATAATGACCAATCGTTAATTTAGAATTTATTAATACATGAATATATTTCGTTTTTATCACTAGATAGTAGTTTACTAATTTTACTAAGACAAATCAAGTTCTTGAACGAATTTGGCTTAAAAGACTGTACATATATTCATTCGAGTTTATTTCTATGTTTAATAACACCTATTTTTATTTGGTAATGCCTGGTCGAATTGTAGAATCATATTTGTGATGTGGTTTGAGAGAAAATAAATCATTTATCTGCATTTATAAAATTAGATATTGTATCAGCACAAGGCGATTTTCGGAAGGTATGAAACTAGTCATTGTACGTAAAGAAGAATGATGTTGGTTCATTTGAAATGAAGCATTATGGACAGCTAACTTAACCATCGTAGATTCAAAATATGACAATCTTGAACTTTAATTTTCAATAATACTTCAGCAGTAAAAGGCGTATTTATAAAATCTTTTCCCTTCTCTAAATAGTATACAACAAAGTCGCTCTTTGCCTCTGTCTGTTTCTCCGCTTATTTCATTTAAACAACGCAACAGACATTGATACGGTTTTACGGTTCACTAATAGAAAGACCCATAAAAAAGGGAGACTTGTCTATAGAATTCGTCCCGTACGAAGCCAGGGCAGGACGCTAGTAAAGAAAATGGTAAAGTCTTGACTGGGATCCTGTGAAAGTTTTTTGAAACTACAACAGTTACCTTAGCTGTGCATATTCACCACACAATGAATACCTAATGCAGTGATCAGAAAATATCGTGAAAGCAAATAGTTATTAAAAAAATAAAGCTGGCCATATCTTTTTGTCGAATTTATAAATGCCGACTGAAGTAAATGAGTAAACGATTTTCGTAAATATTTATTGCATTTAAGTTTTAGTTGCTTGGGGGTGCAATAGGTGGAGTGATAATGTTCAAATAATATGTTAGTTGAGGTTAGAGAGTAATACAAAACTTATTATTTCTGTATGCTTATTAAAAAGAAAATAAAGAAAATCTAGTTGTTTTGATTAATCTCAGTTTTATTCATTATTTCCTGTATCACATGAAGAGATTAATAAGGAGACAACAAAATTAGAGACAGTGCAACATGGACAAAATCAATCACACTCCCTAAAAGAGAAATAATTAGGACATTTTTATTGGCTTGATTGGGAAAAGTTGGATAAACATCTGTCAAACACTGCCATCACAATATCTTTGTGGCTTGCATATAACTGTATGTCAGGAGTGAGGTCTACCCAGCGCACTCCAACTGCATCATCGCCAGCATGTAATTTCAAAGCACCAACAGTGGAGCCATTGACATCATGGAAATTGTATGCTATACTTTCCATCCAAGCATTGTCTGTATTGCGATGATCATCAATGTATCCCTGATACACTACATCTCCTCCATTGAAGAATGTTTCAAACTTCTGAAACCAAGCTGTTTTTTGTTCTGTAAATAAAATATAATAAATAATTCAATTTAATACTATTCATTCTGATTTATTTTATGTTTTCATATTTATTTAGTAAATATTGCTGACCTTCACCCAATACTAAAGAGTTCATGGCTTCTTCCTGAAATTCCCTGACTGCTGTAGCATTTACTTTCTCCCCAGGGTCTACCATTCCACCTGGTAGTGCCCATTCTCCAGTATCCCTTCTTTTCACCACAACACATTGCAAAATAGGCCTGAAATAAGTGGTTCTCTTGTAGATCAAGGACATATCCAATGGTAAAACAAAAAAAATACACATTATTAAGGAGTTTACTTTTTACTATATTGATCCTTTTCAATTTCACCATTCTCAAGTCTCTTCCAGCGAGTCACAACTGGATCAGCAGCATGGTTTGGTCCCCATCTTCCAAGAACCCCTCGACCAATTATACCTGTCCTTCCAATGGGATTTATGGGGTACCCATTCACTATGTTGTATTGGCCCATATAGCTGATTCTGCTCACTTTACCATCTATATTGTTCCATTGTGGTTTGAAACCAGGGTCTCCTAAACATGTAAAAATAAATTGTGGAACCTTTTCCTTGTTATGTACTTAGTTATGATAGAATCTGATAAGAAATAAGGCGTAAGATACAACATCCTAACTTCTTACCAATATTAGGATCAGCCCATGGTTGACCACGTATAGATGATGCAGTGTGATTATGTGGTTGATATTCCTTATATTCTGAAGACCAGCTGACCTTGTCGTCGGAAACCGGGAATCTTTCAATGTTAGAACGAGGATAAAGCCCTCCACGACATTTAATGTGAGTGGTTATCATAATTACACTAGATCGAATCATTAAAAGATTTATGAGTATTATAATAAAAAATGTTCTTATCTTAGTATATAAATATAATACCGGTGAAGCCACATATGTTATTTTCATATTAATACATGTTTTTCAGCAAAATATGTAAACAAACTTATTTTCTACGGGGTCTACGGTGACAACTTATGAACTTACTGTCAACGTCAAGTGACCTGTGACACTCACTGTCACTTGATATCTTGGACATCTGACTGTCATTCATAACATCATGGAATTATTATGTACATACTAGCTAGTTCCCGTGAAAGACTCGTGGAAAATAGCCGCGAAAGATAGATCAAGGTGAAACTACGCTTGCTGCGGTAGGTCTGTGGATAGGTTGATCATTCACCTTATACCGAGATCCCTTGAGCTGTTGGTCCCGGCCGTTATTCCTTAGTCATTAGTTGTCGGTAGCCTGGGTTGTGTCTTTTAAGGCGGAACCACACTTACGTGTCGTGGAGTGGCGTGGCGCCTTCTGACGCAGTTGATTGGCTACGAAACTCGTTGTGTTACGATGTAGGATGAAACAGAGTCGTTTGATTGGTGGATCCCGCGCCACGCCACGACACTTAAGTGTGGTTCCGTCTTTAGGGGTACCGTCTTAAGATGATTATAGACTAGACTGGCCGAGGGATAAAGCAGGTCGACATTTGTTCAAGTTTACAATGAACACAAGGTAGAAATAAATGTTACAGGTAAATGCTCAACGCAGTTTCGATCAGGAACGTTACATTACATGGAAATGCTTTTGGAAACGGAGCTTTTGCCTGTATTGTACCATTCATAACGTTACATTACATTGCGCAATAATTTAGTTTATACTCACGTTTATACAGTCACTAGCTACTGCCAGCGGCTTCGCCCGCGTGTATAGTGTTTTCTTATCCCAAGGGAACATTATACCGCGATGAAAATTAGCCTATGTGCTATTCCAGACTATAATCTATCTCTGTTGCAAATTTCATCTAGATCCGTCCAGCCGTTTGAGCGTGAAGAAGTAACAAACACACTTACAAACTTTCACATTTATAATATTAGTGTGATTAGTTGTGGAGGTAAAAAAACTGGTACTCAGCTGTTTGATACTTCTGATCAATTAGCCTTTCCTGTGATCTATCACAGAAAATGTGCTACCGGGGTTAGCCTACCTATGTATGTTACTCAGTGAGTGTATATTTCCATATATGAAAGAATACTCGATTTATATTTGAAAAACAGTCTAATTAAGCTTTTACATATTTTACTAGTTAATTACTATTATTTTCTCCTTCGTGTTGTTTTCTTAACTGCGGGTTTTTTGAATACTTCATCATCGTCCTTTTTCTGAAAGTCTTCATCTGTAACAAGTGAATTGAATACATTGGACCTTCTGATAAGAATAATTATTTAATTTAAATTGTCTTAAAGCTTACCAGAGTCATCTGAAGCGTTCGCTGTTGTTTTATTGGTTCTCGTCGCCGCTTTACGATTTGACTTTCTTACGCTTTGTGGCGTCTTTTCGTTGGCCGGCGGTTCATTCTGCGAAGATTAGATAAGTTAAAATATTTTTTATGAAAATTGTTTAGCTAAAGCAACTCATACTTCAGTAGGTTGGCAAGATGGGAAAACTAACTTGAACTTAGACTTCTTATTAAACTTGTTACATGTTCTGCCATAAGTAGACTCTACTACTGGGAATTTATGGACTGCATTACCTCATCAGGACTGGAAGAAGATCGCCTTCTGTTCCGCCTCGCCGCCGGCTTGCGTCGCGGTGTGGCCTTCGAGGCAGGCGGGGGCTCGGTCCTCCGAGGTGGAGAGCCACTTGCTGCGCCGCCTTCGCTATTTTCTTCAGTATTACCGTCCTCACCATCACGAACGGCAAAACATTCTTCTATTTTGTCGCCCAACTCCGTGACAAGGGTCTGAAATAGATCATATTATATTGTTTATCAATATTACACTAAAAAAAATTACATCCCACAAATCGATAAAAAAAAACTTCGTTCGAAGTACTGTTTCATTTCGACCTACCTTAATCTCATTTTTGGCCATCTTAGACGTGGTATTCATTATAGTATTAAAGCAGTCCATGACTCCATTACAGTGTAGTTTATCTTTGTAACAGTCGAGGTTCTCGATAAGCTTGCGTAGAGACCTCTCGTTGTACGTGAACAGGGACAGGCAGTATGCAAGGTCGCGCCACTGCCGCTCTTCCGTCGATAGCTTGAATCTTTGGCATAGCTTCTCTACTAAGGCTTCCATTTGACGATCTTTTTGTATTAGCGAGGTTATGTACCTAGAAAGAGAATATATTATTTATGTAAATTCGACTAGCTTTAGAAAATAAAGCTATTTAAAAACCTTAAGGTTGCCCTAGTCGATCATTCTTCCATACAAACGTAGTATGGCGATTACTTCAATGTTTGGCGATGAAAGTTCAAAATAATAAATAATTGTATCAATTTGTCTCATCTTATCTAGCCCTGTATGGAAACGAAAAAAAATATTATTTGAAAGTTATAAGCGCCGAAAGCTCCATATTTCAACACTAATTTTAACGTATCTTTGGGCGGAAATAAATACCATAAGAAGAAAGAAAATTGCAAATAGTCGCCATACAGGGATAGAATAGTAGTTCAACAATGAAAATAATTTTATTGTGAAAATATACATTTAGTCGTTTTTTCATGATATCCATACTCCCAAAGGTCTGTTTATAAAATTTCACGCGCTCGTTTTCGTCCTAAATCTTCATCCATTTCGCTGCAATTTTGCAAAAGTGTGTATTCGTACGCGAACTAGCTTCTTACTGCTCATCACAGCATCTATTTCTTTTGCACGTGTTGTCGGATGAGATAGCATGCATTTTAACCCTGCGCACAAAATAGTTCGTGCCGTCGACTAGAGCAACCTTAAGGGAGAACTGTTTAAAATAATTGTTAAAGTTCCTTCAACTGCCTTTACGTTCAAAGTGCTTGTTTATACTTACTTCATAATAACTCTGTAATGTTCTTCAGCCACATTTAACTCTGGGTCACTGAGCCTCGATATAATGTCTGGCATGACATTATACAGCGCATTGCCTTTCTGCGACAGTTGTTTGAAGAACAGCTTCGTCATAGAAGCGACGCGCGCGTCTTTGTCCGCACAACATAGCGCCATGTCGGCGATCTGACCTTTCACTCGGACCATCTCGTGGAGTACCAAGAAGGAGAGCATTTTAACTGCACATTGACGGACTTCTAATTCTTCGTCACTTAGTCTGAAATATCACATTATTGTTATAGATAAGTGTTATTTAGTTTTAGGCCGTTAGTTCATGACGCATCACACGACACGATAAAATTTGGTCACGATTCAGACCTCCATATATTTGTATGGACCGTTTGTTCATTGCACGACACCGCACTACACGCGACACGATACAAACAGTTTATCGGCTATGTCGTCGATGCTGCTGTGTAAACCAAGTATGTGCTTGTTGAGGACACGACACACCGCACGGTTCACGCGTGGTTCGTTACACACGCGCTTATAGAACAATACAAGTGCATTGCAGTGTCGTTGCAGAATCGTGTCTAGTGAAAAAACGAACAGACGACAGATCGTATGCAGAATGTCATGTGTTAAAAATCCCTTTTTCACAACTCAAATTCTGATACAAAATTCATGTAAAATATCGCACTGCTAACACAAGACTGTATCAACTCAAAAAAGACAAATTCCAAAAACTAATTAATTATTTTTTTTTTATTAATTATTATTATTTACTATTAATTATAGAAACCCCTTAATTTTATCCCTAATTTAAAAACAGTGTTCACTTTTTTACAATCGTTAACAGGAAACGAGTAATCAGTTTGCCATCATTTCTGAAAAAAGCTTCATTTTGAGTTGATACAGTCTTGTGTTAGCAGTGCGATATCAGAATTTGAGTTGTTCTACTTTTGGAAACATGGAAAGGCACACACATATTAATTAGTACATGAAACTAAATAAAAGCAGATAGATAGGAAATGGATAATTGAAAATTTAATTAATGAGAAAAATATTAAGCGCTTATTCCCCTCGCCTAAACACTGACTATTTCTATAATGTCGCTGTGCCTGGCATGTTCCACAAATATTTCTGAAACTTATATTTACCACCTGTTTCTACATTATGGATGCAATAAATTTAATTAGTTTTTTTTTATTTGTATTATTTTACGGCAGGAAAAAGCAGATTATACCTATAAGACTTTTTTCTACTACAGATTTCAACAGCATTAATACTCACATGTGATAAATATGATGAGTCCAAGGTTGTGTAAGATTGGGGAAACGCAACGTGAGGTCAGCGAAAGCGATAGTCAGATTGGTCCTTAAGGAAACATTCTTTGACTTCTTGAGGACTGTCACCATCAGCTGCAGACCGTCTTCGCAAACCGCGTTGGAAACCAGCATGAACCTAAAAATAAGAAATCATTCTAATAAAAGACTTATCCACCAACTTAGTATCCACAACTTTATATGGGGCAACGTAAACAGGCCCATCAATCAAACGGGCCGCTTAGTAGACTACGGCCCGCTACTTCTGGCTGGAACATGCGGGGTTGACAGTACCCAGCGCAGCAGCGGCACGTAGCGCGCCAGACTAGTGCCCGCGCATACGATGTCTCGCTGCACACTATACCCGTGCTGCTCGTCACATTACCTAGTGAAGCTGAGCGCGGCGGCGGCCTGCAGCGGCGGCGTGGCGCGCGCGGGGTTGGACAGTACCCAGCGCAGCAGCGGCACGTAGCGCGCCAGGCTAGTGCCGGCGCCGACGATGTCTCGCTCGCATACTCCGCGCACATACTCGGCATCGGCATCGTCCGCTACCGCACCTTCGAGACCCGCTTCATCTTCGGTCATTGTTGTGTTTACCTGTGCGTACGAACATTTAACTTGTTAGGCCTCATGGCGAAAATAGCAAGACAAGCTAGACTCCTAGCAAACAGTAGTGAACGGGCCATACAGGTCTACCGTCTGCTGTTTTTCAGCATGTTTTTTTTTCTAAATCGAGCTTATCCAACTAACATTAAACTTGTATTTTTATTTCACTCAATAGTATCATCAAATACCCCACAAAAAATTATACAAGTATCGACCAGAAATGTTCAAGAAAAGCTACAAAAAATATACTATACTTGATTAATGAACGGCAGGCACATACCGAGGGTCCCTTGTTGGAGGTGACGCTAGCGGAGCGCTGCTGGCGCGAGGAGGCGCTGGCGTTGCTGGCGTTCATGAGCGTCTGGCGGCGCAGGTCGTCCGTGCGCCCGCGCTTGCCTGGCGTTGCGAACGCGCCTGCCTTCTTCTTACGCTTCTCTTCTATTTTACGTTCTTCTCGGACCTGAGAGGGAAACACAGGATAAACCGTGCATGAATACATAATTTATGACCAATTTTGCAAAATAGATTTGTTTGTTATAACTTTTTCTTGTGTGTAGAAACTGAAGGATATTTAGTAACCTATTTCAAAAATGAGGTTCTCGATTAGGTTGTATTTAAAATTTTAAAGTATTTTTTTCAATTGTATTTATTTAAAAGGTAATTAATTACCTGATTCCTCCTCCTGAGCTCGCTGTACACATTGATATCAAGGTATATGAGCTGCTGCAGCGCCACTTGCCCTAGCACGAACACGAACCTCGTCAATAGCTCCACAGGCAAGCTGACGTCCTCCTCATTGCCACTATCTTTCACCATCGTCGTCTCCACCCTTCTGTACATCTCCGCTAGAATCTTCCCACTTACAACCTCCGGAGTGTCGCAGATCGCGTATATGAGATCTATGGAGTTTCCGGCGAAGGCAGTGAATCTATCGAACTTCGAGAATGTTTCCATAAGACTATCGAAAACTGAGGTGAAAATCGCGTGGTCGGCAGGATATCTTTGGGTCTTTTTTGTCAATGGTAGCAATAGTTGTACGCTTAAGTTTCTAGAGTTGTAGTCTGCAGTTAATCCGTGTGATTGTATGACATCGAGGTTCGCGACGGCCACGGACGGCTTCGCCTTAGCGACCATCACTAGAAGTGTGAGTGCGGCGTAACTGTCCATGTCTGTAGTTCCGTCAATCTTCTTAAGGAACATCTCCCAGAAGACCTGTGAATAATATATAAAAGTTATTATTACAGCTTGTACTGCACTATTGACTTCTGGACCTTCAAGCTAATGAGACGAAACTGGTAGTGATAGGATAAAGAGTACATTGAGGCAAACAAACCATTCACCAATCAATTTAAGACCTCTTACGCACTAGCGGTTAACCGCGGGGGTGGCTAACCGCTTATTCATTTTAATATGCAACCGCTTGTGATCGTTCGCATTTATCGCTACAAAATTTCAACCACGGCGTTTGAATACAAGGCCACGGCCCGCTACGCGGCCGCCATCTCGTTTATACGCATTGGCGGTTTACTTTGCGGCGAGCCACCGTTGATGTGCAGCCATGATCTTCGACACAAATAAATTCATTGTTGAAATTCAACAACGAGAAGCTATTTGGAACGAAGGAAAAAGGAACTTCTCCAGTTCTTGAAAACAACTTGCGAACGGGCTATATTCGTTGCGCATTTTCATTAAAGGATGAATCCAGTACCTTTTTACTCGAATGCCGAAGGAGGGTAATGTGTTTATTTTATTTTTCTGTCGTTGTTTTCGGGATTAATAATAGATAACACAAGCTACCTCGACGACGTGCACTAAGCTTAGGCGGCCAACCGCTAGTACGTAATAGCGCTAAGTTATTTGTAAAACCGCGTAAGTGCCCAGTTGGCCACTTTAGCTCTTATGCTCTTAGTAAATAAGGTTGTAAATACCTGAATAATAGCTGGACTGATGTCTCCCTTCCCGACCCACTTGTCCACAAGATGTTCGAGGGCGAGTGCGCTGCCGCGGTCGATGTGCGTCATCAGAGACACCAGATTCTTAGCGATGGCGAAGGAACGCGCGCGTTCAGCCTTGTTGTCGCACTCCAGGTACATGTCGCGGTACGCACGCTCCACCGCCTCGCGTTTATCCTGAATATGCAGAAATAGTAGAATGACATTTTTCGAAATTTTCCCAGGTCCTAGGTGGACCGATGACCTGGTTATGGTTGCGGGAATGTGCTGGATGCGAGATCGGTCAATGTGGCGACGCCTGGGGCATGCCTATGTCCAGCAGTGGGCTGAAATGATGACGATGATGATGATGAAGGACAAATATCGTAAGATACGGTATTTTTTAACCAAAATTCTGATATGATATATTTTTTAAAGCTTTGCCCTACACTAGGAATTTCTTTCTGTATCGTGGGTGCGATTACAAACATATAAACTCACATACACAACACCCAAAGCAAAAACAACTAACTGTAGGTCATATAAATATTTGATGCGTGCGTGCGGGAATCGAACCCGCGACACGTAGCGCACCAGTCAATCGCTCATCCACAGCGCCAACTGTGCGCCTAATATAGATATAAGCTTGGTATTATACTTAATCCCCAATTATCGCGAAAAAAAGAATTGTCCAAATATGTATCTTGCGAAACATACTTTTACATAACACGAGAGAACAAGAGAGGTTTGCAAGCTCAAGTGACCAGAAAGTTACAGGCAAGCCACACATGCAAATAATTTATTTAAATTTGGGCTTTGTTTCTATTATACCCAGCTAGCGAACACATAAAACGAGCTTACCTGATCCGGCGACCACACAAGCAGCAACATATTCGCGACACCCATCTTCGCAGACTCAATATTAAAATGATGAGCCGACGTAAAGAAATCTATCGCCTCGCTGACGTCACCAGCTTGCTTGGACATCAGCAGAGCGTTTATAAGCGGCACTGCTTCAGAGATCATGCGACTGAAGTGAACAGATTCTTGGAGGAAGGCCACTATGTTTTCTTTTTCTTCTAATCGTTTGTACATGGCCAGTTCTTGTTCACATTGCTGTGTTAGAGATATAGTTTGTTCTGGTATTATGAACATGTTCCGGAGTAGAGCTACGAAATATGCAATCTGCAATTATTTGTCATGTTAGTATATTGTTACAAGGCAACGCCCTCTAGTGACGAAAATAAGTAGTTACTAGTGGCGCCATCTAGTATCGAATAGCGGAACTAATCTTATCGAAGTTTCCATTCACTTAAGGAACAGCGTGTTCTGGAGATTCTCGAATTATCTAGAACCGTATGGAACGATCCAGAAACATCTTCCGTTCTATATAGAGAGCAGTCGGGTTCGTCGTGGGTCAGTTTCGATTGAGAAGCGATACAGTGCGATTGGAAAAGGAAAATAGTGCAAAGTAATAGAATTGTTTAAGAAGTGATTTTGTAATAAAGTGTGATTAATTGAAGTCTGCTGTTTAAATAATTTATCCCTGAACCCCAGCTCGTAACAATATTACTTAAATTAATAAAGAAAAGAAAATTATGTTTTGTATGTTCTTACCTGGTCACTTTTCTCCATGTCACATCTAAGTAACTTAGCTTCAGGGTATTGTCTTTCAGTGTGTTTAACAATAAGGTAAGCCTTGTAATAGTTCTTCTCACGTAAATGTTTGCGGATCGCATCATACAAGTTCTCAAGTGATGCTTGGGACAGTTCCGGCTCGTCTTGCGTTAGGATATCCATTCCTTTCTTAATCGCTTTGACGATGTCATCCTCTATGCTCTCCCATTTCTTGACTAACTCAGGGTCGGGACCTGGGTTCAACTTCTTTTGCAGATCTTCCATGATTTCTGTTTCAGTTTTCAGTTGTTCTTCTAGTACTTCTAGTTTCAGTTGCGCGGAAAATGGATTGCATTCTAAGAATATCTAAATAGAGTTTGCATTAAAATAATTTAAGTTACAATTTTATTGCATTGAATGTATATTCTACGGCAGTATAAACAGATAAACAGGAGGTTATGCTTATTTAGACATTTATAAGGTGTTAAAAAACCGGCCAAGTGCGAGTCGGACTCTCACACCGAGGGTTCCGTACAAACAGCTACATTCACCAACATAATTAGGTAAAAATACTAAAGTTCATAAACAATGAAAGCACTGAACATTGTGAAAAGATTTTTTTTACTTTTCCAAGTAAATTTTATAAGTTGGTCGACTATTATCTTATCTTATCTTGTGGAGGGGCCCAGAAATAACTCGGACGCGTCGACCCATTGGGATCTATTGTGGTCCCCAAAATTAGTCGACTATTACTCGTAAACTTAAAGCCTAATAAGCTGTCATATTTTTACTTTTAATTTCTTTATATATACTACTGCCGTTAAATTATTCACATATCCAAAAGCAACCATTAGTTGGCAGTGGTGGACACACTTGACTCTAACAAATTAGCAATTTAAAGATTAATTTTACGCAAACGGATCCCTGAATCAAAAAATGTTTTTGACAGACCTGTAATATTTTTGAATAGCCTATCATACCTCTACCATGGGAAAAACGAAAAAAAATACAGCCCCAATTTACGTGTATAGGTACCCTAAAATATTTTTATATCATGAATTTATTTTACCACTTTGTCGGCGTGATTAATATGTATATCCATGCCAAATTATAGCTTCCTAGTACTAAGAGTATCTAAGCTGCTATGTTAGCTGTAGCTGTTGACTATGGAACCCTAAAAATTAACTCTAAGAATTTCGTGAGTATACTCGGTGTCCAAATAGTTTAGCGTTTTGTGTTGTGAGCCTAGATATATATATGTTTAAAAAGTAGCTATCTAAGATATATACAGTCCACTATATAGTTCAGTTGCGAATAAACCTGCATACTAAACACACGTTGTTTTCTTCAAAAATCCCAGCAAACAAAAGTCAACCTTATTACTTCATCATTTTGGTCCGTATTCGAACCGGAGCGTGTTAATGATCCTCGAGCCCGGCCGGCCCGCGAGAACAAAAGAATATTACCTGAGTGCGATAAGGAGTCGGCGGGTGCCACGTTTTTTTTTTTTTGCTAAATACATATGTGCAAGTTATAAAAACATTTTTTAACTGACGAGCTAGTAAGCAGTGATTGACTATAAAATTAATAAAAACTGATACTTGTTTACAAGGTGTATGTGATTTTTGGTGCAAATCATAATAACAGTACATTGAGTGAGTGTTTAAAGAGATTAAAATTAACAAACTGTTATTTTGCGAGAAGTTATCACCTAAAATAAGTGACCGATCGGTGTTGTTTGCTGAGATTGCTGTGCGAGTTTATTTGTTACCACAATGGAGGAACTTTTTTCGTTACAAGATGAGTTGTTCGACAATTTGATGAAAGCTGAGAGAAATTTTAGGAAAACTCCAAAAGACAGAATTAAAACTCAATACTTAGAAACAAGATTGGAGTTGTTAGAACAACTATTGAAAGATTTTAAAGACGGACACAAGGAGATAGTTGCAAAAGCGAAAAATAAGAAGGAAGCATATTTTACAGAAGGAAAATATGAGATTTTTGAAGAGTTATATGTGCAGTATAAATCGAGTTTGCGAGAAGCTTTGCAACAGTTTCTACCTTCAGTTACCGAGTTACTTAGCCCAGCAGTTACCAATAACGCGAACAATAATTGCAGTGATGTAAAATTACCCCGCATACAATTACCTAGTTTTGGGGGTAATTATGAAGAATGGCCAACCTTTTACGACATGTTTTCCTCATTAATACACACTAATAAGAACATTTCATCGGTACAGAAATTACATTACCTCAAATCCAATTTGAGTGGAGAAGCATTTAATTTATTAAGTAATTTTTCGACAACTGATGCAAATTATGAGGAAGCATGGAAGCAGTTAGTTCGGCGATACAATAATAAGCGTTATAACTGCAATGCTATTATGAGGACTTTATTTGGCACAAAGAAAATTCAAACCGAGTCAGCAAAGGCAATTAGGAGTTTGTTGGATACGACATCTACCTGTCTTAAATCTTTGGAAAACTTGGGCATCAGTACTGAATCCAGTTACGCTGACGCGTCTGTCGTTCACTTAGTTGTTTCGAAATTGGACACGGAATCTGTCAAACAATGGGAACAGCAGATAAATATGATGAGTGATGAGTTGCCCACTTGGACACAATTGAGAGATTATTTAGAATTCCGATTCAGGACATTAGAAATGATAGATACGAACGGAAACCGCACCGCGCAACAAGCTAAGCCTGCTGCGAAGTCGAAATCTTTTCACGCGTCAGTGGAGAAGGAGAAAGAAAACAAGTCTAAGGCTAAAAAAGAGTGTCCGATGTGTCATGAAATTCATTATCTCAACCAGTGCAAGCGTTTTAGCCTTATGACACCTAAGGAAAGACAGGCCTTCGTTTAAACAAGTAAATTATGTTTTAACTGCCTAGCACCAACTCATGCGGCAGTTAAGTGTCGTCAGTCATTCAGCTGTAAGAAATGTGGGAGAAGACATCACACGATGTTACACTTTGAGAGAGAGAACCAGGAGCCAGCCAGTAGCCTGGAGCAGGCAGACGCTGTGTCACCGAGTGAACCACAACAAGAGAGAGCGAGTACAATACGAGGTGACACAAACATAACTGCTACATTTTCTAGACGAGAGCTACAACCCAACAGCGTGCTACTTGCGACGGCTAAGGTTAAGGTAATCCGTTCTAACGGTTTTAAACAAATAATTCGTGCTTTACTCGACCACGGGTCACAGGCATCTTTTGTATCTGAGTCAACTGTGCAATTATTAGGTCTTGTACGCAAACCAGTGAGTGGCTGGGTGTCAGGGCTGGGAGAAGGCCGTATGAGGATAAAAAACACGGTTTCACTTCGCCTGGAATCACGTCATAATCCAGCTAGTTTCATTCTAGTTAACGCTTATGTGTTACATTCCTTAACGTCACTACTTCCTTCCACCAACTTTAGCACTTCCAAATGGGTAGACATTGACAATCTTCCTTTAGCTGATCCTACATACGCGACGCCAGGTAAGATCGATATTTTGCTAGGTGCAGAGGTTTATAGCGAAATATTACTTGATGGCGTTATGAAGCATCCTGATTGTAATTTAATAGCACAAAATACGGTGTTTGGATGGATTTTGTCAGGAAGAATGTCAAAAAGGTATCGAACGTTAGCAAAAGATAATCTCATTAGCATGCACATACAGGTGAAAGAGGATGAGTTACTTAAAAAATTTTGGGAGATGGAAGATGAGCCTAATTTAATAAAGAAAGAGATGACTAATAGCGATAAAGTATGTGAGGATTTGTTTGAGTTAACTACAGTGAGAGATAATGAAGGGAGATTTATAGTGAGATTGCCTTTTGCAACGGACGATCCTAAGTGTCAATATGGTAATACAGAAGAGAGAGCAGTGAAGAGGTTAGAATATTTAGAGAGAAAGCTATCGAAAGATTCGAAGTTGAGAAAAGAATACAATAATGTAATGAGTGAGTATTTGAGTATGAACCACATGAGAATGGTTTCTGAGAGTGAGTTGCAGAAGTCTAAAGCTGTGTACCTTCCTCACCATGCTGTGGTGAGAGAAGACAAAAACACCACTAAGGTGAGAGTCGTCTTTGACGCTTCGAGCAAAGGTGACAACAGTGTGTCACTAAATGATGAGCTTCTTGTTGGACCAAGGTTACAACAAGATTTAAGGCACATCTTGATGAGATGGCGTCTTCATAAAATCTGTATCGTAGCCGATATTGTAAAAATGTATCGGATGGTAAGAGTGGCGGACGAGGATACAGATTTCCAGAGAGTTGTCTGGAGATTTGATTCTTCAGAACCCATACAACGTTACAAAATGTTACGTTTAACGTTCGGTACAGCATGCGCGCCATATCTAGCTGTCAAGGTATTGCAAAGACTTGCTGAGTTAGAAGAGAAAAAATATCCATTGGCGGCGAGAATAACAAAACAATGCTATTACATGGATGACTTAATGGCCGGGTGTGACACGGTTAATGAGGCAATTAAAATTTATGAGGAGATGAATGAGTTGATGATGAGTGGTGGTTTTGAGTTACAGAAATGGAATAGTAATAATGATAAGTTTTTAGAGCAGATTGGGAAAACTGAGTTGAGTGAAAGGCAAGCTATTAAATTAAATGATCTAATCAAGGTTTTAGGTTTGAGTTGGAATAGGAAGAATGATAATTTTGAATACGTAGTAAACTTACCTGAACCTAAAGATATAGTCACTAAAAGACAAGTATTATCTGAAGTAGCGAGATTGTATGACCCTTTAGGCTGGATTGCCCCAGTGGTAGTTACTGCTAAGATTTTAATTCAGAAACTGTGGAAATCTGGTCTTGGGTGGGATGATAGTTTGACGGATGAATTACATGGTGAGTGGCTAAAATATAGGCAAGAGCTAAAAGATTTCAAAAATCTTAAAATACCTAGATGGATAAATTTTACACAAGAATGCAAGAGAGAGTTACACGTATTTTCCGATTCTTCAAAATCAGCTTTTGCGGCAGCAGTTTACATACGAGTGATTGATAGTTCAAATAGGGTGTATGTACATTTACTGGCCGCAAAGACTCGAGTTGCCCCAATCGTAAAGGAGATTTCTATACCCCGACTTGAATTGTGTGGCGCCACCTTAGCAGCCAAGCTTTTATGTGAAGTATCACAAGTTCTGGAGATACCCAAGGAACATCTCTATGGGTGGACCGACTCCACCATAGTGTTAGCATGGCTCAAGGGAGGCTCAAGTCGATGGGCAACGTTTGTTAGCAACAGAGTGTCCACTATATTAAATATTATGGATTACCACCAGTGGCGTCATGTCTCCTCAGAGACGAACCCTGCGGACTGTGCTTCACGTGGTCTGCAGCCCAAAGAGTTGAGTGAGCATACATTGTGGTGGAGAGGACCGCATTGGTTGTCAGAAACTACAGTACACACAGAGAGTACACCGATTGAAGACACACATGAAGAGGAACGAATCCAATCTTTATCCGTTTTATCCCACGTTGACGAAGAATTTTTTTGGTCAAAATATTCATCTTTAAGTAAATTATTAAAAATTGTATCCTATTGTAGACGAGTTTTGAATTATAAATTTAAGAAAATTAATAGATCGAAACTACCTAAATATATCACGTCAAGTGAAATGAATGAGACTTTATTAGCATGCATTAAACAAGTACAAGAGCGCGAGTTTTCCTTTGAAATAAAACGGTTAAAGACTGGAGAATGTGTGCCTAAAAAGAGTAAATTACGATCTCTTTGTCCCTTTTTGGACCAAAAGGGGATGCTAAGAGTAAGTGGACGCATAGCACAATCGGACGCGTGGTATGACACGAAGCACCCGATAATTATGCCTGGTAACTGTCATATTACCAAGGTTTTAATTGCGGATGCTCATGCAAAAACATTGCACGGTGGTCCACAAGCTATGTTAAACTTTCTTAGATCCAAATTCTGGATCTTACGTGGTAAAGATCGCGTTAAAAAATATTTCAGAGAGTGCACTATTTGTTTAAGATACTCCACAAAGAAGACTACTCCTCTAATGGGCCTGCTTCCAGAGGCAAGGTTGAAACCCAGTAAACCATTCAAATCTACTGGTGTGGATTACTGTGGTCCCGTTTTTATCAGATTTTCGCCAGGCCGAGGAGCTAAGTCTTACAAGAGTTACATTTGCATATTCGTGTGTATGGTTACACGAGCAGTCCATTTAGAAGCAGTAACCGACATGACTGCCAAGGGTTTTATTGCTGCGTTTAGGCGATTCACTGCTCGTAGAGGCCATTGTCAGGATTTATACAGTGACAATGGCACTAATTTTGTTGGTGCTGATAAGCAAATGCGAGAAATGTTTAATAGTGCTAAATCTTCTCTGCCAGGAGAATTAGCCGAGCTACTTTCTTTAGAAAGAACCACCTGGCATTATATTCCTCCCCACTCGCCCAACTTTGGTGGGCTGTGGGAATCTTCAGTGCGAAGTACTAAGACCCATTTGAAAAAGGTAGTAGGAATTAGTACACTTACATACGAAGAAATGTCGACAGTCCTGGCGCAAGTGGAAGCGTGTTTAAACTCGAGACCAATTTCCTTGTTGAGCGATGACCCCAATGACCCTCTACCCTTGACACCAGGTCACTTTTTGGTAGGCGAACCATTGTTGAATATTGCAGATGAGGATTACACTAATTGTAATGTTGTTGGTTTGGATAGATGGCGATTAACGCAAAAAATTGTAACTGATTTTTGGAATAGGTGGTATAAGGAATACCTAGTTAACTTAAATCAAAGGTATAAATGGAACACTAAACGTGATGAACCAGAGATAGGTGATGTTGTTGTTTTAAAAGAAGATTATTTACCGCCAGCAAAATGGTTACTTGGTAAAATTATCAAAAAATATCCTGGACCTGATAATGTAACCCGAGTTGTATCCGTAAAGTGTAAAAATGGAGAATATAAGCGTCCAGTGAGCAAAATTTGTATTCTAACTAAATGAAATTTGTTTATTTTTTCTGTTATTTGTTCAAAATTTTGTTAAAATCGATTAAGTTTGTTTTCAAATTCAGAGTTAATTTTACCTACCTATCTAATTGAAGTTAAAAAAGCCAATGTATTTATGTTATAACATTATCGTACTATGATGAGTTCTGCCTACTCTTTACCGGCATCATTAAGTTCAGTTGAACTATATTATGTACTAATGATCTACTCATAAAACTTGTTTGTTATCGATGTGCCTACTTGAATACGCCGAACTTGAGCCGCACGTGTTCTGCGTTAGGTACTTGTTGAATATTATTTACTTAGTTCAAATAAGAAAGATACAGGTTGTTCTGTTAGTATTCAACTGTTTTTATTTTATTAAGATTTGAGAAGAATATTTTTGTTTCTTTGGTTTGTATTTATACTTGTTATGTGTTAAGATTACACATTAGTATATCTATGTTTTTATTGTTAGAGTTAAAGTTTTTTTTTTAAAGAGTAGTTAAAGAACTATGTTCTTTGGCGGGCGGAATGTCCAAATAGTTTAGCGTTTTGTGTTGTGAGCCTAGATATATATATGTTTAAAAAGTAGCTATCTAAGATATATACAGTCCACTATATAGTTCAGTTGCGAATAAACCTGCATACTAAACACACGTTGTTTTCTTCAAAAATCCCAGCAAACAAAAGTCAACCTTATTACTTCATCACTCGGTATCGACATACAAAACGAATACAAAAAAAAATAAAAAAGATTTTAATACTCCACAAAAATAAGCTAAATTAAATACATAGTAAAAGTTTTTTTATGCTCACCGAACAGCAAAGCTGCGCCGGCGAAGTTTAATACTCACAGCAGATCTTTGTGTCTCTGAATTGGCTGCAAGAACCTGCGCAGTAGCTATTTTTGTGTCCATGTTAGAGGTGAAGATAGCATTGTATAGCTGTCTCTTTCACTCGCTTACGTTTGTCGCATCGTCCTATTACTATATGCAGTATACTCGATGACGAACTGTTCTTCGCAATGGTTGGCAGAGCCAACTTCAGAGACACAAAGATCCGCTGTGCTGTGACTACTATAACCATACGATCGCCAGTCGACTAATATCCGTTGCGCGGAAAGGGTCTGTCACTCTGTGGCATTTCTTAACTTTCATGCGCTCGCATTATCAATAATGTTTACCTACATTAATCATGAGTAATTAGAAATGATAGTGTGTTACAGATACCGGCACGGTTCTTGAGCGCTCGGCGGAAGAGTGGGGATCGCTTTGCGCATCGTACACTATTGACAAATAAAACGCACACCCGCTTATTATTTATTTTTCTAAGTTACGGTCTACGTAATTTCTTACTTATAAGATTAAATAATGATTTATTAAATTGAGAAATGGAAATTGAGATCAAAAAAAAAGGTAACTAACAAAAGTATTTCTAATTTAAAATTATAACTTAGTTCTTATAGTTTGTCAAAAATTACTAAAAAATCTACAACATACCTACATACTTTTTTTTGTTAACATTTTGGACCTCTAATTTCATTTGTTCATTAATGAAATGAAAAACAATATAGTTTGTAAGTATAGTAGTATAGTTAGTAATGAAAAATAATAGTTTTGCTATAATTACAAACTGACATAAATTTTTTTCCTGCTATATTTTCGATAAATATCACCTTTTATTATTATAACAAAGGTCTAATTAATAAAAAAAATCACATAACATATTTGAGTTCTAACTTACCAGATAATTTAAAATGATGCAGTTTAAAAATTTGTAGCAATTAAATTGGCCGGAATTGTACTCGTCGTCGTGAGGTACGTGCAACAAGAGTAAAGAACCAATCACGACTGACGGCTATGACGCGATACGCTACGGGCCAATCACTGCACTTTCCCCGCCCCCGCGCCTCACTCATACCACCAGAGGGACCCAATAATTCACTTTTGCGCACGTGAAGCTCAGCGCTCAAGAACCGTGCCGATGATTGTACATGAGTGCATTCGTCATTATTAAAAGTAACAGGGACACATGAATAAGAGTGAAAAACAATGTGAAACTTCGTGGAAGTTGTTAGATTGAACTGGTGTTTGATATTTGCAACACCTTTTGTAAAAAAGGTAGACTTTTTAAAAAGGATCGAAAAAATTTAATGTTACCTACCAACACTGTACCTATGTATTCCAGTACCGCCCGTTAACCGCCAGACCGGCTGACCGCCTGAGCATGGTGCGCAAATTCAATAATTTACGCGTAATACAAATAATTGCATATCTTTGGAACGGTTGATTACTTTTAAAATTTTATAATTTTTTTTTTCTTAGTGTTATTTTTTAACAACTTATATAGTAGGAAACTCAAACTACATAAACTGCCGGTGTTAATATGCGACTTTACCTTCAGCAGTTGAATGGCGGCTTTCCTGACAAGCGCAGCCTTATCGCGGAGACGACCGATGGACCGCTCGAGCACGGTGCGCTGACGGTTCACTGGCACGCAGTTCTCTCTCTGCAGTCGACACCAGAACTGAAGTACCTGTTTTAACGATGCATTTGTTAAAAATACAGAATATGCTTAAGACTCTTAAGAAGCATTTCCAAAGTAAGAATAATAAGAATTCCACTGTATCGCAGACGACACACAGGTTCTGTAAATCATTGAAACTGAAAACCATACTCATTGAAACTTAAAATAGGTAATAATCATACAGGTCATTAGCAGGCTGTAAACTAACGATTGTATAAATAAACTGATCGGCAACTTCATTTAACCACGTCAAAGATTTGAAAAATCAAATACCGAAAATTCAAACTTTGCTACGCGCATAGCGGCACCCAAAGGCGCATGAATTGTATGTCATCTTGATTACCGTGTATGGTGCAATAGCTCGTGTGAGCACTAGTCCTTCAGTTCCCATTAAGTTTCAAAATAAAATCTACTATAAGTGTTTCTCCAATACAAAAAAAATATTTTTTCACCCGTGGATATGCTAATACCACTCATACGTCAATCTATACGAATATTATAAAGCTGAAGAGTTTGTTTGTTTGAACGCGCTAATCTCAGGAACTATTGGTTAGAATTGAAAAAATATTTTTGTGTTGGATAGTCCATTTATCGAGGATGGTTATAGGCTATATAACATCACGCTACGACCAATAGGAGCGGAGCATAAATGAAAAATGTTGAAAAAACGGGCAAAATTATTCCTTTTTGATAGCTTTCGTTGCGTGCGCTGCGTAAGCGGTTAAAGTTACGCAACATAGATATATGTAGGGTAGATAGATAGCCAGTTGACGGGAGCGAAGCCGCGTGGGAGAGCTAGTATAACATAAGGGGAGGTATACTACAGACATTACAATATTTTTAATGCCTTACTTTAAGTTTCTATGAGTATGGAGCTCGATTTTCAGACCACTGTGCGACAGTTCACTTTGTCATGGTATAGTTGTATAAACTGTTAAGCAGTTTAAAGCCGAGTTCGATATTTTCTCTCTCCTTTTCTGTCGCTAAACACCATCATTCAATAGAACGAAAGAGTTTACTCGCAAATGCTTCCTCTCTTTGGTATTTGTGGTCCGATTGGACCTTCTTTCAAGGTCTGGCTGGGTTCATTGGTGTGGATAGTTACCTTATGCCGCACATACGCAGACAGGTCGTGCAAGTGTTCATAGAGGTCGTCTAGGAAGTCGTCTCGCTGCGCGCGTTGCTCGTCGGTGAGGCCTTCCCCGCGAAGCTCCACGCTTAGCACCTCACACATCATGCCCAGCACGCTTATACGGAGGGTGTACGACTAAAATTATAATTTAATAATAAGAAAATATTCGTGATATAGTAACAAATTTTCAGACTGTACTGAGGCAGTACTGATCAATAAACAGAACACCTTGGTATTAGAAGTAAGGAATCTGAACACTTTTATTAAGGACATAAGGTTTATAATCGCCATGACCGTGCCTGAGCGGTAGCCATAAATATAAGACAATAATTTACCTCATCACTCTCCAGATATGGCTGTATGGTGGCAATAGCATTGGTCATTTCTTTAGGCAGTTCCTTAGTTAGCTCCAGTAGGAACGCGCCGCAGTTCCTCGCTGCGCCCTGCTCAGTGCCAGCACCCGCATTCTCATCCTCAGATGACGCCAATGCTTCTGCAATTTCACGCACCTATAAAAAAGAACCATTACTTAGTATTTTTTAGTCTACCATCAAAAACAAAATTGATTTAAATGATGTAAAAGACTACCATTTGTGGTCCAAATGTTCCAAGCGAAAATTCTTTGGTTAGTTGTACTACTCCTGCGCAAATTGGCGACACTGCATGTTCCGCCATTTGAAGGATCTGAAATCAACATACCATAATATTTACAAAGATACGTAAACTAACCTTGCCTAATGGCCAGGGATCAGAATAGGTAAAATACCTAAACTTGAGCAAAGGAAGTAACATAGAGTAAATAAAAATTATACACGATTATTATGCCGAGATTTCAGAGGAAGCATGATACACTTTTATTTTCAAATATAGATATAGTTTTCTCATGTTTTCTAGGGTTCCGTACCCGGGTAAAAACGGGACCCTATTACTAAGACTCCACGATCCATCTGTCAGTCTGTCCGTCTGTCACTAGGCTTTATTTCATGAACCGTGATAGATAGACATTTGAATATTTCATTGACAATGTGGCGACGCTTGGGGGAGGCTTATGTCCAGCAGTGGACGTCTTTCGGCTGATATGATGATGATGATGTATTTCTGTTGCCGCTATAACAACAAATACTAAATACAGAATAAAATAAATATTTAAGTGGGGCTCTTATACAACAAACGTAATTTTTTTGCCGTTTTTTGCGATTATATTACGGAACCTAACGTACGCGAGTCCGAAAGAAAATTTGGTTCAAATAAATCTCACTAGATGGCGCGATATGCACCTATCTGTTATTGAATGTGTGTGAAATTAACATTTTCTGGAATTGAACATAAACATTGTATGTTCTTGTTTAATCAACTCTACTAAGCACAAAATTATGGAATATTGGGCTCTTAATTCACATTTCAAAGATTATTTGAACGGATCATTTAAAATTGATGCCAATAGATGGCGTTGGTTTTAAATTTCTGAGGAATGCTTCTCGATTGTTTAAATTTGCATTGTAACACATTTTGCTGCAAAGAAACAAAAAATAAAATACTATAAAATAAACCTTCACTGTTTTCAAAGAAAAAATATTCATGAACCGAGTTAACCCTTTTACCAGCAAGTTGCTGCTAACACCATCTATCTATAGCCGTGAAACGGAAGCGAATGAGATTGATGGACAAAAAAATAATTGGTTTAATCATCGTCTGATTAAAATCCAAGTTACGTCGGCACGGTTTCTGTGCTAGTATTATATTATCTATGCTTTAACTAAGACATGGACGAAAAAAAAAATTAGGACCCTTATGGCATCAGTCATACTGGATGCGTTCTGCGTCCTGTGGTCCGGAAACTTGAGCATTTTCTGCACCAGATGTTTGAGTGACCGGACCACAGGACGCAGAACGCATCCAGTATGACAGATGCCATAAGGGTCCTCATATTTTTTTTAGGTATCCAGTGTGGCTAAGCTTTATATCATCAGTGACTAAGTAAAATAATGACATTTATTATGTACCTGAACCAACTTTATAAGGCAGGATGTGCCATGGTTATACTTCTTGATCAGCACACCAAGCACTTGGAAAACAGTCTCTCTGACAGATTTGTTTTTTATTATTTGTTCTTCTAATGCTTTATAGCAGGGATCTGCCACCATTCTGGAAGTAAGACACAGTACTGCAGTTATTAATTAAATAAAAACATTAAAATCTAAACTAAATTTCGTAAAGAGCTTAAAATGAACAAGTAAAATTAAAAAAATGCCTGACACATTTTTATTTCATGCTTTTTAAACTATATAATTTATGTAATCTATCGACTGTCGATCTTGAGTGTGTCACACCGTAATTACGACAGGATACCCCGATTCAAGCAGTAAACACCATTAACTTTTGAAAGCTTGAACCGATTTTCATCAAACATAGCTCACACTCTCGATAAAGTTCCATTTGCAACAAAAAAACTAAATCAAAATCGATTCATCCGTTTACGAGCTATGATGCCACAGACAGATACACAAATACAGAAACACACAGGTACAGTACAAACATTTTCTTAATGTCCCTCGGCAAACTTCGTGTTTCGTCAGTAGTCGGAATTCTATCAGCCCTTTGCAAGAAATGGAAGCAATGGGGAGAGGAATGGGACAGTACAGGTATAGGAGAAGGAATAAAGTTACAGTTAACTACTATAGAGAAACTATAATACCACTTACGAAACAAAATTATCTTCAGCCAAGGGAGGGTCCCATAGCTTAGACAAGGGTTGCTGAAGCACCAAGTTCAATGTTACCAAAGCAGCTTGTTTGTCAGACTCTGTCCAACCACAGAACTCTTCATCATCTGCCGCCTTTTTTCCCTTTTTGCCCAGTGTCAGTTTTGTTGAGTTCTGCGAGTTACAAAAAAGAAAGTTAGATGAATTTTGTAACATTCACTGATGACTAAGGTCCAGTTTCTTGATGCCTAGTTAACACCATTTTTCTTCAGTTGTTAGCATCACATGGTCAAATAAGTTGGAGAGTTAATTATTTGACTATTTGTTAGATTAACAATTGACATATAAACCCCATTTACGGAAATTTTAAACCATTGGTTAACTAAGGAAAAAAAACTGCCACTTAATAGCAGTTACAAACTTTTTGTTAAATCGTATTTTGTTCATAAGAAGATAACAATATTAATAAAATCTAGCCTGTATTTCCTAAGGAGCTAGGCAGTTATGGCTTTAGCCTAAGACCCAGTTTTTATAAAAATATACCTTACACATATCTCTTCAATTCCTATAAGTTATAACAAGTTTAGGAAAAGTTTTATTGGTTTTTCAATGAGGTACTTTCACAGTTAGACATCAGACATATGTAAGAAATGAAAAAACGCATTTTACCGAAATCTTAAACAATTGGTTAGCATATTTAATTGTTAGTTGAGTTATCTACAGATCAAAAAACTGGGCTTTACATATGTCTGACAGCTATTGTCAAAGTACCTCATCGAAAATCCAATGAAACTATTCCTAAAATTGTTATAACTTATAGGAATTGAAGAGATATGTGTTAGGTTGGTCTAAATACCAATATAAGTATCTGTGTAAGGGAATTGAATAATACAACGTTTATATAAGTCACTTTGGAACTGCAACACATGATTCCACTCACATCAGCAGCAAGTTTAGTGTCCTTAGTCTTCATAATCTGAGTAAACAGATACATCATCATTTTCAAAATATTTAAATTCTTGGTTCTGAGTTCACTATCAATTTGTTGCTCTTGTACTATTGGTTCTAGATGGTTACAGAGACTTTTGCTTGCTCGTATGATGTGTTCAAAACCTAAAAAAGATAGCATAAGTTACAAGTTGATGTTCATTGATTATCAAATATGAAGTTATAAACATGAAATAATGTTTTGAGGTGGTGTTAAGATAAGTTTACCTTTGTTTATAACATTCCATTCAAGTTTGTTTCCATGAACTATGATGGAAAAATATGTATCAAAGTGTTCCAATATGTATTCCACTCCTTCAGCATTAAAAGCTCGTGCAGCATCTACAATTAGGAATTTTAATCAGCTCTCAATGGGTTTCTATAGATAAGTAAATAAATAAACATAAATCATATTAAATTACCTTGCAATTTGGATAAAAGTACGCGCGGTTGTACGACATCTTCAACATGATATTGTCCTGCGTGAGATTCTAATAATTCATCCTTCTGCAGTGGTATAGCAAATTCAAAGTGGCTCATTTTGTATCTGAGCAATAATTCTATAACCTTTTAATGATTAAACTGAAGATGAATATAAAGTTTTATATCCACAACAAACAACAAGCGGATCGCGCCATGAAACGTTTATTTGAAATTTAAAAAGTGACAGCAGCTGTCAAAACTAATATAAAAAAAGGATTTTTGCTTTTATGTGCTGGCTACTTAGGCCTTTAAGTTTAAGTTAATTTTGAATATCACTCCTTTGTTCTGCAGTAAATTGCGGATGTAACACATCACTTATTTTTTGTGTTTGGCAGCAAATATATCTAATTATCTAGTCAATATTTCCGGCAAGCGTCGCTGAGGTAGTTAAAACCATATACTACGGTAAAATTCTCAGCTCCACATTCACAGGATCGCGCCTGTTTCAATGATTACACATTGGTCCAGGGGAGACCCACTCCCTAAGCATGAAGTCCGTAGTTTCGGTATTCGGGTTTCGGACAGATGATTCGTTCGGAGCCCGAACTAAGAATGAATGACAACATAATTTGACAGTTGTACCTACTCCCATTGTGTTAAAAAAATTAATATAACACTTGTATTTTTCACTCCGATGTTTCGGAGTACTTTCGGACGGACGACACGGCCCGTAACTTCGTTGACGGCGATAGGGAGTAGACCCCCAGTTGTGTAGACACTTGAGACATAAAACTACACTAATTTTACTTAACGATATCCACTAGGAATCAATTAGCCAGCAATTAACAATCAGTTACAAAATAGTAAAATTGTACAATAGAGTACAACATTAACAACATTTTTGTGTGATGGTAATATTTTTGACACGTTGCTTACATGTCATTTGACGTTTGACTTTCGCTCGCCAGCGCACAAGCCAGCTGAAGTGGTGGCATATTATCGAGCTATCACTGTATTTTTACTACACGTAGTTCGTGCTAAGTATTAGTGAATTTAATACCAATATTTAATAAACAATCATGTCGGGCAAGGCAAATAAGGCTTTCACAAAAGAAGAGGAGTTGTTGCTTCAAGATTTTAGCCGGAATGTGTCGACGAAGTCTTCAGCCCTCTTTTACGGGAATGCTTTCATCGTATCCGCTATTCCAATATGTGAGTACTTCCTTAATACTTTATCAAGATTATTATGTTATTAAAACATGCAGTTTTATACATAAATCTGCGATTGCGGGTGAGTGAAAGTACTGTTAGACTTTCATGTTATGTGTGCCATTTTTTAAGGGTTGTTCTGGAGGGTGCATGCCTTGGAGGTGAGCTCGTCCTTGGCGTGGTTCGCGATGGTAACGACAGCGAGCACCTGGCTGCTGGCCCTGGCATACAGGAATACTAAGTTCCAGCTGAAGCACCGTGTAGCTGTGCGCAGAGAAGACGCCGTCGCGCGCGAGATGGCCCGCAAGCTGGCTGACGACAAGAAGATGAGCAGGAAGGAGAAGGACGAGAGGTAATCTGATCAAGTCTGTTTTTAAACGACTCCAAAAAAAGGAGGATGTTCTCAATTCATGTGAATGTCTTTTGTTTAGATTGTATTCTTACTGAGATTTTATAAGTTTCTATCTGAATTCCCAGCCTGTATCAACAGTTATTTGTGGCTTGAACATACCATATCAGTATGATATTTGTTTGTCACAAACCCAGGTACAATATGTTGATGCAAACACTTCTACCATTTACAGAATGTAGTTTGAATGTAATGATGTAACTAGAATCAAGATGATTTAACCTAATTGATTCTAGTTAGACTATTATTTCATAATAAGATGAGAGGTTTTTGCATTGTTATTGACTTTGGTTATCTTCATCTTAATGATTATTGCGCTCTTTAAATTGCTTACCTAGAGAACTGTTTCCAAATATTGTATAATATTAATGCAATGAAACCAAAAAATAAATTGACAAAAGAAAGGTCCATCTAATCATATTTATTATATTTTCAGGATCCTATGGAAAAAGAATGAAGTGGCTGACTACGAGGCTACCACCTACTCCATCTTTTACAACAATGCTCTGTTCTTGACCATCGTCATCCTCAGCAGTTTCTACATCCTGCGCTCATTCACACCCACTGTGTATCCTTTTACAAACTACAAACAACTGCAAATTTGACTATGATGTAAATTATCACACTTTTTATAATATTCTCCATGTTTTTACATTGTTGCAGTTAAGGGCCTTCCACTATTTTAGTGCCGTAAATGGTTCCTTTCTAAAGCATACTTGTTAGTAACGGCTAGATTAAAAGGTATGAAAAAAAAAAAAATTGATTCATGTATTTGTGAAACATGATTTTTTCGGGTAAGTTTTGCTGTAAAAAAATAATTAACAACAATATTTTTCACTACTTTTCGATACTTCTCCAAAATGAAGATGGAAACAACTGGAATAGCATATGTAATGCGTTAACATTGAGGAATATATACGCCTTAAAAGAGACTCCGGCCCAGGTGTGCACTATTTTGCACCAAGCTTATTGATTTTAACTGCCTCGTTGATCTAGAATTCTAGATGACCATTTCCCAAAAGTGTAATTGGGTTTTTCCATCTGAATTTCTCAGTAGCAGCTTGGGAGTTTGAAGTTGTCCTAATAACCCCTCAACTGTGTCAACATAACATCTTTTTGAGTCTATGGAAAACTCTTTATGGGCCCAGTAGGTGGCCACCAACATAACTGCCGAAATGTGAGTGCATCTCTGCATAACCCTTTGGGCAAGACTTGGAACCGGTTATTAATGTTATAATCGGTTTTATCATTTATTATGTTCGGAGTTGAAAGAGTGTTATTGAAAAGCCTAATTAACCAGTTTAACAAAATCTTTTTTGTACTTCAGTATGGTTGCGCATTGAAGATAGGCGAAAAAAAACCGTTTATGACCGGTTAATTTGACAAAACCAATTTACGATCTTTTGTTACCTTAAACCAATTAATTGTGGTTAAAAGTAGAACAAAAAGGAAATTGTTTTTTATTGAACAGTGAGTTATATCATCACAGACATACCAAATGCTTTACCTGCCTGAAAAAAATTACAAATATCTATCTGATAGTCAATATTTATAATATGTGTTTTATCCAAAAAGATTCCTTAACTCTTCTATCACAGTAACTACATCGTGTCACTCTCGGTTGCCTCGGGACTCCTTGCCCTGCTCTCCACCGGAACCAAGTAATGAACTGCATGTGAAAGTGTTGCCAACAGAACAAAACAAACATCTACTTTTGTTGAAGAACTGAAAGTGGCAACATAGTGAGTGAGTGAGATTGTTACAAAAGTTGAGCATCACAGCCTCTGTTTTGATGAGGCATGTGTACTAAACTTTGCACAGTTATTTATGTGTTTACATTGAATAAATATAGAATAATTTTATAATTTAAAAATAATAAAATAACCGAAAACAGTCTTTAGTTTTATTTACAAATTTGCATAAGGAAAACTTACAAATATATGGTTTTCTTAGTAGTAAGTTATTCTAATAGCTGTTCATCATATTCTTCAGGGTGGGTTTAGTATAGTTTAAAATCACAAACAGCTGTCGTTCCACACAAAGTTCATAAAAGTCTTTTCACATAGTCCATTATGTCACTTAACAGTTGTTAGCACTGCTGTTTATAGCACGTACAAGATTAGACGCTGAATGAAGAATAGGTATTATTTCACTATGCATATTATAACATTTTTATCTGATTGTTTGACTAGAAAATAATTGCGTTTATTTAAATTGGGGCATAAACACGAATCTAACCGGTAAAATAAATCTGCTTAAGATTGTGATATCTTGAATTTTGTAATAATTTAATTAGTTAAATTATATAATTCAGTGGTCTATATGAAATATGTGCAGAAGTGCTTTACGCAGCAGTGGGAACGTGTCGTCACAATATTCGTAGTGTGTCACAGATTGCCGGTTGGCAAGTGACAATGGCGTCGCGCTGCAAATCCCAGTGTTCGCTTTGGAACTTGTGGTTTGTCAGGGGCTCAGTACATCATGCCGACGTGCAACGGCTCCGTGCGCTGGAAGTACACGTTGGGGTTGCTGCTGAAGGTGGGCTCCACGCTCGTGTACACGTTGCCCTCCTCCGGACGCACCATCACGCCTGCACACAACACGCTACAATCAGTATGCTTAGCTTACCCGCAGCACTAAACTAAGTGTAGTCCCGTACATGAGGACCTGAATCTAGGATATGAGGGGATAGAGACTGTCAACTTGAAAGAAAATCTGAATAATAGTATTATATATCTAACCGAACTATTGAATCTTGTTTGCCATTGAAAATATAGGTGTGAAGTGAGAGTGCATTTAATTTTAAGCGAGTGTAGGTAGAAGATAGTTACCTGGCGGCAGCAAGTAAGGATAGGGCGGGTAATTGTAGTGATAGTTTAGCATAAGAGGGTGCATTGTGTAGTGCGGCGGGGTGTACAGGACGCGTGAGTGCGGGTGCGGCGAGTTCGCGAACAGGCCTCCGTACGGATCTGCGAAAAGAATATCGCGATCTGCGGTCAATCTGTGCGTGGAAGCGCTAGTCCTCACTAGTAGCGCGCTTTAGATACTTAACTAACCGGCTGGCTGAGCGGGCGGCTCCTTACGGTCCAGCACGGGTGGCGGGCCGGGGGCCGGCGCCGCCGCCGACACCATGCCGTACTTGACCGGCTTGAAGTGGAAGAACGAGGGCGAGTAGCCGGAGCCGCCGGCGCCCAGCGAACTGAGGCCCTCGTCACGGTCCGCGTCCCAGCGGCCCTCGCGGCCTAGCGCGGCCAGGCGCCGGCCCTTGGGCGCGAACATGAGCGCGAACACCACCGCGCACGTGGCCAGCAGCCCCGCCGCTACGCACGCGTCTCGGTGCCGCTCAGGCGCGCCCAAGGCGGCCGCCACCCAGCATACCCACACGGCGGCCGTGGCGCCCCCGGCGCCCGCGATGTGCGTCGCCTCGCGGTAGTTGTCACGGATGCCGCGCGAGCGCAGCGCCACGCCGCACACCACCGCGATCAGGAAGGCCGCGTAGCACAGCGATAGCAGCATGTCGGACAAGTGCACGTCGCACCGCCCGCCGCCGCTTATCACTCGCGGGGGTGAGCCACCGAGCCACTGCGCACCGATTGCTACTTGTATCATTACAGCGAAAAATAATAGGAGTCCTTGGTACGCTGCAGGTAAATACACTCCACCATTCAAACTAAGCAAAAAAACACACTTCACTAGGAGTGAAGCGAATACGATTACATACGCGACACCTGTTCCGAATCGGACCGCACCACAAGTGAACGCAGATGGCGTAGTCGCAAACAATGCAGCCGTGGCAGCGCACGAGAACAATCCGAACAGAAGCGTCTGACCCAGGAGCAGGTGGCGATGGCTTGGCGCCTTGCGACTCGCTCCCCAGATCACAAACGCTTCAAAGCCGCCGAGGGTCACCATACTAACACAAGCGAGAGCTAATATAGGAACTGCCCAAGATTCTGGTCTTAGTGTGCCCAAAATTTGCGGGGTCGGTGCTAATATGATGGTCAAGTTCGGTTGTGGCTCCGGTGTGACAGTTGTAGAGGTCGAAGGAGGCGGTGGCGATGACAGTCGTTCCGGTATAACGAAGTACTCAGTGCTCATCTCCAGTCGATGAGCCTCAGTGCGCGCAGGGCGGCGCGGCGGGGCCACCGGCTCCGGCGGCTCCTCCTCCTCGACGGAGAGGTTCTGCTCCTCGTAGTCCTGCTCGTACACGTCGTCGTATTCACTCTCGACGTAGTGCTGCGCGGAGGGTGCGTTGCGCGGCGAGTACGCGGCGGGCACGCGCGGCGCGAGGCGGTCTCCGAAGCGCGCGGCATGCGCCCCCGCGATCGCCGCCAGCGCGGCCGCGAGCAGCAGCGCGCGCGCCATCAGGCCGCCGGGGCCCTCAGCTGCCCGAGTCTCGCTGCAGACACATCCGCTCTCGTCCTCTTATCTCTGCAACAAATAAATGCGACGTCAGACAGACAGCGATGTATCCGTCTCGACACGAGTCGCGACGTTTCGGCTCTGAGATAACCAAACAAAGAATCTCCCGGCCAAACCGGTTCGACAGTCGCCTTGCACCTCCTAGGAGCCCTAACGTAACCGATTTGGTATTCTTTGTCCTTTTATTTTAGGTCGTTAAGATTGAAAAAGCCGAGGTAACGCTTACATTCTGAATGCCCACTTGCATATACAGGGAGAACGTGATCACGAATGTGTAGACCCTTATTATGTTATTGTTCTGTTTTAGTTGAAAGCAACTTTATGTACGCTTTTTATTATTTTTCAAAAGAACTTTTGCATTATGTGGTGGACATTCATTATATTTCTGTTAACCTTTTCAACCAAGTATTTATGTAGTACCATTTTACTAAGAAAGGGATCAACACAATTTATAGTTTAAAGAGCGAAACCAAAAGATTTAAAACGGCATCTTGGTTGCGTCGTGCGTGTTTAGTATTAACTTTTGGGTTTGACTTTATATACAAAGGGTGGAAAGTTGAAACGATATGCCAATTTCCTCATGGTGTTCCATTACCGCTTCGTTCCTTTCCTGCCTGAGTTCGATCCCACGACCACCACTCATTCGCGATATTTACCACTGGACCACTGCTTACTTATCAATTTGAAATTAACTGCAATCACTTGGGGCTGCGAAAAAATCAAACTTTTAAATCGACGCAATCGAAATAATAAATAACCGTTTGTCGCATATTTGACACTCGCAAGGAATTCAACACCTATGAGGTACTTCCAGCTGACCAAGAATCATGAAATTTGGAAAGATAAAGGAAAAAAACCAAAGACCGAAAATATGTAGCTTGTTAAAAATTGGTAGTCGATGTATAGACAAACATCCCTGATCCCACCCATACGCGTTAAACGTTTTTGGGAATAAGTACTTTTATTATGCGTAGGTACAGCTAAGGAGTGGAATTCCCTGCCGACGACTGTTTCGCAGAAAGATACCGCCGCGTCCCAGGGCTCCTCGCTGCCGACCATAGACTCGACTACGGCTACTCAGAAGTAGGCAGCGACAGGTCACTGTCTACTTCAGAGAAGAGGGCACAACGCGGCTCATCCCAAGCGGCACACTCTGCCTCTGCTGTGTCCTCCCGGCAGTAGACGCAATCTACCTAATACTAGCGTATCTAAGATATCTAGTGCAATCATTGTTATTTTAATATACCCACTTGTTTCTTATTCTAAGACAATAGACGAGCTATCCAGTAGCTGCATGGGTGTCATGTATTTGGGGTAACTTGTAAGCAATTCAAATACATTTTATTTATTACTGTGTGCTGAGCAGTATCATGTGGTAGGAACGTGTATTGTCTTGGCCGTCACTAGAAGCTCGTATTTACGCTCCTCGCTAGTGAAAGCGTGAACGTTTAATGTTTTTGAATTTATGGGAATATGTTAAGCGTGATAATCTAATGTGTATGCAAAATGGTAAATAAAATGAAATACGACAATCGGCAATCCAATTAAAAATTTGCAAATATATCTACTCGAGGGTGACAGCAGATGCTAGATGCTTGCTTACATAAGATAGTGTACTAAGTAGATAGAAATTGACTTTATTTCAGAGTTATACATAGCTGATCTATAAGTTATGGAGAAGCTAAAACAAACTAACCTATTCGTCTATACGCCGCAGTCAGGTACTTTTTAAATATTTCATTCAAAAGTTATTTTTAGAATATCATTTTAATCTATTTTAATGCACGAGGGGTAGGAACTACGTACATAAAGTTAAATTCAGTTAGTTCAGACTCCTTTCATAGATACAAGTACAAAGTAAACAATAGCTCCATGATCTGGAACTACAATAACAGTATTATCTCCTAACATGCACCCCAAGAAAATAAATCCACGGTGACCGCAATTCGTCTCCGCGATAGCTTCAATATAAAATATGCATCTCTCCCTACAAGGAAGCCTCTAATTCAGCCGAGAGATTACGTAGACAGCTTCACGGACCGGATCGTGACTTTAAACTTATTATCCGAATCAAAGTACACTGAACAACGTATTGTAGGCAGATTTGGTGCGAAAGTAACGGTGTGTGGACTCGGCTCTTGACTCTCGGCCCATCCGACAATCGTAGGAGCAAACGATATCTGCCAACGGAGTCCCGTTGGCAGAGATCGTTTGCTGTAGTGTTATCTTAAATCACCTCCAAATCTCCGCGCGGACCAAGCCCAATGATTGCTTCATACTCTGTTTTATTCAGCCAGTGTGAACGTGCCGCGGACGCTTTCGTAATCGATCTGTTTCTTCAATAAATAAAGATAGCCATCTAAATTACCAGGTATTACCGCATTAGACTAAACTAACTAACAACTTAGATACTGCACTGATAAAAATAGTGCATCTGATATCATGTTTAGATGTTTATAAAATCTATTTCTCTGCTTTGTTCTTTTGTTTAATTAGGCACGTAGTACTTGCTTAATTAAGTCAGTTCCAACGTGGTTTTAAAGTAATTACCTCACAAGTAGGTAACTATGTAAATTGGCTAAATTGTATCACTGCCGTTCACGGTGACACAGTGGAAAGTCAAAGTTTTCCTTTGACAGTGCGCAAAGTAGAAACAATGAGACTTAGGGAAACAGAGCGTTCGTGTGCGGCAGCGCGTTGTAAAAGTAACAGCACGAATACTCGGAGTGAAACTCGCCTGAACTGATTGTGTGGCGGAGACACACTGCTGAGTTCTGTGGAGCTGCCCGCGGCTGCTACGTCACATTCCTCCGTTACAGACAATTATTTAACTGATATTTCACTTGCATCGCTCATTCATTGTGATGTGATGACTGGATGATACAACGCATATTAGCTTAACGCCTACTTCAAGTATTAATTTACTAAACTTGAGCATTTTGCTTACTTTTCTTTATTAGCGAGCGCAATTTAAATGAATTAGACGTAGGTAGGGTGTTAATTAGGTTCAAAAACAGTAGGAAGATATGTTTTTACCAAATTTTCAGCCAGTTAGAACTAGACGTCACGGTCACAGACCAACACACTTGCTCACCGTAGCGATTATAGAGCTCTATTTTGGTAGAGTTCTATGCACTATGCTCTTGATCAGCGTGCAGTGGTGGATTTGAGTTAAGTCTCGTGTCCGCCGTCGTTTTCATTGAAGACCGTTTAACACGCCACATGGGCATTTCCAGGTACAAGTCATTGAAACTTCATAATATGCTCTAATGCTCATAAATCATAAGAAACCGATACGAAATTACAAGCGTGATTAAAACACTTTGTAGAATTGATAAACATTTCTGTGTACATTCCTACACCGTATATTTCGATATAATTGATTGACTACACTTTATTGTACTTTTTATGAATTACAAGCTACGGATAATAATTAATTTTGTTTTTTACGTGTCATGAGCACTTTCTGTCTGCTATTATCTATCAATTACATGAAACGTAATTGTATTGTACGGTAACCTTAAATTATAGCGTAAGAATTTAGTTATGCACGTATCTGCAATAAATGTAACGATGTGCGGGCATGAGGCAGTAACTACTGTCTGCGCTCTGGGTGAAATTGAAGAGCAGAAACCGTTGCAGTTGCAGTGCGTGCATACAATGATTGAAATGTAAGTACATAGGTAATACTCTTTATACAGGGTATGCCGGAACACTGACGTCCAAAAATAGTACATTGTTACCCTAGGGATTAAAGTACGAAATAAGTCTTTATTAACCCGAGAGATTAAGAATACAAGGAAAGTAAAAAGAAAATCATGAATTAGCTGATGAAAAAAGGAGTGAATTTGATTTTAGATAAATCAACAACTTTGTTGAGATATATAATTAAAGTTTAAGGTAAAATTAGAACAATTAGGTAGTTATAGTTAGTGAAAGGTTTTATCGGGTTTATTTGACAATTTCTGGGAAAATTGAGTTTCTGGAGTATCCAGGGATTCTTGGGTGAATGTTGGAGACATTGATATTTGTCTATTTTCTTCAGCTGTTACAGAAATAGTTTAGGATTGCACCGGATAATCTTTTGAAGTGCTCGGTTGTGGAGATTCAGTGGAATGCAGATTTATCACTTCTGTTACTCTGTGCGATTCATAGTTTTATTTTCCAATGATTCTTCTGTGTAGCCTTCAGCTACTTTACTCGACTTCCAACCTCCATGCCTTTTAATGACAGTTAAATCGGCACCAGAATCGGCTAGCAAAGTTGGCGGTGTTCTGCGAGAGCAGTAACCCGAATATAGATTTGAGTTTGAAAAATTAAGGTAGGTGACTATCTCTTTAGGAATTCTACTCGAAATCTTGTTTTTGCCAATTACTTGCCCAGACACTTCCCTTTATGATAATTTATTAAAAAAACGGTTCGTTTCTACACCACTTGGTCGTAATTTTTGGTATTTTTCTATTATATTAACAAATTATTTTTTAATAACGAAGGTTCGATCAACTTTGGGTTTAGTGCCACGTAACTTTACCAGTAATAAATCACCTTGTTTCTCAATGTCATCAACCTTCATATTTACTAGTTAGATACTTCTGCAAGCGGTAGTTATTGCCAATATCAACACTACCTGAAAAGTAGATATATCTCTTTAATTGCTCTATAAAATATAGAAAGTTACAATTTGATACAAATTTCTTATATAATATGCGAATAACAGTAAAAAGATTTGCTTATCTTCATTACTAGTATATTTCATCAGGCGCTTGGTTTAAGAAGGTTTCTACCTCTTGAGAAGTTAAATTTGGTTTTTTCGATTTAAATTCATCAGATTGTTTTTTGAGAAACGATCTCTCGAAATCCTTTAAATGTACCTACATTGCGTTTAGTATCTACTTAATGTTGTCTTTAACATAGAATAAACGCTCCATATTGTTGAAGGTAGGTCTTTGATAATTCGTTGAAATATATTAGCAAAACGTTTTTTGATAACAATTCCACTTTTTCTCGGCGCGCCATTTCATAAAATCGTCGTACGATTTTAGGTATCTTTGTTTTGATTTAGGTGGTAAAAAGTTTTCCACTACTGCTTTAGCCTCTTCTCTTATGAAATCAGGCGTTAAATGTATATCTGAATCAGACGAACTCACTGTGTTAATACAAATCTCTACTATACGAAAGCATAAACAAAACTCTAAAAATCGAAAAAAACAAATAAAGATTGGATTGCCGCTTTCCCGCCTATTTTTTATATGTCCGGCCAGCTATTCAACCATTTTTTTTCATTTTCATCATTGAAAAAATGGCAAATATTTTGCCCAAATCTATGTTATTTTTAAAAATGGTTAAAGTAAATTAAAATCGTTAGGAAAATATATTCTTTAATTGATACTTAACTTTAGGTTATTTCAATTTTACATCGCGCTGTAATTGAGTGTATAGTAAGTTGGAACATGGTTCAATAGAAATATGAAGGAAAATAGAACTAGTTTTTTTATAATTTGACAGCTGTCATTTGAAAACGATTCTCCCTAATGCTGAAAAATATTACTTCCAACCCGCTCCTCAGGCAAATTCAGAAGTGTTATTTTTAGCGACATTGACGTTAGGTTAAATCATAAAATCAAATCAAATAGCGCCTGTCTTATATTAATCTCTCTTTTATCCTTAAACTATAGCGGTTCTGAAATTACCATTATTCACTCCTCCTCTTAATTTTACATATATATTTTAAAGATCCTTGTGCTAAGGAAAATAGGTAGCCTAAAAAAGAGACTGCCTATTAACCTTGCTCGACATTACCTGTCGAGACTGATCCGAGCAGCCAAGGTGAGCAGGGCATCCCTTTTTTTTGTTTTTTTTTGAGTATCATTTCTGACTCGCTGATTTATTATTATAATATGTTAGTGATAAAAGAATGAGGAAAATAAACTTTGAATTAAGTGCCTTCGATTTTTGTCAGCTAAATAATTAACCCTTGAGTAGATCTTAAATTAAATGTCCTGAAAAAAGCGTCCGAATACCTACATCATTCTTGTAATACAATAGTCCCTAGTAGAATTATTTAAGGCTTTTGATTCTATAAACCAGCACGCTTATTGCGTAATACACTAAAATGACAGTTTCCATCACAATCGAAAGGAGTTCCTTATCTATTATTTCATTGTATTTAAAACCCGTCTGCTCGACAGAATGAAACACGCAATGAATACTGTTGATTTGTCAAAATTAAAGACTTTACAATCGATTCCATGAATGAATTTATATATTACACAAAATTATTCTGCTGAACTGTTTATGAAGAATTTTGATCTCCTTATTTCAGAGCTATGTATTTCAACAGCCAAGAAATTGTTTGGGTCGACGTAGGAACATCTACATCCATGAATTTTGAAAAAGATTGCTCCGGGGCGGTATTCTGTGTCCCATTCAAGCGGCATTAAAAGTCTCACTTGTAAAGACGGAGGAGATATCGCGTGAGTACCTATTGGTGACCAACCCCTCAACATTGAAGGAAATGAGCACAGAAGAAGAAGGGTAGTTAGTGGAGTTTGGCACTGATCTGAAGTGATCATGCTAGTATTAATCTCACTATTGAAAACTCGTACTAGTAAACAGGGATTTCTCTTAGAAATATTTCGTGACAGCTCGCTATTAAAATAGTAAACGCGCACGCACCTAAATATATTATTGTGAGTACGACACCATCGATGCTGTGATTGCTGTGATCGACGCATGTTCAAACGAAGATACTAACTACCCGAAATCTTGGTGATTGCTGTGACCATGGTCACGTCGTTTAAAGTGGATCTTGAAAAGAGCGAGTGATGAAGCTTACCAAATCAATTTCCACTATAAAGCAGTAAAACTTATAAAGCGAGAATTTGTAACAATTAATACTTCAATTCAACTCCAACACTACAATTCCTCAATCACAATGACAGTGACATCATAGACGGAACAGTAAAAGAACATTCGTGAAATAAGTGGTAAATCTACCCATAAATTCTTGTTTTGTAGTACATTATTTACCTGTTGATTTTTTTTTTGTTGTCATGGCGACTGATACGAGTGGAGTTGGGGAAGTTTCCTTCATAAGGACTTGGAATATAGGTGACCAAAAGGTGAGCCTGCTTTCAAGAACTCCAGGTACCAAAGAATAGTCGGAATAATTGATCGAATCAACTGTAAAACTTAGGTACGTCATACATAAGCCTTTAAAACGTCGTTCCAAGTATTGCCTACGCCCTACCAGTTAATTTACTATTATTTTTTCCTCTAAATTAAAGGTGCTCATAAAACTGCATATAAAAGCTTTAATTAAGTACTCGAACTATATTAGTATCTAGTTTCTGCTAGATTTCCCATGATTTAAAACGGCCTTAAAGTCTGAATTCTTATTAAAGATACTCCACGAATTAATAGTTCAATTCCTATGAATATTTGCGTTGGCCATCTTAAGAGTTATAGGTAATGTAACTATGCTCTAAATTACAATGATTTATTGCCCCATGAAGGCATTATTTTTCCCATTATAGAAGGCACATTTTGCGTGTGTCGGGGCTCAAGGCCCGGGCCCATCGGCCATCCCGCAGGATTACAAGGCAAGGTGTCGCGTCGTCGTAAACACTTTGATTTATGACGCTAAGCTATTTTGTGGTTGGACATTTATTTTGATTTTCATTGCCCAGAGCCTTTGCGAGCGCTATTACGAAATCGTTTTGCGGACAAGGAAGTCTTAGGAGATATGCTTTTGTTGTACAGAGGTTGTGACCCCATAATATGTAATTTCTTGCGTAATTTATGTAACTACCACATGAAAATAATTTGCACGCGTTCCTTACTATTGAGTTGCGAATAAGAATTAATCGCTGCGATGGGTTTAACAACCTATCAAGATTAATGCTTTGCGTTCTAATGGCTGGCAGACATACTTAGCTGGTTTTTATATCATTTTGATTTCCTCTCTGTGCGTAAATAAAAAGAGCGTGAAGTGAAATAATTACATAAGGATGCAGAAGCAATGTCATAGACCGGCCCATCCGACACAAACGTGATGTCACATATCACTAGATGATCCCGTGATGAACCTATACCATTTGTAGTTTTGCAATTATAGCAACTACATTCATTTAATAGGAGAAACGCATTCAGGAAAAGCACGTAATGAAAAGCATTTTAATGATATTTAAGGTTATTGCTGTTTGATTGTGGTGTTTACAATACGGATATTGCACACCTGATGCATAGTGGTAGTTAGATCACAATATAAATAAATATATGCTAATGATACTGAAGAAGCTGGGATTAAGAATACCTAAGAAAAAGTAACCACGAGGACTCCAAAGAGGAAGATGAAGAAAATTTATTTATTTATTTAAACTTCATGTACATTGGTGATACATAGGCGGACTTAATGCAGCAAGGCATTCTCTACCAGTCAACCTTTGGGTAAAAAAGGACACAACAATGGTAGGTGTACAAAATAAAAATTATGAACAATAATTGAAGTCGGATGAATAAACTACCTAATAAAATACATAAATAATTTCTAAAACAATAGACTAATAAATATTAAAATAAATACTAAATTCTTAATGAAACTGAAATTTAAATATAATAACTATGACGAAGACCGAGCTATGTATGAGAGCACAAATAATAGTTCCGTATTCTACGCTTGAATGAAAATTTACTCCCAGTTTAAAAAAAAAAACTAAAAAAAAAAAACTAGAAATAAAAGAAAATTTTACGAATAATAAAATATGGACATCATAAGAGGAAATGATAGACCATCCCACCGAAAAAGATGAAGCAAGGTAACAAGGTGAAGTGTAATTTTAGTTAAGAAGATTGCATCAAGTAAGGAGGTAGTGTTTTGTAATTTGTGTATGATCTAGTTAATCTGCTTACATAATAAAATTAGCAAACAACTAGCAGTCTGAAGATAATAAGTATTTTAACATCGACTTAAGTAGTAAAATTTATTGAGAGGTGATCTTTTTTATTTTATGATAGGTAGATAGGGTCGTTCTTGACCACTATCTCACCTGATGTATAATAATTATTATATCTGTGCCTGATGGTAAGCGATGATTAGCTTACCTCTCAATCACTGTGTTATTGACGGTTATGCAATTGTTGTATATTCACAAACCATCATCAGCCAATAACGCTGCTGCTCCTTTCATACGCCATGTTTACTTCCTCATCTACAGTACGATTCTGATCTAGTCTTCCCTTAAACTGAAGACTTTTGGAGCTTTTGGCTTATGAGTGCCCGTGACGTAATCGTAATTAATGTTCGGGTCGTTTTTAGTTTAAACTATTCTCTAGACTAAAATTTGCTCTAGGAATCCTAATTTGTTAAGCAGTGTGATGAAGATGGTGCATAGTATCAATCAATATCAATACATTTAATTTTTTGTACATCGAAAATATTTCCAAAAAAATAGTTAGGGTGTTAAAGGATAACCAACAGAACCCATCACGTAAAATATACGAAATCAATGTAGATAACTTCAATAGATAAAACTTGTGCGTATCTTGAATTAAAACCATTCCAGTTCCATTGTGCACTTATCTTAATAAATGTATTGTCCTGTATTTTTTAAGTGGTATACAATAAAGTATATAATAAATAAATATTGCTTAGTTTTTGTTTCATCGTAATCGGTTTACTCCATAGATATAATAAAAAGGTATTTTATATTTCTATGGTTTACTCTATCAAAAGATATATGCATTTAAAGTGTTCAAGAAGTAAAATTTTAATATCTCAATTCACAACACACGCAATTCAGATTGGACAGTTAAACTCCACATTCTAATTAAGATGGTTTTGTGCATTTGTCGTCATTTTCTGAATGGCGGTGTTAATATTATCCGCGGAAAAATGACCCTAGAAAAAAATTGGCAGGTAGTTTTGTAAGTAGAGTAGGTAGGGTGGGCAGGCAGTTGAAGGGAGCGAAGTCGCGGACACAGCTAATCTAGCTAATGAAAGTTAGTAACACGCTAACTCTAACTCTTACTTTAGTATGTAAGTATATAGTTTTTAACGTTTTCCATCAATTTTATTTTCGAAGTGATTTAATGATTTGTGTAAGACCTTACACAAAACATCAAGACAAGGAAACATTAAATCTTATTTTCTCTCGTTCATGTTCATGATGCAAAATGTACCGATATTTGCAATTTTTTGCACGTATCTTAAAATATAGCTCGCAACCCGATAATATATAATCGTTCGCATTATGTAAATGAAAGTAAAGTTGTTTAGCTAGCTAGCTATGCGTTTATGGACAACGGATGCACCACCAGCCGGGCCGGGATAATGTCGATTGCATACATAATGTAAAATATATAATCAACCTTCTTGCCTCGCTACTTTTTTATAAAAGTTTTACCTTAAATCAATTGGCTATGTTTAATGCAAGCCGTAATTGTTGAGCTCGTCCAGACAAAAGCGTTCAGTTCGGTAGGTAATTGTCTATCAAAATAATAAAGTACGACACGAAAGTAGTATCTTGCATGTTGAAGATAAAAAACATCCAGTAGAACCCGTTCTGATCAATAATAAACATTTATTGGTAGTCTACCTATTTAATTCAGTATTATTTTGTTCATGTAACTGGTAGTTAAAATATCCATCGAGAAGTTACTAGTTACTATCATCGCGCTAATCAAATGTGGATTAATTATATTGCCTAAACACCAAATAATATTATACTATAATAATGCAGATATGTGTCTTAATAGAGATGATGGGCACGTAACAATTGTTTTGAAGTTCAGACTGAACATTGTTAACGGACAAAAATTCAAAGTGCAAATCATTCCAGCAACAGAAGTTCGTCGATCTTAACAAGGTGAACAACAGGTTCAGTATAGATCGACTTAACTCTTTTAGCTCCGAGGAGACGATGCGCCGGCGACGGTCAAAGCCCTAACCGGCGTTTAAAAGAAGATACTCACGAAAATATTTCTTCAGTGCTTCTACCTCTTATTAGATCTGCTATCGAGAACACAACGGCCAGGCCCACGTCAAAAATATCAGGTTGCTTTTTCATAGTCACTTGCGCGGGAAAAGCACCGGGCCTCCATGCGTGCGAGTGGCATGGAGTCTCAGGACAAACTAAGCGAATTTCTGGGTGTCCGTGATGCGTGACGGGTGCACGTGCTCGATGCGCAGACGCATCTTTACCGGAGGCTATACACTGTCTTGCGTAGAGGCGCGCGGATCGAACGGCGACGTGCAGCGGCCGTGCCGGCTGATGATTCCATGCGCCCATACGTTATACTTTGCTTAGAGTTAGACTATTTAGAAAATAATTACTAATTATTTCATGGCAGCATTAGGAGCTGTCATTGTTTTCGAAGGAATCCAGTTTACTTTTTTATCGTCTTAGCTGTTTAAAGATAGTGTTTCGCTTGCATGCGCGTGAGTTGCGCGTTCGGTCCTCACGCCATGAAGATTGTGTAAGTTCCCTAATCGAGTGGTCGGACACAGTAGCGCGTGTCGCTGTCATTAGACGTTTCGCCGTTTTGACGCTTATTTTGATGACAAGCTTTTAAGTTGCGTCATGAGATGTGAATAAACAGATGATCACTGTAACTCCTCTGGCGCTATGATCATACAGGGCTCAAACATACCTGCCCAACATAACGCCAACTAACAGGCGGATATGTTTTATTCATGGCAAATGTATTATTTCATGAAAGTCTATATATTCCGAGTTTCGCTCAGTATTTTCCGGATGAGAAGCTCTTGTAATATTTTTAATTATACCCTATGTATGTATGAGATTTATTTAACAAAGTACCTCGATATTCATTCACTTGGCCGGCTATTAGAATGGAAAATGTGTGTCATCATAGTGGCGTACCACCAACAATGCTGGAGACATCCACGTATGATTAATGTGACTTTCTTTAGCGTGTTACAAGAGCATTTGAAAGTAATTGTATCTAATAGCAGATAATTGTATTAATATTTATTAAAACTAACTCAGTGCCTGCAGGCAGTTATGTTCCGAAACCTAGTAAACACTCTTCGTCAAGAATTCCATTCGGCAGTTTAAAAATTATTCGAGTAGATGAATTCGTTTGTTAAGTTAATGAGTGTCATGAATACAAAAATGTTGGTAATAATACACAGGCTGACCGGTGACGAGACCATTATGCACATTTCTTTAAGACAATGCTTTTAGTAACGGCCGGGAGTTTGGACCATGGTGAGCGTCAGCACACGTACGCACCATGGTTTTTCCAACCTTAAATGAGTCATTGCCTGCCCTTCCTTAGGTCGTTGACTCCAGAGTAAACGAAAGAAAAACGATCTGTTTTTTTCGGGATGTTCTAATGTAGAAATATAGAATGTTAGTACAAATAGTAACAAATTCTGATTATAGGCATCCGAATCATCCGTGGTCCGAGAATGGTGCCTAGTGAATTCCACATTTGATTCACGGTTACGTATCTACTATATGCCTTTCAGATTTCAGGTTCAGAAATTCCTGCCTATTTATACTGGTCTATTATGTATACGTTCCGTGACTCTTGATATTTATGGCCTGTGGGCAAGCCAGTAGCCAAAAGTAAATATTATTTTTTGTGGATAGACCATTATCTATCTTTTATATATAATTCTACTGTACGTGTGTATGTCACTGAACTCCTCCTAAACGGCTGGACCGATTTGAATGAATTTTTTTGTATATGTTTGGGTGGCGCCCGGGATGGTTTAGATTCACAATAGGGTAGGGTAGTGTGGGTTAGTGTAGGGTAGGTAGGGTGCCGAGTGCACGGTGCCGGCGCCTTTATGCCGGCATCCTGCGTAGCATGGCCCTGTATGGGGCACCCATCTGGGCGGACTCCCTCCAGAGGAGGGAGAATGCAACCGCCATCCGCAGGCCGCAAAGGGCCATTGCACAGCGGGTGGCGAGGGCCTACCGCTCAGTGGGCTTTTCTGCGGCGTGCGCTCTGGCCGGCACCCCTCCCTGGGAGTTGGAGGCATGGGTGCTCGCCAGAGTGTACGAATGGACGGCGCGGCGAAAGGCGCTCGGTGAGCGCCCCGCCACGGAGGAGCGGGAGGCCGTGCGGCGGGAGGCGAGGGACGCAATCATCCTCCATTGGACGGAGGACCTCGCCACCGCCGCCTTTGGCCGTCGGACGCTGGACGCGCTCGGTCCAGTCCTGCGGGGCTGGCTCGAGCGGCCTCACGGTTTCCTCTCATTCCGTTTGGTGCAGGTGTTGTCCGGACATGGTTGTTTCGGAACGCACCTGCACCGGATCCGGAGGGAGGAAACCCCAGCGTGCCACCACTGCGGTGCGGCGGAGGACACGGCGCAGCACACCTTCGAGGTGTGCCCAGCATGGGCTGAGCTGCGCCGTGCCTTGATCGATGTGGTCGGGCAGGACCTCTCACTTCCCAGCGTGCTCAGCTCCATGTTGGGGAGTGAGGAGGCCTGGGCGGCGGTTGCCTCCTTTTGCGAGGTCGTGATGTCGCAAAAGGAGGCGGCGGAGCGGGCGCGGGAGGACGATCCTCTCGCGCCGCCGCACCGCAGGCGAAGAAGGGGTGGGAGAAGGCGGTTGTACGATCGTCTCCTCCCACCTCCTGGTGGTGACTAGCGGGCGACAGGCGCGGGGGCGCCTTCGCTCGCATTGCACATGTCACCACCCCCGTCGGGCGGGAACGGCCGAGCACTCGCGGTCGTTCCCGGGCCCCTCCACTGAGGGAGGGGCGTGAAGGCCCCGCTGTAAAGGCGGGCGGTCGTCGGCGGGGGACTGGACGTAAGGGCTCTGCCAGTTTCCCAGTCCTCCTCCAATTCAAGACGATGCGGGAGTGCCGCTGGGTTATTTTAGTGGGTATACCGGATTATTTCCGGGGAGTCCCACATAACCCCCCATTCCCCCAATGGGTGGGTATGCGTAATGCATTTTTTCCCAGCGAGATCAAAAAAAAAAAAAAAAAAAAAAAGGGTAGGTAGGGTAGGATAGGTAGGGTAGGATAGGAAGGGTAGGATAGGTAGGGTAGGGTAGGTAGGGAAGGTAGGGTAGGTAGGGTTAGGTAGGGTAGTTGAATTTTTGGTGTTTTTTTATGGCAAAACAAAGTTTGGCGGGTCAGCTAGTTTTATTATATTATTGTAGGGCTATCTTCGTAGGCTTTTATCATTTATAATCTGCATGAATTTCTGCTCTTGATAAATCTGTAGTTACAGCCTTACTGTATTCGTATTTGCCTATATAAGTACAATGTGGCACATAACGGCAACAGGCAAACGAATGTATTCGCTTTAGAATGAGCAGATGAAATTATTAGGTCAGTAATTATCAAACCAAACAATTGTTAATATTTTTCACGTAAACGCCCGGACATCTCTTTAACACGTAATAGTTTTGAAATGATACAGAGAAACTGCTTATCATTAAATTCTGAAGACAATGAATGAAAATGTTCCATTTCACCTTTACTGCTCTCATCTCAGCGGTAGTCCAATTTAGCTTCGACCAATTAATGTAGTAAGTGAAACTTAATATAATTAATTTCGCCATTTTCGTCGTCTCTGTCCATCGCATGCATGTCGTTCAATCGTCTCAATGCTTACGACTTTCCCGTTCTGCTTCGTCGAAGTATTTGATGACTGTTGATATGCGTCGGCGTCGATCGGCGATCGTGTGTAAACCGCGCCATGATTCGCTATGCCTCCTTACGCCAGCGGTACCTAGGCACTCTAATACCATGTTCGTATAGAAATTATTGTGAGCTAATTGTGGGTGCTTAGTTAGCATACGTGCAACTTGTATAACTATAGATATAGAGAATGAGGATTATTAGCTCAATCAAAGGCTCATTTAACCGTTAGATGAAATGGCAATTTCTTCAGAAGGTATATCATCTCCTTTATTCAATAAGGAAATTAACAAGGGGCAGGCGATCGATCCCGTTTGCTCCTGCGATATAATTATTAGTGAACTAGCTAGTAATAGTAATGTAATTATTAGTAGCTAGTTTCTGGCCTATGAAACACAGGTGCTGTTAACTAGCTCAGGGATCAGGGATTCACGATTTTTGTAAATTTTGAAGTTAATAAACAATTTATTATTATTATTATTATAGCTGTGCCCGCGGCTTCGCTCCCGTCACGGGTTTCAGCGCTATCAAAGAAAATTTGGTTCAAATAAATGTCACTAGATGGCGCAATATGATAATCAATTGTGTGTAAAATTAACATTTTCTAGATTTGATCATAGAAATTGTATGTTCATGTTTAATCAACTCATCTAAGCACAAAATTATGGAATATTAGGCTCTAAGTTAACATTTTAAAGATCATTTAAAATTGATTCCAACAGATGGTTCGGTTTTTAATTTTTGAGGCATGCCAATTGATTTTTGAAATTTGTATTGTAACACATTTTGGTACAATGAAACTGTAAAAACATGCAAAAAAATACTATAAAACAAATCGTCATTGTATTTAAAGAAAAACAATAGTCACGAACCGAGAAAACCCTTTTACTTGCAAGTCATAGTACCTAATAGGCAAGTTCTAAGGTACCTTTAATGCCAGAATAGATTACCCGAATATCATGAAACTTGAACATAACCGGTGAAATGAGGGTGTACCAAGGTCAACTGTAAATATCTGCGTACCCCTTCAGAGCATACTGGCGTGATGTTATGTTATAAAATTGTTGGGTATCTATAGTGCAACTATAGATAATGCATAGTCAAGCGATGCGCGTCCTGCGCATACGGCACCGCGCAGCGCCCCGCACCCCGCGCTCCGGTGCAAGTGTATTTTTTAAATAATAAAGCGTCAGTGCGTTTCCGGCTAGCTGTCGTTTTACTTGTCCCGTATCCAACAGTGGCGACGAATCGACCCACGCTACAATGGCCCAGTTTAACTTCGGTATTTTGGGAAATTTTGACCACACAGTGCACGAATGGAAGGCGTACAAAAGTCGCCTGCAACAGTGGTTCGTAGCAAACGATATTACGGAAAAAAACGACTCAACGGGTACAAGAAAGCGCGCCATTTTGCTAAGCGCACTCACAGAAGGGACCTACCAGCTCGCAGCGGACTTGGCTTTGCCAAAACAACTGGAGGAGTTGCCAATAGAAGACATTTATGAACTCCTAGATAACCATTTTTCTTCGAAATAGTGCGGATTCGGAGAACGTTACGCATTTTACACGGCAACGCAACAAGTTGGTGAGACGCATGCGCAGTGGGCAGCACGCCTGCGTGGTCTGACAAAATACTGCAAATTCGCAAATGTAGAGGAGGCCCTCCGAGATAGGTTCGTGATGGGCATGTCAGCGGGTCCCGAAAGGGACAAACTGTTCACGAAGGACACGGATGCCTTGACTCTAGTGAAGGCAGTGGAGTTGGCGCAGAGCATCCAGTGCGCGCGGGCAGGTGCCGCCGCGGCCGGCGTTTCGACCTCAATTGTGTCACCCGTGCAACAAGAAAATCCGGTGTATAAGGTGCATAGTAAAAGTGCAGCTCTTGAGAAGGACCCGCCAAAAGAGAAGTGTTCCGTGTGCGGCCGAAAAAACCATACCGATTCTCAATGCCGATTCGCGAACTTTACGTGTAGGAAGTGCAACACAAAAGGTCACTTACGTAGAATGTGTAAAGTTAAGTGTGTTGTGACCAGTGACGCGAGTGAGGGAGACGATGATGGTAAGGCTTTTTGTCGTAACATAGCTTCACGGCGGGGAGAACCTATGACAGAAATTGTGTCAATAAACGGTTCGATATTAAAATTTGAAGTTGATAGCGGATCAGCAGTAACAGTAATATCCAATAGTTTATACAAGAGTTGTTTTAGCAGGTTGCCCTTATCACCGCATAAGAAAAAATTATTTACCTACACAGGTAGTAACATCGTGTGTCTAGGTATAGTTCGTCTACCCGTCACGTATAGGCAGAGTACACACACGCTCAATGTTTACGTGGTACGCAGCGAAGGCCCGCCATTGCTCGGCAGAGATTTTTTATCCTTATTTAATTTAAAACTAGCACCATGTAATTTCATAAGTAATGAAGCGAAAACAATCGAGGACTTGCAAAGTAGATTTAGAGACGTCTTTTCAGATAAATTAGGTCGCTTTAATAAATTCGAGGTTAAATTACGTTTGAAAGATGACGCAAAACCAATTTTTTTTAAGGCACGTCCGATCGCCTTTGCATTGCGAGATAAGGTAGATGACGAAATTGTCCGTCTCGTCAACCTAGGGATACTTAAACAAGTTGATCACTCAGAGTATGCTTCACCCATAGTACCAGTGTTAAAACGCAATGGAAGTGTTAGGCTGTGTGCAGACTATTCTGTTACTATCAATAAACAATTGGTCGTAGAACAATACCCGCTGCCCACAGTCCACGAATTATTTTCAAAATTACACGGAGGGAAACAGTTTTCAAAGTTAGATATGTCCATGGCCTATAATCAATTTGTTTTAGACGAAAATTCACAAAAGATTACATGCATTAACACTCATCGCGGGTTATTTCAGTATACGCGCATGGTCTTTGGCTTAACCAGCGCGCCGTCTATTTTTCAACGTGCCATGGAAAATTTACTGTCCGGTATAGATGGCGTGTTATGCCTATTAGATGATGTACTTGTAACAGCTGATAGCCCGGGGTTGCATTTGCAAAGGTTAAAGGAAGTGTTGCAGAGGTTGCAAGATGCAGGCCTAACCCTACAAAAAGAAAAGTGTGAATTCTTTAAGAACGAAATCAGTTATTTGGGTTATGTAATAAATAAAGACGGGTTAAAAAAATCTACAGAAAAAGTTTTAGCCATTGAGAAATCCCCAGTACCCACGGATGTAGGCAAACTTCAATCATTTTTGGGGTTAGTAAACTACTACCGTAATTTCGTACCTAAGGCGTCCGAAATCCTTAGTCCCTTATACGATCTTTTGAGAAAGGATGTTAATTGGCATTGGACCGACGAACATCAAAAAGCGTTTGTCGAAATAAAAAAACATTTAACGTCGGATCAAGTTTTAACACATTTCAACCCATCTGCAAAGTTAATCCTCACAGTAGACGCTTCACCTAATGGGTTAGGTGCGATATTATCGCAAATTGATAAAGACGAATGTGAGCGTCCTATTTCCTTTGCATCCCGCACTCTAAATTCAGCCGAAAAGCGGTATTCCCAAATTCAAAAAGAGGCTACGGCCATTATTTTTGGAATTCGACGATTCCATCAATATTTGTACGGGAAGTCAGACCCGTTTATCCTTCGCACAGACCACAAGCCTTTAATTTCGATTTTTGGACCACACAAAGGCATACCTGAAGTTTCGGCTAACCGATTGCAAAGATACGCTTTGTTCCTTAGTGCATATAATTATACAATAGAATACGTCCGTAGTGAAAATAACAGTGCAGATTATTTATCCCGCGCGAGTTTGCCCGATATTGATAAGCGGTCAATGACCTCGGACCGAGAGGGCGGGAAAAATTCACAGCACGCGGCTGCCGCTGCTGCTCCCATTGACCGCGCTTCGTATGTTCACTTCGTGTTAGACGGACACATGCCAGTAACGCGGGACGAACTTCGTAAGGAAACCAGCCGAGACGTTATCTTGTCGAAGGTGGTTAATTTCCTCCACAACGGATGGCCAAGAAGCCTAACGGACGTAAATTTAAAACCGTTTCACGCATGTAGGAATCAGTTATCATACGAAGACGGATGTGTTATGAGAGGCCATAAAATAGTTTAACCCGAAGTTTTAAAAAATAAAATATTGAATGAACTTCACACTTCCCACCTGGGAATCGTAAAAACAAAAGCCGAAGCTCGTTCTAGGTTTTGGTTTCCGGGTATTGATAAGGAAATTGAAACAATGATCAACTCGTGTAGTGTTTGCATTAATTTACGACCCACCCCTCCACGGGCCCCGATTGCACCTTGGCAATACCCACCGCGACCATTCTACCGTGTACACATAGATTTCTTGGGTCCGTTAGATAATAGGCATTATTTAATTGTAGTGGACGCGTATACGAAATGGGTGGAAGTTTACGATATGTGTGGTACAACAACCTCAGCAGCGGCTGTAGAGAAACTATACGAGTTTGTTTCAAGGTTTGGGGTACCAAATACAATTGTTAGTGACAACGGTACGGCTTTTACGTCACAGGATTTTAAACGCTTTTGCTCAGTTAACGGGATTGAGCACGTGACATCACCGCCCTATAATCCAGCGAGCAATGGTCAGGCCGAAAGTTATGTAAAGATCGCCAAGAGAGGTATAAAAACATGCATTCTATCGAGTGACAGCCAAAAAGACAGAAGGGTCAAACTATTAAAATATCTTTTTGACTACCGCAACTCAATACATTCTGTCACAGGGTTCTCTCCGGCACAATTAGTTTTTGGACACAAGCTGAGATCAAGGTTAGATCTGTTGTCGTCCAAACCATTGTTGTCATCCTCAAACGCGTCACTGGACAGAGTAGTAAAATCAAAGCAGTGTTTACAGAGTAAATACAGTGGTGGCAAAAATAAACAACGTTTTAAACACGGCGATGAAGTGCTGTTCAAAAAGTTTAGTTTAAATGGCAAATTCACATGGTGCAGAGGCACAGTAATAGACACAATGGGTAGAGTTCTTTACTCAATTAACGATCCTATAACAGGAAAGGTGTTAAAAAAACATAAAAACCAAATTGTTTTATATAAGGGCTACGCCGATGCATTACAAAACGGGACATCTGGGGGTGCCAATGAAGTGGAAGACGATGATCACGACGATAGCATGTTACCAGCGACATCACCGAGTCTCCAACCCGCACCTCAATCTGACGAGGTGGGGGAGGGGAGTCAGGTTACGAGTGCGACGTCACCAGCGACACCGCCCTCGCCACCCAGACGTTCCCAAATGGCATTGCGGCAGCTCCCAAGGGTTGATTACCGAAGTCTTGCATTGGGCAATGATAATTAAGATTTTCATGTGTAGCTAATAATATTAAGATTTTTATTAAGTACCTATTGTTGTATCTGAATTAAGATTATATTATTGTTGTATACCTATCTTCGAAATAGGGTTGGGAGATGTTGGGTATCTATAGTGCAACTATAGATAATGCATAGTCAAGCGATGCGCGTCCTGCGCATACGGCACCGCGCAGCGCCCCGCACCCCGCGCTCCGGTGCAAGTGTATTTTTTAAATAATAAAGCGTCAGTGCGTTTCCGGCTAGCTGTCGTTTTACTTGTCCCGTATCCAACAAAAATAGTATAAACAATAAACAGACATGCAAGTGCAGCAATTCCGAGAGATTTGCCGTTATTTATTGAAGAATTCTGTTGTATATCTCCGAAGTTCTTTATCAGATCTTCACAGAATTAAAATGGGACCGAGACTGAGACGGAGATATCGGTGAACATACAAAAAAAAAACATACAAGAAGTCGAACATAGAACCTGCCTTTTTGGAAAATCGGTTAAAAACTTAGTAATACTTCATGTTACGCACAACTTTTATGTATAAAAGTTATCTACATTGGTTGCGCCTCATGATTTGACTGATCTGCAGAAAGAAACGCGTGGTGAAACTTGTGTTGCCTTGTTGAATCGATACAGAAATGAAGGAATATTGGATCGAATTGTAACATGTGATGAAAACTGGATTCTTTACGTTAACAACAAGTCAAACGCCGCAACAGTGTCCAAAAGCAAAGCTTACCAATAAAAAGGTAATGGTAACTGTTTGGTGGTCTCAGCATGGTTTTATTCACTATAGCTTTCTTCAATCTGGTCAAGCAATAACGGCAGATGTCTAATGTGCCGAACTCCAAACAATAGTAGCAAAACTAGCTGTGAAACAGCCCCGACTCATGAATCGATCTTCACTATTATTGCTCCAGGATAACGTGAGACCTCAACGTGAACAACGTGAACCTAACGTGAGATCATGCAGCACGAGAAACCGTTTAAACTGTACAGGAACTGCAATTAGAAAACATTCGTTACCCTCCGTATTCGCCAGACCTTGCTCCAACGGACTACCATTTTTTTCGTAATTTGGACAATTTTCTACGTGATAAAAAGTTTTCTTCTCAGGAGGCAGTACAAAATGCTTTCACACAGTTTTGTCGAATCTAGATCACCAGGGTTCTATCGCAAAGGCATAAATGACCTTCCTATTAGATGGCAGCAATGTATAGATAAAAATGGTAATTATTTTGATTAAATAAATATGTTAAATTAAAAAAAAAAACTAATTTTAATTTTTCAGTACAAATCGGCATTTTCATACTTTAACCGCTAATATTTACTACGGCCATGATTTTTTTCATATAGCCTAGATCAACCATTTCGCTGGCAGGGGGAGGGGACACTTGACTCCCGTGCTTGACTCTAACAAAAATATGCAATTTAATGCTTAATTTTACGCAAAAGGATCTCTGAATCGAGAAATGGTCTGAAAAAAACCATAATGTTTTTGAATGGCCTATCCAACGATACTCCACACCATAGGATAGACGAGAAATAAAAACATCCCCACTTTACCTCCATAGTCAAAGTCCAAAATTTGGTCTTCCTCACACCAAATTTTTTTTTTCTTATTTTTATTTTATCACTTTGTCGGTATTATTAATTATGTATATCCATGCCAAATTATAGCTTTCTAGTACCTAGAGTTTCTGAGCTAAGCTGCGGGCGGACAGACGGACAGAGCAAAACTATAAGGGTTCCTTGTTGACTTCGGAACCCTAAAAAGCAAGACATCGTCATCGTCATGGGGAACCTGAATGCATAGGTTGGAAATGTTAACACTAACCGCGAGCGGCATATGGGTACGGGGACTTGGAGTGTCCAACGAGAATCAGGAGCGATTTATCGAGTTTTGTTAGAACCACGACCTTTTACCATCGGAGGAACATTATTCATTCATGGCGACCATCAAAAGTACACGTAGAACTCACCCGATGGGCTCACCAAGAACCAAAATGACCACCTCGCCATTAGTTCCTAATTGCGGTCTTCACTACTCGATGTCCGCAACCGCGTGGGCGCCGATATTGATAGCGACCACCATCTGGTATTTGCTGAAGTTCGCCTCATGAATGCAGTAGCCCGTGCGGCTGGAAGACCTGGCAAGATTGGAAGAAGGTTCGAGGTGAGCCAACTGCATGACTCAGACACGCGTAAAACTTTTCAGCTGGAATTGCACAATCGCTTTTCTGTGCTCGATGCTACTACTAACTTATTAGACGAGGAGTGGAACCGCATCAAAGGAGTAGGCTGCTTTCCGCTCGAACCACTCCTGTACGGACCAGATCAACACTCTCCGTATCATACTGAAACAGGCATTAGAATGGAGGAGAGAGATTTATCTAACCTTTGTAGACTTCAAAAAGGCCTTTGATACGCTGAAGTGGTCTAGTATCTGATGCCGCCTACTGGACATTGGAGTGCCGCCGAAAATAGTCCGACTGTTGCAGAGTATTAACAAGAAATATTCCTGTAGGGTTACTCATGACGCCCTCATATGGGATGACGTAACAGTACATGCGGGTGTTCGCCAAGGCTGCCTCCTGTCGCCGCTCCTCTTCCTAGTCGTTCTTGATGGAATTATGCTTCGCATCTCTAATAAAAGGCGCCGCGGCATAGAGTGGTGATTACCCAACGTCTTGGAAGACTTGGATTACGCCGATGACCTATGCCTGCTGAGTCATACCCACGCCCAATGCTGAATGATCTGCGTCAGGCAACGGCAAAATCAGGGCTCAAAATAAACATCCGGAAAACTCAGGAAATAAGAACTGGTTTGAAGAACCACTCACCGTTGCTGATTGGTACAGAGGCAGTGGAACACGTCCTCAAATTTACATAAGTACCTCAGGAGTGTCGTGTCAGAGACTGAAGGTAGTGAAGACGACATCGCTTCACGGATCGGCAAAGCCCGAGCTACACTCGTACAGCTGAGACCTGTTTGGCAATCGCGGAAACTGACCCGAAGGATTAAAATATTCAAAATCTTCGGGTCTAATGTCAAATCCGTGCTGCTATACGAGTGCGAAACGCAGAAGGTCACAAAGGACATTTCACGCCAAATACGAGTCTTCGTCAACCGCTGTCTTCGTTGCATTCTCGGTATTTACTGGCCCAAGACCATCTCCAACGTAGAGCTGTTGAAGAAATGCCACGAGATTGACAACCAGATCAACCGTCACAAGTGGAAATGGATCGGCCACACGCTCCGAATGAGCCCCGATCACATACCCAAGCAAGCTTTGGACTGGAATCCCCAAGGGAAAAGAAAGCTTGGCTTGGGGACTACTTGACTCTATCAAAAATGAGCAATTTAAAGCTTAATTTTACGCAAACGGATCCCCGAATCTAAAAATGGGTTTCACAGACCCGTAATATTTTTGAATGATCTATCCAACGATAGTCCACACTAAGGTTACAAAGTGGTATAGACGAGAAAACCAACAGGAGGTATGTATCCTAAAAAATTAAATGACATAATAAAATTATTTTTCATGATTTTATTTTACCACTTTGTTGGCGTGATTAATATTTATATTCATGCCAAATTATAGCTTTCTAGTATATACTAAGAGTCTCCGAGTTAAGCTGCGGACAGGCAGATATGACGAAACTATAAGCCCCACAAAAAAGCTAAATTTCGATTCGTGTAGCTTTGTGAATTCATGCACCGTGTATTGAATGACGTCTATTATGCTTCTAAATCTTTACAAAAATGGGATATCTGTGATGCATCCACACAGATGAACGTAAAAAACAAATAACTTATTCGAGCCGAGGTGCTTAAATTTTCGAATACGCTTCGCTTGCTCTTATATCCTCACTTCTGACGCTTTTATGCTAAAGTCGACTTCTATATCTATTCGTATGAATGGTAAAAGAAAATCTATCTATCTATCCAAGGCGAGGTTCTTAAATTTTCAAATTGGCTTCGTGCGCCTTCGTGACAGTTTTTGTTCTCTTGATTCTGAAGTTTATTGGCATAAGTCTGTCTGAAGTGACAAAAATCGAGCTATAGTTTTGTAATAGTGCTTAATTTTTTGTTGTTTATGGAGTAGCATAACTATATGTATGACCATTGAAAGAAAGAGAGCGTGTAATAATTCTGCCTACCTTCCTTACACTCTTTCTCTCTTTCAGGACAGCATCTAACTTGCTTAGTTATACATTATTAGGGTCGAAAAAACATGAAATATATATTTTTTTTTTATGTATTAGTATACTTGTGGGCTGGGCTGGGCAGAACTCTTGATTCACGTCCTTGCTAATGACAAAGTAGCTTTGCACCTTTAAAGTATTTATATATTATATTTATATTGAATCGATCAAACCGTTTAAGTTCAGCTTGGGCACCAGATTTTTTTTTTGCAACGTGGCCTTTGGTTACCTACCTAGCTACGCGTCGATTTGGATAGTAAGGAATTGACGGTTGCTCTAAACAATTATTTGTATAACTATTTATTGCAATGGCTATCCAATTATCCATATTTAACGGCTTCTACAAATGTATAATATATGGGTCCTTGCACTGGCATAGCGTGAGCGATCAAAATAAAGCTTCAACCCAAATTCAATTTTATAAATAAATTATTTTAATTATATAGCACGAGAAATCAATTTACACTATTGTCGTCAGAAAGATACTTATAGGTAGCATTAGATACATAGGGTACTGCACTTTCCCAACTCTTGTTATTCTCGAGAGTTACTTACTATTCTCGTAGTACACAAAGTGCTTTTTGTAGTTTATATTGATTAGGTACGATACAATTTGTTGCAGTTTCCCCATGGATCTATTCTACGCCATAATTATGTAGGTACATAAGTTGTTTTCCCGCAACACGCAGCCTGGTATGTTGTTCAAGACGATTTAAATAATTGCATGAAAAACAAAATAACTATTTTAACAACAAATTTACATTTTAAACTGCAAATACCAAAAAATACAGTAGGTACAGTCTAGCTAGCTAGGAAAGTTTTTTGGACTGGTTTTAAATATTGTAAGTGGGCACATTACTTGCATATGTAAGTTTTTCAAATGACTGCAGCGGAATGTTCTTGCATTCCACATAAAGTCAAAGTAAAGTATAATCCTACCTATGTTATTTCACTGCTGAAATTTATTAATGCATATTTTAATAGATTGTAAGGTAGATTACAAAGATAGCGTTCGTAATCATTTAAGTCATAAATTTTGTTTTAAAATAAATAATTTTAACTGGTAAAATTCTGCTAGGGATGCATTGTGCGAATGCAAGTTAACCACGAATATGCGAACAAGATGCCTTTGTTAAATAGGTTATTATATGAAAACCACAACTAAAATTAATGCTGCATAATAAAAAAATAGAAATCAGACGATTGTAACAAACAACGGTGTTTCAAAAATACTAGGTATCTATTATTTTTTACTTTGACTCTATTTTGTGAAGTTAAAAGTATTTTTATTTTAGTAGTTGTACACAGAATATAATAGTTGTGTGGTGACGGTGTAGATTCGTGAGAAAATGTATAAATATATGACGACATGTCACAGCTATCCAGAGCAAATCTTAAAGTCGCTACAAAAGCTACATAACTTAGGCTAAATATAATATTACGTTATTTGATTCCTCCTTTTCTGCAAACACGACTTGGCCCAGACATTCCCTAAGGATGGCAGAAATGTAAAGCTCGCTTCAATGGAATGAATGCGCAGTACAGGCACCTATTATTCAGGTTCCAGTAAAGCCGCATTGTCATGGTCAATCGTGCAGGCAGAAGTACAGTCAGTGCACTATCTAACGACCTATCATCTTATAGATTTCGATCAAGGAGATGACCTGAACAAAATGAGTAAATCTAACGGCACTAAAATTCGTGGATCGAAGCATACTACTTATCTAATAGAACAGTTATTTACATTACCTAGCTATGAAGTGGTTCGTTTATTATTTACTTAACATTTGTTTCTTTTATCAGCCTTTCTTTGAGAACGTTTCCACGGCCAGTATTATTTATTAAGTTCTTCCACACAGATAATTAAGTTATCGAAAAGTCGAGCACTCTGTTGACTCTGTTACCAATTGAATCTCTATAATGTTCTAGATGTGACTTCGTATACTTGTATATGAATGCCATGTCTATACCATTATTCGTACATGACTTTCATGGAACTATTGGAAGATGTATGTGAAAATATTTCAGTTCTTAGTATAGGAGAGATGCCATAAGAATACTATTTCTATAAACCTGTCTGACAAAGGCCAGGGCCGTCTTTAACCTATAGCCGGGTACGGAACTTCGTGTTTCGTGCCCGATACTGAGGCTTTTCGAGCATTCTGCTATATTAAGTTGATTCTTTGGAATGCAGAATTTATGTAGTTTACAAAAGATACATTTGACGAGAATTTAATCGAAAATCTGCTATCCCTAGACTTTTAGCATGGGAGAAGACGGTTCTTCTATCTAAGCGAACTCAGGTTACTATTTACAATTTGACGGACGCAGTAAAAGCCATGAACTACTTACTTATATTTTACATAATTATTGCAACTTTTAACAACATTGACGCCACATCGACGACATCCGATCCTTGAAAGACGTTAACTGTTAGTGCTGACTGATCTTAAAGTGCTTATACATAAAAATATCATTCGAATTCCTTTTCTAAATATACAAAACAGACCCAGTCTTATCCGTAACCTTGTAACTTCCTTTAAGGCTCTCTCTTCATTTAAAGCTGTACCTCGCAGGTAGTGGAGTACAGGGTATGGTTATATCTTAACGTGGTGTTGTGGGCGATCTTCGTCATCGCTGTGTTCCTCCTGGAGGAGCAGGCTATCGGGGGGGCCGCGCGGTGGGGCGCGGGCGCTGCCTGAGCGTCGCGACCCTCCCCGACTGAACATCTTCGATAGCTGGGCGAACTTCTTGCGAGACGCTGCGAAGGGATGTCAAAATTAGCACGTAGGTAATCTCAATTGCTTAGCGTTATAAGGTGATTCAAATAGTCTGCACAAATGGCGGTACTTAAATGTACGTATAGCGCATCCTGAGACCGAGCGGGGAGGCATCCGGGCTTCGGGTTGCTATGGAAAAATCCTAATAGAAAACCCACGAGCTGTTTGTCCGATATAGAATTGAATCCACGACTTCGCGCACAGCTGTCGCGCTCGCGACCACTAGGAAACATAACCGATCAATTTATTCAGGTATGTAGGACATCAGTAATCAAAATGTTAAGCATCTTACTGTAGGTACTTATCTATCATATAAATGATTATAACTTTAGGTTCTATTTTAACGATGAATAACTCGATGAATAACTCTTAAATTCCCGTAAGCCATAAGGAAGCTGAAGGTATGAGACTATCAAATTGATGAGAGATTTTAACAAACTTTTAGTTGGTTTTACTATTACACCTAAGGGCCACGACCGTTGGGTGCTAGATTCAGACAATTTGAGAGGTACCTAACTTTAATTTATGGCCCTAAAGTGGGATGGGTTGTGATTAACTATAGATCTGAATATACAATCAAGCTTAGGAATGGGTTATTAAATTTATGGAGTTGACGCTTGTGTCTATGCATCATAAAATAACGGGTCTTTAGTTGGTCTCAGAAAGAAAATTCATCGTTGCTCGATTATCGCATAATTCATAAGCGAAAGACTTCTTTTAGAATTATGTTAACTGCAAATCTGTCGATAAATGATTTATGCGTTTATTGAAGGTGTAAAGGGTTACTCACATTTGCCCATATTCTTTAGTCTCTCCTTGAACGCAGCCTCATCATCATGGGACTTCGTCTTCTGTCCCTGCTCGCTGTCCAGTGCTGCCATGAACTCCTGGTTCCACCGCAGCTCCGCCATAAACTCCTCGTTTTGAAGGAAGGTGGCGATGCGGTCGTCATCCATCTCTAGACTCAGGTCTATTCGCGCGTCGGTCCCTGGCGGTATTCGCAGAAACATCGGAGGTAACGGACCCAACATTCTTGGTACCCATTTTCTTCTTACAGCTAATGGAATTGATTCGTCGTCAACGTCTCTTTAACAAGAAAAAATTAAAGGTGGTTGGTAAAGTTTAAAAGCGGGTATTAACGTCGTTAGAAGTACGAAGGACTAAATCATTAGTCCTTCAGTCACGCTGGACATTACTCCAGCGAGGTTGATCGTGACAAAACCCTGAATGAGACTGGCTGGCCCAGGATCAACAAAAACAAAGTAAAGTGTAGCAATAGGGATAGAAGGACTGCGGATAATGACGATTGATAAATTTAACAGCAAAATAGGCGAATGACTTTCCATATTTGAAATTCTAAAGCATAGCAGCAATTGGGTTTAAAGATTATTTATTTATTCCAAAAGAAATACATTGTTCACTTAGCGAATAAATACATGACTAAGGTTAGTGTATTCCAGTAGCTAACAGTTTTCTTAATGTAGGTAGGTACGATGTCGACATTGTTATAGTCAGACTTATATCGTTAGCTTAGAATTCTTGTGTTGTTAGTGACGTACTGTTTGAGTTTAGCTCTGAATACATTAAAAGAAGATGTGTTCTGGTAGATAATTTGATTCCAGTAAGGGATGAATTTTTGGCCTTAGCACACTGACCTCCTAAGTAAAGTTCGACTTGGCAATAAGCCAAGTAGGATTGTAAGATGGAGAGAAAGACATAATCACAATTGCAAGTACCTACCTAAGTATCCACATCCAGCAGAAGATAGTCAGCATCTATGTTAGGTAGGTACTAGGTACGGTTCCTCTATTTTAGTTCCTATCTTTTTTATTATTATAATTTATAATGAAAACTATGTCTGTGTCACTGTAATAAAGCTCCTTATTTATTATGTGAAATGATACGAAATGTAGGTATGGGCAATTAGTCACGCAAAACGACAGGGTGCTCTATATTTTGGACTAAAATGTGCCCCGAAATCATAGTCCCGATGAACAATTCTACTAGTCATGCTAACCTGTTGCCTCAATTGTCAGTTGACTTACCGGTGTAGATGACAACATCATAAGTTCACTTCTACGAACGGAAGACGTAATCGTTTTGACGAACACACAATAACCTGACGCGGTATGTTTGTGCCGCAGCGGGGAGAGGATCTATTGTTCTGTACTTATTGTGCATTCGTTTCCCTATTATCTTCCAAAAGATATCAATAAGTACCTAGGTAATTATTTTACAGTACAATGTTGGCTAATTTAGATATTAATTTACTTACACAAGTGCTGTAGTGTCGTTGTCATCGCCGTTGTCTGTAGCTCTACAGCCTGAGCGGCGATCTTTGCGACGGGACGGCGTACTGCCTTCCACACGCTCCATTTCGAGCCGCAAACGTTCATTCTGGTTATCAGTACTCATAGCTAGAAGTTGGTCAATGGTCGCATCAACCGCGCCCTGGTTAGCGCGTAGTACGGCTTCAATAACATCGTCGTCCATATCCGGGAACATCGTCTTGAAGTCGGTCATCGCCTGCGTGAACTCGAGCTGCATAGTGGACGCCATCGCGCCGCCGGCCTACGGCACGCGACTCGCCAGAAACGTCACGAGCGCGCGCCCCTCGCCGGCGAAACAGCTGACATGTGACGCAGAAGTGCCGCAGTGCTGATGAAGTCCGTGGCCGTGCGCCCCGCGGCCATCTTCGCGGCGCACTAGACGCCGCCTTGCTCCGACTCCTCGACTCACTAATTAGCAGTTCGCTTGCTGCAATAGTCCTGAGCGGCGCGATGTACCGGCCGCTATCATGATGTGCAATTTTCACTTTCGTAGTTTTCAGATGCGTTTTGCGCAGGCGCGAAGTGAAGCGGGGGGTGGATCGTCGATATAAATAGAGAATGCAGGCGACCGGCGCGGCGTGCGTCCTGACGGCCGGCGTCGTCCGAGCGTGCCCCTCGCTATCACTGAGACTGCCGGCGGCGCGCGGCGACATGCTGCGCGCGCAGATGCAGCCCATTGTTTGTAAATCATGTTTGTCCCTCAAAGTGACCTTTAAAGCTGCCGAGGAAGTTTCGGGGATCTACGAGTATCCCTGTTCTTGCGTAACACTTAATTATGTAACATTTTTGTTGACAATTTAAGTTATTAATCCGAAAAATATATCTATCAGCTTGTGAACTGTCATAATTAGGTTCATCACTGAATTCCATTTTTTTAAGATTATTTATATAGATACAGGATGGTTGTGGTGGAATCAGAGCGTCGTTGGATATACCCGTCATCTAATGATTTACCTATTGGTCTCTGTTTTTATCTACGTTAGTACCTATCTATGTATTCTTAAATTCATGATAATACCTACTGAGTACAGGCGGTTACAACTAGTGCGTCGCGTCCTCTATGTACAAATTGACAATGGCTAGCGGATTTAGCATGTATAACGCTAGGCCACAAGCGTGAACTTAGAAAAATAACGCCTGGATTCTGGACCGAAAATTACCGGCGTATCAAAATTAAATATGTGTCAAGGAATTTATTTAGCTGTTGATAATTTAGTCAACTGATCATAACACTCGAAGGCGGAGCGTTAGAAGGCCTACAAGGTGGAGCTATGGTTCCACCTCGTGGGCCTCCAATCCACCGTCGATGTTACCCATGCCCTCCATTCCATCACCTGGCGAAGGTCACAGGAATGCGATAGATGCGAGAAGCACAGGACCGGCCGATACGGCGACGCTTCAGGAAGGATTATGTCCAGCAGTGCATGTCTATGCCGAACTGTTACGTTAGTGGTTCACATCTACTATTTTTTTCAATTATTTATCTATTACTTTGTGTAGGTCTATTTGTGTATTTATTTTATTATTTGAATATGATTGTATTTATAGTTTAGGTATATGTTTTAAATAAACGCGATTTGCTTTATTTAAAATACTACCACTATTTGTGTCTGCATCACCCAAAGGTCGACTGGTAGAAAGTGCCCAAGGCCTCTGTACGTTTGTGTGAATGAAGTAATAAATAAATCTATATATATATATAAATAAATTGCTGTTCGCTAGTCTCGCTAAAACTCGAAAAGGGCTGGACCGATTTCAAAAATTCTTTTTTTGTTTTTTCGCTCGAATACAGGAAAATTATTGACGTGGGAGGGTATGCACGGCAGGTTATTAGGGTAGGGAAGGGTAGGTAAGTAGCGCAGAGAAACTTATATATACGGAAAGAAAGTAGGTAGTTAGTTAGGCAGGCTAGGTAGGTAGGGTAGATAGGTGTAGTTAGGTAGGTAGAGTTGACGGGAGCGAAGCCCCGGGCCCAACTAGTATATAAATAAACATCAGCAGCCCTATTGCGTTTTTTTTGTTCCGGTTTTTCATACTCTTTGCCCTTTGCCTTGTCGAATTCATTTCGCAATAAGGCTGCGGGTCTTGCTTGACAATATTTTTGATTTTCGTTCCATAAACTGGGCGTAAATCAGTCTTTTAACATGAAGTCCTAAACAGTCTTGTTATTTTCTTTTGAACATCACAAGGGCAACGTTATATCTAGTTAAAACGCAATAAGGCAAAATTATTGTTTTCAAGTCTAAAAATAAAAGCATTTGGGTTTCATTTTGTGTATGATTTATTTCAAGAATATTTTACATTAAGTATAATTTAGTAAGTAGTTAAACACGTCAATTTATTCTTAGTGCACTTGCAAACTACTTGGGTAGGTAGTCACTAAACATAGACAAAATAACTAAGAATTTCATAAACAAACCAAGGTTACTTAAGCTCATGAACTGAGTAAATAATCAACGACCTATAAAATTTATACTTTGAGAACCTCGCCCTGGCTCGCTATTTTTTATGTACCCGACATAATACTCGACACGTACCTACCTAATGACTTGACGTTCATAGCGTACTCATTGTTGGGCGAGATTCAAAACGAAAGACATACATAAAATCAAAATAGGTACTAGGAAACATTGGAACCATTTTTTTTTTTAATTTATCAATTTAGGCCAATACGAAACTACTTACGGTGTCTTACCAAGTTACCACGTAAAGCAACGACGAGAATAGCATCCTATGACGTCACATCACATCCTATCTACGTACTACAGTTACATTTAATACATAGTTCGTACCTAATTTATTTAAAATGATCGTTATGAAGATTAGGTACTACAAACATTCGCCAGCGGTATGATAAGGCACCAATGAGTGGTATACATCCTTGGCTAACTTTTTGTTTGAAAAAATACACAACGTGAATAACTATTACATAAGTAATATGAATGCACTCTCATATTATATTAATTAGGTATAATTATAGTTCTCAAGAAGAAGGCTAATGCAAGCTCAAATTACTATTGACCCTGAGTTACAAGAACTACAAACCACACGTAAGAAAGGATCTGCTATTAATCTCAAGTAAAGAGAAACAGGTGTATGTTTTTTCTACCTACATCGATACAAACAACTTTTATATGTATTTGTTGATTAATCGCTTTTAAATAGAAAAGTATTTACCTACAGTGTACCACATCAGCTAACTGCAGCTTATCAGTATGCGAGTAGTTTATACAGTTTAATATGTCAATGTCAGGATTTGATTTGATTTGGCCACAACTACCGTCAAAAAAGAATGGTTGGTGTAATGTCACAAATTGACGCCAGAAGTAGTTTTTGAAAATCTTAGAATGCAATATTCAGGAATGTTAGTAATGTGCTCCGTATACTGATGTCCGCCATCGGCATACTCTTGGCATCGAGTCAGATACCCAAGAACGCAATTAAAATAAAGTTACCACAAAATAAAATCAACTAAGTACAGCAAAGTATTAAACGCAAATGAGAGACCTCGTTAGGTGCCTCGAGATGTGTACTTAATGGTGTAGTTTATGATTGGAAGGGGAATATAATTCTAATGATTTCATGAAGTACAAAAATAAAATTTATTACAATCAACGCAATGGCACAATACTCATGGTATGACGATCCAGATTTAAATCTGTGGCATTTACGACGAGACGAACTTATCGGCTCAAATCTAACTAGTCCACGAAGAGTCGAGCACAAGAATTATAATAACAACATTATTTATTTTACAAAATAAAAATTAATAATACGAAAATCGTCTCAGTGACTTGTCTAAACATAAAAAAACAACTACTTGAAAGTGAAAGACGAAGAGCTAACAAATTATTAAGACAACTTTTTTTTTTACCTGAAAGCAACGAGGATTATGAACTTAATTATAATGATGGGGGGCGTTTTCTTTGCACTTGTAAATATTAATAGCTCTTAGGAAGATATCTATTTTAGTTATAAACACAGACTAAGTGCAGTTACTTCCGTATTGAGCGTTCAAGATGATTGGTGTAGAATAAGGGCGCTACAATTTAAGCGGTTGCTTGATGTCGGAGCGGCTTAGAATGCCTTTCCAAAGGGTCGTCGCAACTGACACCGCATAATTGTTTGCGAAGGATGCCTCAGTTAATTTTACAGATTTAATTAGACACATAATTCCTACACTATTTGTAGATTTTCTATTCATGTATGCGAATATAGGGTTCAAAACTTCAAACAATCTCTTAAATAATGGGTGCCCTTATATGGTGAGTGCGATCCTCGGTGCTGTCAGTAGTGTGTGAGATTCAGACGCTGGCCTGCGCGCCGTTCTGTTGCAGCACCACCATCGTGTTGGTGGTCTGCGGCTGCGGCTGCGGTGGGTCTTGCTCGTCCTTTGCCCTCTCCTGCTGCTGAAAAAAGAAATGCCGTCAATTTTTCTCTTCTTTTGAAATTAGACTCATCTTCAGCATCCTACCTCAAATAGAATGGTATTTTTTTTGCCCATTTGTACAGATAACCATTTGTCGACTTATGCAAAAAGTATTGAAAAATAACGAAGGAGATTTCAGAGCGAGCGAAGTGAGCTCGAAAATTTTGGCATATCACGTCGAATTTTTTATGTTTTTGTATATTTTATTGAAATCCCGGGGGCGCACCCCCTTGCACCCATGGAGATAAATGAGGTGTTAATCTTTTTAGAAGGCAACTTAAATGGCTAAAGTGAAAACGTCTAAAGACGACAAATTTTCGTGTCGAGCATAAAAAGTTGAGATTTTAACACGAGCGATGTAGCCTAGCCCACATGCTAGTGTTAAAATAAAGCATTTATACCATTCCCCCTCTAAAAAGCTTATTTTATTAACTGAAAACAGTGAAGAAAAAGCACTTTTAATCACTGTTTTGGTGTTTGAATTTAGAACACACCAATATGTATTTGTCCTCCATCTCCATGCTATACAACCTCCTTGAGCATAAAATACTCGATACAAACTTCTTGTACAAAGAATATTCGACGTTCAAACTCCTTCGTCGATTAAATTTTGCGTTTGTTTATATTTAGGATTTTAATAATGATTTTGTTTTTGGCCTAGGATGTTTAGTGAATACTTATTTGGATTGTATTTCTAATATTAATTGCATTGGTGTTTAATAAATTATAATTATGTAACGTAACGGAGGTGGCCACTGGCCTCTGAAACATAGGTGCGTTACCTAGCTCAGCATCAATTTACATAAAATGTGAAACCCTGATGTTTCTCATTTTTTGTAAATTTTGAAGGTAATAAACCATTTATTTATCCATTATTATTCCTTGCGCTTTTTGCTTAAATCTTTCTTTTTATCGTAGTCATGGTATAAAATATAGTATGCAACTCTTGAATAAAACGGATTTATATCGAGGGCCATGAATCACTCGCATCGCTCAGGATTCTAACACTTTACGGTCGTGATTCAGTTGTTAGAATCCTTCACTTGTTCGTGATTCATCTATGGCCCTCGCTTTAAATCCGTCCTTTATTCAGTAGTTGCATAATATAATATTTTATGCGAGACACGAACGATTCTTTTTCCACTACCTGATGAGCTTACTTAATTAAATGCAAATAAGTTCCAACAACAATTTATTAGAAACGTTCAGACTAAAAACCACTGACTATCACAATCAACGCGCGCTTTTTTCGAGAGGTAACAGGTTCAGAATCATTCTGCCAGTTACATAACATAATGATACTTACAAAAGTCATTTCGTAACTGTTATTGTGTAATTTTGTTGTTTTGTTTAAATTTTTATTTTATAATCTTGTGTCTAAATGGTCATATTTCGAAACGAATTTCATAGGCAATGTGTTACATAGTAGACAAGGTAGTGGAAAAAGATTTTTATGGTATACATATCAATATTTTTTAAATGAAAAATTTAAGTTTTGGTTTAAGGAAACTTTAATCAGAAATATATGTTTAACTTGTCATGCATAAGTCAAGGTTGGCAACTTTATAACTTCAAGTTCAGAAACCGGTGTCTATAGTATCATTGGGTTGTCTGATACTGGTTTCAATGCACACATCACTTTAATAATATCAGTCCATATAATAAAGAACATACGTTTCTTTAATTAAATTACTTTTACTAAAACAAAAAAAAAACTAAAAAGGTTTGAATATTATGTTCATCATCATCATTATCAGCCTTTTAATATTCCCACTGTTGGGACACAGGCCACCTCTCTTTGCGAGGCATACGTATATTACTCAAACGCAATTTTATGGATGAATGGATTTGAGTAACATTTAGCTCACAGGCGGGACATGTCCTAAATTTAAACATACTTTTTAATTATAGAATACTTTTATCTGGGTTAATTTCGTATATAGGTTATTGGGCAACTATATTGTGATTTTTAATTTCGTAGACTAAACTGACAGCTGCCAATGACCTTATTTTTTCAAAATGTTGCAAGCGCGGAACATATTGTTGTAGGTCAATCATAAGTGATTCATCGAATCAATGAGATATGACTCCTCAATTTAATTTTACTAATTGGTGTAAATAAATGTCAAATATCTCAATAATCAAAATAGTTTATTTCAAATAAACCTTAAAGGTACTTTTGAATTGTCAAACAAAAAAAATATGACTCTAGTTGCAAATTCGCAAACGTCAGTAGATCTCAATGGAGAAGAATTTGCAAGAAACTCCACGGACACTCTTTTCCATCAGTTTAAATTACAAGTTTTTGGTTACATCATTCTTGTTAAAAAATAAATACATATATAAATATAATATATTTAAATATAACAGTATTCATATACATAGTACATAAACTTTTATTGAGTTAAATATGAAATCAAGAATAAAATAAAGGCGAACGATAAAATGAAGTCTGACACTTTGTTCTGAACTAAATAAGGGCCGCTAATTTCTAAATAAATTTATTTTTCATGCCGTGTAATAATTTCATTTTCGATCTACTTCGATTAACTTTCGATCACTTGGTATAGTCAGGATACGACACTATTTTTATGTAACGATAAAGTGACAACCCCCCAAATTTCAGTTTAGTCTACAAAATTAAAAATCACATTATAGATACAACTTTCTGATTAACTGAACCATTGGCAGTGCAAAAGTGCCACTTATTGAAATAAAATAATGCTTTGAGGAGTTATACTAGTGAAACCGTGGGCAACAGCTGTATCTTTTTCGTTGTCGGTACGTTCTTCGCAGAGCGGTCGTGGTCATCAAGTTGCAGAGAGAGTTCGGGCCGACATGATTCGCCTCACGTTCCTTCGACTCTACCTTGGACCACAAGCCGATCGTTGCCTCGACGGGACACGTGACCAAATAATTGGAGTATTCGACCCTGGACTATTGCTGATAGATGCTAATTGCTGAGTTTTTGGAGAATGAATACGTGGTGCGAAACTCAGTTCAGCCACAAAGAAACCGAGCATACAGATGCCTCATACCATACAAAGAAACCGTGCCGAAATAACGCGTACACGCGTAATAGCGTTTTTCGTCTGATTATACTGATTATTATATAAGTACATTGATCGCGTTAGGTGCCGTTACACGGCTATAGATGGTGTTAGCAGCGACGTGCAAGAAAAAGGGTTTTCTCGGTTCGTGACTATTTTTTCTTTAAATACAGTGAGAATTTGTTGTTTAGTTTCATTGTATCAAAATGAGTTACAATACAAAATCAAGTAGCACGTCATAGAAATTTAAAGCCATGTCATCTATTGGAATCAATTTTAAATGATTCGTTCAAATAATCTTTGAAATGTGAATTAAGAGCCCAATATTCCATAATTTTGTGCTTAGGAGAGTTGATTAAAATCAAAAATCAAAATCAAAATAGTTTATTTCAAATAAACCTTAAAGGTACTTTTGAATTGTCAAACAAAAAAAAAATGACTCTAGTTGCAAATTCGCAAACGTCAGTAGATCTCAATGGAGAAGAATTTGCAAGAAACTCCACGGACACTCTTTTCCATCAGTTTAAATTACAAGTTTTTGGTTACATCATTCTTGTTAAAAAATAAATACATATATGTGAGAACGATGCAAAAAGACGTGCACGTAAAAGCGTCTAGAGTAACAAACAATTTCAACATAAAAATGCAATAACAGGCCGAGGCAGCTAAGTTATGACCAATCCCAACTGATGGCGCCCGTTCACGAACATGACGCATGGATCGGCACCACTCAGCTCAACCATTATGGAGGGAACCGAATGATCCAACACATGTGCCACCATCAGAGAGAAATTAGAGAGAGCATGACACACTCAAATGCCAGGGCACACAGAAGTCAACCAACGACACATAGGTAGATTTACAGTCGGAACATAGTACTCACACATGTGCTGTGCAGTTATATAATACTAAAAGAAATTGAGTTTATACAATACAAATATATTCATACAGTCTTCAGCAGCTCCAACAATACTTCAAAACTTTTCTGCGCATCACTAATTGTTCTTGCGCCCTAATGGCTGCGAAGCGGGACCAGCATTTAGCCAAGCATTTTTGTCAGCGATGTAATCCGTTTTATACAAGTTTTAAATTTCGTTTCATTCAGTTCTAGAATGTGGGGAGGTATTTTATTGTAACATTTTATACAGTACCCCATAAAAGATGATGCTACTTTAGCCAGCCTGAAACCTGGTTGGATTAATTGGTCTCTATTTCTAGTAACATAATTATGTCTGTCGCCGTTTTTACTGAAAAGATGTAAATTTTTTCTAACGTACATGATGTTTTCATAAATATATTGACAAGGTACCGTCATGATGTTAATGTCCTTAAACAGTTCCCTTAGAGAATCGCGCCGGCGAAGATTGTATATCGCTCTGATGGCTCGTTTTTGCAGAATAAAAATTGACTCAATGTCTGCAGCCCTTCCCCATAGTAAGATACCGTAAGACATTATACTATGAAAGTAACTAAAATAGACTAGCCTCGCGGTATCTACATCAGTAAACTGACGAATTTTTCTAACAGCATAAGCTGCCGAACTTAGCCGCCCTGCAAGTGATATTAAATGAGGACCCCATTGCAACCTTGAGTCTAGCGTGATCCCCAGGAATACCGTTTTATCGACAAATTCTAGCTTCTCCCTACCCAAGATAATGTCACAATCAGTACTTTTGACATTCGGCAAGGCAAATTTTACGCACTTAGTCTTTTTAGCATTTAAAACTAAATTATTAGCCGTGAACCAATTTTGAACCTGTCGCAAGACGTCATTTACGTCGTCAACGTTACTCGTACGTCTATTTATCTTAATAATCAAAGAAGTGTCATCAGCAAATAACACCATGTTTAAATTGTTATTCAATAGATGGGGTAAATCGTTAATGTAGACTAGGAATAAGAAAGGACCCAAAATTGAACCCTGGGGTACCCCCATTTTCACGGTTAACCCAGACGAATTGACACCGTTTATTTGAACTAATTGCTGTCTATCATTTAAATAAGATTTTACTAAACTCAACGCCGATTAAACAAGAACATACAATTTTTATGATAAATTCTAGTTAATGTTAATTTTAGACAGTTCAATAACAAATCGATACATATCGCGCCTTCTAATGACATTTATTTGAACGATTTTTTTTTGTTAGCGCTGGGACCCCGTGGATCAGCTTTATAGAATGAAGTAATGTTACTTACAACGGTTGTAAGCGAGGGATCAGCAGCAGCCATGAGTGTGGCCGCGCGGTAGGACGGCGGCGGAGTCTGCTTCACCGCTTCTTCATAATCCGGCAGCAGGCTGGAGTAGGCCGGTGCTGGGGCGGCGTACGGCGCCATCTGACCGCTCGCCACCACATCATCGCTCGAAATCACGAACGGACTCTGTAGTGCGTGCGCGCGCATCGTCAGGTACTTGTAGCAGCGCCATACTACGCTGATGCAGTAGCCCTGGGAATTGAGATATTTTCGTTAAATTAAAAAGTTTAAAAATCATTTATTTATCGACTATATGACTGGAACGCCTTGCAGCATGCCTTGGAACACAAACTTATAATAAACCATCTATATAAGTCCTGCACGCTAATTGTGTAATTCGAAGAGTAGGGTACGGATTCCCTTGCATTCATTGCTTCATATGTTCAAAAATCCGTCTACTCGACAGCGTGAAACACACCATGAATATTGTTGAGTTACCAAAATAAAAGGGAAGGACTGTGCTGCGTGCTGCCGATAATGAGGGTGCGGTTTCCTTTCGATGTTTTCCTTCACAATAAAATTATCACATACACAATGCAATTTTTTTTTTTTATGTATTATAGGTGGACAAACATACACTTATGAAATTTGGCACACATGATAAGAAGCCCAATTAATATTGAGTTTTCCCAACAATATTCACACACATACGACATACATACGTGTCGAATTGATTACCTTCTTTTTTTGAAGTCTGTTAAAAACAACAATTTTTATCTGAATGCTTAGAGTTTGTATTTATAGCTATAGTTTGGGACTTTTCGCTTTATGCATCGGAACTAGGCAGTAGCCTGTATCTCGGATAACATATCATTCTCTAATACAAATTGTGCACCATATGTCTTTTGCGACTCATTAATTTCCAACTGATATTAAAGATGTGGTAGAGGGACTTGTTGCTAAATAGTATCAGTCTAACGCGACAGTCTCCAAGGTCAAACAGCGTTTGTTGAGGTCTGTCCGTAAAACCGATGATCTTGGCTCTAAATTGTAGACCTTTGACAGTCGTTACGGGTATTCAGGTTCCCGAAAGTCTGCCAGCCAGTCCTGCTAAGGGGGATCGAGTTACTCAGTTGTTACTGGGTTGTGAGAGGTTAGATAGATAGGTTGTTACCAGTGTTACCACCAGTCGACCTCAACATAATTAGGTAAAGATTCGCCAGATGATGACAAAAGGCTGTCTCAGTTACGCACTACATCCGAACTGTATCCGTCATAATTCAGAAAATGTTGAACTTGGAACTCAAATCACGGACAGTTATCGGATGCAGTGCGTAATGCCCTTAGGGTTATACATGAGAATGGTATAAAGCAGGTCGCACTACAATGGCAGTTTTAAATGGATAGTTGCTTAAATATGGACGTTGAAGAACTAAAAACAAATTCATTTCGATTATAGCCTTGGTTAAAAAAAATGTTATTACTATGTTTGGATATGTGATAGAGTTGAGAGACGTTCTCGAAGGCTTGAAACACTCGATTCCAGGTACCTACAGTTATTTTACATTTTTATTAGGTACCCACCTAAACATAACGTAGAACCAAACACAATCTTATCAGTATTACTAAATTGAATTTAATAAAAACAAATGACGTAAATGTGAGCTTTGACGCATTTTGAATTCATTATATTTTTTCCTCTACCATAAGACCAGTTTTAGCAGTCTTTATAAAAGGTCAAATTTTATAACAATAATTTTATGGAAAAAAACACAAGACAGAGCAGTTTGTCTTATGATTTTCGTCTATCGTATCTATTACAATGGTTTAAGTAATAAAGGTCATTGGGCGTCTTTGTATGGAAACCATACACACGGCGTACACAAACGAAATATAGCAGAATGTATTAATGAATGGCTCTGTTTTACTACGGTATTAATGACATTAATGTGAGTCACGGGAATCTCGAAAAGAAATATACAGGATAAGTTTTCCAAGTGGGCCAAATCCGAAACTATGTGGACGAGCGAAAAACACTGAAAGGAGTCTCGGAGCCGATTTTGATGAAAACTAAAATTGCATCATTGGATTTTTTTAAACTCAATATTCTTCGCCAGGTCCCGTTGAGTTCGAAAAAAATATACACGCGCGTATATTACACGATCTGATAGTGTCGCTATTAAGGACCAAATTCTGGGCAGTAATGACATGCGGCTAACTTAAAGAAATCACAGAATCGAGCCATCATTTTGGTGTCAGCGCCAAAATCCAAATTCGCGATTCTCCATATTATTTATTTTACGAATTCTTTTTAAATACGCAATATTATTTTTCCTAATTATTATTTTTTCAAATTCTTAGGTTTCTTCATTGTTTATTGTCCTAATACCAAGATTTTCCGAATGAGTACAGTTCGATACAAAAAGGAAAATAAACCGATTGTCATACATTTTTTCATCTGATCTTCTTAAATCAAAACCATTTATTTCAGCAAATAAATCAAAGAAAGAAAAAGAAAAAGGTCTAGAGCAAAATATAAACTATATACTACATATGTATGTGTATAAAAAGATGGGTGAAAACAATTCATTCCCTTTCAAATATTTTCTGAAATAAAAAGGAAACATGTTTCTTTTTAAAGAAGTGTTATGGTTCACATGTCAATACTGTTACTTGAACCAACATGTTATAATTTCTTTAAATATTCTTCAGGTGATTTTGCGCTTTTTTATAAATCATCAATGACTTTGCTCCGTATGTATTTGGCAATTTTAATTATCTTTTCATAATATAAAGGTCTTTGCCCAGCAGTAAGACAGTAAAGGCTAATAAAAAAATATGATGCCACTTTTTCAGAAAATGTATGAAAAATAATAAATTAATTCTTCCTACCTTTTTATTTAATCGGAAGTGCCAATCTTCTAAAGCGTTGGTTGTTCCATGGCGTTCACTAGAACAACTCCACAAATCAAAGTAGATTTTGGTCATCCATAAGTTAAATTGTGTGTGGAACAAAATCTGTTACAAAGTTTTTATTGTGATTTTACTTAAATGTGGAAAATACAGAATGTGGAATAAAATGGAATATGTACTAATGAGAAAGTGTAAATAAATGAATATGAAAAATTCGGAATATGTAAAAATAAGAATTCGGAAAAATAAGAATATGAAGAATTAAGAAATTGGACAATTTAGACTTCGGAAAGCATCGCCGACATCATCATTTTTAATAAAATATACAGATCCTACTTAATATTATAAATGCGAAAGTTTGAATGGATGTGTGTTTGTTACTCAATCACGCCAGAACGGCTGAACGGATCTGGTTGAAATTTGGCACAGACAGGGATTATAGTCTGAAATAGCAGATAGGCTACCTTTTATCCCGAAAAAATGTACGATGCCCGTGGGACAACTGCCGTATTCACGCGGGCGAAGCCGGTGGCAGAAGCTAGTGATAAAAAAAATCCTCTGACAAACTTTTCTTTTTTTTTAAAGATTCGGATAATTTTTCTTCATCAATTTTTAAACAAATAAATATATGCAGTGAAAGGTCACATGATCCTCTTTAGTTGAAAACTATTTTGCCACTTATTCAGACACTGTTCGCAAAACGGGTCAGATTATGCTCAATGACCTTTCGGAATAATACATACTTGTTGCTACGGAGTGCTTTGCGTTATATCTGTATTAAAAATCAGATTGAACAGATTAGATATCTGCAAGCTATCTGAAAAACACGCATCAGCTAACTAGCTGCTAGTGTCTTACCAATATTAATCTTTATTCCAGCTTAAAACGTTCCGAAAAGTATGATACGTTACCTTGAGTAGTACGGCGACTAGGAATGCTGAAAGTACGACGAGCGCCAAGGCAGGTGCCGGCAGCTGCAGCAGCTGAGCTCTCCATGGTACGCGGCGGGTCTCGGCGACCAGCCGGTGGATGGAGCGCAGGTAGCATAGGTACCCGGTTGCGGTCAGGCTGGTGGGGAAACGGACAAGTAGGATTATAGTAGTTGTATAATGGTTGGACATTTAATTCCCTTTTTTTTCCTAGCCGATGTCCAATGCTGAAAAAAGGCCTTGCATTTCTCCTTCCAAACATCTCTGTCTTGCGCGATCTCGGGCCTGGGGATCTACTTTCTAAGCTCGAAGTCCTTATTTTCGGCCTTCGTTACGGGCGTTTCCTACTCCGTATCACATACGGACGCATGATTCGTTCGGGGCCCGAACTACTAATGAATGACAACACAATTTGACAGTTGTACCTAATCCCGATGTGTTTTTACCCGTCCGAAAAATTGAATAATTACGGAGTAGACCCTCAAGTTTGACAATCCGCATCTACTTCTAATTAAGTCTATTTAGAATTTAGCACCCGATTTCTGAAAGGCTTCAAAACTGGCTAGCCTCTCAGAACTAAACCGGGTGTAAGCTTTTGATCTCGCTTAAGGTCAAGTGTGTTGTGAGCCAGTATAAGGTCACAGGGTCGATACAAAACATGTATGTAGAACTCGCAGTTACTTATTGCTTTATTTATGAATGTAGAAAGGAATGGAAATTTCTAACAAAGTTTTAATCGGGCTTTCAGTACAATAACAGTAATATCAGCACATAAGGATACAACACAAAACTGCAAATAATCGAGGAACATAATTGAGTTTTGTATGTGATACACATGTTCCAATCAACTTATATCAGAGAATTAATCTCATCTGCATATAGAACGCATTATCCGACAAATCCCACGTCAGAGAACAAAAAGTAATACGCCATTAAATTGCGTAATCATTGCGAATCCAAAAGTAGATAAAGTCCAACAGCTTGTAATGCTTGTATGACATTTGACATACTGGAAAAAAAAATGACTTACACTGTGATCGCAAAGTCGAATATCTGGAGGCAGAAGAATGGCAAGAGGTGGGCAGGCTTGCCGAGCGCGGCTCCGTAGATCAGCATGAAGGTGATGGCCAGGGTGCACACTGTAACCAGTGCACCCACGTCCACATCATCTGGCACACACAGTTGAAATCTATTAGATATTGTTCATCCATTTTGTGCCCCGTTTCCGGCGCTCTCACGACGCTAATATCAAGCAAACTATAACTATTGTCGCTAGCATTGAACGCCACAGTAAATACAGCAGTGCATGAGTCAGTAATTATATTATTGATGTGCCATTCAAAAAGGCGTGCAACTTTTGCATATTTTATTTATAATATTGTATTGTTTGTTAGCAAGGTCACACAGCTGCTGTTTCACACAATTGGAGGCGGGCTATCTCATGTCAAATATCTCCACCTCCAAAGAATTTTTATGCTGCCCTATATCTTAGTGTGTGATTGTAAGTAGTGAAAGTAGGTTTTTGGCAAACAAGCCAAAATCAATTCCTCCAGAGAGAAAACTAAGTAGAAAACGGAGTATTAATATGTTTATTCTGCTGTTATTTTTATGCAGTTAAAACTCAAAGCTCTGTGTTGTGATACTGATGCTTGTTCCAAGGTACACTTACGATATATGAGACTATGATCTTTATCTCTGCCGGGTTGAGGGAACGGTCCGACATGTTGAGGGAACGAGCTCGGAGGCGACTCCACGTTGGACAGAGGCGTTGGGATGGCCTCATTGCCACGAGGTACGTCACTCCAGTTCGGGACAGGAGCCGAGTCGCGTTCCAATTCGTCGAGCAGTCGGGGATCGCGAACGATTGCCGCCAGGAAGCCTAACGCAATGAGGTGCAGCATCTAGGGAGAATTTCACCATAAGTCAGTGTTGATATCTCAACTCGGTTCCCAAATGTGAGTTCTTGGGGTAACGTAATTTTACGTAGTAATTGCTATGTATATAACATAGTATAACTCAAAATTGAGTAGGTACCTACCCAATTAATTGGACTGAATGGACGGATCAATCATCGACAAATATGTGGTACGACTGCTTTCCGTAATATCTGCCTAACCAGTTAGTAATTAACTAAATAGACATTTTAATTGTTTAATTGCATTAATTTTTATGGTTATGGGTACGCGTAGTAACTGTTACGTTATTAAGTCACACACCACAATGCGGTAAAGCCTGTAACCTACTTACTACCAATGAGCGTAGGTACGTGTTTATTTTTATTGATTGTTCTTCCTTATACTTTTTTTTTGTCAGCATTCTTATGTGTAAACAGTGCCCCCACATAACTGTTTTGTACATTACGATGTTCCTATTACTATTATCACGCTGTCGGTCGACATAGAGGGGTAGGTTCCTTCCACCTACCCCCATAGGGAAAAACGACGAGTTGATGTACAGTACAACCGATGAGTCGTGGCCCGTCTGAAGTTAGTGCCAAGTGGTTGCGAGGCACATACTTTACGAACCAAATGGTTGTTTTCTTCACGAGAGTACATGCGCGATAGTTCGAAAAATCTATATTCATTCAAACGGGCCACGCCACGACTAGCTGTCTCATGAGATCAATCATGGAAATTGTATGCATATTTTTCTTTCTCGTCACGTTGTAGTTGTAGACGACAAAATCTAATACCTTTAAACGGGCAATTCTTGTATATACAGGGTTACAGGAAAAGTCGACCTAGATCCGTTAAGGGCGTGTAGTACACATCATTTCTGAATGATTTTACTATGGAACCCCCCATCCTAAACTTAACCGTTTTCGAGATTTTCGAGTTTTAATTTTTTTTATGAAAATGCCCAATTTTTCGGCAATTGAATTGAACATTTTGAATTTTTTTGACTCTTATGATTATTTTTTTGGTTTTTACATGATTTTTTTTTTGGTTTTTTGTTTTTTTTCAAAATATTCAATTCAATAGCAATTCAATATAAATGATGTGTACTACACGCCCTTAACGGATCTAGGTCGACTTTTCCTGTAACCCTGTATATATATGTCTATTATTATATATAATGTGTCATGAAATTTATTATGCTAGAGGTTTCGGGGGCGATAAATCGATCTAGCTAGGTTTCATTTTTAGAAAACGTCGTTTTCTCTATTTTTACCCGAGCAGAGCTCGGTCGTCCATGTACTAATATTCAGTATTCAGTAGGTAGGTAAATGCATAACAATAACTAATTAGTCATGGTCTTGTGCGTAATAAACCGGTTATACCTATTCATTACAAAAAAAAACAAGTATAAACTTAATTAACTTACAAAAAAAACCGTAATCTGGGTACCTACGTATTTACGGTTTCCAACTACTAAACACATAATGCTCTTGTTCAATATCAGCAGAGTTATGACGGATGGTCATTAAATCAAATAGATTTCATCATACTCACTAGGTGCCATGTTCCCAGCAGAATAGTCCCCGTGCGCACATGGAGACAGAAGCAACACAGCCATTCGCTGGAGCGCTCGCTGCCCAGCTTGGGACGAAATCTTAACATTTTTCCTGTATGGATAACAAAGAAAACAATAAATAATTGATTCCATTACTAAACCACCTCAATTTGTGAACAAAACAAAGCGTCAGTTTCCCCATTTTTAACCGACTTCGCAAAAAGGAGAAGGTTATCGATTCGACTGTATTTTTCTTTATTTTAGTTACCTCAGAACTTTTTATTGGGTGATTTGATCCCCAATTTTGATGATTCTCTTTTTATTTGAAAGCTGGTGCTTGTCACGTGGTCCCATTTAATTTTCATCAAAATCTGATGAAGAAGTTCGGCGAAATACATCAGAACTCTTCAATAAATGACGGCAAATCACTCGGGATAGATGCAATCTGTTTATTGTTTACACCATTTCATAACATAACATCACACTGGTACGCTCTAAAGGGGTACACAGGTGTGAACAGTTCATCCTGGTACTCTCATTGCACTGGTTTTGTTTTTTCAGTTTCATGTTATTGGGTTAATCGTTTCTGGCTCACTTTGGGCATAATACGCGTAGTTACCTAGCCTATAGACATTATGTACCACAACTAAAATGTGAAAAATAAAAAATACTTTCTTACAATAATTAGTATAATTACAACTGACTTCTAAAAAAAACACAAAAAAAAGAGCATTAAATTTGAGTTAATCGACACAAAAAAAAGAAACCTGTTGACTGTTACCTACCTGCGTTTAATAGGTATTATTTTTATTGTTATGAAATCAGTTTTTAAGTATACAGCGTATCTTATAATCAAAACAAGTGTGAATATAAAACACAGATGATAAAATATTAAAGTTCAATAGTTCCAATTGTTAATTGATATTGCCTTGGGTGTAGGTGTAACTCAAGACACTGTCGCACCGCACTGGCAGATCTTTCAATTAGTCCATTGTATGAGTGTCTAATGAATATGACATTTTACACCATTGACTCAGCAACCATTTTATTGAATTGTTAAAAAACCGGCCAAGTGCGAGTCTCGCGCACGAAGGGCCATTATCGCAAAAAACGACAAAAAAATCACGTTTGTTGTATGGGAGCCCCACATAAATATTTATTTCATTCAGTTTTTGGTATTTATTGTTATAGCGGCAACAGAAATACATCATCTGTGAAAGTTGTGAAATGAAAAAATGCAAGTGTCTAGCTATCACGGTTCATGAGATACAGCCTGGTGACGCAAGGACAGACAGATGGATAGCGAAGTCTTAGTAAAAGGCTCCCGTTTTTACCCTTAGGGTACGGATCCCTAAAAACATAAAAGTATGTAATAATATTTTTGCATTCTGGCTGAAGTGAGTTCATAATATATTATTCTAAATTAGTTCATTTCACTAATACCATAAAAATAAATTAGTAGTAAAAATCCATACTTTCTAACCGACTCCAAAAAAGGAGGAGGTTTCTCAATTCGACCGTATATATATTTTTTTTTATGTGTGATAACTTCGTGGTTTATGAACCGATTTTGATGATTTTGTCGGATAGGAGATATCCCAAGGGTGGTACCATAATAAGGAAACCAGGATCTTATGATGGCATCCCAGAGAAATCGAGGGAACTCCTCAAATATTATAGGCATACATATAGCGATTTTGGTATTTTTATCAACAATGCAATCATTTACACTCAGAAAGTGTCATTTGGTGAAATGGAACTGATGGAGCAGACCACAGATGGCCACTGGAACTCCTTAATGCTAAGTATGACACGGGTATAAAATATATCGAATAGCTAGCAGACTACGATGATGATGAAGTAAATACATATAAATAAATGGTACTGATGAAAATTGTAACATCGAACTGATCTGATGATGACGTGTTATGGCTTATTGGAATCGTCATGAGATTTACTTTGGCTATAAATGGTTTTCATGGTATTTGGAGGTACCTACTAAAACTAAAAAGAGATAAATAAAAAACTTTGTAACAAAAAAATCAAACCCACTTCCAAAACAAAAGACTAGGTACATGGCGAAAAATAACTTTATTTTCCGAAGTCGGTGTCGAAAAACGGAAAACAATAGGTACCAAAGACATCCAATCCGGAAAACAAAGTTATTTTTCGCTTTGTAGTGTTTTGTTTTATTTTTTAAATTGCGAACTGTTTGTTACCTTTCATGATTAAACGGCTGAACCGATTTAGACGAAATTTGGTATGGAGATTGTTTGAGACCCTCGCACAGTATTTTATTTTACCTCAAAATGACCACCTCCCTGATTATTAGTGAATCAGATAGAGCTTTTTATTCTAATTGCGAGAGTAAAACTCCCACGAATCCATCTTATCTAGTTTAGGAGATATCCGGGGGTAAAACTTTATGCCCATATTTTGAAAAAATAATTAAAAAAATATTTAAAAATTTATTTCATCTAAACTTTTACAGTTGCTTTATTTTTTTAACTACATTTTAAAAGGTCTTGTTTTTATCTATATTACGAGTCCTTAATGGCTGCTCTAGACCTCGTAGGAACCGAGAAATCAGCGATTTTGTGATTTTCGTTTTTATTTTTTTTTGCCCGTGTTCCTCAGTATTAGAATCTGCAATTTACTTTAAAAAAGAGGTAATAAGGTAGACTAACAACACAAAAAAAAAACAACAATTAATTCCGTGGAATTTCGGAAATATTAAGATATACCCGAATTTACCCGAACCCCGGGGTAATTACCCGCAAGTTTTTTTAGTGTGGTATTTTTTTTAAATTAACATAGGTTGTTGGGTACATTTACGAGAACTGCCTTTATTTGTGTTTTTAGTTAGTTAACTAACTAATTTTGTCCAGTGATAGGTAATATGGTGCGGGAAGGAGTCCACCCTCGAAAGGCAATCGCTGAAACCCCGTACATACATATTACTCTGGAGGACACGGGGGTGAGGCACTATGGAGCCGTCAAAGACTCATAGTGCCACTTTGCCTCAGCACGGCTTGACCCACCGTGCTGGGGGATGTCACTCCGAGCTCCGATCGGATGACTTAATGCAAGGAGGGCATGAGGGCGCCAACCCTCATGTTGGTCGGCGAGTGGCAAGTGAAGCTACGGATTGCGCCGTAGCCGGTCCTTCACATGCTCCGGAAGAGACCGCAAATACACGAGGAGTACACCAAGACCCAGATCCTCCATTAACCAGATTACAGGCTTTTAATATTTTAATTGAAGAGAGTAAAAAAATAAATGGACGATTGGGTAGGCCAACGGATCTAAGTAAACCCGAGAGAGTATGTTTGATGTCATTAACTCTTGCAAACCATTTGAACTCTCCGCTTTCCAATGCTCAAGAGGAAAAATTTGCTATGGCTATAGGATTATTTATTTGTAAAGCAGAACAAAAATTCAAGACTTGTAAAAGCAACTTTTCCCATTTCGTGAAAAAGAACCAAAACTGGTTGAACAAATCATTTATAGATGATATTCCTCAAGAGTTAGTTCGCCCACGTGTTGATGTTTTTCCTCAAAATTTTACGCAGAGTGAGTTACATATTGAGGAAGAACAGCATATAACACCTACAGTGAGTGCTAATGACCTTGAGGAACAACATGTAGATACATCAATTACTACTACTCTCAGTCCCTATACAGAAGATAGCAGCAAAAAAAGATTCGAGGAACTTAATCCACGTCAAAAACAAAGAGCCATAAAGAGACTTCAAGCGAAACTGGAAGATGAACCACCTGAAAAGTTGACAAAAACGTTTACTAAAACAATTACTGTCGGAGACGAAAAATTAAGTAAAAAAAGTGCACGTGATTTGGAGATAATTATTAATAAGTGTATTGAAACTCCGGACAATCCAACTAAAATACTAACTATGATAAATCAAGAAACTCATCCTTATACTCCAGAAGAAGCTCTTGGAATAATGATTGACAGAACATTAAGCGTCGAAACTTATAAATTTTTACATCAAGACTCCAAGAAAAGAGGATTTAATCTATATCCACCTTATCATCAAGTAGCGCAAGCCAGAAAATCATGCTACCCTTCAGAAGAAATATCTGTTTCAGAAATCGAAGCTTCTGTTACCCTGCAGGGTTTACTGGCCCACACACTCCAGCGTATCTTAGATTTATATGATGAATCTGTAAATCATTACATGGAAAAAGAGAATATCAGCCAATTGGCTTGTACTTTTTATGTTTCTTGGGGATTTGATGGAAGTACTGGGCAATCTGTATACAAACAGGAATTTAGAGAACATTCTGGTGACCCCGATTTTGACGAAAAGACAATAATTGCTACAACTTTGGTACCATTAAAAATTCAAGAATGCGGAGGCAAAAACAGTTTAATATGGTTAAATCCAGCCCCACAGTCATTTCGTTCTTGTAGGCCTCTTCACATCCAATATAGAAAAGAGACGTAAGAAAGAATACTGTCTGAAAAAGAATACGTAGAGGAACAAATAAGGCGTTTGACTCCTATTACAACACTTACATCAAAAGGATTTATTGTCTTCACAAAGTGTAATTTAACGCTGAGCTTAATTGATGGAAAAGTTTTTAATATAATAAACAACACGTCTTCCCAATTAAGATGTGCTATTTGTAAACTGACCTCCACGAATTTCAATAACCTAGACCTTGCTTTTTCAATACCAATTACAGAGGAAGCGGCACTGAAAAACGGCATGAGTCCTTTACATGCGTATATAAGATGCCTGGAATTCTTGCTGCACTTGGGATATAAAAATGACCCAAGAGTCAGACAGTGGCGAATTACGAAAAATTCTGATCTGGGACAAATTACTGCAGAAAGAAAAAAAGAAATCCAAAAACAAATTAAGGAAAGTATGAGTCTATTGGTAGACGTTGTTAAACCTAATTCAGGCACCTCAAATGATGGCAATACGGCTCGGCGAGTATTCAAAAGTGAACAAAGCCGCCAAACGTTTGCCGATATACTTGGCATTGAAAAATGGCTCGTCGATGACCTAAATGTAATTTTAATAGCCATCAATTCAGGATTACCAATAGACGCAAAAAAATTCGGTACATTTTGTAAAAATGTGGCTTATAAGTATGTAGAGAAATATAACTGGCACCCTATGACTACTACTATACATAAAATCTTAATTCACGGAGAAAAAATTATAGAGAATTCAGCGCTACCCATAGGACTACTCTCTGAACAGGCTGGAGAGTCGAGGAATAAATTTTGGCGTCAGGATAGGGAACATCACAGCCGGAAAGATTCCAGGGTTCATACTATGATGGACTTATTCCACAGGGCGCTTGAGTCATCCGACCCTGTCATATCAGCGATACGGCTAAAACAACGCCTAAGTAACCGAAGGAGAATGCCACTGCCAGAAGCTGTTATAGAAATGTTACAACCGGACAATTCCGAATGTTTAAATGAAGATAACAGTGATGTCGAAGAAGAAACTGCATGTACCGAGAGTGAAGAAAATGAATTTACTACACTTCTTTACAACGAAGATAGTTTATTTAACGCAGATGATGTTTAAGCACAATTATTTTTTTACACCAAAAGAATTCTACTATACTAGCTTCCGCCAGCGGTTTCACCCGCATCCCGTGGGAACTACTCCGCGCACCCGGATAAAAAGCCTATAGCCTTCCTCGGTAAATGGCCTATCTAACACTGAAAGAATATTTCAAATCGGTCCGGTAGTTCCTGAGATTAGCGCGTTCAACCAAACAAACAAATTCTTCTACTTTATAATATTAGTATAGATTTATAAAGTAAAAACTATAAAAAATACGTCTTAAAAAAAAATGCGGGTAATTACCCCAGGTGGGGTAAGTTCGGATAAATCTTAATATTTCCGAGATTCCACGGAATTAATTGTTGTTTTTTTTTGTGTTGGTAGTCTACCTTATTACCTCTTTTTTAAAGCAAATTGCAGATTCTAATACTGAGGAACACGGGCAAAAAAAAATAAAAACGAAAATCACAAAATCGCAGATTTCTCGGTTCCTACGAGGACTAGAGCAGCCATAAAGGACTCGTAATATAGATAAAAACAAGACCTTTTAAAATGTAGTTAAAAAAATTAAGCAACTTTAAAAGTTTAGATGAAATAATTTTTTAAATATTTTTTTAATTATTTTTTCAAAATATGGGCATAAAGTTTTACCCCCGGATATCTCCTAAACTAGATAAGATGGATTCGTGGGAGTTTTACTCTCGCAATTAGAATAAAAAGCTCTATCTGATTCACTAATAATCAGGGAGGTGGTCATTTTGAGGTAAAATAAAATACTGTGCCTCGGAAGGACATATGATTTTATCCCGGTAATATGTTCCCTAGGGATGATAAAATAATTTTAACGCAGGAGATTTATAAAAAGGGTCATAATATAATGGGCAGTTTTATAGTTATCTTTATTACTGCCATCTCACCCATAATGGTTTTTTAAATTAAACAAACCAGTATTTAATGGAAATTGTCTTACTTTGTAACTCGATTTTAAATTAAATAGTTATTAGTTCAGATCTTCATCTAAGTTTGTTATTAACTAAATAATAAAATTGATACAAAAGTTAATGACTTCAATTAATTTTATCAAAACAGACACTATCAATCAATTTTATCAAAACATAAAATCTATGTTCATGATCACTGCCATTCAGAATGTAGGTATGTATGAATTATATACACGGAAAAATGATACCCATTATATCACACACTACGTGCAAAAGATGAAAGATGCAACAATTTGTAACTAACATAATCAATATTGAAATTGCTGCAACTTAAAATTTTAAATGATTGTGTAATATTTCTGAAATCATATCTTTGTTTTTATAGTATATGCAAGGTTATATAAAGATATAGTAATGAATTTGATATCAAATCCAGTTACAATATGTAAGCAATAAAATGCCATGCTAACATGTATGCGATGTCACATAAGAATCATTTTAGTTATAAAAACACATGATTGGTTTTTATTTATTTGTTTTAACCATAAAAAGCATACACATGGCATTATTTTTATTCAACACTAGCTTCTGCCAGCGGCTTCGCCCGCGGGAAGGCCGAAAATATCGCGAGGGAACATATTCTCGGGATAAAAAGTATCCTATGTGCTATGCCTGAATCTATGTCTATGCCAAAGTTCAAAGTTAAGTACTGCCGTGAACAAACTGCAACGCACGCAAAGACTCGCCTGCATGGCGACGACAGGCTGCATGACTGCTGCGCTCGAGGCCATGCTGGGTCTGCCTCCGCTCCACCGGTTCATTCAGCAGGAGGCCACGACAGCGGCAGTGTGTCTTAAGGCACTGGATCTCTATGAGAGTGATACAACACACGACTCTGCTCGAGGGCCTAAATAACAAGTCCCCTCTTACGACAGCAATTATTAACCGGATACCTTGATAGGATATTAGAGATAGTTTGTTTTTGACAAGAAATACAAGATCCAACTCAATGAAGACCGCCGCTGCGAGGGGTTACGCCCAGACGAGTTAAGGATCTTCACCGATGGTTCCAAGACAAGTACTGGCTCAGGTGCGGGGGTGTTCTCAGAGGACCTCAACATCCATATAGCAACACCACTTGGGGCACACAACATGGTGTTCCAGGCAGAGTGTGTGGGCATCACCCTGACAGCATCAGCCATTCTAGACAGGCATGTAAATGATTTCCCAATACGCATTCTCTCTGACAGCATGGCCGTCCTGCAGGCGCTGAGCAGCCACACGGTCTGCTCTGGGCTGATATATTAGTGTCACCAACGCCTAAACCAGGTCGGGTCAAATAATAAAATAACCATTCAATGGATCAAGGGGCACAGCGATTCCCGAGGCAACGATGCGGCGGACGAGATCGCCCGCTTTGGATGGAAGTTTCACGCAGAAGGCCGTACGTCAGACGAAACAGCAGTTACGAGCAGTCACAGCCGTAACGACTGGCCACGGGACTTTTAATAAGCACCTTTTTGTCTTAGGGATTACGGACAGCCCGCTGTGCAGAGCATGCATGGAGGACAAGACAGCGGCGCACCTGCTTCTAAGCTACCCAGTAATTGCCGGTTTCAGGGCCAAATACCTCGGTGAACCAGGTACCCTAAAGGAGGTAGTCAACAACACGAAGTCGCTGCTGGCCTACCTCAAGTAGTTGGGATGGATCGAGTGAGGAAGTAGTTAAAAGATTTATTCCCACCCGTATGCAAAATACGCGCCTGGTCGTGGAGTTGCTCGCTGAACGGATGGCCGATGGGGCGAAAAGTTCTGGAATGGCGACCGCGAACCGGAAGACTAAACGTTGGAAGGCCTCCCACTAGGTGGACCGCGGACCTGGTTAAAGTTGCGAGAAGGCGCTGGATGCGAGACGCACGGGATCGGTCAATGTGGCGACGCCTGGGGGAGGCCTATGTCCAACAGTGGACGTTCGGCTGAAATGTTGATGATGAACCTTACCTATGCCAAATTTCATCTAAATCTGTCCAGCCGTTTAAGCATGAAGAAGTAACAAACATACAAACACACACACAAACTTTCGCCTTTATAATAATACTAGCTTTTACCCGCGGCTTCGCTTGCAGTGAAGCCATTAAAAAAATGTTTTTTTTAAATCCTATGTTACTTCTAATACCTCCAAGAATATATGTACAAAGTTTCATGATGATCGGTTCAGTAGTTTTTGCATGACAGCGTAACAAACAAACTGACATTCACATTTATAATATTAGTATGATTAGTGTAAAGCAAAATCAATCAATCTGCCGAAACTTTTCCTAACTATAGTGGGGTCGGCTCCCAGCCTAACGATGCAGCTATGTACCTACCTACCAGTAGTTTACTTGGAGAGACTGCTTATCTGACCTCCGCAACCCAGTAACTGCTTAATATGGTACCCTTAATATGGTGCTTGGTATGGTATGGCATGACTGGGTGTAAACAAAAACATTGTCATAATTATTTTATGAATTAATTCAGTAGGCTTTTCTTCTAAATGTGTCACTTAGATATGGAACAACTAATTTTGTTTAGTTCCATAATGAACCTACAAGATATAAATGTACAATATGAAAGCCTCTCAGTCAGCCACTGAACTAATCATACATTGATGATGATAATGTTATTATTTGTTGTAATATTTTACATGTTTTAGATAAGATAGTGTAAAAACTAATCTACAATGTTTTGATTGCTTTCCTTTTCAATGGGGGCCTATTTCTCCAGATCAGGATATCAATACGAATAAAGGTTTCTATCTACCTACGTATAAATATTATTGACGTCAAAAATATGAAATTACAGATAGGTTTAAAATTAAAAGGCTATTGTCTTGCAACATAGGCGAATGATACAAAACAACAATTGAAAAAAGGAAAGTTGTACAATGCCGTCAGTACCATACGGTATAATGAAAAAAAAAACTGTTGGTAATTATCGAAGCTATCAAATATTGCTTAGTGCAGTGAATGCATGCTACATCTACAAAATATTACTGTGCACATATGTTTATACACGTAACAAATTCTGCCCATCCTAATTAAATTACCCAAAGACTGCTTAGTTACTAAAAATAAGAAGGATACCTGCCTGTTGTAGCGTGATTCTATTATTGTTCAAATTATTCCACAAACACTAGGAGAAAAATGCTTATCACAGAAATAAATAAGTATTTTGATATTTTCTCCTTACAACTGTGTTTAATTCTATTATTTTATTCATTCATTTTCACATCAATAGTTGAGAGGAATGAATGAAATGAAGTTTTGTCCACAGATAACTATATACTAGTCAGAATTTTGTCTTTGTGCTAAAATAGTGATGTACCTATTAAAGACCGTAAATAACGTATGATAGTAGAGTGATCTGTACAAGTAGAAATCCATTGAGACATCTTGACCGGTAGATCCCGGGGGACAGTAAATTTAGTCATCTGCAATTTTATTATTTATTTATTTAAACTTCATGTACATTGGTGATTGGTGATACATAGGCGGACTTAATGCAGCAAGGCCTCGCTAGAGTAATTTTTTTTCTATGAGCAAGGCATTCTCTACCAGTTTTTTGTCACATGTGGTGTTTGTCTGTGTCAGATTTAAAAATAATGATTAACAAAATGTCGTATCCTAGTGCAAGGAAAATAACTTGAAAAATAAGTGAATAAAAACCAATATTCTCTTGGTTTTTGCCATTGATTTGTATCAATTTTATTCACTTTTTAATTCTGTGCGAGTAAAAAAAAAATGGATTAACTTACACGGCTTTTACGCCCAGACAAATTCGACACTGACCCGGGGTCTCCAGATGCCGAAATCAAGTACCGTTACTGGAAAGAGACGTTCAATAACTTCCTCACGGCGGAGACAGAACTATCGAAAATTTCGGATGGTGTCAAACTGAAGGTACTCAATAACGTTTCTCCAAATGTATATTCCCACATACGGGATACAAACTCTTACGCAATAGCTGTAAGTCTATTAGATGGCCTTTATATTAAATCTAAAAACGACGTGCATGCTAGATATATGTTGACAACAACCAAACAGAGACCAGACGAGACTGTTGCCGATTACATGCGAACACTTCAGCAGCTCGCATACAATTGCACATTCGAAGCAGTATCGGCTGGAAAATATAGAGAGGAATATCTCCGTGATGCATTTATTAGTGGAATATATTCTCAGAAAATACGGCAACGTCTCCTTGAGAATCAAAAGATAACTTTAGAAGAGGCACGCAATCAAGCATTGTCGCTGGAAATGGCAGAAAAGAACTCGAAGGATTTCGATAGTAAACTCTCGCCGTTGGATTTCAATCAGATTCAGACTTCGGAACCTCAACTCGAAAATCCTAATAATCTTGCAGCAAACTCATCACGCAGACGCTGTTTTTTTTGTGATGGCAGTGTGCACCAAAGGATTAAATGCCCAGCTTTCCACGCTACGTGCCAAAATTGTGAAAAGAAAGGTCACTTTGCTAAAGTTTGTAGAAGTCCAACGACCAAGCCAACGAACAATGCTTTGTTTGTTTCGGAACAAGAGAATCACATAGGAGCAATCTCAGCAGCATCACCTACAAGTTTACGTAAAACTACGGTTACTATTATGATAAATAACTACAAAGCTGATGCTTTGATTGATAGTGGAAGCTCGACTAGTTTCATTGACAGAAATTTTGCTCAGATGTAGAACTTAAAACGTTTCCCTTGGCATGAAACTGTGACATTAGCTTCCCGGAAGAATACGTCATCAGTAAATGGGTATTGCTACGCAAATCTAAGCATGAACGAGCACACTTATACACGAAAACCTCTCTATATACTGGATGACCTTTGTGCTGATGTTATTATAGGTCATGATATTCTAAGGGATCATTCGAAACTAGAAATTTATTTTGGAGGCCCTAAAAAACCTCTTAAGGTTTGTAATGTAAGTAATGGTTCCTGCGGTATCACTCTTTACAAACTTGTCTAGCAACTTGCGACCAGTTGCTATTAAATCAAGAAAACACTCTGAAACTGACAGTCAGTTTATACAAGAAGAGATAGTAAAACTTCTGAAAGATAAAGTCATTGAGCCCAGTAGCTCACCTTGGCGAGCACAAGTTCTTATTACTGGAGGCACAACGCATCGAAAACGTCTTGTTATTGACTATTCATTGACAATCAACAGATTTACTGAACTGGATGCGTACCCTTTGCCGAATATTGAATCGATTGTTTCAAACGTAGCAGAAAACAACGTCTTCAGCCAAATTGATCTTAGAAGTGCCTATCATCAAGTGCCTATTTTGGAAAGTGAGAAGAAATATACGGCGTTTGAAGCATGTGGAAATCTGTATCAATTTACTCGCATCCCGTTTGGCGTAACCAATGGAGTTGCTGCTTTCCAAAGGACTCTACACTACGTCATATCTAAAGAGAAACTGACAGGGACTTACGCATATCTTGATGACGTAACAGTTTGTGGCAAAACAGAGGAAGAACATGATCAGAACCTAAAACGATTCAAAGAAGCTGTGACTAAGTATAACCTTACATTGAATGAAGACAAGTGTGTATACAGACAAAAATCTATCAGCCTACTAGGATACAAGATAGGGAACAGCTCCATTCAACCAGATGAAGAACGCCTTAGTCCCCTAATGAATCTACCTGTCCCAACTGACTCACAATCCCTTAAAAGGGCTCTAGGTATGTTCGCTCACTATGCTAAATGGATCAGAAACTTTTCTGAAAAAGTCCACCCTCTCACAAAAGTCTTTGAATTCCCACTAAAAGAAAGATGCAATCAAAGATTTTCAAGAGATGAAGATGGATATTAAGAAATCCGCCCTAACTGTCATCGATCAAAACGAGACATTCACCGTAGAAACAGACGCATCGGAACACTCCATAGCGGCTTCCCTCTCCTAAAATGACCGACCTGTTGCCTTCTTCTCCCGGTCTCTTAACGAATCGGAACGTCGTCAATCCTCGATTGAAAAGGAGGCATGTGCTGCGGTGGAAGCCTTGAGAAAATGGCGACATTATCTTATTGGAAGACGTTTCCTCCTCATAACCGACCAACGATCTGTGTCATTTATGTTTAATCAATGCCACAATAGCAAGATTAAAAACGAAAAGATCGAAAGATGGCGTCTTGAACTATCAAATTTCAAATATGATATAATTTACCGTCCATGTAAAGAAAACGTTACTGCTGATACTCTGTCACGCGTCTGCTCAAACATGAACAGCAATACAAGACTGATTGAATTACATGATATCATGGGTCACCCTGGAATCGTGCGTATGGCGCACTGGGTACTGGTGTTGATGATATTAAGAAGATGACGTCACAGTGTCGTATTTGTGCAGAAATCAAACCCCGATTCTTGAAAACTAAGGGTAACCTCATCAAAGCAGTTACACCATTTGAGAGACTTAACATCGATTTCAAAGGTCCTCTACCTACTAACACTCAGAATCGATACATTTTGACCATTATAGACGAGTTTTCAAGGTTCCCATTTGCTTACCCATGCAAAGATGTGTCCGCCAGCAGTGTTGTAAAATGCCTTAGAGACTTGTTCTGCACTTATGGCGCCCCGCAATACATACATTCTGACCGGGGATCAGCCTACATGTCTGAAGAATTACGGCGTTTCTTGGTAACACATGGCGTTTCTTGTAGTCGAAGTACACCGTATAATCCACAGGGGAACGGTCAAGTGGAGCGTCTTAATGGTACGCTATGGAAGACCATCAAGCTTATACTCAGATCCAAGAAACTAGAAACATCGTGTTGGGAACAAGTTCTGCCAGCTGCTCTGCATTCAATACGTTCCTTATTGTGTACGTCTACTAACGCTACACCCCATGAGAGATATTTCAATTATCCACGTCGGACGGCGAATGGGGAATTTATGCCAACATGGCTTTTGGAGCCTGGTCCCATACTAATGAAAAATAATCTAAGACGTTCTAAATACGACTCAAGAGGTGGAAGAAGTGGAACTATTGGAAGCTAATCCATCTTATTCATATGTAAGATTAGCTGACGGTCGTGAAGCCACCGTGTCAAACAGACAACTCGCTCCTCTCCCACCGCTACTACAGCACAGTGATCCACGTCCTGAACCAGACGATCAAGACCTATTTGAGGATGCGGAGGGTGGAGAGGAAGTCCAGTCAACCCAGCAAACTCTTCGTGAATCCCAATCACCTGAGAATGGTTATAACGAAGCGCTGCCCTCGCTTCCCACTCTTCGAAGATCTACGAGAGACAGACGACCCCCAGTTCGAATGTCGGACTACACAACATAATCTAACGGGGGGTGAATGTGGTGTTTGTCTGTGGTTGTCAGATTTAAAAATAATGATTAACAAAATGTCGTATCCTAGTGCAAGGAAAATAAGAAAAATACGTGAATAAAAACCAATATTCTCTTGGTTTTTGCCTTTGATTTGTATCATCACAATAGAGACTCCATGTCTTTATAAAGCTTATGGAGTCAAGTGGATTTATAAATCGGTTCAGACCGAGCGAATGAGCGAACAAACGCTATAGAATGGCAATCGCCGAAGGACATGGCATGCTAGCTCGCCTTTCACCGTGTGCAAATCAGGACCAGGCTGACCAGGTGAACGAACGCTAGCTAACGAACGGGAAAGAGTTTTTGCGGCCGAGAGAGTGTGCGGCGTCGGTATCTATCGGCGATAAGGCTTAGGCTTAGCACGCACTGCGCTTTTTATTCGCGTAAATTTAATTCCAAAAATCGCTATGTTTTGCTTTTGCAAGATACGAAAAGTCAAACAATAAAAGGGCCGTTTTAACAGCTACGAAAATACTTAGTAATAATTAAACTTCATGCTTGCGAATGCTACTCGTTGTTATGTGTATGGGTAACATAGTAATTAATTAGGAAAAAGAATTTTATTTTTCAATTTCTTACGTAGAAAGTTATCGCGGCATGTAATGAGAAACGTCATCGGACTTCTTAGATTGTGTGTGACGATTTTAATAAGCCTGCGGATTGTTCGTACAAATCGTATGTAACCGATTTTCCGTGTTTCGTCAAGGACGGGAACCTGGAAATGTGTGGACAGCGCTTTAAGGTGAACGCGCACCTAGACGCACCGCAGGAGCGCTACGCGCCGCAGTCATCGCATTTTATAAATCTATATATGAAATCGTATGCAGCCTCGCGTACCTATCCGCGCCGCACGAGCCGCATTTCAGTAAAATGCTGTAGGTATATGAATTCCACCAGCGCGTGCGGCTGACGTCATCAGATTCGGAACGTTCGGTGTTTGCGGTGAGTGCGATGAGTGCGATGCGGGCGGCGCGGAGACATTATCCGTATCCTTATAGAAAATATTGTTCAAGATGTACAGAAGTGGATACGAAACGTGCGGCGCGTTCGGTGCGTACGGCGCGGATTGCGCGGGGTCTTGAGAAAATGCGATGACTGCGGCGCATGCGGCTGCTGCGGCGCGGATAGTTTCGCGTTCACCTTATTTCTGCATGGCTAATTATCCAATCGCTTAAATAAATAGGGGTTTACCCCCTAAGAGGCATACAAATGTTTTTAGAGTAGTAAATGTCAATGAGTCAAAGACGTGACTCTGGCCTAAAAAAATTTAAAACAAGGATGAAACTAAAGATGAGGCTTTGGCCTTACTTTTAGTCAAGAAGGATATTATGCACTGAAGACGAGGAGGTATGGTCCAAGACCATAGCCTGCCCGAGTAGGGCGAAGGAAAAAAAACATCGAATGTATTGTTGTCAAACTAGACTTCATAATTCTTTCTGTCAAATCAAATGTCATTAAACATCATCTGGTATTTGAAAGACGTATGAGGTAAATTAAAACATTTCCAAGTCATCTTTCTTTACTATCTAGTTATTGAAAACAAATTGTATTGATATTGCAGTGATAATGGAAAAGATTCCTGATCAGATCGGTTACTTGGTTTTAACAGAGGACGGGGCTGTCCTTGAATCTGGCGGAGAATTAGAAAACGACGAACGTGTTGCTACAATAATAACTGATCTCATCTCCTTATCAAACAAGTAAGAACATTTTAATTACGTGTGATTTATCAGTTCTGACCTGACTCATACATAGTGAAAAAGTACGACGTGGTTCTTGTTTATTGGTTATTATCTTTTAAAATAACTGGTTCATGTCTTCATCATTTCAGGGTCGACCCATTAGCTTTTGGTCCGAATGAACAGTTCAAGAAAATATCAATAACATACGATGACCATTGGTTTGTAATATGCCTTTCCAATAAGAAGATATATGTGGTGAAGCGCAGTATACAGCCTAACATAAGTGAGGGGAATGCAGTTAATGTCTGAGATTGGCAAATAAGGCACCATGGGACGAAACTTGTTAATGAGTAGCCTTGAGAATGCATCATTTAATATTATATTTCAAATTCTATTTAGATGTGTAACATTTGTGATTAATGCATGGGTTATCAGGAATGTTGGACATGAAGTTCTAGGTATTATGAATGTAAGGCTACTGCTCTTGGAGAGTACTATACTATTCCTCAGCAGAGAACCATTTAATAGAGCTTGTCTAGGACAAAAAGATGAGTTCAGCTGGAGGCAAATAATAAACCAAATCTGGCTGTCAGTACCTGTGAGTTGTGTTCTATCTATTGTTTTTGTATACATTTGGTTAAACTGGCTACCCCTAGGTCATCCAGAACATGCATTTCAATACACATTTGGTTGCTGGAGTGTTGCCTTATCATGTGTGTTGGAATTGTGTTCTGCTAATGTAGCATTAGTGGCACAACTATTCTGTTTTATCAAATTAAAAGTTGCCCTAGATACATTGCATATTTTTATAAGAACTTTATTATTCTTGTCTATTGTAATATATGATAGGTCTCTTGCACTCATTGCGTTTTCTGTGGCACAAGTTGGTAGTATAGGATCTATAGTGGTTTGTTATTACATATTCTTTTATTGGTATATTAAAAATAAGCCACTATATGCAAAAGGAGCTCTGAAAAGTAAAGTAGTTCCTGAATCAGTTTTGTATATTCTGTTTGATAATATGGATGATTTTCAATTTACATCACTAAAGGACTTCTTACCAAAATACGTTGGATCTGTTAACACAACATTCAATAAAAAATTAAGCACTCTTACAATTAGTTTTGCTAAACAAGGTGTTGTCAAGCAACTTCTAACAGAAGGAGAAAAGTATGTGATGTCAGTTAGCCCGGTGATGACCTTCAGTGAGCAGGCTACTTATGATGTTGTAAACAACTTGGGTAGTCTGGCAGCAAGGTTTGTTTTCAGGCCTATTGAAGACAGTAGCTACTTCTATTTTACTCAAATGGTAAGCAGAGAATTACCCCTTCAAAAACAAGATCAAAATAAAATTCAAGAATCATGTACAGTATTATCACAAGTTTGTAAAACAGTCAGTTCTATTGGTTTAATAGTTTTAGTATTTGGACAAAGTTACGCAACAACATTGCTTTTGTTATATGGGGGAGAGTCATTTGTAGCAAGTGGATTGCCAGTGCAATTGTTGAGAAGCCATTGTCTAGCTATAGTTTTGTTAGCAATTAATGGAGTCACTGAATGTTATGCATTTGCCACAATGACTAGCGCCCAATTAAATAGTTACAATTATTTAATGGTACTATTTTCAATAAGTTTTCTTTTACTATCATACATTTTAACCTATATTTTTGGACCAGTAGGTTTTATTATATCAAATTGTATTAACATGTTTGCTAGAATAGTTCATAGTGTCCATTTCATCAGCAATAAATACAAAGATACAGATTATAAGCCTCTGGATGGGCTTTATGTAGGTAAATTCTTTTTGATTACTTTATTTGTTGCTGGTTTCGTTTGTAAACTTTCAGAAAATAAAGTATCACGAGATTCAGTTATCCTGCACATATTCATCGGAGCTATATCGTTATTTTGTGTCCTACTAGCATGGGGTTATGAAAATAGAGAACTTGTTATTAAAGTGTATAAAAAGGTTTGGAAAAAAGAAGACAAAGTATCTCTTGATTAGCATAGCATTCAATTATTGTTAAGCTTTTATGAGTATTCATTACCAGTGTTGAGTTAAGTAAATAATATAGACATGTTATAGTATGAGATAGTTGTTTTATTTTTATAACATAAAAGTAACAAGATAACATTCTATAAGTCGCATTTGTTCAATCAGTAAGTATAAATATCTGCCTCTGCTTTTGCCAGATGATTGAGACGATGCAATTATTTATTATGATTTCCAACTACATAATAATATTGTAATGTTTACATTGGGTAAAAAAATATTCCCTTCATTTGGGCTTCACATATCCGTCTTACTTCATCTGCAAATAAAAAATAGTAATTTGATAATTTGTGTTTGTGCGCAAAATTCTGACAAAGCTATTTTCAATCATGATTGATTAATTTAATATACCTACATAAAACTCAGTGGAGAGCTGGCATTTAAAAGAAAAAAAAAATGCGTCAGCCATGCTGTTATCAGCAAATTTATCACATCATGTGCACTTGGCACTTGCCTCACCAACATACTTATGTGCACGCCCACAAAACTCCACTTTTAATGTACCTGATGGATAAAGGTACTCGAATTTTATGTAAAACATACCTGCTATTTCTTTGAGATTGGCATTTTTCTCTTGAATAATAACATAAAACTCTCTTTCATTGGAAGACTTCCCCGTAATCCAGTATTCATCTGGTGTTTTGATTATAATCTCTCCATAGTTTCCGAGGCTGCTGATAAAAGTGTAGGTTTAATGTGGTATGTTGGGTATGGATTACCCTATTTTGAAAATTTAGGTAATTTAATGTTATTCTCACCTTTTTTTATCGGAATGTATACTTGCTATTAGACTTAAAACTTCAGGCTTTATAGTGGTGGAAGGGTGCAGTTTGCTAATTGTTGGCTGAAACAGTACCATTACAAATTAGTCCATAATCATAATTTTGCATTGTTAAGAGTAAATTCAAGCAAACTGGTTGCCAACCGCCACGATATAGTTGGGAAGCTAGACAGATAATGAAAAGTAAATTCATGTTACTTACAGAGGTTTTAAATGCTAAATTTAACCTATTGAAGTACACAAACTTGTGTTCTGAAGTGGCCAGCTGTGCAGAGTGCAGTGCATGTAATGTGCATTGCTCACTGATGGTAGACGCGATGGCTGATAGTTGAGGACCAATAAACGCGTCTAACGATCTGAACATCTCGAATTGTAGTTCCACGTTTACTGTAAAAGAAGGAGGATTTATATTAGGAACAAATACTATGAAGACTAAGGATCAGCTCACTAGTCACACTGAAACTCGACGATTCTTGAAGCATCGCATCTTCAAGCCGCGGGATGTATTCTATATTCTGTCACTGAAATATGTACCTTTTCCTGTCGTAAATAAAGTTCCAGATTCAATGGCTTTCTTGAAAAGTTCGTGCAGTTTCGCGTCGCGTCTTGAGCTGATCTATGGCTATTGCGTTTCATAGTCATGAAAATATTAGCAGAAATGGTTTATTATTTGTTGTTTACTTAAAAGATTTATAACTAATAGCTTACCATCAACAGTAAAACAGACAGTGGCACTCATAGTTCTATAAACAACTAAATAATACTGTTTAGTTTCCGCGTCATCTTCTCTCTTGAGGTGTACTTTCACCAGTCTTTGTAAGTCCTCCTGGTTATGAATGCCTTCAGGGGGATGGATAAAACGACCGTGTCTCTGAGCGGCTGCTACTGCTCCTCCTTGAATCTCCTTTTCTACTTGTTTTGGTAGCAGCGACTGTACCAAATATTGGTATAATATTAACATGTCCTGAGTAGATAGTCCATTCCTGTCAAATAACATAAAACTGTACTAAGCTTGTTTATCAATCAACATTTTTTGTTTTAAAATCCTATGAACTTACCAAATAAGTTGTTCATTGTAGATAAAAGAAATACACTTGAAGTGTGGGTAGTTGACTTCTAACAAGTCTATAAAGCATAACACTTTGAAGAACGAATTCTTGTCCAGCGGCAAATAGTTGATGCCTTGAATAACATCTGTGATATCATTTGATATATTCCTTGAAGATATGTACTGAAAAGTAATAATAGTAAACAGAAATAATAGAAAATAGAAAATTTTCTTAGAGTTGCAACAAAATAAATTAAGAAAATAATCTTACAGGTGTGAAGAACTGGTCACATATTGTGTATATTTCTTCAATTGGATAGTTTTTGAAGGGCCCTCTGAACATTCTGAACATCTTGTACGCTGACTTTAATAAATCATACATCACAGAAGGATTTACCTGAAAATACAGATTTTTATAAAACAGAAAAACAGGGCAGAAGTCGAGAAGTTAACAAGGTTTCATAATGAGTTTAGTTAATATTTGGAATAGACTTTGTGATTGTGATCAGTAAGGAAAGTAAGATAAAATTATGGAGATCAAGTTATTTTGGATTGGTACTTACAACATCAGCTCCTCGGCTTTCTCCAATAGCTGACAATGCTTTTGTTGTGTAAGGTATTCTGACAACCTGAAAAATTAATGGTCCATGTGAATGTACTTACACTGAGAGTAACAGGCATTTCACATAGACTGAGGATGAAAACAATTTCTAATAGTTTATCACACTGTATCCATTAAAAATATAAGATGTATGAATAGGTACTAGCACCTTTTTTGAATAAAATATAAGTGAAGGCTAAAGTCAAGTTGTATTACCAATACCATCCAATAGCCTTTTTCTGGTTGATAGAAAATATATCTTTTTGTCTGTGTTTGTAAAGCTTCACATGGCTCTGATGAGAAAGTTCTGCAAAAGAAAGAGGTTTGTAGCATAAAATTAAATGAGTTTCTTTGTTTCATCTTCTCTATATTTCTCCTATAATAGCATTACACTGGTTCAAGGTGGTGCAAGAGAAGAGATTCTGGAATATGGGAGAGGACTTTGTCCGGCAGTGTGGCTTTCTAAGCAAATAAAAATAAAATTGTTTGTTCTTGCTATTAGAGGTGAACTTCTGTGTAGATTTTGTATCTAGTATAATTAACTCAAAGAAAATAAACTTACGACATGAACTTTACAACAGCCTCACATAAACCAACTTGCATTTTCTGCGCATCAGCACTTGTTTGGCTGGGGTGATAGAATAATATCCTTTGGAGTTCCTGAAAATGAAGAAAAATTACAATATTAATAAATGATAATACAAGAACAAACAAATTGGGGCGCATGGTTGGCGCAGTGGTTGAGCGATTTACTGCTGCGCTTCGTGTTGCGGGTTTGATTCCCGCACGGAACAAATATTTGAATTACCTACAGATAGTTGTTTCGGCTCTGGGTGTTTGTGTATGTGAGTTTATATGTTTGTAAATGCACCCACGATACACGAGAAATTCCTAGTTTGGGGCAAAGCTTTTCTTAAACAAAAAAAAGAAAAAGAAAAAAAAGAACTGATGGTAAAATAATGATATGTAATCTTCAGCTTGTAGCTGAAGATGACATATCATTATTTTACTCAGTAAAAAGAGTAAATAGAACTAGTACTATAGAGATGATTCTTAATAGTATGGTAATTAGGTTTCTTTAAGTAGTATGTATACAGTCACCTACACAATGGACAAAGTTTTAGTTGTTTTAGGTATGTCAGAGAATTTTCTATGACAAAACAGCGTGAGAGAAGCAGCAACATGAAGACCGGTTCAAACATATTACCAGTAATAAGCATTGTCTACTATAAGTCCAATAGGTTGTTTTCAATGCTTTTAATTAAGTAAATTACAAGTTCCACTACAAGAACTGTAAGGAGTTGGGAGTGAAGTTATTAAATACTTACATCGCCTTCCCTGGGACCAAAACTTGAATTAAAAATAAAGAAAGAATTAATTTTAGCCTTTACGTCAATCATTGTATAGAATGTAGAAGATGTCCTCAAAGAATTTATCATCTAATTTTCTATCAAACAAAATAAATAAAATATTCTGTTTAGAACCACAAATTGTCAAAGTCAAATTTGTCAATGTCATTGTCATTAGTTGAAAGCCACAAACTACTGCAGTGATGCGTTTCGGTTTGCATAATAATTTAAAGTAAAATCAATTTAAAAATATTAACTCCAATCCCTATAATGTGCACAGAGTACATATTAACATACTGATGATGTGTTTATTATTATTAGGATAATGTTGTAAATGTTAATAAGATTTAAAATATTAATATATGGACTCATAAAATGAGGTCATACTTTTTTCTTCTTACAAGTTTTGTCAGCACAAGAACAGTAAAATACGTTACCATAGTAGCGATACATTGTTATTATTTTATATTGTTTTCATCACAGATAAACTTATTTATACGGACAGTTTTCATTTAATTTTGAAGTGCTTGTACTGCAGTTTTTAATAAATAAATCACGTTTCAATTTAGATTGGTTGTTTTGATATCAGCTTGAATCATGTCGATCCGAAATCCGAGGCTACCGCTTCTGCCCGGCTATGGCACAAATCCAATGGTGAGTAGATACATTACATTAGCTACAAACATGGGACTTACAATGCCTACTTGATCTTATAATTCGTAAAGCCTATTCTACCCGTGTTACTCCGCTGCTAATTTTTAAGAATGACGCACTTTTGTTTTGCTTACTTATATTCAAAGCTTAGGTTAAAAAATCCGTCTATTGAACAGCGTAAAACTCGCAATGAATACTGTTGAGAAATAAAATGAAAGACTTTACAATCGACTCCGTCAATGTATTTATATGTTACACAATTAGGCTGTTGAACTTTGTGTAAAGAAAGGAAGGCTCCCTGCCTTTGAGCTGTCAAATCAGTTACACAATTAGGTTGCTGGATTTAAACTCATCCTAATCCAGTTCATGGTCTACCCATATGCCAAATATCATCCAAATCCGTTAAGCGTTGAAGCGTGATTGATTTTTGATTAAGGTTTTTCTTTATCTTAGGTACCAATAGATATAGTAAAATTTATTATCATAATTAATACCAACATCATCTTCCTGCTCCTGTTCCTTGTGGAATCGGCGCAACATGTTTTCTTCTTCCATACCGTCTCACTAAACTGTTACGCTATCACTAAGGTCGTTTGTTTAAAACGCGATACACGACAACGCAAAATGTGATCACGATTCAGAGCTCCATATATTTCCAAACTTAAACGGTCCATACGTTTGTTCATTGCACGACACCATACACGACACGAATTTCATACCGTTTTCGGCTATGTCGTCGATGCCGCTATGTCGATTCGGTTTTTTTGCGGTGACGATTTAGCGGCTCAACAAAACCGGTATGCGCTTGTTGACGACACGACACACCGCACCGCACGGCTCACGCTTGGTTCGTTACTCGCGTGCTTATAAAACAATACAAGTGCACTGCAGTGTCGTTGCAGAATCGTGTCCAGTGAACACACGAACGGACGACAGACCGTATGCTGTGTGTCGTGTGTTAAAAATCGTGACCGCAAATCGTGTCGTGCGGTGCCTCGTGAACAAACGACCTTACTCCCTTTTTTCCCTTTTTAGTCCCTCCATACATCACTTCTGTCACATAAAATGCCAAAAATTGTAAATGATCATTAAAAAGATTAATGTAAACTTTTCAAGTCGATATTATTCCAGTTGGTTCAAAGTAATATTTTGTACTTAGGACTAATAAGTACAAAATATTACTTTGACAGGTAATAGCCATTTAAAATCGAATCCAAAGTAGATTTTAAATGACTGTCACTTGCATGAGCATAATTGTTATATGAATCAGCAGCAACTGTTCCTCCTCATCAGTCTAATCCCTTATGTCTTGAATTGTGTGTCCATGTCAGGACGGTATGGAAGATGAAAACGTGTTGCATCGACCCCAAGTAACATGGGACAAGGACAGGAAGATGATGATGATATTATTATTCCATTTTAGATAGGAAAAACGAACTTTGGAGTCCGGCCTTTATTCACGTCGATCGACAAAATCAACATGTTGGTCGATAAAGCGGAGGAGGGTAACCGAGTGCCTTCGTTGTACTGTCGCAAACAAGCGCCAGATCTGCCAACCTGGATTATGTATGATAAGCACGTAAGACCTCTTATTATAATAAAAGCTTTGCTTTGATACCGCTGTACTTGGCTGTACGGTAGGTACTTGAAATAACGTGATAAGATAAATAAGAATTCTCTGTAGCACATTTTAGAACTTGTATTCCCAAGAATAATAATTTGACATGACGTGATAATTATTGACATGCTTCAATTTTTTTACTAAATGGCAAGGTTTCAAAGAACCCTTTACAACATTTCTCCGGTCCTACGTGAATTATATCTCCTCGAAAAGTCTGCGAAGTGGCATACCTAAGCGCTCGCTGCGACGGGGTTGCAGCGGCATGGTACTGGTATCTGCTGTAGCAAGATTAGCAGATGTTCATGTTGGTGGTGTTTGGAAAGTAGGCTCAACTGGCTGCTCAGCAATCGGTGGTTCCACTATCGATGGTGTTTGAAATGAAGATCCCACTGGTAAATCATCTGGTTCGCGATCATCGTCTCTAGGTGGTGAATCTCCTGGCAGTTCAGGTGTAGTTGAGAGAACTAATACGCGAGGCCGTATATGAGCCGCATGACGACGCTTGTCCTCCCCATTGGGTGTAGTAACGACATAGGAATATCGGTAAGTGCGTGCTGAACAGTAGCAGGCTGCTAAATCTTGTCTAAGCGAGTTTTGATGAAAACTCTCTCCCGGACGATAGTTGGGTGAAGTCGACGCAATATTGCCTTTTACTTGTTTAAATTGTAGCTCTCTCCTATTGTTGGGCCGGATGTTTGAGAGAAAACAGTTCAATTGCCGGTAGGAAAAAAGAAATTCATTTAGTCGATTTTTAGCAATTCCTTCACTGGGTAGCATTCTGCTCTTGAATGTCCTCACAAGGCGTTCCGCCAAGCCATTTTTCTTCGGGTGGTATGGTGCTGACGTGACATTTACTATTCCATGCTTTCTACAGTACTCTTTGAACTCATGGGTTGTGAATTGTGGGCCGTTGTCAATCATTTCAGGGATACTAAATGTGGAAAAAACTTCATCCAGAACATAGCATAGGTTTCTTGTTGTGATATGTTTCATAGGTTTAACTTCGATCCATTTTGACAGAGCATCGCAAAGCACTAACCAATATGTTCCTTCAAAGGGTCCCGCAAAATCGATATGTAACCTTTCCCAAACAATTTCCGGAATAGACCATGAGTAAGCTGGAAGTTCTGGGTTTCACGGTCTGTTTTCTTGACATTTACGACATATTTTGGGGAATGCGTTGATATCTTCGTCTAGAACTGGCCACCATACGTAGAAACGTGAGAGTTGCGTGATGAGGCCAGTGATGAGGGCTCATCGCTGATATGCCAGGGTGACCTCGATGCAGATAGGTCAGTGTTGAATGACGTAAGGTTGCCGGTATTATTATTCTGCCCTGCCAGTCTTATTAGGCGGTTGTTTACTAATTTAGGTAAATGCCGCTGTGGTCCCAAGATATGTATTAAAGGTTTGTGGTCTGTTACTAGTTTAAATTTAGTTCTTCGTAAGTATTGATCAAATTATGTGATACCAAATAGAATAGGTAATGCCTCTTGCAGCCGTATTGCGTAAGTGCGCAAAGAGTTTAAACTCCATCCAACCGACCAAATCGGCCAATCACACAAAACAGATTTCCACATCGCGTCATTCATCTCGCATGAATGTTGATTGGAGGTATTCCCAATAATAATAATTTGACCTGACGTGACAATTAATGGCATACTTCATCTTTCTAGGGTTCCGTACCTAAACTGTAAAAACGGGACCCTATTACTAAGACTTCACTGTCCGTCTGTCACCAGGCTGTATCTCATGAACCGTGATAGCTAGACAGATAAAATTTTCACAGATGGTGTATTTCTGTTGCCGCTATAACAGTAAATACTAAAAACAGAATAAAATAAATATTTAACTGGGGCTCCCATACAAGAAACGTGTTTTTTTTGCGATAATGGTACGGAAACCTTCGTGCGCGAGTCCGACTCTTACTTGACGGGATTTTTTTACCTTATGGCAAGGAGGTTTTAAAGAAGCCTTTACAACAGTACCTATCTAGGTATTTTAGAGTTAGCAATGCACCTGTAAGAGTGCAGTGGCGTCCAAGTATGATTCTAAAATCCTGTTGTTCCTCCGGAAGCGAAATGGACATAGTTGCCATCGTGAATCTAAAATGAATTAGACCAGCGCCTGTGCAGGGGCAGCAGCAGATGTGGAGATGGGCACTACGAAAGCGAGGTTTAAAACCCACAGTAAGTAATGTCGGGTTGTCTAGCTGTAAATGATGATGAGGTAAGGTATAAGCCTCGTTGGGCTGCAGTCCCGAGTCCGAGTTGAAGGTGTAATTATACTTCATAAAATAGCTTGATCTCTTCGACATATGTCAAACTAACGTATACGTAATTGTTAGCCTGTCAAGCGCTATTGCTACAGTAGCAGTAGTTTGATTCTGACAGCTGTCGCAGAGATCAAGCTAACTTTTATGAAGTATAGTAATTGACAATCGCAATCATAACTTGTAGTGATTGATAAGCCTATGTCAGTCGCTGATTATCTGCATGAGACGTTCATTTGTGGCGCTACTACACTACTTCGTCCATAAACATTCTTAATATTTTTCGCATGTTTAGATTCTACGTTTCCAAGGCTTTTTCCAACAAACGTTGCATGAATTCCGTTCCGGCGCTAGTATATTGCGTAAGGTGGAGATCTTCTTCTATCTTGAAGATGGCACTATCAAGGTGATGGAGCCGAAGACTGAAAACAGTGGGTTGTCGCAAGGTAACTATTTCTCTTTGTAATTTCAGATTGATATAAGTGCAGGTGAGATGGTGGTCAAGCGCGAGCCTATCTATAATTAAAAAAGAATACTGCCTCATAAGTGTGATATACTGTGCAGTGCGCAGAGCTGGGCAAAATACATGCTTTGCTTTTATTAAAATACAAATAACAAAATACTATCTCGCATGTATTTAAAATACGAAATACAAAACATTTGTAAGTCGTGTATTTGTAATATAAAATACCTACAAAGTTGCTACAGTATTTTTTCTGTTTTATTTAAAATACAAAATACAGTTGATCATAAATCGTGAAATTCGTACTAATAACCATAATTAATACTCAGAAGTTTCGTGAAAATAACGGTTTCAAATGAAAATGACAATTGACAAGATACTTAACAATTTGACGTAGTTACGCGGTCGCCATTTTGCTTACGAAAGAAAAAAAATTAATAAGATCGCTAAATGTATTTATGTTCAAATGTATTTTGAAATACTTACTACAAATTTACCAAATTAAATTTTTAAAAAGTAATTGAATTACAAATATCAAATACGTATTTGTATTTCAATTATGTATTTTAATTACAAGTAATTCAAATACCGCCCAACCCTGGCGGTGCGTGGTGTACCAGGGTCGGGCAAAATGTTATTGGGTTTCATCTAGAATTTTTGCCCGATTGAGTACCTACATTAGACTCGCCTCCTATTAGGTACATGGGACTTGTCATAAATAGCGATATGTGGGCGTAATTTAGATACACCTGCATAACCCTTCAGCGAATACGAGGATGATGTAATTTTATTTTGATTCTAGGAAAATAATTTGAAATCAAATAATATTAAACAAAACGCTTATATTTGTTCAGGTACAATGATCAGTCGTCAACGAATTCGCCTCCCGTATAGCTACGATCTGTATTACGATGTATTGGATCTCAATATTGGAAAGGAAGTTACTTTCTTTGGGAAAAACTTCAAGGTAAAATTTTATTTACTTTGAATAGGTTAATTCTTTTTTAGAATCCTCTTAAAAGTATTCTATAATATCAAATGGTTTCTGCTACAGATCCTAAATTGCGACAATTTTACGAGAGTGTTCCTAAATCGCCTGGGTATCAATGTGCCGGATCCTATTCCATATCCAGATGCTATCGAAGTAAGAAGTATCTACTTATTCTTATCTAATCATTAAATGAAAACTATTTTACAAAGAACTATAATGTTTCAGAGGACACCGGACCGGAGAAAGCCTCCAAAACATCGACCGTTTAAACAATTTTTGGAATTTGATAGACAAGTGTTGAGGTAGGTACCTAAAGCTAAATTTTATCTGTCAATCTATGTGAATGCTCGAGGGCCGAGAAGCAGAACTTTTTTGAAACACAAAAATTAAAAGAAATGAAAGAGTCTAACATAAAGTTTGTAGTAATCTTTTTAGTCAACAAAGTTTAGCCTAAAAGCAATAGTGCCCGGCACTTAAGTTGGCAAGGTTTTGGCGTAGTGGGGGTAAGTTCGCGCATATTCCGCGAACTGACCAACCACCATATAGAGCGAACGGAATGTGGACGCGACGCGATTGGTCAGTCGATCCTTGTGTCAACTGACCAACCAATCGCGCGCTAGGAACGGTCCTAAATGTTCCCCGCGCCCCGTTTCATTACCAGAGATACCTAAAAATTACTTCTGCGCATCTAACGACTCTTGCCAACTTACGTGCCGGGGATTATAGTACCTATTGCCCGTTATCTAATACTATTTTATTCAGCAACATAAATCTGTTTTTTTTTACCACAAAATAATCATCTTTCATCTCTTAACATTTGCCCAAGTTAACCAATGTCCTCATTCATGGTATTTTAAATTGCGTCTGTTTTAGGTTTTATGGTTATTGGGACGATCGTGATTCAGAATTTGGAACATTGCATCACCTGGAGATACACTATTTTCTGGCAAACGATACTATTGAGATTAAAGAAACCATAGGTTCCAATTCTGGCACAGAGCCCGGACCTATGTTTTTAAAGAGAATGCGTCTGCCTCGCGTAAGATGATTCAAAATATTTTCAGGTTGATCAGCCGCCTAGTTAGGTATTGTAAAACGGCAACCTAATTGCGTAAGTGAATTCGGCAAGGCAAAGGGCAGAGAGTATGAACAATCGACCAATCACATGCGAGATGAAAGACGCGATTTGGATTTCCGTCTATGTGATTGGTCGATTACTACATACTCTTTGCCTTGCCTTCCTTATTCACTTACGCAATAAGGAGGCTGTGGGGCTCTGCTTTGCGCATGTTTCTGTAGTTACTTTTTAACACCCAAGTTTAATGATGTTTCTGCTCCAACAGAACAATGTGTCCTTTGGCTATAAAACTCATACCAATATCAAACACATCGTTGCACATGCTGAGATAGGAACCTTTTTGGTCTCGTACGGGGTTATTTATCTTTTACGAGTATTATTGGTTGTGTATTGCTGTTCTTGTGTCTCCTGTGCGGGTCACAAATAAATAATTTTTCTTTCTTTCTTTCTTACAAACACCACAGTAATTTACCACATACGTTTTTTTTTAATGTGTCGAAGTTACTCCGATGTGGAGTTTCTTTGACAGTCATTGAAATGCAACTTATGTTAAAGATCTTAAGTGAAATACATACGTAATTTAACACCATTTTTTAAATGTAACAGCGGTTGTTTCTCTTCTTGCTCTTCTTCTTTCCCCTCTTCTTAATGCATACCTTAGAGTCAGACATATCCCTTAAAGTCATCGTGGAAGTCTGCTACACGTTTAAATCATGTTTTGGCGCGCTGTTAAAGCAGACAAAGTTATCCTTCCTAACTGTTAAAGTAACCCCGTTTTACCGGTATCTTTTTAGATAGCTCAAAGGACGCGTGCACGCACAATACAATAAGTAGTATCATTCTTTGGTTCATAATTCGTCTACTCGACAGCGTAAAATGAGCAATAACTAAGTACTGTTGAATTGTCAAAATTAAAGAGTTTGCGATCGATTCTATGAATTTATACAAAATTAGGCTGTCGCAGTAGTTACAAAAAAACACTACGTAGCGCGTAGGTATGTTTGCAGACCTTTTTTTTCTATCGGTGTTAAACTCAATACAACAAATCTACCAAAAAGCGTTTATTAAATTTGGAAGTTACTTGAAGTGTTTTTCTAAATAATTTTGACGTTATTTTAGAAAATACCACCGAAGATAGAGATGACGGGTGGTCCGCCGACACCGTCGTACACTCCCGCGGATCTCAGCATCGGGGCCATCCTCAACGTTTTCGGACGCAACGTGGTCCTTACTGACTGTGATCCGTACACTAAGGAGTACTACCGTGTAACGTATGGGTTTGGTAAGTTGTAATGGACGCGCCTTTTTCTCTTGGGGGTAAACAGAAATTACAGAACGGTACTGGTCGGGTCATACTCGCACGCCGGTTATGAGTAGGTACTACGCACCTGGCCTTTATGAAGAACGTCAACAATAAAATGCATGCATGCCGTGCATGTCCATAAAGAATCAATTTAAGAAAAAATACAATACAGAATTGGCCAAGTGCGAGTCGGCCTCGCACAACGAGGCTTCCATACAAACAGCTACATTCATCAAAACGATTAGGTATCATTACTGAAGTTCTTAAAGGGGTTTTCCTGTAATCTATAGGTAAATAACAATAGGGGGAGTGGATATAATATTCTAATTTAACACCCGAAAGTGGCCGCCATGCTTAAAATTAATTTATTTACGTTACACATCTTTTGGTCACCGACTTACATATGCGTAGGGACCAAATTTCAAATCAATCAATCAAGTAGTTTCGGAGAAATTTTGCTGTGACAGACGGGCATACAGACAACGAAGTGATTGAGATACGAAAGCCTAAAAATGAGGTATTAATGAATCAGTTCTTACTTCTGTCGCAAAATCTTAAGAGCCAGAATGACATAGCAAATAAGCAATGCTTACCTAGCCTCCGTTATAGCCTACATACATAATGGTAAATAGATTATATAAAAGTATATTTTTAGATACGTTCACTACATTGGCGGCACCCAATGAAGGCAAGGAATGCGTCAGTGTTCAGATGGCTGACCGTGAGTTGCCACCTTGGAACGGATACGGAAGCTATGAAGACTCAGCTGAAAACTGTCGTACTGTTGAACCTAAAGCGCCGCATAGAGACTTTCTAAAGTTTCTAAATAAGGACAGGTAACACTTAAATGGCAATAAGTCAAGCAAATAAGTACTTTCGATGAACGCCTACGTTTAATATGATCTTTTAAGAGGAAATGCGGCCGCGGACATCCGATTGAATATCCTAAGTAAAAAGTCATAATTCGAGGTTTGACTCTCGCCAGTCTTCCTCTTTTATTCCTCCTCTAATATTGGACCAATTTAAAAGATATTGCATGAACTGAAAAATAAGGATAATATATACTGTGCCACTTTATTTTCATTTTTGATGATACATTATCTTTAGATGCACTAAATTACTGAACATTGCGCTGTCAACAAAGGCCTTTTTTTAGCGAGTAGAAATGCTCATGCATACTGCGCTACCACGGGGAGATAGCGCAGTTATGTGGGACTCCAACCCACTAAAACTCCTCGGTGTCCTCCTGTGCAGCTTCTGGCGGGAACACGGGCATGCGTTAGGTAAGGTTACTAACCGCGAACCCGCCGCGGCTGTCCGTCACCGGACCATCCTCTGGGGAGTACCCCCCATCACCGGCATACCAGAACACCACTCCAGGGACTAAACCAGCACATGGGCGCCAGACGACCCCGTGTATGGAACCCTTGGTCCTTCTGTGACGGGTCAAAGTCAAGACAGTACCAGATGTATTTTCGAGGAGAGATTGCCTATTTGATTTTCACTAGCTACTAAGTGGGGAAAAATGGTATCGTTTGGCAAGCCTGGGGGATTACCATAAGCTCTTAGAGTAAGGTTATATTGAGTGTGTGTAAGGGATAGATGTATACAAGTCAATAAGTCATAAGCATCTGTCAGACAACAATAGCCATAAATCAGAAAATCTGACACCATTTTGGCGTCAGATTTTCTGATTTATGAATATCGTAATGTACAAATTACAGCCGGCACCGTTACCGTCCTTTTCGAGGCACGAATGAGCCTCGGTATGTTATGGATGGTCACCCATCCACGGATCCACCACGGCAAACGTTGCTTAACATTTAAGACTGCGGTTGTTATAACTTAGATATTAAAAATTCAGTATGTTAAAACATACTAAACAATTTGTGATCTTCCGCAGAGTTGGGTTTGACTCGCACGTGCTGCGTTTTGCTGCTCGGTTGATTACAGAAAACCCCGACGATCGCCGGCGCTATTTCATCGTAAAATATTTTTTGTGTGATGATACAATTGGCGTTGCCGAACTTGGCGAGCGTAACTCTGGGTATCTGGTAAGAAATGATTATGTTAATTATTGCGGCTTAATTCGCATTAGGCGTTGGTCCAAAGTAGGCGATCGCTGAACTTCTATTAGTGCCTACGACTGCTACGTGACGCTTGAGCTCCTTCTACAAGCACCTAAGCGGTTTTTATAAACGAGATAGGACTGCTATGCAACTTTTGAACACCTGCGAGTAACTACGCGGCTTCTACTAGCGGTCTATAACTACTACGAGTAGTTTGAGCACCTTCTTCGATCGTCTATGTGGCCTCTATGGGCGTACGTCGACTGCTACGCGGCGTTCGAGCGGCACCTATGAGCGGCCATGCTGCTTCTACGAGCGTGCTCCGATTGCTATGCGGTGGTCGAGCGGCACCTAAGAGTGGTTACGCTGGTTCTACGAGCGTGATACAACTGCTACGCGCGTTTCGAGCGGCACCTACGAGCAGCTACATTGCTTCTACACGACTGCTACGCGGAATTTGAACGGCTTTTACGGGTGTCTGATGGCTAGCTTAATCCACTAAGGATTAAGCTAGCTACAACTAGCTAGATACAACACTATAAGGTTATTCAAACACAGTTTTAGGTTATTATTATTAATTAAACAAGAATTCTTGTTTCGATTTGTAAGCGAATCTTGATTGGGTTTTTTCAACAGGGTGGCACCTTCTTCAGACGCGAAAAAATGTATCTACCAGACGTGAATTTCTTTGTGCCCAAAGAGCCTCCAGCGTATACTGATAAAGACATGTGGATCGGTAACGAGCTGGTCATCAACAAGCATCAGTTCCGACTCATCGCCGCTGATGAATATGCTCTGCGGTACATGGAGCTTAATGCTGAACAGGTGACCCTTAAAACAATCAGCTTCTCTTTCCCCGATTTAATAATGTCCTATACTGCTTCCAGATTTTGTGAGTGGTAAGTATAGAGCTTGACAACCGATATTTTAGTTTTTACATAATTTCTTGCACACGTCACAAAACGGAAAGGAACGAAATTATAATGTATGGTCCTACAATAGTCTGTACTCATTTTTGTTTGTGCCGGTTTTTTATCATAGCTCCAAAAACTAGCCTCTTGTAACTAGGAAAAAGAGTCTACTCTGACGAAAAAAAATGAGGAGGTTTTCAATTCGACATTCATATTTTTGTTTTATGTATGACCATGCATAACTTTTTATAGAGTGGTAGGATTTCAAAATGATTATTTTTTTTGAAAGAGTGTATCTCAAAGTTAGTCCCGTTTAAATTTGGAAAATAAAAGCCACACCTAAAGGCATAGAAAACAAGGATTTGTTGATAATTTACCCACTGAATTTTCTAAACGGAAAAGCGAAAATAGTATATTATGCAACTAGTGAATAAAGGACGGATTTAAAGCGAGGGCCATTGATGAATCATGAACAAGTGAAGGATACTAAAAACTGAATCACGACCGTAGGGAGTGATTCATGATGATTGAATCACGAGCATAGCGAGTGATTCAAGTGTTAGAATCCTGAGCGACGCGAGTGATTCATGGTCCTCGATATAAATCCGTTTTATTCAAGAGTTGCATACTATATTTTATACCATGACTACGAGAAAAAGAAAGATTTAAGCAAAAAGCACAAGGGATAATAATAAATAAATAAATGGTTAATTACTTTAAAATTTTAGAAAAAATGAGAAACCTCAGGGTTCCACATTTTTTGTAAATTTAAGCTGAGCTAGTGTGTTTGAGACGCCAGTGACCACCTCCCTTACGTAACATAATTATAATTGATTAAGCACCAATGCAATTAATATTAGAATTACAATCTAAATAAGTATTCACTAAATATCCTAGACCAAAATCAACATCATTATTAAAATCCTAAATATAAACAAACTCAAAATTAAATCGACAAAGGAGTTTGAAAATCGAATATTCTTTGCACAAGAAGTTTGCATCGAGTATTTTATGCGCAAGGAGGTTGTATAGCATTGATTTGGAGGTAGAATATGTATTGGTGTGTTCTAAATTCAAACACCAAAACAGTGATTAAAAGTGCTTTTTATTCACTGTTTTCAGTGAATAAAATAACCTTTTTAGAGGGGGAATGGTATAAAAAAACTTTTTAACAAAAAATTAAACCGGCGAAATAATTAATTGAAAAAAAACTTTTAGTCTAGCATTTTGAGGCGGCACCAAACAAACAATCACCGATCATCACCTAGCTGCAATCGTTCTACGCATTAGGTAATTAATTTGCATGTTTGTTTGTTTGGCGCCAACTCAAAATGCTTGACTACAGGATTCTTTTAATAATGCTTTTCAGTTCATTATTTCGTCGGAATTTTTTTTTAACTGATCTATGTGATACCTTAATTTCCATGTTCATTAGTACCCAATGGCGAACATAGCTTTGATAATGGACAAGATCCGCCGCGTACTGGCTTCTCAAGAAAATGGGTATAAAAACTTTGTAGCAAAATATATGGAAGCTGTAACACAGGAGAACAAAGATCTTATGTCTGTGAGATGTTTCAAGTAAGTACATTGAAATCACACCTTGTAAGTAGTCGAATTTAATCTGTTTACCTGAAAGGCAGCCTGCCTTTTCCATTCATAGTAAGTGTATAATTTGTTATGAAGCTCTATCGGGGCAGTAGGTACTACCATCATTCCTACTTATTTCTGCCCCAAAGTAGCGTTTCCGTGCTTAAGAGGAAATGTGTTCGCAGACATACGACTGAACTAAGTAAAAAGTCATAATTCGAGGTTTCGCTCTCGTCTATTTCCTCCTCCAATATTGTACCAATTTAAAAGATATTCCATAAACTGTAAAAGATGACTATACATTATCTTTAGAAGCACTAGAACCCTCAAAAGATGCTCAAAATTGCGCTGTTAACAGAGGCCTAGTGTATAAATTTGACAACAATAAATATTACGGACGATTGGTGGACTGTATAATGATGTTAAATGAAACACGTTAGATAGTTACTCGTTAATGTTATAATAGTTACAAACTAAATCATATAAATCGAAACGCACACAAAGCCTGCCAAAAAAATATGTGTCAAAAAACACTGTCAGTACAAAAAAGCTAACGTTTTAATATATACAAAAAAGGTTGCACCAGCCAGTCGCCAACATTCCGGACCCCTAGTGGAGCACTAAACTCTGGTGGCAACTGGCTGGGTATGTGCAACAAGCGGCAGAAGCTTACGGACTGGTCGGCGCAAGATACCTCCTTTGGTAGCAACGTCTGCGACACGAACCAGTCCGTCAGGTCCTGGAAAAGTTTTGTTTATCCTACCAAGAAGCCAAAGACCCCTTGGTAGTGTATTGTCCGCTATAAGAACCACGTCACCCTCGCATAATCCAGACTCGCTTCTGTTTCGGCCTCGTGGAATTAGAGTAGGCAGGTACTCAGCCAGCCATCTTGCCCAGAAATGTTCAGCCAGCCTAAGAGCGAGCCGCCAATCAGTCGCTCGTAATGAGTCTGCATCCGGAAGTTTGCAGGGCCATGATGTCACTGATGAAGATCCGAGGATGAAATGAAAAGGCGTTATAGCCTCGGGGGCGTCTGGTGAGTTTGGTACATAAGTCAATGGCCTGCTGTTGACAATCGATTCCGCTTCGATAAGCAACGTGGTAAGAACTTCTTCTCGAGGTGCTCTGTCTTTTAATGTGACTCGTAGAGCTGTCTTCACCGAGCGTACCAGCCTTTCCCACGCTCCACCCATAAATGGCGAGGCAGGTGGAATGAAACGCCAGGAGATCTTACGGCTGGTCGCGAAGTTTTCTACTGCCTCATCGTAGAGTGATGCAAGCTCACGCTTGGCTCCAACAAAGCAGGTTGCGTTGTCGCAGAAGATTGTAGCTGGAGTCCCTCGCCGGGAAATTAGGCGTCTAAGGCTCATTATTGCAGAGCTAGATGATAATGAAGCGACTACTTCCAGATGTAGAGCTCTTGTAACAAGGCATGTGTAAAGAGCCACCCACCTCTTTTCGCGTCGTCGGCCAATTGCAACTTCTATGGGGCCGAAATAATCTAAACCAACATGCGTAAACGGCCGTGTGTGGTGGTCTAGACGCTCTGGTGGCAAATCGCCTGTTGCTGGAGTTACTAAACGACCATTCTGTTTTCTGCATTGTAGACACCCTTTGGCTATGCTTCGGATGGTAGCCCTAGCCCGTAGAATCCAAAATGTCTGCCTTATTTCATTGAGCACAAGCTCATGGTTCCCATGTCCGGCTTCAGCGTGTTTATGCAAAATGATTAAGTGTACAATACGATGACGACCGTCAAGAATGATCGGTGACTTAACACTCTCACTCACCCCAGGAGCGGATTTTATTCGTGAGTATAATCTAATCAGACCATCTTTGTCAAGAACCGGGGCGAGTGTGGCTATGCGACTGGTCTTGGGTACAGGTTGCGAGGCTTTCAAAATCTTCAGTTCTTCGGAAAGGCTGTCTATCTGAATCCTTAAGAAAAGCATCTTCTCTGCTTGAAGAATGTCATCTGCTGAAAGATGCGAGGGGGACGTAGTATCATGAACAGATTTCGATAGTAAGTTTGGTGAACTGGATTTTGACCAAAACTTTCGTACGGCTTGGAAAACGCGGGCCGTAGATCTTAGTAACCGTAGCCAGCTGCTAAAACGAGCTGCGTCTGGAACCGGCGGAACTAACAATGGATTGTCTACAAGAAGCCCTACGTACTCCGGTTTTAACTCAGAAGTACGTAAAACTTCGTCAATGATGTGTTCTGGTTCATGTGGCCATTCTGAGGGTGAATTAATGAGAAAAGATGGGCCAGCGAACCATCTATGCGATGATGTAAATTCAAAATGTTTTGGCTTAGTAGCATCGTCTGCGATGTTGAGTTCGCTAGGAAGCCATTTCCAATTGGATGGATTCGTAAATTCTAAAATTTCGCCTAACCTGTGGGCTACAAACGGCTTAAAACACCGCGCATCGCTGCGAATCCACTTTAAAACCGTTGTGGAGTCAGTCCAGTAGAAAACAGCGGAAGGTTGTGTCCGATGAGCATTCAAAATAGTTTGTGCAAAACGCGTCGCGATCAGAGCAGCCTGCAGTTCAAGGCGCGGAATAGAAAGTGGCTTTAAAGGTGCAACACGCGCTTTGCTGCCTATCAACGCTAAACTAACTGAACCATCAACGAACGCATAACGCCAATATGCAACGCAAGCATAAGCCTGTTCCCCCCCATCGGCTATAACGTGAAGTTGAGTGCTGCACTGCTCTGATTTGCCTACGTACCACCGCGGAATACGGAGATTAGCTGCAGAATCAATCTGATCAAACCACGACTTGCAGTCCACTTCATACTTGGGTGGGATTGGCGAATCCCAGTCAGTCCCTTCCCTCCATAATTTTTGTATCAAAATTCTACCTTGGATAACTATAGGCATGATCAGTCCTAAAGGATCGTAGACGCTCATAACACTGGAGAGTAAACTTCTTTTAGTTATCGTGCATACGCCACTGCGATTGCGACACGTGCGAAACCCTAAAGTATCGTTCAGAGGATTCCACTTTACGCCTAAAGCACCTACGTCATTATTTAAAGGCAGGTTGACATCAGAATTCGAGACGCTACAAAGCTCTTTGGGTACTAAAGCAAGTGCCTCGGGCACGTTCGATACCCACGAACGCATTTCAAAACCACAAAAGTTATGAACCGTGACTATATCGGAGGCTAAACGTTTCGCGTCGGGGAGGTTAAACTCACTCCCAATATAATCGTCCATATAGTGGTTGTGAATGATCGCATGAGTAGCAGCTGGATATTTGTGCTCAAATTCCTTAGCATTTTTGTTTTTAATTAACATAGCTATAAAAGGGCTAGATACAGCGCCAAAAATTAAAGACGTCATCCTATATTCTTTGACGGTATCCTGAGAGTTCCCGTTGCGCCATAAAAACCGTAGCGCATCACGATCGTTTTCTTTCATTTTGATTTGAAGAAACATCTCCCTTATATCGGCATTAAACGCGATCGGTCCTTCTCTAAAACGGAACAAAATGTTTAAAAGAGACTGCAATAGATCCAGACCTTGCAGTAGCATTTCGTTCAAACTAACACCTTTAGTGACAGCTGCTGCGTCGTACACCACTCTCAACTTACGCTTCTGTGGATGGTACACACCAAAATGTGGTAAATACCATCTCAAAGAAACGCCAGCCGAAGACTTTTGGTGGGTACCATCCACAGAAGCGCCAGGCGATTTCTTGTCCCTGAGAAAGTTGTCGTGGAAGGTAGAGGGCGCGCATTCTTCTGCATAACCTTTTTGAACTATGCTTTCAATATATTTTTTGTAAGCTAACGCAAGTGTGCTATCTTTGGCCATCTGTTTTTCGAGAGACTTGAGTCGTGATAAGGCGTGAGGGTAACTATCTGGAACGTCGTTTGTTAACCTTTCCTTCCAAGGCAGGCCTACCTCAAAACGTCCTGAAGCCAGTCGCTGAGCGGAAGACTCTACCAAACTTACCGCACGTGCATCGTCGTTGTTTTGTCGGGTGGCAAGCTTCTGGATGCCTAGAGAATCTACTTCATATTGTTTTTTAATTAGTGCCTCAAGAGAGTTGATTGTCCTTGACGCGTAATCTACCTCACAAACATTGTTGACAAAATCTACCGGTTTAGTCGACGAGGACATAGCGCCGTGTAGAACCTAGCCCAAAAGCGTTCTTGAGGCGACAGGTTCGTTTTTCTTACCTACTCGCATCTCACGGCTTAAAGACAAATGCCAATCGGCCGCTCCAACGAGCACAGTTGGCGAAGCGTCTTGATATTCCAACATAGCCGACAGATCCAACAAATGGTTGTATTTTGATAAATCAAGCATGTCGGTGCTTTGCGGAGTAAGACAAAGAGGGGTAAAACTGCGTGCGCCTTGGACTAAATGGCGTTCAGGCATGTCACGTCCTCGAATGTAGAAATTGACAAAGCATACCTCAGTGTCGAGGTACATACCCCCTACCCCTGTAACACGTAGTTTCTGACGGTCCGTGGTGTCAGCTCCGATGCGCGCCGCTACGTCACCGTCGATAAGTGTAGCGGTGCTGCCCTCATCAAGAAGCGCAAACGTATCAAACGTGCCGCGAAGACCTTCTAAAGTGACAGGTAGAATCTTGAGCAGTCCTCGCCTACCAGCTGCAGGTACCCCGATCGTGTTAGCCACCACGTTGCCGCCGTCAGCTTGAGGAGGCGCGATAGTGTCATTCTTTGGCGAGTTCTGCAGAGAAACAGTATTATTAGCGGAGAGGTTACTATTAGATACCGATTTGTCACCGTGAAGGAGGGCGTGGTGGCGCCTGTCGCAGCTACTAACACCGCATCGCTTAGTCTGGCATGTGTTCCATGTATGTGGACTAGACTTCAGGCATCTATAGCACGTTTTGGTCTCTTTTATCCAGCGCCATCTATCGTCAACCGAAAGCGATGAAAACGCTTTACATGTTTTAACAGAGTGAGGCCCTTGTTTACAGTATGCACACTGTGTCGTTTTGTCATTCGAGGTAGTAGCGTGAACATTCAAATCTTTCGTTACGTTTGGCTTATAAAATGGTGCCTTACTTTGCGACGAGCTCGGCGTTACGTCAACCAAAAATTTGTAATTGAGTTGTCGTTCAGCTTCGATCACTAAGAACCTAGAAAGCAACTCTAGTTTAGTAACCGTTGGCTCAAAAGGTTTGTGAGTGGCTGCGTAATCCGTAAAACGGTCTCGTGTGTGTTCATTAAGTTTTAAAAGGACCGTACGAAGAAGCTCGAGTGATGATAGGTACTCGTGCTGCTGAAACAATTTTATAATGGCAACGCAGTTCCTCAGCTTGTTGGCCAGAATGTTTAAATGCTCTGCGTTACCTATTTTAATACCGCGTAGACCGGCAATCTCATGTGCGACCAGCTGTTCTGGACGCGCGTAGTTTTTCTCCAAAGCAGTCACCACCTCCTCGGGATCTTGTGCCTGCCATAAAATTGAAGAAATGGCTGCCCGGGCGGCACCACGAACGGCGGATGTTAAGCGAGCTAAATTTTCTGCGGGCGTGAAAAAGGTTTTAGTTCGCTCATACGTACACTTGAAAGCTAACCATTCATCTATATTGCCTGTAAAAGGAATCAGCTCCGGCTTTCTCGGGCGATCGGGTAAAGATGAAAAAGCCTTCGCAAGCTGAACAATCGGATCGCCTTCCGATCCACAAGTAGCAGTGTTACCTACGGGTGCTTGAACGCGTAATACGCGTGGTTGTGGGTCAAGTGCCATGTTGGGTGCGTTTTGGTTGCCCACCCACGTTTTTACACGTTCTTTGTGCGAACTACGGGAAGAGACGCTACCAGACCTGTCAGAATGTGCTTCCAGGGAAGCAAACTTTGCGAACAGCTCCAACTCGTCAGCTTTTTGCTGTTGAAGCGCAAGTTCGCGCTCTCGCTCCCGCTCGCGCTGCTCACGTTGGCGCTCGCGCTGTTCACGTTCGCGCTCTCGCTCTGCTAGCTTGCATTCACGCTCTACGCGACGTTGCTGAATTTCGGCCTCTATGGCCAGTTTTTTAGCTAGTATAGAAGAGCTTGAAGAGCGTCTTGTGTATGTTGACTGACCTCTGTTTCCGTGCGGCTGATGTTGAAGACCGGAACTAGCCGGGAGTACAGTCGTTTCTTGCTGTGCAATGTTTATAGTAGCTCCCGCCGCCAGTTTAGAACCTTCAGAGATGTGTGCCGCTTGATGCGATCCGCTCGGCTGCGGCTCGGCGCGCTCGCGGAGACGGGGTGGAGAATTGTCCTCGCGTTGTGCTTCGCCTGGGCCTTGTGTCGTTGGATTCGCATATTGCGATTTAGTTTGACTACGAGTAACTACCATTGTGAAAATGACGTTTGTGAAAAAAATGAAAACTAGGATGAAATGGTATAAATTTAGGCTTCGTAAGGACCAAATATTACGGACGATTGGTGGACTGTATAATGATGTTAAATGAAACACGTTAGATAGTTACTCGTTAATGTTATAATAGTTACAAACTAAATCATATAAATCGAAACGCACACAAAGCCTGCCAAAAAAATATGTGTCAAAAAACACTGTCAGTACAAAAAAGCTAACGTTTTAATATATACAAAAAAGGTTGCACCAGCCAGTCGCCAACAATAAATGAAAAAAATAAACAGAAGCACAACATATACGAGTATCTTTATATTCAACTAGCTGTCCCACGCGGCTTCGCTCCCGTCAACTAGCTACCTACCAAGTAGTGTAGGTAGGGTAGGGTAAGTAGGGTAAATGGTAGCCTATCTACACTACATATAAGATTGTTGCGTACCTTTAACCGCTTACGCAGCGCACGCAACGGAAGCTCTCAAAAAGGAATAATTATGCCTGTTTTTGCAACATTTTTCATTTATGCTCCGCTCCTATTGGTCGAAGCGTGATGTTATATAGCCTATAACCTTCCTCGATAAATGGACTATCCAACACAAAAAGAATTTTTCCAACCAGTAGTTCCTGAGATTAGCGCGTTCAAATAAACAAACAAACTCTTCAGCTTTATAATATTAGCATAGATTTATGGAATATTTTTAAATTTGTCCAATACTGAAGGAGGAAATAGGCGAGAATCAAACCTCGAATTAGGACTTTTACAATGGAAATTGAATCAGAGATCTTTGCCCGCATTCCCTCTTAAGTTTACTCGTAAAAAAGGGTGTGGTTTAGGTATTCTAAACATTCTTGAGCGACGGTATTTACTATCAGATGGTTTGCCAGCTTATTTTCCATGAAATAGCACAAAAAGGCCACTTAAGTTTTTGAAGTTACTTGTTTCTTGTTTAAGCGGCTTACAGTATTTAGGCAGGACTTATTGTGGATTAAGATATTTTTTTGATTCCTTTTTTTTATCCGGGTTTATAAAGTAACTCTAGTTTAAGTAGAATATGAGTGCAATTTCAATTGACAGCTATTTAACTTTACAGTAAACAGAGATTTATTATTGCAGACAAGCGATGAAGGAAATAATGTGCGAGAAGATGACTGAGCACGAGTTTGTGACCCTGATCAGATTCTTCAGAGGTGACCCTGGGAAGGAGCATTCCACGAGAAGGGACATGGTCAGGTATGTTCATGATAGTAGAGCTTCTTCAGCCCTAGCCTATTATTCCAGTCTAATCGGACGCAGATGGAGCAAATACCTTTTAAAAAAAATGCCTGCAACACTATTCCCAAACACTACAATGCCTGAAAGCCAGCATAAACAGTGGCCAATCCAGAAAAGCACGTAGGTAGGAAGTAGTCCCGGTGCTTCGATTCAACTGTCTGGTATCCCGAAATTAACTACCTTTTTGATCTCCACAATCCAGTTTCTCAGAGTTACCACTATATCAAGGCAGTTGTAAAAGTTGTGATAACAATAGCGGTTGATAACCAGGTCTCTTGTGTTCACGGAGCTGACGCGTGGTCTGTGGGACGACCGGGACCGTCTGCGCGAGGGTCTGATGCACGCTGACGAGACCGGCTCCGGCGTGCTCAGTATAGACCGCCTGCGTCAGCTACTGCGTGCGCATCGTCTGCCGATTAACACTGATCTGTTAGACTGCATGCTGCAAGTGTAAGTGCTATATAAATTGATAATCTCGACTGTTTACAGTATTTATTGTACAGAAGTTTCTCATTCGAGTATTTACAATTAATTAAAACATATATTTTGGTTGATGCTTCCTTTAAGGAATAGGGAATTTATTGGGAGTACATCCCAAACTGCGTAAGTCTGATTTCATGAAGCTACAGCATGAAATTAAAAGAACATCAATTAGAAATATGAATTTGTATATTATGCTTCTATATAACTTACTTCTTAGGCCTCTAGCTGCCATGATATCACGGGTTGTGTTTTAACAGACAATCTTTAAACTGTTAGCACTCATTCTATTTCTGCCACAGCTTGCACAAAGACGAGAAGTGCAATATCCAGTACGAGGACCTGATGAACTTCCTTGACTTCAAGACTCGGCCGGTGGTCAACCTCACTGAGGCTGACTACGATAAGGTCGTGCGTCATGCACCGCCGCTGAAGTATATTGAGGTAAGGTTTGAAGGACCATAGTTTACTTACTTCACATTAATACCTTCGTGTGAATATATAAAGGGATTGGTGCTTAAGTATGTCTCAACTGCTCGAGTGCGGTACACCATCATGTATTGTAATTATTGTTGGCACTACTTTGCTCTTTTGAACTACTTAAGAGTGGAGATAGAATAGGGATGTTTCCTGGGTAGAAAAATGATAATTATATTTAGTCCGTCAGTGGGATTATCAAATAATATTGGACCCGTATTTTTTGCTTTATCAAATAAATAAAAACTGACAAAAATGAAGCGTATCAAAGTTCAGGAGCGGGGGCTTGTGATGTCACTTTGTCAGTATAAAGAGTAGCGCAATGTAAAGTCACACGATATTTTAACGCACTGTATCGTCGTAATTTTTTGTGGTAAAAGAAAAATGCGTGTCCAATATTTTTAGGTTATCTAACTAATGGACTAAATGGATATTTTTTTCAACTGCCCTATTGGTGACAATAGATAAAGTTGACGTGGTGATTAGGGTGATAAGCGAGTGTTGTATTGTATTAGAAATACTTTCTTTCCTTTCTGGCCTATTGAATACCTAAAAACTGATTAATTATAACGAAGAATTGCGTGAATATATTTTGCCATTCTTTGAATTCATGCCAATGTAATACAAGAAGTGGGTAATATAATGTTTATTGTTCTTTGATATTTTTTAGTGTAAGATGTGGGCCGATGCAGAGTTAGAGATTCAGGTCGGCTACGTGAACTGGAGCGCGTTTCTCTGTCAGCTGAACCTTGAACATCTCGTCAAGGAACAGGCGTAGATGATCTCATTTGGTACCTAACATATCAATATCTTCTATTTAATACTTAGTCAAATACTAGAGATTTCTTGATCTCTAGGATATTTTTTTGTGCGGTCCTCCAATGAGGATTGGCAGAATAATTCTCATTTTTTTATAAATACTTGCTGACTAAAATATTATTTTTAAACGTTTACGTCCATTGTAGATATGTATTCTCTTCTCAAATGTATATCTAACTTATATTTTCAAATAATTATGTTTTGCAAGCGGTTCCATCAGCTAATTTGAGTTAAATATCAAAGGTTTCATTACAATGTAAAGCCAGGAATAAAAGTATTTGAAAACAGAGTAACTTCAATGGTACATGTAAATACATAATTAGTTCTTTTGTGAAACCTTTCAAAATTGGGTTCGCTAAAAACATTCCGTGGCCCTTGCAGCATAGTATAGAATCGTATAAGTTGGTCAAATACAATTATGTTGGAGAGATTTATAAACGATGCCTGCCTTCTATCTCTAGGGCTTTTCGATTCAGCATTATAATATTTTATATATAGTTTATTTTTACAATATGAGAGCAATAGAAGCAAGCAGATTTTTTAATCGCAGGCTAAATAAAAAAATGGTTTAGTTCTTCGGAAAATATACAGATAATAAAGTATGTATAATTTCAACAACTCTTTAAGTATGATAATGCTTTTGTGTATTGCTAATTTAAAGAGTAAATAAATGTAATTTGTTATTTAATCTTATTGTTTTCATTCGTAGGTCCTCCTGCTCTAGACTAGAGTAGAGAGACTAGAGTTGGTACTATTAGGGGTAACTTTTTTTTTTTTTTTTTTTGGGTTGGTTATCATCCAATGACTTCTTCCGCTCTGGGTGAAGCGGAAGGGCGTGTCAGACTTTTACTGACTAAAACCCACCCGTGTTCCTTCAGTTGCTTGTGCCAGGGCCGCGGTAACTCTTTTTCAAATTTATCCGCGACCCAGACAGGCATCGGCCCTAGCGGACCCCGTCAGTTGTGCTGACATCTCTTTGAGGCGCGCGTGGAACACTACGCGCCGTCGACTCGGGCCTGGTCCTTATCAGACGGCGAGCTACCAATTACTCGCCGTCCGCAAGCCCGCGCCTACGGTGGCCGGGAATCGGCTTGCAATTCCCGACGCCCAGGGCGTCTCCTGCGGTGGCTAGGGGCGTGAGGGGCGTCTCCGTTGCGTCTCCCTCACGCGTTCTGCCTCCTCCTTTGCAAGCATTACTGCTTCGCAGAAGGAGGTGACAGCTTCCCATGCCCTCTCGCTCCGTACCATAGCCTGAACCAGGGCCGGACGCGAGAGGTCGCCACCGCTGATCGCCTCCATGAGGACACGGCGGTGCTCCGCCCAAGCGGGGCAGACCTCCACCGTATGCTCCACCGTGTCCTCCGGGCGATCCACACAATGGTGACACCCGGGCGTTTCCTCCCGCCTTATCCTGAACAGGAACCTCCCGAAACAACCGTGTCCGGTGAGGACCTGCGTCAGGCGGCAGGTGAGAACGCCGTGGCGCCTCTCAAGCTACTCCTCAAAGAGGGGCCTTATCGCCGCAATTGTGGCGTGCCCAGCACTGGGTTGCGTCAGTCGCTCTCTCCATGTCGCCATGAGATCCTGCCGGAGCTCTATCCGCCGAGCCGCGATTTCTCCTGGCAGCGAAGTTATGCCCCGGCGTTTCGCCTCCTCGCGCCACTCCCAGATGTGCGCGAGGACTTTTGCCTCCAGATCCCATGGCGGCAATCCGGCAAGGAGGTTCGCCGCCTCACCGGAGACCGTGCGGTATCCCCGGACCAGGCAGATGGCCATGACCCTTTGGGACGCGTTCAACGAGCGGGCTCGTCGCCGCCTCAGGGAACACGCCCACACTGGTGCGCCGTAAAGGGCCATGGACCGCACGACGCCCGCGTAGAGCCTCCGGCAGGAGGCGTTTGAACCCCCTAGATTGGGCAGGAGTCGCTTGAGGGCAGCCCCGGCCCGCTCCAGTCTGGGTGCCAAACGTCGGAAATGTTCCACGAAATTCCACCGGCTGTCGAGGACGAGTCCTAGGTATTTCATCGTCAACCCGACGCCGATGTGAACCCCTCCTACCGTTATTTGGTAACCCGGTGGTGGCGCGTTCCGAGGACCATGAAAACACATGGCCTCAGACTTGTGCAAGGCCACCTCGAGTCCCAATTGCCGGATCCTCTCGACGACTGTCGCAACCCCGCGTGTCGCTAATTCCACTGCCGCCTGGTGCGACCTCCCCTTTGCCAGGACAAGCGTGTCGTCAGCGTAGCCAACTACGCTGACGCCTCTAGGGAGGTCAGCGCGCAGCACCCAGTCGTACCCGATGTCCCACAGATGCGGCCCCAAGACCGACCCCTGTGAGACACCGCACGACATCTCTCGCCGGTTCCACTCTCCCTGGTGACCGGGGTAGATGACGGCCCTGTCCGTCAAATAGGCCTCGACCACGCGACAAAGGTAGGGCGGCATCCGGTGATACCGGAGTGCTTCCTTGATGCAACTCCAGGGCAGGGTGTTGAAGGCATTGGCGATGTCTAGAGACACCGCCAAGACGACCCCCCCCCGGGCCACTGCATCGTATCGGATCCACCGGATATACCGGTGGTCGGAATAGGTCTCCACCTCCTCCATGACGCGCCAGTCAACGACACGCGGTGACAGAGCAAGGCTGGCAAACGATATATCCACCACCGATTCGCCCTGCATCCGCACACACGTGGAGACAGAACCCTGATTGAGGACGACCAGGCCCGTCTCTAGAGCCAAGTCCTCCACCATCCTGCCCCGTGTGTCCGTATACCGGGAACCCCAAGCCACATTCTTGGCATTGAAGTCCCCGAGGACGAGCACAGGGAGGGAGCGGTATCCGACGACGACGGTTTTCAAATCCGCAAGGGAGTTGTGGAACTCGGCGAGAGTTCGGTTAGTTACTATTAGGGGTACCTAACGGAAATATACAAAATTACATAATATACAAATATATACGCCTTAGGAGTTCCTAAGGCTGTAGGGAAGGGGTATAAGGTTCCTAGGGCTATATTACCCAATATTAACGCAGTACTGGCCATGCGCCCGCACGCCAGTATATCAATATTAAACCTCCTTTTGGACAGTTTTGTTTGCAAAATATTCTTTGATTTACATATGCTTTCTCAATTGAAGAAATTCTAGCCATCATTTTTCTGTGTAAAAATATTTTTAAACATCCAAGTCGTTTTGCAGGAGTATCAAAAAGTATCGAAAAAATATCGTGTCGATAATTTTTATTTTAAAGCAAAACACGAAAAAACCATGTTTCACAAATAATGTACATGAATCTATGATACATATATATTTTTTTCAAAACTGTTGAACTAACCGTTAACAAGGAGTATGCTTTAGCAAGTAACCGTTTTACGGCACTAAAGCGGTGGAAGGTCCTTAACTTGTGTAGGAATTTAAGGAAGGGGAGATAAGGGATTACCTGCATTCGATTTCATAAATAAATACACAGCGCTCACGTTTCGAATTTGTTTAATTATTTTTTCGATCACAATAAATACGATTTAAACCATTCACTCTGTATTCTCACTATAGTTACATTTAAAATACATATCGTAGGTACAATACACGTTCACTGTTGCAAACACATCTTCACAACATTGCACGTGCTCCGTGATGCAAGTAGTTAGGACTAAAGTGACGTAGAAATAATTGTGATTGTTGTTACAAATGGCTATACACCACATTCATACATCCAACTAGAACTGAAAATAAGAAATAAATAACTTAAAACTAAACGTACACCTAAATGACTTCGTTATAGTAAAAGAATACCGAATTATTTTAATTGATTCGATGTCATTTATTTTAATTGATATGTCGCTGTTAACCTCCAAGTTCGTGTCTGTCATAATTGTCGATTTTTTCAAGTAATTTGAACTCAATGTCATGTCAAGTAATTTTAGCTTCACTGGCATTTCGTGAATATTCAATTTTGCTTGATATTTTATTTTCCTCCTCATAAATGTTTACTTATTTAACACGTCTTGTCTTTTGTTACGTTACATGGCACAAAGCATTCACTTGTGTCGATGCAGTCTACATTCACTCTACTCATATCTTAAAAGAGGTACACAACATTATTTTCTAGGCATTTAATTTATGACACTGGACGGATTCGTTATACATAATTTAGATACCTACCTAACTATAATTTACATATTTACAATTTTCTTTTATTTTAAACAATGTTTTTACAAAATTGGTCTTGTTGGTTTTCTTTAAAAATATGAAACATGAAGTTTTGATTAAGGTATTTTAGTTTATTGGGCTTTAAAACTTTTCACGAGACGTTTCATATTTTCATAGTAGCCGGTAACCAATCCTTGGTACAATTAGTATAGTACTTCACTCATCTGAAATTATTCGTGGAATTTATACACTATTCCTTACGTCTATATCACTAAACGATTTGTTTTAACTCGTGGGTTTGTCTAATCACCGTGTATGAAGGTCCTTAGAGATCAGTAACTTTAGATGACGCACCGCCAACAACACCCAAGTATTATTATTTGCGTGTAATTGAATTATGCTATTAATACACTAATCACCACATGTCCTTCACTCGTTCTGCCGCTGGTATTTGAGGTCGGTACCTGGAAAACAAAAAAAAAGACACTTTACTATGTATTCTGTTCTTTATTCGCAGAAATAAATAAAAGAGCAAAATAAACATCGGTTTATTTTTTATGAAAAGTTTACGGTTTTTTGATACCTTTTTTGAATACGTCAGACAAAATGGCGGCTTTCTTCAACAACTCGTGAATTTGCACGTCTGCATCAATACTCACTTTACAAAATAATGTCAGCAAGCAGCAATTATTTAACATAGCGACAAGACTGAGAAGTACTCGTAATGTACCTATGCGGAGGGATGGCCGGCGGCGAAGCCGGGAGAGCTCCCTTGGCCAGTGGCGACATCTTGATACCGGAACTGTTACCGTTTATACTTGAGCCCAGGCTTGACGCTGAGTCCGCTCTGAAACATTGAATATTTAGATAAAATTCAGAATTTTTGCAGTAAGTAATATAAGTTTTTAAGCTGACATTGTTACAATCATTAGAATTTTTGTTTCGGGACTCGGCCAGAAAATAAATATCCCGAAACAAATATTAATTTTAGCAGTAAGTAGTTTTTCGTTCCTGGAAGAGGAAGCGTTTGTTGCTTCCTCTTTATATCGGCAGTGCTGCGTTATAAGCAAACTGAATCGAAGAACGTCTGAGCGCGATCCAGGACTAAAATGTTTTTTTTTTATCTCTCGTCGAGTGCTCCTCAATTTATTTCAAAAGCTTGAAGTTCGAACGGTTTTTAATTCAATTAGTAATTTGTGCAGGGACTGAACGACTTATTCAAACTTTTCCTCTCTCTCTCTCATTTACCTGTCAATCTGTCTCCTGAATAGCGGGTACCTCCACGGTGAGTTAGGTTTCCTCTGCTCGTGCTGGTATGCGGGGTTGTCCCGACCTCTGTCGTTCTCACTGACCACTGTCATCGAGACTTGCCCCTCCTCCCGCGTCTTTGATGACAGTCTTCTGCAATGTTCAGAAGCGCTACGAATTAGGAACAGAAAATTTGGCTTTTTATGCAGGTAGCGGTGTTCTGTCGTCTACCTACATCAACAAACGTACAGGATTGGGATGAGTTCCAACTTCCAAGTGATGAAACAACCTGGGTACTATAAAAGTTGGCTTGGTGTTGATTTGTTCACACGGAAAAAGTCAACAGGTGAGGTCAGAATCCAAGACCAAACTCTCGGCTGCCTTGAGTTAGGTAAAGAACTTGAACAACTAAGCGGATGATTATATCCTGCCATCAGTCGGCCTAGATATTTTAAATGAAATCTAGAAGTCTTTCAAAATTAACCGATATAAAGCTGGTTGACTTTATAGGCATAATTTGTGCACTCCCATATAAAAAATTATGAATGGCTCCGATCATAACCCACCTTAGTATCCTAGTAGGTAATGACGCTTGTATCTGCGGCCTGGCCCGCTGTCGACTGTCGACGATGAGCACATGTCGGTCGTACGGCGTGTCGTAGTCCACCTCCAACACGGTGGAGAACTTGTGCGGCCAGACTAGGTCGAGGATTGCGATTATAAGACCCACTGCAACGCATATACAGCCTGGAACGAGAAAACATATTGTTAATTATTTGTGACTAGCTTCTGCCAGCGACTTCACCCGCGAGAATAGTGTTTTTTATCCCGAGGGAACATTATCCTGGGGTGAAAAGCCTAGCCTATGTGCTGTTTCATACTATAATCTGTCTCCGTGCCAAATTTCATCCCGATCCGTTCATCTGTTTTGGCGTGATTGAGTGACAAACATATATCAATCCATCCAAACTTTCGCTTTTATAGTATTAGTGAGAGTAATAATACTCAATATTCGGTCCTCGATGGAACGACAGTAGGTGAATATGGAGCTGTTTCGCAAACTATGCTCCACCTTCAGTCCTGGCCTCTGTAGCGCTAAACATGCAGCTAAAGTGACCTCTGCGCTGCCACTGATGATGGCGGGGAAGTGGTGAAGATGTGGGCCAACATATCTGAATTACTATCGTACCAGCGACACGAAGAAAAAGACGAAAATGATCAATGGTTTTTGTGGCTTTTTCACCGATTTTCCACCACAACAATTGCGCAACTAGTGCGTTTGTTAAAGCTATCATATTTACAACAAAGGCATCTTGGATTCAAGAATGGCATGATTTTTCGGAGGAGCCTGGTTATATCTATGTACAAAAATACAGCTTCACAAACCTTACCTGCTATCAACACAAGCCAAAAGCACCATCCTAACGAGAAGAACAGCATGGCTCCGTCGAGTCGCACCACAAGAGGGGCGTGAGGCAGCGATGCCCAGTAGCCTCCTGCGGCTGCACACAGCGTCACGCCCAGCGTGGCCATGGCATACGCGCCGTAGCGTGGCACCACCACGAGTAGTAGGTTCATGAGTAACCAAAGGGCTAGCGCCGTCCTGAAACACGATATGGAAGTAGTTAAAATCGGTTTTCTAGCGAGACGAATGAGGTTTTCAGTTACGCTTGCTACGACCAACGTGGCTGGTATATAAAAGGCAGATTAAGAAGTAAGCTAAAAATATGCATACCATAGCAACGTAGATGTGGTGTATCCCGCGGCGCGGTACTTAGCCCCCCAGTCGAAGCCCTCGTGCTGCGCAGCAAAGTGTTCTGCGACGGACAGCAGTGGGAAGGGCAGGCCTCGCGCCAGGCCGTCGCGGTAGAACTCCTGTATGGCGCCGGCCTCCTCCCAGCGGAACTGCTCGTTGTAGTCCACGCCTGGGTCGCCCACGCTCGTGTTGCCCCAGGATAGGGCTGTAATGAGAGAATTACACACACACAATTTAAAAGTTCTTGCAAGAGAGTCTATGTTTCTGTATCTTATCAGTTTTATACATTTATTAGGTTTTTTGAGAAGGATTTCAGTGGAATCCTTGAGAGGCAGTAGACACTAAAGCCTTCATTAACAATTGGCTGAGAACAGTTATAAAATAGACTTTATGCGTAACTCAACGAATCCAGATTTTGGATCCCTGTAAATCAGTCACTATCTTCTAGACTTATATCTAACATCCTTTTATTTAATTGATTAAGTACTAGCATATGGTACAAATCATACCGGTGAGCGTGACGTTGACATGTCCCAGGCCGACGTGCACGGCCAGCCAGCAGTCGAGGCGCTCGGCGGAGAAGGCTCGGTAGGCTGCGCGCGCCACGCGGGCCCCCGACACGTGCCACGACGAGCCATGCTTACACACTGGAACCGACACAACAAAAACATCAGTAAAAACCACGAGACTCGATCACAAAAGAATTAATAAATAGTCTGGTATTATAACATTTATCAAAACAAAAAAAAAGAGCAGTCTCTTGATCTTTGGCCTACAACGCGTAACTTTAGATTTACAGTACCGTATCGCATGAAAGAACTTATTGCATTTACAGAAGCAAAAAAATAGTTATTTATAACCTAAAACGCGTAACTTCAAATCTACCGCATGAAAGAACTTGTTGAAGTAGACAATTGAAAATTCCCAGCTAAAATTATTCAGTCCACTCCCAGTAATGGCATTTGCAAACTTTGCATACAACACGGTTTTGCCTTGTACCGTTATTAATATTATCGCAACCGGAATATCAGTACTTGCATTGAATTTATAATGAATCGGTGTCGGTATGAATAAGCGTAAGTAATCTGGCACAGTGAAATTAGCATTTCACGGAGTACTAGCTTTTTCATTTAATGTCTCCACACGGCAACAGGAGATGAAGACGTGTACGCACGAGGTTCGCAGTAAAAATTGCGTTTGACACACGAAAATCGCGGTCAATGGCAAAAGGCAAGTTGATTTCACCACTCGAGCGGCCACCCGAAACAATGGCAGATTCATTACGAAAAAATTTACAAAATCTTTACTGAGTAAATCTTAATTTGATAACGGAGAGGAAACAGAATATGAAGTTCTCTCAGAAATGACATTTGATCTATTAACAGACGTGATCTTTAACACCTCTAGACTGCGTTCTTCTTTGCCTTGGAATGTTTTTTTCACATCCTCATATATCATTAACCTTTTCTCAGATGACTCGTTATGGTTGACTTCCAGTCAAACCAGATATTTCTTTTCCTCGTTAAGTGCGGTTTACCCTGTTATTTTATCGTCATTATCATTAAATCTGCTGTGAGATACTGGACAAAGGCCACACAATATTTCCAAAATATCACTTTGCATATCTTTTAAAATCAGATTGCAGTGTTGCACGGTATATTCTTAACGCACTTCAAGCATGATTTAAAAATAAGTATCCCAATCATCTTGTCAATTACCTATTGTAAATGATCTATCGACAATATTTTCGTCATCTGTAGTAGGTCTCTATAAATCGTACGATAATTTATATTTCCTCAGCATTTCGTAGACATTTACGAAACACTACTATTAGTTTTTATCTTAGTAAATAAAACTTACTAGATTTAATAAATTATCTTGTTTCTTGTTGTTTTTAAGCAACGTACTTGCATTTTAATTAAGTGTCCATTAGAATTTTCATGGCAAATGAGAGTAATTAAGTCGTTAAAATCGTTGCCAAGGCTGTTGCGTCTGCTGCAATGATTGACGCTTTAAATGTAGTGTTAAAATTGTGGAGTTGTACTGCAAAAACTGTACGGTTACGTCTCACTAATTATGAACAAAGAAAGTGGAAAGTTGGATATTCTATAATGCTTACCAAGAATGACGGTGCCGACGAAAAGACTAAGTGTGACTATCGTGAACGTTGAGAATCTCTGTAACAAACAATGGATAGGTCTTAATTTAGCTGTTATGAGTTATACTTAGTGATTATCATGATGACTGCAGACGTTTCGTAAATAACGCACTCCGTAGTACAATCAGGTGGAGATAATATTATGTTAGGTGTAATATTAAACAAAACAATGGCCATTAGATTGTCAAGAATGTTCATAAATATTGTGAGGTAATAGGCTTTATTATTATTTGAGAATAGGTTAGCTACTAATGTACGATGAAAGGTGTAATGGAATTTTAAGGAAGTTATCAAACTGTAATTACAGGTTTGATGGTCTATATGAAGTAATATGAAATGGAAATACCTTTGTTTATAGGTATCTATAAAAGTAGGTATTTCTATTAATTATGTGATAATTAAAATCAATTTAGTTATTGTGTATTACATTATTGTTTAATTCAAGAATGTGAGAGTCCCGGTAAAGTCTGGTAGAACTACAACAACTTTAGTAGTGTCGACAATATATAGTTATGCCACCCTTTATTTTCAATATGCTGCAAGGAATAAAGTCTTTTAAGAAATATCTGGACAATATGAAATAAAATAAAATAACTTTTCAATTATTTTTTCAGATTTACTTGTTATTATTTTTGGTTATGTTGTATGACTGAACAATTTAGGTCTATATTAAATTAAATCAATAATACCTTTTTTATCAAATTAATTGATTCTGTATACCTTTCTTATCTCTATTTTGTATAAATTACTGAAAATATCCTTATAGTCAAAGCGGAGGTATCGAAAATGGACGAAAGAAAGGAAATGACCCTGTATCTCATGCTAAACAGTAGAGCTTGGAATCACTAGACCAGCAAGGGAGACTACGAGAGAAGTTGTTTTTGTCTATCGGGTCGACGGTTGCCGCTCAGGTGATCTTATCATCAGATCAGATCATAAGGTACTGGCTTGATAACCCTCTGCAGATACAATAGGCCTCTGCAATTCAGGCTTATGTAATTATGACTAGAGTTGGATGGGAATCAAAAAGCATAAGTTAAGGATTAAGGGACACCCTTGGAATTTTAGATTATTGTTGTACCATTTTTTATCGGTTTTACAAAGTTTCTACAATTTCTACTTAATATTGGTTTCATTCGTTTTTAGACTTACAGCTTGGATCCTCAAGCCTTACCTACGCACATTGATACACGTAACATATAAAGAGTACAACCTCTTTCCTGATACCGGGGAAGACAGCGAGGAAGGCGACGTATAGCGTGAGCGCTGCGATGAGCAGCGCAAGCGCAGGAACGTCCGCCGCTACTGCTGTGCGGTTGTGGTAGGCGTACAGGGTCGGCCCGCCTTCCTCGCGGAACGCGTCGAACCACCCCTTCATCGCTCACCCAGCCTGGAACAAGGGAGGTGGAACTTTAGTAATGTGCCTGACTGGTAGGTAATCATTAGATGATGTTCGCTTTGTTATAGTCCTCATTGTAGCTATTAAATATAGCATTAAGTTTTTGTGGAATTACAAGGGATATGTTATCATCGAAAAGAAAAGCGCAGGCGTTTATGTAGAAAAGAAATAGATGCAGGCCAAAAATAGTACCTTGTGGATCTCCAACTCTATTATAAGCTACTTCGGCTATATTTTCATCATATTAGTGATTTCTAAATTTTGTGTTAACAAAGATAGTCTAAAAGAAGCTATTGCTTTCGCAGAAGACTAATCTGAATAAATCGAAAGACTAATGAGCTTTAAATCTAGAAAATATTTAAAATCTAGAATTCGAATTCTTGTCGAAGAACTAAAGTAGTAGTTTTCATGGATTCTAACAACGAGCTAGGTTCCCATTGAATGAATATATTATTCACATATTGCAGGCCTTGTTAGACGCTCTACTAACACAAACGATGATAAAGAAGGCAATTAGGTTTTAAGTAAATTACACACATCGCTTTTATTATCCTTGGTTTCATATAAGCAGAGCATTGTAATATGTTACAGCTAGTCATCATAAATATTAAAGTTGCTAAAACTGTTCCGGCTGAGTATTTTTTATTAACGAATTTTGATGAAACCTGATGAAATAGGTATTTCAGAAATTCTGAAATATTCTTACTATAATACCTGCTTTAGAAATGATTTTAATTTGTTCAGCAATTTTGATTCAGTTTACAAGTAAAAAAAATTCTGCAATTCATGAATATACATTATATTGTATAATGAGTTTTTGGCCTCTGACATGAAATGGAAACGAATTGAAATGAGATCTACCTAGATACGGATAGGCAGAAGGTACGCTAAATGTAATAGGTAAGGTAAATTTGATAACCTATTTTAATTGCTTATCCATAAGATTATAATTGAAGTTCTCATAAGCCTTCCAATTTATAAATTGGTTACGCAAATACAAATATACGTAAGTAATTAAAATCAAACATAACCTACGAAGCGGTTAATCGAATGCCATATAGACGGCATTTAAGTGATAAATTCCATAATTATGTATTAGTATTCAGATTACAGACATTAGGCTGCATGATCATGCTAATGTAAACAATAATTATGTAAATGTTCATTGATGCAAATTGGAGACGAATTAAGGGTAGCTGCGAGATGGTTAATGTCGGGCCCAAACAAGGCACTGAATACTAACTGTCCTATGTTATTAAGACGAGTTTCGTACTTGACACAAATATTCAGTGCAGCAGATTTACGTGATGCCGCGGTAGATGTTAATATGGGTTATCAGCATTAAATTATATACGTTAGCGCATTTGGCTGTGTATTTGACTCTTATGAAATTATCATTATGGCAGTATCAGGCTAAATTGGGTAGACTAGCATATCACTTCCCATTTTAGTGATGGGACTTATCGCAAGATTTACAAGATAGATGGTTTCCATCTGTGTATTGCAGGCACAACACCTACATTTAATGTTTAATAAACAGCATCATGTAGGTAGGTGCAATCTGTGACTACTAATGCGTTAAACAGGTGTTGTCATTAAGGCCATGGATTAATAATGTGGCCAAGTCAGGCCCTTTTCGGAAGGTTAATCACTAAGAGATAAATAGATAAGAGATGCCAATAGATTTAAATTTAAATTAAGAATAGTTCTCAATTACAACAAACTTGAATAAAAACTTTTTATAATTCAGAAAACAATACTGTGTCGCAAAGAGTATCGTATCTCGGCGCGGTGACGCGGCCGGAATGCGTAGGAGTTGCGACACCCCGCGTCGGTCGCCTTCGGGAAACGGATGTACTTGCCTTACGCCTTCTGGAGCACTCAGTTCAGCTACTAATTAAATAATAAATGCTTGCGATACCCCGAGATTGTGCACCTTGCGTAACGAACCCACTGAGTGTGAAATACGGTGCAAATCGCGTTTGGTAAAAGCTGCAAGGACTACAATTGTGTGATTCGTATGCAGATAGCCATTGCAGCAATGTATCTGATTTTTGTTAAACAGTTGCATCAAGAAGAGTTTGTGTTTGGGTTTTTCCTCTATGTCTTCTATATCTACTGTTGCCAATAATTTAGGCATGCTAAGTTGACAAGAAGATTAACAGGAATAATGGTTCTGTGGACTTGAAGGTACTACTACATACCACGCATTAAGAAGTAATATCCAAGTACTAAGTACAAATATAAAACCATCATTGACTACACTTATCTCTTTTGTAGGTTGTACTTGGCTTCGATCGGTATTTCTTCACAAGCCGGGTTGAATGACATCTAGATATAGCTACTTGAGTCCTACTTGCTATAGAGGTCGATGGAACACACACCTACATTTTTTAATCTTTCTCATTTAAGATACAATAAGTATATGGTTCTATAAATAGACATAAAGACAGACATAAGCCAGCCATTGTACCTTGAAGGTCTTCAGAAGCGTTCTTGAACTTAGCGTACGTGTCGGAAAATTCTCAAAAACTTAATTGATGATGGATGAAAATTGAAAACAATTATTATAACGATCATAACAAATTATTGACCTCTACCAAGATAAAGTTCTTGACATATATTAAGGCACGTGGAGTGGTTTATCGGAAGTGTTGAGATCCCGGTGATAAGAACAAGCTGCAAGTGGGTGCGCTACCGGAAGAAATGTCTCTGAAGTATTCCATCGAGGTTAGTTCACTTCTTATACAGAACATATTTAACCTTCGTGGAGGAGAACTGGTTCCGATTAAGGCCCTATGTGCTAACTTCTCTGCTACATACTTAAGCAATGTGAAATTATATTTGAGTCTACAGAGTCCGTACATGATGATAACGAATTTAATATAGTTGATTAATAGTCCATCTATCCACATTCACGCATGAACAAACAGATATAAATATCTGAAGATTGGAACGTTATTTAAAACGGAAAATAAAGAGGTTCAAGTACGACTTTAACACGATAACTATTTACTTCGTGTTCTGTGAATACAATTAGACTGATATGTGTTATGTTTATTTCTTTATGGCGAACCTTCATGCTTGATGAAAAATTGTATTGAAGAGAATGTTACAGTTGTATGATGATTATTTCTTAATATGTAAACGAATTTGAAACTTAAAATTGTCTTGTTATATGTTGATGGTCAGTCAGTATTCTTAATAACAAATGGATAGCGGAACTGTATTGTTTCAATGCAAAAATTTGTAATCTATTTATGACAGTTTCTTTTTAAAACGAGGACGAATATGAATGGACTATTATTTAGCACAAGTTTACTACAGTTTTATGTTAATTGGTTCGTTAAGGTTTTGTTTGTTGCTGTTTATTGTTTGAAGTAGAATATCTGTTACAGCATAAGCAATATTATAGTTATGTAGGTAAAGATAATTATAAGATTATTCCTATGATGATCTGAAGCAGAATTAAGTATTGGTGGATCAGAATTTTATTGGAAAATCCATGATCGTCACTTTGTCTGCACTTCGACAGTTTGATGTGTCATAGAAAATCCCGGTTCGATCATACGACATGGATCCGAACCTTGTGGTATTTCCCAAGCTTCCTTCCTAAGGATCGCAAAAAATAAGCACAAATCAACATACAATACGTAATGTTTCATTATTGTTCTGTCAGTGCATACCAGTGCTATTACAATGAAGTGGTTTGCAAAGTTCAAGGGTGAACACTAAACTATATGCAATATTTAGTTTTGTACATTTAAATAATTGTCCCTTAATTCTTATTAATAACTTGTTGGCCCATAAATGGGATAATAATATTCTTGTATTTGTATAAAAAGCTCTTTACCACATATAATTATGCTAAGATTATGCATATAATTGTGAGCTTAATCAATAGTTACATATGTAGTTACGTACGTTCTTTTATTGTACCGCAAACGGCAATTTCTTTATCTTTGTTACAGTGATTAAATACAGCAGTTTGTGAGTATAATGTGGACTGTTTCATGGATATTGGCAGAATGATACATATGTTGCCAACAGTTACGTGTATTGTGGCTTGGCTTTCTCTTTGTATAGCCGAGTGATGTACGACGTTAAGGCGATATATACTCCCCAATGTAAACGCAGTACTGGCCGTGCGCCCGCTCGATACCAAAACATCAATATTGAACTTCCTTTTGAACAGTTTTGTTTGCAAAAAAAAAATTGTTTTACATATGCTATGTCAGTTATGAAGAAATTCCAGCCATCAATATTTCTATGCAAAAATATTATTAAACATCCAAGTCGTTTTGAAGGAGTATCCAAAAGTTACGAAAAATATTGGGTAGCTAATTATTTATTTAAAGCAAAACTATTTGTTATTCGAAAAAAACATGTTTCAAAAACATACATGAAACAATAATAAATATATATTTTTTTCAAACCTGTTAACCTAGCCGTTACTAAGGAGTATGCTTTAGAAAGTTACCGTTTTACGGTACTAAAGCGCATGTAGGCCCTTAACTTACTCGAGTACGAGCAGAACGATGCAGTACTTCTTAATTCTTATTGTCCATGTTGGTCCATTGTGTGTTCCATGTTGGTATACCGTTTGGCAATAACTGTATTTTTGATAAAGCTTGTCGAGTTCGTAGAACAACAATCTGCTTTTAGTTTCAGAAATTCTGTTGTCTTGTTTGTAATAGATTTAAGTGTGAGTTAATACTTAGCATATGTCTACCCAGTTAAGACCTATGTTAATCTGTTTATAATATTGATGATCGTCTTCATACAGTTTCCAACATGCACGTCAATGCTGGTACAAGTAACCTACTACGATTATAACAACTATTAAGGTAACTTCAAAATGTTGTAATAATAGTAATTATACCTCAGTCATTAGCACCGTTTAAATATTATGTCAGCCGTCATAACAACAAAAATATGGGTCGTTTTTGAAACAAAAATGTAGTATAGAGTTCACCTTCATGGCCAAGTTTGAAATTAAAGTTATTTTTGTTTCACCTTGATAATGTATCGAAAAATGCATTTTGTGTGTGGTAATTAAATCTATCAAAATAGAACTGCACGAGTGACAACACTTAAACGTTTAGCTGTTTATAAGGAATTCTTCATACACATTTTATGACAAATTAACTTTAAATCATGTTGTTTGGATTGAACAGTAAAATATTTAGGCGGGGATTGAGCGATTGCCATTCGGACAATACCTGTGCAGCAATTAAGAAAAGAATATCCATCACACTTAATAATAGTGTTCCCATACAGCCGACATCTAAACCTCGCTTGTCCGCCCACAAACTGCACAAAGCGAACGGCATCGTTAGTTACACCAATTTATTAAGAATTGAGCTTCTATTCGAGGAACCTTGCCCTGTACCTCCCGGAAGCCGAGCTTGGGTCATTGTGCTGGGAGGAAGGCCGCCCCAATAACCTTGTCTGTCCATCGGTGATAGCAAGGGCGATCACAACCGTCAGATTACGCGAACGTACACATTATGTTAAATAAGTGACTATATAAGTACCATAATAACATACAATTAATGTATGTATGGAATTGCCAATTCATAAAGGTTACGTTTACTTTGCAGTGCCTCCTCCTTGTGTCGGATGCCTCAGTATTTGTATTGCAGAGCCTATGTCGAGTTATTTCTCATTAATAAATACGATTGCGAAGTTTGCAACCAATTGATTTATTTTCAATCGTTAGGTCACGGTGCTTTATCGTTTTCAAATATTGCGTATAACTTTATATGAACTTTAGCTGTAAAACTGGTATTACGAGTAAAACGTTGATTTATTATAGCAAAAATATCTCAGGGAAGGGTTACCTTGGTTATCATTAGGTAAGAAATGCAATATCAATTTTTACTGACTTTTTAAACGATTAAAAATTTAGACCTATTTCTAATTTAAATAAAACCTTAATTTTCCTTGGAACATATGGCATTGTTCAGGCATTCAATCAAATCAAGGCGCATTACGTGATCACATTAATCTTATGCTCTCGGATCAGGAAAATGACTCTCCGTCCATATCAGATGACTTCCAAGTGTGGTCATGGACCTGTCACGGTCGTTCGAAGTCGAGGGCACCGGGGAAGAAGCGCCTTGCCTGCATCAGTGACTCAGCCTTGCTCCTTATGAAGTTTATGAGCCCATAGCAGATGCGTGTCACGTATCGTCATATTATTGTATTATGAAAAAGGTAGATGCGTATAGTAAGACGTTATTTAAAGGTTCTATCAATGTATCTTATCAAACGACAAATAGTAATCATTTGTTTTCGTTCAGTGTCATTATACCAAAGATATAGCAAGAACTCCACGACCTCAACCCACCGGCTCCTTTCTACCATCGAGCATCTGCCTTATCTGGTTGCCATGAACCAATTCGCTCCAAGCGCTTCCAAACATCCTTCATCAAGCTCACAGCGAAAGAGTGGAACTCATTACCTGCGTCTGTGTTTCCGAACGCATTAATTCTGAATCTCTTCGAAGTTAGAGTGAACAGGCTCCTTCTGGGTAAGCTCACTCCATCGTCGACTTTGTCTCTGTCACCTCTGGCCTAGACTAGAGTCAAGAGTTAATCTATCCCAAATAAAAAAAAGATGTCTTTTTTAACCGACAAAAAAAAAGGGGGAGGTTCTCAATTCGACATGTATTTCTTTTATGTATGTCTACGTATGTTTTTATAGAGTAGTCCGATTTTGAATTCTTTTTTTTATTTTTTCGGTAATAGTAAAATCAAAATTGATCCCATTTCAATTTGACATAAAAATAATAATCATCCCTAAAGTTAGAATGCCCCTGAATTTTAAATTTGATCCGATTCTGTTGAAATTAAGTCAACTAATAAGCGAAAAAAATTCTTTTTAACAAAAAAATTAACCGACGAAATAACGATCTGAAAAGCAGAAAAATAAAAAATCTTTTAGTCTAGCGTTTTGATGCGACGCCAAAAAAACTATAATTTCAAGGGGTTCCGTTCCCAAAGAGTTAAAACGGGACCCTATTACTAAGACTCCGCGGTCCGTCAGTCCGTCTGTCTGTCCGTCTATCACCAGGCTGTATCTCATGAACCATGATAGCTAGATAGTTGAAATTTTCGCAGATGATGTATTTCGGTTGCCGTTATTACAACAAATACTAAAAAGAGAATAAAAAAATATTTTAGTTGTAACAAACGTGTTTCTTTTTGCCGTTTTTTGCGATAATGGTACGAAATCCTTCGTGCGCGAGTCCGACTCGCACTTGGCCGTTTTTTTTGCTGTATTATATAATTGTAAAAAATTACAATTTATTGATATAATAAATTGTAATTTTTTACAATTTGTTATACAGGGTGTTTGGAAGGGAGCTGTACATACGCCTAGGGTAGAAACTAGGGATAGTCTGCTACCTACCCCCGCCCATTATATTGACCTTGGCCTCAAGGTTTTTTTTTAATTTATTATTATTTTTTATTTGACTTTTTTATGATTTTTTGACTAAAACTACCTGTAGCTCAAAATCTATCCATGGGACCGGTCGGCTAATGGTCTTGTTTTAATCGTTAGAGTCTTAGGGTCCTGCAAAAAATTATTTTACACCAGAAAATTGTGGAGAAGAAAAGTTATGGGGCCTGAAGTACCGTAGTAAGGTAAAGAAATAATTTTAAGGGCAACTTTCTATGGGGTTTAAAAAAAAACTAACAGGGTTGGAGTTCTTCTGATTTTTTTAAAACATCCTCAGTCCATGCCCTTTCTAACGATATGCTAAAAGTGTAATTATCACTTTTAGTTTTAAAGTTATTAATTAATTTCCGCAACTAGGGCACTTCAAGCAAAAATTTCAACTAATGAAAATTAAATGTGTTCGATCGTAAAAGGATGGCAAATGAAACAAAAAATTTGGTAATGACTAATGTCATTAAATTACAAATTTTAATTAATTACTAATTTTAATTAATTACAAATTTTGTTCAAATTGATGACCATTGACCTGTAAACATGCTCGGCACCTCTTCCTCATCTCCACGGTCACCGTTCTAAGCAGCAGTTCCTCGCGCATTGTATCGAATGCGGCGTGGATCCTGTTAATTAGAACCTCCCTTGTTGGTACTTCTTCTGCGTACACCAACTCTTTCACCCTTCCCCAGACGTAGAAGTCGAGTGGGGTAAGGTCAGGCGACCTTGGGGGCCAGGGAATTGGCCCACCCCGACCAATCCAAGAATTAGGAAAGCAGTTGTCCAGAAGCTCCCTCACTGCTAGGCTCCAATGAGCAGGACAGCCGTCGTGCTGGAAGACTATGGGCCGATCTTCGTCAAACACTTCTTCCGCTAAATCAGGCAAATCGTTTTCGAGGAAATCTAAGTAGTTTTGCCCGTTTAGGTTGTCTGGCAAAACAGACATTAGTCATTACCAAATTTTTTGTTTCATTTGCCATCCTTTTACGATCGAACACATTTAATTTTCATTAGTTGAAATTTTTGCTTGAAGTGCCCTAGTTGCGGAAATTAATTAATAACTTTAAAACTAAAAGTGATAATTACACTTTTAGCATATCGTTAGAAAGGGCATGGACTGAGGATGTTTTAAAAAAATCAGAAGAACTCCAACCCTGTTAGTTTTTTTTTAAACCCCATAGAAAGTTGCCCTTAAAATTATTTCTTTACCTTACTACGGTACTTCAGGCCCCATAACTTTTCTTCTCCACAATTTTCTGGTGTAAAATAATTTTTTGCAGGACCCTAAGACTCTAACGATTAAAACAAGACCATTAGCCGACCGGTACCATGGATAGATTTTGAGCTACAGGTAGTTTTAGTCAAAAAATCATAAAAAAGTCAAATAAAAAATAATAATAAATTAAAAAAAAACCTTGAGGCCAAGGTCAATATAATGGGCGGGGGTAGGTAGCAGACTATCCCTAGTTTCTACCCTAGGCGTATGTACAGCTCCCTTCCAAACACCCTGTAGATTTATCACGTGACATTTCATTTTGCGTGGAAATCATAAATTTTGATATTATACCAATCACTATCGCGATATTCCGTACCGTATGGTGACGGACGTAAAGAATTTCACCATCCCATATCTTCTCGTGGGTGTCGCAAGAGGCGACTAAGGGAAACACCAGAAAATGGGCAGCAGCGTTCTCTGTGCACTTTAAGAAAAACTGCGATCGCCAACCCGCCTGCCAAGCGTCGCGATTACGGCAAACCCCCCCAAACCAAAATGAAAATCACCAAGAAAAAACGGCCCCGAGTGCCCAGCAGCCCGTCTACCCTCAACTACGGTAGCGGTCGAGGCGATGGCGTGGCAAGGGGTGCGACGAATCCCCGCTTTCGCCCCGGCTACCCCAATAAACACCGACGACTGGACCTGGCAACGTAAAACACGCGAACACCCGGACTGATATCCGACGATTGGGCCTGGCAACGTATAACACGTGAACACCGACGCACGGGACCGGTCAATGAGGCGACGTTTGGGGGAGGCCTATGTCCAGCAGTGGACGTCTTTCGGCTGATACGATGATGATGATGACTGCGATGTTTTCATTGATACAATGTCACTTACCAAATCTTCAGTTCAAGTTGGTCAAGATCGGTAGTGGTTGTGTTTGGCGAAGTTTTACGATGCAACTTCTTAATTTGTGCCATATGTGTTCAGTTTTTGTCTACGCTAGTTTCAAGGCAACGCCTTGCCGTGGTTTTTGTTAGATTCGTTAGACTTATGTCGTTGACCCTCTTGATGACCGTTTTTTAAGTACCTTGATGTGGAACATTAAACATTTTAATGTGCTCAGTCGTACAATTTATTATGGGTTTGCGAAACGTGTGATGTTAGTTATTATTGTAGCAATAAAGGGCAGAGGCGGGTCTCTCAGCGCGCAATCTTTGTGATTTTGACATTTCACGCGTTAAGAAATGTAGTTCATGCGGCAAATTAAAGTGCTCTATATTTTTCAACACCTTTTAAAGTTCATTATTAAAGTTGTTCACATTTTACAATTTCAGGGACCTTACAAATGCCAATAATCTTCTCGACATTTATAGTTTCCTGTTCATTCATTGATTTTTTTACGTATAACACAATGACACAGGTACATCAGCCAAGTAAAGAGCTTCAAGTGCCAAGTACACGTGTTACGAAGTGATAACCTTGCGACGACACTTGATAAATTGATTGCACTGTCAGCTAATTGTTCTTTACCAATATTCTTTGTAAAACTATAATGGTTAGGCAAATACATTGCTTGCACAAGCTCCTATACAAGTGGGCAAAGGGAAAATGTCGTAACACATTCTTTAGGCACTTAAAGAATTGTCCAGTGATAATATAATGAGCAGTAGGCATTTACTTACACTTGAGAGGGTATTATTTTGAAATATTTGTCGCTAGCCTACGCATTATGTACAAAATTTAAATTAGTTGAAGGCATCTTAGTAGCACAGAGTATTTGATGACCTACGGATTCTTGGCAACCCATTGATACGATTCGTACCCTATGGTGTTAGTATTCGCCCCTTAATTTAATTCTATTGCGCTTCTTTTGAGGCCTACGAATAATAGTTACAATTATCACTCCGTTTTCATACAATCTTATACTAATTAGGTCAACTCGAAACGATACAAGACAAGTAAAACGATCATTTTACTTTTGACGAAAAAGTAAAACTTTAAATACTCTTTAACTAGCATTGTCCTGCTTTTAATTAGCTACAACTTAGCATAAGAAAACGTACTTCTTGTACTTGCTTCAAGAGAACACGCGATCTCTTCCTTTCAGCTTTTAAATGGGCATTGTGTTCGAAAGGTCGCAGATCATTATCAGTAGCCAGTTCACATTTCCTATTGGGCAAAACAGTCTGTTTGGTGGAACAAAGATGTACCCTAGTATTGGAGATCTATAGACTTATCGGAGGGATTCAATGAGTTATTGAAACCTTGTGGTTACCGCACTTTATCAGTTCCAAACTTCGAATTTCTACATTTTTTTTTTGTAAGAACCGTTACTCCATCCACATCCACATCCACACTAGGAATTTTTTTCCTGTATCGTGGGTGCGTTTACAAACATATAAACTCACATACACAACACTCAGAGCCGGAACAACTATCTGTAGGTCATACAAATATTTGTCCCGTGCGGGAAACAAACCCGCGGCGACACGCAGCACAGCAGTCAATCGTTCAACCACTGCGCCAACCGTGCGCCCATATTCCAACCAACTCTATAAAAATTGTATCTCGTGAAGATAAGGCCTAAAAATCTACAAACTATCCAGCCGTTTTGATTATGTGCCGCTGCAACTGGTAGTGTCCACAGTTCTTATACAAAAAATGCATGTAAGTATTAATAATAGAAATTAACAGATCGTTACTGTTCTGATTATGCATGTCGCATCAGTCACATGCAGCATGTGACAGCCGAAACTTGCGCTCATCGTAGTAGGCGCAGATACCCCTGAGTAGCTGATTTTAAAATGAAAATCACGACTAAACGGCTTGTCGTAATTTTTTGGAAAAAATCTGTGTTATATTAGACCATATTCTTAATAATTTGATCTAAGAATTTTTTTCTTTTAATTCGTACACCATAGTAGGTCATAAGATAAATTGTCACTAACATCTTAGTATGTAAGCACTAACATAGGTTATAAGATTTTATTTTGTTACAAACACCCTTTAAGTATTTTATTTTGTCAGTGTGGACCTTTTTGCTGTCTGAAATAAATAAATAATTATTATTAAAATTAAAATTATTATAGTGTAATGAATTTGTAAAGTTATATCTAATACGGACAATAAAACGACAATCGCATCAAAACCGCCAGGCGTATTTTAATGAAATTGACACCACCTCAAAGACAATTTAATTATATATATTTTATAGGGAAGTACAAACGACTACTGAATATTGGGCCGCGCGGGTGTGAAACGAGTGCGCGTTTTGTTCCCTCAAGGTCGTTGGCGACTGTTTTCACCTTAAATGTTAGTAATGGCGTTTCTAATAGCTTCCGTGCTCTGTGTTGTTATAGACTCATCCGATCAGGTTAAAACTGATGCAGGTTCCCCTATTCAGGTTGGCCCCTACATGTAAGTATAGGCAGGTGGCTTTAAAGTTTAAAGATGGGTGCATAAAATACTTGTAGGTAATGAATGCAAAACGATATTTTGCATTCATTACCTACAAGTATTTTATGCACTAGGCGGTCTTACGCATGCCTGCAGTTAATAACTACAGTAATTTGCACTTACAGTGTAATTTTAGACGTGTTATCTGCGAATATAAAGAGAAGACACCATGTACCTACTTTATTGCACGATGTTCGTCCTTGCGAATAAAATATTACCCGGCAGAATGAACTGCGGCTAATTTTATTGTAGTTCACCTTTGATCTGCAGCTGTTTGAAGGTTTAAGTATTTTATAATGGACAAACGTTTAATAGACTCGATACGCTCTGGTGAGTTTTCTGTTTATAATAAATAAATACTAATTTCTGATATGTTTGAGGTAAGATTGAGCTGCTACGGTTAAAACCAATGGTTAAGTTATAGATATAGAGGCAGGCTATGACGTAGATTGTAAAAGCACAACCAAACCATGTATCCAGGGAAAATTGTTAAGTACAAGTATGCTAGTTTTTTTTTTTTATATTATTGCTACAAGATAGATCGCAATAATATGACCGTTGGTAGAGGCGATTATATGAGCAGTAATATTTCGCAAAGGCTTTAATAGAGATTCATATTATTATTCTAATTATCTATTTATGGCTTTTAGCCAAACCGCCGTTGGTGTGTTCTATGTACGTGAATTAGTCTGTCAGTATACGTGACCGCAGGCTTAGCACGCATGCGTGACTTCTGGCACGCTCGGAGGATCGTGCACGCAGGCCCTTTGATCGGCACACTATGACGGCACATCCTCAAAATCTTTCGTAATATATTGGTATCTATAATGTGTCATACTTTGACTGTTGAGTTTGGAATGTTTAAGGATATATTGCTTATGAATTCGCGTGGTTTAAGTCATATATGATTTACCTATCGCAAATGTGGAAGGAGGCCCAGTGTTATCGGCCGCGCTTTACAAGTTGTAGGTCGTGGGTTCGAACCTAGGCAGGCGCTTTACTTTGTGTAATTTATTTCATCACCACTGCTCTCAAAAACGGTGAAAGAAAACATCGTGAGGAAACCGGCATGTCCTAGAAACAAAAATTCGAAGACAATGTGTCATCCACCAACCCGCACTGGGCCCGCGTGGTGGATTACGGCCCATCCCCTCTCAAAGAGAGGAGGCCTGTGTCCCAGCATGGGGAACATTAATAGGCTAATTATATGATGATGTGGAATGTGGAAGGTGAAATATCTCTGTTGACTCTATCTAGCCAGAGGTAGACGGTGATGTTATAATAATATTTCGACAGTGGAAAGCATATTCAAGACCACTTTTAGATGGAATTTATTTATGCATAAAAAAACCGTTTTTGTACCAGTCACAATTGGGTAAATTTTTAGATTGCCGAAGTGCTAGCATGTGGAGTTATTTTCTGCTTAATCAAGACAAACCATTCCTTAACTTATTTGGTATTTGAATATTCATAATGTCATCTAACTTAGACTTTACTTAGCATTTGAGAAGTATTTACTATGTAAATAGTGACCGTCACATACAAGTGTTTGATCCATGAATCGTGATTCAATCAGTTATGATCCAAAGTCAAGAACTGCATTTTTTGTTTTAACTAAGTATCTTTTTTGAGTACACTTATTACAAGTGTCTATCAGATTTATTAGTAGAATTGTCCAAAAATGCATTTAATTATATTATTATTAATATATGTTGTCAATCAATTATTAATTATAACTAACACTAGTTTGTAAACTCGCAATTGTACTAACAAATATGGATTTAATCGTAAGATGAATCTGAAATAAATGATGATTTATTAATTTTATTTATTTAATTCAAAAAAGTTTTGAATATTCTTAGTGGTCTTAGCAAAATTTGAATTAACTTTTAAAGTAAATAAGCGTCAGGAAATGGTATAACTTTGATTAATACTGCAATTTTTGCAATTTTATACTTGGTTTAATATGCCTTTTACAGCAATGAGCTGGCCGAATAAGAAACGTTGCGATATGACAGGTTTAGTGCGTAATTTTGCTAGTCCGCTAAAACCACAAGCTCGTTTCTAGCTCTTTGAGAATGTGACACAGTGACATAATATTCTTCAAATGAGATGTGGCGATGATTCTTTACACTCTCAAGTACGTATATCACGGCAAACCGAAATAAAAGACTTCTCTTCCCTTTCGTTGCTTGGTCTTGTCTCTTCAGACAAATCCGATCAAACTACCGAGTAATTGTCTGTTATTAATGTTCAAAATATACCCTTTGTGATCATGTGTTATTATTGTTGTCTGTGTAAACAGTGAGCATTCTCACTCAAAATAATAACTACAGACAATCACCAGTTTACCTTGATCCTTTAAAGGAGCGCCACTTGCAAGGCAAAAAAGAAAATTTCAGTACATAAAATTAGTTCCTTTCTTCTCCGTCTGCCAAGTTACACTGGCCATATTATGTTAGTTTTTGTACTTATTGTCGGTGAAAAGTAGATCAATCAACTGTTGTTAGTACGTGAGTGCTGGTCGGCGGGTTGTGTTACATAACCCGACGTGTGGCCACTGGCCAGAGCCAAGATCTCGGAACTTGACCTTGACTTGTTCCACAAACAATTTACTGCCCATCACTGCGATCGATATAGTTGTAGTAAAGAGGTTTTTTAGAACGAGGTGTGTTTGGAAGGTTAATTAAATTAGATCTTGGCAAAAGGTAGTTTTGTTCTAATTGGCAATAGTAATACTGGCTTTTGCCAGGGTCCTCCTAAGAACTACAATCTGCTATGGGTGTTGTAATTTTCAGGATAGTCTCACAGTAGTGAGTGAGAAAGAGAACATGCTAAGTTTATTGTATGCTTTGTCATTTCGTTCATAGAATATGGCTCAGAGAATCGGATTTTTTAAACTAAATAGCCTGCTAACAGCGAGTTGCACAATCGATCTGCAAACACTCACGAAAATGGTGTCGTTATGTTTTGGAGCCCAGACCTACTAATATGTAAAAGCTGTTAATTTGAATATCAAATAAGAAGTGCAAGAGGCAACGCTTTACATTTTCGGAGGTAAAGAACCGAAGCGTTAATCTTTCAAAGTTTGGGCTGAAATTAAATCGGCGTTTGTGGAATAAATTAGTTCGCGATGCAAATATTTGACAACCTTGATGACGCGACGTTGCTTGTATGCTAGAATCGGGTGTTAATTTGCTCTTGTCTACATTTTAAGTAAAACAGAGTGGACGGTTTCTGTTCATATGAAACTATTTACGTCTCAATCAGTTGGTTTTCGTTATTTAGTAATTTGCGTAAACGTGACGTAGTGACGACTTAATAGACAGTTGCAACGTCTGGCGGCCTCCACCGATACCTAATGCGCGATGCATTATATCTCGCACGTTCACGTACTTAAAAAACAAATGCAACAATCATTTATTCTATCTGCTGTGTAACAATTCGCTGCTTTTTGTAGATATCTAGATCAAAGATCAATGCAACATTATACATTATCAGCTTAGTGCGATCAAATAATAATTTCAAGGTGCATGGGCGTTTAAGACCTGGTGATAAATTATCCTCACAAGTATACAAGTATCTGCATCCATAATTAATTTTGATTAATTATGTGCAGACTTCAAGACATAAATAGTTCATCTACCGCTGAGAGTAATTTTTTAAGTGACGGGTGCGAACATGAGTCGCGTGCATCGAACAACAGCTCAACATGTTTGCATTGAGTGCTGGCTGCTCCGGTACAACCTTCTCAAATGACAGCGGCCGTATAAAAACTACGGACAGTTGGTATTCGAGCCAAGGTCCTGTAATGAGATATGTTGGTAGATAGCTGTGCTAAGAGAATTAAGACAATTCCGCCGGCGAGCAGATAAAGCTTCGCTGGGTTTAATAATTAATATTGTACGGCGGGTGTTATTAGCGAGATGCGTGAGCGAAGCCGCGTGAACATCATTGTGTTGTGAAGGAACCTCAGACACTACTCATTACAATGAATGGCAAAGGCCGCAGCTTAATGACGGGATTAATATCTGTGTTTTATTATTATAGGTATACCTGAGAGTATCTGTACCTCTTTGTTTTTGTTAGCCACAGTACAAGACTATGAATTAATGTTTAATTAACCTCTTAGTGGCAGGTATCCTAATGATTGATATCGCTATAAATTCGATTTTAATAGAGTCATTTTAATTCATTGTATAATTCGAGGTTGTTGCTTGTAGATAGGTTTACGGGTGTTGTCTGTTGATCCGAAACAATAAAGAAGTTGCGACAGGCAGTCGACCGCGGGCTGCGGTGCACTCAATTAACGTGGGAAATTATTATTTTTATCTCATCCGTCCATCGGAGCTAGCGAGCAGTGAGCAGTGAGGCAGCATGTCCAATGAAACCGCGAGGAACAATGTTACCGACTAATTCCTTTGTAGTTATTTAATTTTATGTAGGAATTATACACTCTTGTTTTACAACCGCGCTCCAATTATGTTTATTACGTTTAGGAAACAATCAAATTGTTGAAGATGTTGTGCAAATGGCTTCTTCTTCCTAGATAGCCAGCACGAATGTTTGACGGATATATTATGAAATTTCTGAGAAAACATAGAACATTATGACAGCTGGCGTTAAATACTAGCAAGAGAATTAGCTTAGCACGCATTGCGGTTTTTAGCCGCGTGGATTTTATTCGTGTGACTTTTTATCCGCGTACTGAATCATAACTAGCAGAGACGAGACGAGCGGAGAGGAGATGTTTCAAAACAAACCTATAGAATTTCGTTATTCACACATCTCGGCTCCGTTCAGCTGGTCTTCTCCGCACATCTCCGCTTTGGCGGAGTCCGGGCTTCACTGCGGATAAAATACCGCGAGATTTTTGTCTCTTTCTATCTGTTCGTGCCTGTTCATAGAGCGCAAAATATTCGCTCGAATTTAATCCGCGCCGCGGTGCGTTGGATTGTGTAGCAAAACACAGATTTTTATTTTAAATCGCGCGGATTCTTTACCGCAAGTGCGAACAGCTTCATACAATTCCATATGTCGCAGATTTTGCGATTTTAATCAGCACAGCTTAAAACCTCAATGCGTGCTAAGCCAGCTTTTCTTTATGTAGTCAATAAAATTAATTACTTATTACTCAAAAGCATGTAGAGGAATGTGGTATTTATAGCCATCATGTTTAATATGTGGTGGGTAGATAATTTTCCTCTTCCTACTTGGTCAAACCTGCGGTGTGATGCTGCGTCATGTTCGCCGAGGTCGCGGGGAGGTCGCGCTGCTTCACTAAACTATAAACATTTGCATATCCTACTAACAGACCATTGTGTTGGAATGTTGTCTTATAAAGGAGTTCTACAAGTTCTTTTTTCTTTATGACATAATTCTCGTAACTGTTATTTCATATTCTCACAATAAATGCATAACGAATAGTTATACGATGTAGTTTTTTTATGTTTCCGTTTACTTTGTACTAAATGTTAGTTCTGGCGAGTTACTTATTTTAACGTTCTGTTCTTAATTTGCTTGTGTTTTGGCAACGTTTGGGATATCCCGTCATTAAGTAAATAATAAACACGTTTATAGAACTTGTTGTGCAAGTTATAATTATGTTACTATTAACTGTCCTAGATCTGTGTTGGTAAGCGACTTAGAACGCTTTCCTAAATGGGCAATTTTGGTGGTTTGCGATAAAAGCTTACATGGTTCGCTATCTTTTTACCCGACTGCCGAAGGAGGGTAACGTGTTTATCAGTCTATGTAAGTATGTATGTATGTATGTATGTTTGTTCCTATGTGGCGTTCTACAGACCAAACGCGTTGGCCGATTTTTATGTTTTTTACGTCAATCGATTTGTCTTAACCTTGCGAGTATCACTAACTACTTTGAAATTGAAAAATTGAAAAATGGCGGCTTTTGGTCGCCATATTGTGGGGGTATCAAAATAAAGGGTTTTAAGAGGTGTATTCAAAAATATATAACACTTATATGTTTAATTATACCTAATGCGAAAAAAAATGTTTACCAAAAAGTTATAAATAAAACAAGTTAATTAAAAAAATCAAACAACCCCACTGCTTCAGAAGAAAAAAAGGTGTAAACAAGAGGAAAATCATGCTGTGCAGTCGGAGGATACATCTGGTTTTGGTCAGCCAGCTCGCTAATACGTATCCTCCGACTTTCAGCAGGTTCTATACAAATAGAGTAGTTGAATCCTGTTCTGGCTTTTGGTGAAGCTGCAGGTGCAGAGTTCAAATGTAGTGTTAGTCTTTATGATATGATTGGCGTACCGAATTAGTCTTATACTGCTAGCAATTATTCGTAGGTCATACTACATTACAGATTAGTACATATACATGTTAATACATAGCAAAAACCGAGGATATATATTAAGCACTATAGCAAAAATCGGAAATTATCTAAAGGGAACGGGATTAAAAGTATCCTATATTACATATTATGCTTCTCCAAGGTCCAATATATCTCTATACCAGTCATACTTTCGCGAATATATTTTACAAACTTTTTATTAACTAATGTATGTGTATGTATGTTTGTGTTCAGGGCAAATCTCGCAACTGAATTTTTAAAGCAGGTATCCTCAACCGATTAAGATGAAATTTTGCATAGGTACATGTTTGGTTTGGATCGCAATGCATGGTAAGGTAAACGGGTAGCATAAACAAATAGTTTTTTTTGTAGGTATCACAGAAATAAATCTAACTAGATGATGCGATTGTATGTACTTCGCGTGTCAGAAACGCAGTAAAATTACGATCACTGATCGTACATTTAGCTTTTTATTTAGCATTATCGGCACCGGAAATCCACCGAAATTTAGACAAATGCCTAATTATGCCATATTGAGCTGTGAATACTGTATAGAAAGAGTTGGCCGAGGCATTGAAAATGTCTCTTTCATTGGTAAGTAAATTTATTTTTTAAATTGTGTGTGAAAAAGTGGCTAGCTTGGTTTTCATACAAATGGAGGGACTTGCGTTATCTAGTTAATTTATGTCTGTGGTGGGTATAGCTGTTAAAACTGACTGTCTTGTTTTCGGCAAATGATGAAACATTGAAATTTTTTCAAAAAGCGATTAAAAAAATGTAGAAACATGCTATTAATCTTGTATGCTAAACTAAACAAACATGGTGAAGGCAGAAGTATTAGATAGCTATAACAAAAGAGATCACCGCAGCAAACCTACAAATATTTTATGATTCAAAATTACGACATTTCTATCTGAAATCACAAAAATTTGTTTCAACACGATTGTGAAGTATAAATTCCGCGATGTAAAAGTAAACTTTAGTATGTTTGTTATTAATTAGGAAGCTGCAGCGTGTGTATCTAAATAGCAAACATTACATAAGATTAGCGTCAGAACATTATAATTCTGAATAACACTGTACCAATATTGTTGCTATATATTTGTGCCTTCTCTTAGAGAGGAGGCATATGTCCTAGCAGTGGGAACGTATGCTTATGCTTATATTGCCGAGAACTAGGAACCATTCGAGCATAGATATAATAAAAGCTGTAATGCTGTTATTTATGCGATTTGAGTAACTAAAGGGTTCAGGTATACTTTACTGTATCCGTAGAGTCAATTTAATGTCCATTGTAGGGATCATAGACATAAACCTAACTAGATGACGCGATTGTATGTACTTCGCGTGACAGAAAACGGAGTAAAGTTACGATAAATGATCGTAATTTGAGATTTTCTTTTAGTATTATCGACACCGTAAATCCACCGAAATCTAGAAAAATGCCCTTTATGCCATATTAAGCTGTAGAGACTGTGTAGAAAAAATTGGCCGAGACATTGGAAATGTTTTCTTTCATTGGTATTTAAGTTGTGTGTGAAAAAGTAGTACGCTCGGTTTTCATACAGATGGAGGGACTTGCGTTATCTAGTTAGATTTATGTCTGTGATGGAGACAGTCGAGGGGCCCAGACATCGAAATGTAACAAGTAGTAGGTATGTAGGTATTTGTTCGAGGGAAAGATACCGATGCCGAAGAATTACATTCGATGGTTTCGTGTAGTTGATGATGATGACTTAAGGTTCCCCTAATCGACAGTTAACTATTTTGTGCGCGAGGTTAAAATGCATCTCATCCGACAACTTGTGTGAAAGAGATAGATGCTGTAATGAGCAGTAAGAAGCTAGTTCGCGTACGAATTAGCACTTTTGCAAATTTGTATCCAAATGGATGATGATTTAAGACGAAAACGAGCGCGCGAAATTTTATAAACAGACCTTTGGGAGTTTAGATATCTTGAAAAAACGACTAAATGTATATTTCCAAAATAAAATTATTTGCATTGTTGAATTACTAATATATCCCTGTATGGAGGCCGTTTTACTATTTTCCTTCTTTTAATGGTATTTATTTCCGCCCAAAGATGCGTTAAAATTAGTGTTGAAATATGGAACTTTCGTCGCTCATAACTTTCAAATATATATTTTGTTTACTTTTTTCTTTCCATACAGGGCTAGATAATAATGAGAAAAATTGATACCATTTTTTATTTTGAACGTACATCGTCAAACAGTGGAGTAATCGCCAGACTATGTTTGTATGGATGAATGATCGAATAGTGTAACCTTAAGTGAATATGATGTAGTGTAAAAAGGTTGTTCTCCTGATATTTAGTCTGTCTATTTACCCTAATTGCCTAGCTTAAAACAATGTTCGACTGCTAAACTAGAGCCATGTAAATCTAAACCTAAATCATCGCCACATGCCTTAACGAAGTGAGTTTCTTGAACTACATACCTGTACCTACACAATAGATGGGCCTCATTATCCCAAATGACAAAGCAGTACATTATTATTAACTAAGCTATCCATCACCTCTATAATTGAATATAGACTATAGAAACTCGTCGAAACGCCTTCTAATTATTAAACACAATTTGAACCGGGTTCAATGCTTCTTGCTAACGACCAATTTAATATGAGCATTAGGCTCAATTCACGTTGATTTTGCAATTAATAACGTTTTTTGGTCGTGAGGTGATGTATTACGTCAATCACCATCTTATTTTATTGCAAGGGCAAAAAATCTACCTTTTTCTTCTTCGAAGTAATTTAGACGAGATAAAATACTCAATAAAATTATGGCTTGGATATTATTTTAATGAGTAAAAAAGTCAATAATGTTGAGATGTCTAGAGAAAATGACTCATGATTAAAATATTCTTAGAGATATTCCTGGAACTTACTCATCTTGTGTAAATCGTTTTTGCGGAACTATACAGAAGTGTGAATTGGAGTCCAATTTGTCAGATTTTTTTTATTATTTATCATACCTATCTCTTTGTGCTTGTTATTAGCGATTGAATTAAGAATGATATCTGTTAGTGGTGCTGTCAATCATATGACGGATGAAGACGGAACTACACTTACGTGTCGTGGCGTGGCGTGGCGCAGGATCCGCAAATGCAACGGCTCTGTTCCAGCCTATGTCTTAACACTACGAGTTTTGTAGCCAATCAACTGCGTCAGAAGGCGCCACGCCACGACACGCCATGTAAGTGTGGTTCCGTCTTATTATAAATAAACACATTCATGTGAAGGTTCCGGGATCCTCGTCAAGTTTTTTGTTGAATATTTTAGGTTACTGTCGAAGTTTTCCATTACAATTTTATGTTGATTTATTTTTAAACTGTTTATTATTAGCTAATTAGTTTTTATGGATCAAGATTGATCGTGATACCAATCAATCATCGTCTATTTCCTAAATTCAATTCAGCATATTATAAAGTTACTTTGAAGTAATCATATACCTCTACCTAACTTTTTTATACCAGTTTTTTAAATAATTAATTACAAACAGCATTTTTAACATTTTTACGAACACATACTTTTATATCCATAAAACATTAACGGTTTCGTCAAATGTTAGCTTATCAGTGTCACAATTTAAATAAAGGGAAGTTGATTTCATAATTTGGTAGCCCTTAAGTAAATTTAAATTAACAGCAAAGCGAGAAAAGTAGCGTTAATTGAGATTTGATCACACGAAAACTCCTTGGAATTAGCATAAAACTACTAAATGTAAGAAGTTGGCTTGAGTAATTAGAACTGACGCAATGTGAAGTACTTGTAAATAATACTGTCTTACTGGGCTAACTGTCTCGGTGGTGAAGAGATGGTGGTAGTAATTCGGAAACTGAATTTGTGCCCCATTGATTGCAATAGGCTTGCGGGTATTACATAGAACTTAACATAACTGGCAAAATTTGGATGTCTACCTGACCTACGGGAAATAAAAGCATGATGTAACGTTATATTTTTTCATTTATTTAACGTAATATTTTTATATTTTTTCAAACAGTAGTATACTAAAAATATACAAAATGTCTTAAATATTAATGCCTTAACAAATATACTACCCACTAAATTTTCCATAGATTATTATTTATACTAAGTCAAACTGATTAGCTAACGTATTGTAGTCGGGGTATTAGAAACATTAGAAGCTACTGTTGATCCTTCAAAATATTGATTATGTTAGTTATAAAGGTATTTTTGCTTACAAATAATAAGTCAACAAAAACGGCGTAGCGGTGAGCGCACACCAGCATTAGATTTGCAAGAGTTAGTAGCGAATAGTTGCCTGGTGCGCACCGCCCGCCCCTGCAATGTTTGAGGAACCAGGTAACACAAACTGTTCACCAAGTCGGGACGGTCAAATTTGTTTCGGCATACACTGTATAGAGTCGTTGTCTCAAGGAGTGTGCGCCTTGACTGTAATGTAAGGAGACCATATTTTTTGAGAATCGACTGATATGAAAATCCATGGCTCGAAGGTACTTACGTTGAACTAATTCTGTTATTTGTAAATAATACTGTGTGAAGATTTGATGTTATTAGTGCAATTCGAAGGGACTCTCGAATTAGGAAGAGTTGTCGCAACGAGAACAATGGTTGGGAATGGGCTACGATGAGCGCACGTAACGAACATTACTTGATACAGAAGAGAAGATATAAACGTATTATAATTACCGATCTAAATTGTGAATAGGTGACTATTAGAGAAAGTTTTAAGGATGAAGAAAAGTCATTACCTACTTATAATTGTCTTTGCTTTGAAAGGTCACATATTTCAAAACAGATGGACAAAATTTTCCCCACGGAGTACAAACATACGTTTATTGCAGTTAATTTTAATAAAAAAGATAAAGCTTTTCATGCCCTATGGCAGCAGTAGAGAAATAATCTTAATTATAAGTTGTTCTGTTTGTTTTTGCTTTAAAATACCTTTTAATGTTGCCATATAACATTTAAAGACCCTAGAAAGACATACATAGACCTTATTGGTTAAATACTTCAAAAAGGCCAAGTGCGCCGTACTCATAACCGGCGTGTGTGTATGACTTGATGTATGAACGTGAGTCAAACAAAAGAATTATGTAAGGATCGTAGCAGGTGGAGTTCTGTAGTTTCTGCCTACCCCCATGGGAAAAAGGCGTGTGTTTATGTATGTATGTATAATATTAACAAAGATCAGAACAGGGAAAAATAATAGTGAGCTATTATTTTTCTATATTATATAAAATTTTTGGCCAAGTCCGTTATGCTTCTATATGCATCAAGTTATGATTGCTTTTGAGAAGGAAAAACATTATCATAAAAAAAAATCATAAGTATGTAACTACAGACTTTACTTGCTAGATTAATCATGAGTCTTCGATTATATGATTACAGTAGATATGCCAATTATATTTAAGTAATATTGGGATTATGTAAAGATACACTTCATTATGCCAAGTAGGTAATAGATTAATTTTAGTTACTTGTGTAATATTCATTTAATTCTGAATTGGTTTTTTGCATTAATTCAAGTTTTAACATAAATCATGCGTGATGCTGTTGAAGTTAATCGAATAGATACAATATTAATTCTAAGTAAGTGATGCCGGAAGTAGCGGAAGAGCCTTTTTGTCTGTGTATTTCCCCGTAAAAGCCCGGAACTCAAGTTATAAATAAATGTTTTTTATTTCTATTTTACTTAATTTAATTCTTGGTTTTGAGTTAATGAAAGTAGAGGAAATAGGATGAAAGATGCACATCTTGCTAATATAAACACGAAAAAATAATTTACATAATAGTTAAAAAATCCATGACCGTTTCGATTAAGTTAATCCAAATTGTACCTGATTAATCCAACCGATTTACTTTCTCTACACCAAAAAATGTTGTTTGCGTCACCTTTGCGTGGGTAGTCACAAAATTACTCAGATTGGTCACAATATCCGGATAATTGTCAATGTTGGCAGTTTGTGTAAATCGACGATCAGTGGGAGCGGTCTGAATGCCTACCTAACGGAGCCAGCCTACTGCCCAGCCCGCCTGTAATAATAGATCGGTTTGGAAACAATCCGGAATTACCGAGCACTTTCATGTTTTACCAACAGACAGGTTTTATGTCGACGGTAAATTGTTGAAGCCTGTTCAATAAGCTTATCATACGAATAACTTTTTTTTTTTTTTGCAGCAGCGATTTTTGTGACGCTGAGTGTATTTCTCAAAATGTAAAATGTTGATGTAGAAACATATAAAATGCGGCAAAATTTATAAAACATATAATAAAATGCAAAGATGCAAAATTGTATATACCTGATCTTTTTAAAGCAATTTTATAAGAATTTTGAATGAAAGATTACCAGTTTTCGGAAGGGCAATTGCAAACAAGGGTCACTGCACGAAAATTACATTGGAGCAGTGAACGGAAATTGGAGTGGCTCTCGTACGTATTCATGATAATATGTAATGGAGGAGGTGGTGTTATTGAATTTATCAATGAAAGTTGATATCAAGTTCAGAACCGCAAGGATGTGTAGGAGGATTCCTGTTCCTATCCCAATATATGTCTAATTGATCTATGAAGCGTTGTTTTTTTCTATGGGAAGGAAACACTTACGTCGCTTGATGAAGCATCGAGCCGTGTCTTATGGAAACATTGTTTTAGAACACAATTTTTTTGAAGACTGCAAATCGTAGGCACTTTCAGGAAACATTTTTTAGAAATAATTAATGCAATCAAGAATAATAACTACGCTAAAATGCAGAAGATGGCAAAAAAATATAATCGTTTAGTTAATCTTACTTAATTATGCTAACTTAATTGTTAACCTTAATACTTCAAAGTTGCGGAATTTAATGAAGCCTATTCAGTAATGTTGTAAACTAGATTTTTAATAGGCGTTGTTCTAAAATACCTACGGGCAAATTGCAAGTTGCAAGCTAAAGTAGTAAACATAAGTTGCAAGTACAATTAAAGCAATTAAGGATTTGACAATCATTTAGCAAACTATGAAATTAATACAACATCACGCTTTTATTACCGAAAGGTTAGTTACAGGTGATTAGTTGGTAGCACCGTTTGTTAGCTTAATATGTCTAACTGCTGTGTTATAAGGGACGAGTTTAAGGATCAGGGGGAACATAAGCTCTGAGAGCAAGGTTACTTTTAGTGGGCTTAAGCGACAGATGTATCTGACTTGTATACATCTGTCCCTTTTTTACAGTCGAACCACAATAGTTTTGACACTTCATGGTACGGGGTCTGACTTCGGGCTAGTACTATAATCATGGTACTAATTTCGTAGACTAAATTGACAGCTGCCAATGAACTTTTTTTTAAATATTTGTGGCTATGCCACTGGCTTGGTTACGAGACCTTTAAGCAAAACCAATGAACTTATTATTTAAATGTTGCAAGCGAAGAGCACATTGTTGTAGGTAAGGCTCAATCATAAGTGATTAATCGAATTGATGTGACATGACTCCTCAATTTTGTTTTACTAATTGGTGTAATTAAATGTTTTATGAATATAAACGTAATATATTTAAATATGGCAGTATTCATACACATAGTACAAAAACTTTTATTGTGTTAAATATGAAATCAACAATAAAATAAATGCGATCGATAAAATGAAGTCTGACATAAATGAGTAGAAACTAAATAAGGACCGCTAGTTTCTTAACTAATGTATTTTTTTGCTGTGAAATAGTTCCATTTTCGATTTACTTCGATTTTCGATCAACTTTCGATCACTCAGGATACGACACTATTTTTATGGAACGATAAAGTTAGAACCCCCCAAATGTCAGGTTAGTCTGCGAATTTAAAAATCAAGCTGAAGAAGTCCTATGACGTTTCTCATTTTACATGCTGCCAAAAATTTGTACGTCAGTAATTGAAAAATCAAATTCATAATCCTAAATAGTAATTACTATGATACCCATACACTATGACAGCGAGTATTATTTGTAAGCATCAAGTTTAATTATTATTAAGTATTTTTATAGCTGTCAAATCCGACTTTTTAGATTGTCACGACTACAAGAAGAATAAGAATATAAGAATATTATTACTCTTATGAAAAGACTCAACAGACTTTGTCAGGCGACACAGGCAGCTATGTTCAGCAATCATGTTTGTGATCTCTTTAGTAGCAACCCAGTGAAATTGACTGTTAGCTTTTGTGAATATAAGTTGTTCGAAAAGAATACAGTTCATAGGATACGGTGTCACCATCACGTAAACATTGACAATAATTACATGCAAATGTTTCCTCATGGGACATGATTAATCACACGTAGAGTAATCTTAAGGCTACTTATTACGAAACCCAAATAGTTGATTATAGTTACATAATTTACCTTTGAAAATATTGTACATTGTGATTGATTATCTCGGTATCTATAGAATTCTGAGTAGGTTGTGAAAACTATTATTGTCATCAATTTTGTCGTCTCATTCATTGGTTGCGAAATAAAGAATAGTTACTAAGTAGCTGCGTCTTATAGCTTCCGGCACATTCTTAGGTTTGGCACAAGTTAAATCGTGTTTATTTTTTTACCCGACTGCCGAAGGAGTGTAATGTTTTTATCAGTCTATGTATGTGTCCTATGTGGCGTTCTAGAGACTAAACGCGTTGGCCGATTTTGATTATTCTTACATCAATCGATTTGTCTTAACTTACGAGTGTCACTAGCAACATAAAAAATAGAAAAATGGCGGTTTTTGGACGCCAAATTGTAAGTGCCCAATTTTTTTTCTTACAATTCCCATCGTATGGGTTATCAAAAGAAAGGGCTTTAAGAGGTGATTTCAAAAATATATAACACTTATAAGTTTAAATGTACATAACTCGAAAAAAAAAATTTAACTAAAAAGTTATTACAAATAAAAATCTTCATTAACAAAATCAAAAAACCCGACTTCTTAACAAGCGAATTAAAAAGACGTAAACAAGAAGAAAATCACGCTGTGCAGTCGGAGGATACAAAATACAACATGTTTTATTTGTCAATTTCTTTGTCATTGGCCTGGAATATATAATAAAATGACGCAGATGTTCCACCCCCTGCCAAATGAAACATTACATTGGCGTAACTGACGGGTACACACCCGTCAGTTACGCCAATGTAATGTTAGCTTAATAGCTTATAGTAGGTGTGTCATAAAAATCTTTCATATGGTGTAATGGCTATGCTATATCATTTTTAACCGATTTCATTAAGGAGGAGGTTCTCAATTCGAATGAATTTTTTTTCATGTGGGTTACCTCAGAACTTTTTACTAGGTGAACCAATTTTGATGATTCTTATTTTGTTTGGTAACTGGTTCTCATGTGGTCCCATTTAATGATCAATCAAGATCTGATCTAGAACTTCGTAGATATACAACAGAACTCTTCAATAAATGACAGAAAATCTCTCGAAATTGCTTCAATCGCATGTCTGTTTATTGTTTACACCATTTCATAATATAACATCACGCCGGTACTTTCTGAAGGAGTACGCAGAATATTACTCTATATTATAAACTTTTATTTCACCGGTTGGGTTCAAGATTCATGTTATTTGGGTAATCTATTCTCTATATCTGTGGGCTTTATAGATATGAACCACAACTAAAAAGTGAAAAATAAAAACTTTTTACAAAAACATACACCCGACTTCCAAATAAAAACATACAAAATGAAAAATTACTTCACTTTCGGTAGTCGGTGTCAAAAAACGAAGAAACAAAAACAAGAACATCGACTGCCGAAGTTGAAGTAATTTTTCACTTTTTAGTGTTTTTATTTGGATGTCGGTTATATTTTTTTGAGCAAAATTGTAGATACAACTGAATCGGCCTGTAACCAAAGCTCTTTTTAGAGTACATTTCCTGAGTGTTTTCTTATGTGCTGTGCTTATCAATGAATACTATCGAGTAAATTTCGTTCACCGTTTACAATAACAATAAATAGAAGAACAAAATCAGAAGGGAGTTCTCAGTGGGTAGGAAAAAAATGTGACTATGTAGAACAATTTCATTCATCATGTTCTTTTAACAAAAGAAAAGTTTAAAAAGAAAAGCGGATCACAACATACGTTCTTTATGCAATTATGCTTTGATACTACATTAGTAGAAACATGTCGCCATTGTGTGGTTTGTTGAATGATTCAACGAGCCTTGTTTGTTCTTCGCTACATCAACTGTAAACTATGTTGTCCAATGTGCACAACTGACGATACAAAATAGCCATTAATAATAAGCAACATTATTGTATCTAATTGTCAATAGATAAGTATTGGGAAAACAATGGCAACAATGTTATTTACATTCGATACTATGCAGGTAATTATTGATAACATAATATGAAATATTATTGTAGATAAATGTCAATAGAAATCTATTATGAAAACAATTACAAAAATGTTAAGAAAAGTCGATACAATAATATATTATTTGTCCGTATTGTCAATACAAAAGTATTAGACAAAACAATATTTCAAATTTTCACATGATCACAACACCCATCATGTTGAAATAATTCTACTTTTATTTTAGTGTCAATGTTATTAAAACATTAAACGATGTACGCTTTTGCTACTTCTTCGAAACTGCAAATGATAATGTCTGAGAAAAACAATACTCATCACGTACGCGATGGCATGTGTTAGGTGTGGTAATTTTATAATTGAATAAGTGAAAAGTAGAACTTGTAAAATCTGTGGACACGATATTAATTTTGCACCAGTCTCATCATTTAAACTAAACATAGATCCAAGTTGAGATGCATCATTCAATAAAAACGATAACATATCTCGCTTTGTAATTACAGAAACCCACTCACCTAATACAACTGCACTTGTGAACACTATTAACACCTCCTAATATGGCACAAGGAGCGTTGGCACAAAACATCACAATATACACTAATCGTATACTAGTCGTGTCACTAACCGTAGGGGTGCACTGGGGAACTTATGTCACAAGTATCACTAGGGGTCGGGAGATCGGGGAAAAGTTGTGTCGGAATTGACACAAATATCGGTCGTGTTGTATCGTTAAAGGCTCGGGCCGGACTGAGCAGTTTATTATTATATCGCGGCAAGGAGCGCGGCTGTATTCAAGGTTCCGGCCGCGGCCGGCGGCGCGGCTGCGCAGGCGCACGCAGCACGTCGAGACGCTTATCTGCCGTCGCGTTTGTCGCTCACGACACGCCCGTTCACGTCGCATCGCTCGTTACGTTCAAGTATCGGTACCAAATCTTCACGTTGTAGATAGTTTTTGGCAAACGACTGTTTTCGTGACAGATCAAGATGGTTTTTATCTTTTTTGCGTGTGGGATGAACAGGAGAAGCAGTAAATGTGTCGTCACTATAAACTTACTCAAAGTACTGCAGAATGGTTCTGTTTTTGAATTATTTTGTGTTATCTATTGTTGAATAGTAATATTATTTGTATTGAGAATGTTGTAACATCATGCCTGACTAAGGCTGCAAATGCTGCAATAGAGAGATCCCTGATGAGAAAACCCAATAAAACTGCCCTAGCAATTGAGCACAACAGTTGCGTTTAAGACATCTATTTGGTCTGGTGGTGAGCAGCTCTCAATAACATAAGTATTATAATAGAATAATTTTATGATATTTACAAACTTATTTAATGTCAATTTGTTATTAAACGAAGTCATACTTACTAAGTCATTATTTGTGTCAAATTGGATTATTTTATTATATACCTCCCTCCTTTAATTAAACCTTAAATGCAGTAATAGAAAATAATAAAAGCACTTTGTACATTCACAACAGCCTGTCAATGAATTAGTATTATTGTAAGCACAGCGAGGTCCTAAAACAAGTTTTATTTAAATTATAAATTAATATTAAAACTGTGATGTAATAGTTCTAATGACGAAATACCATTACAACAATGGCTTTTTCTTTAGTACAATTTATAAACAAAATAATATATTTATATATATATATATTTTATTCGTAATAAAATTTTGATACTAATATCTTTTCAAAAACCCTTAAAAGTAAGCATTTTAATATATCTATCCCGATTTCGTAGCATCTCGTAGCCCGTAGCCCGTAGCCGTGACGGAGGGACGTAGACAAGTGCTACGAAAATATAAGGGTGGCGGCTACGCGGAAATATAGTCTACAAAAAAGTGTATGTGTAAATATTACCTACCATGACTGACACATCGTGAGTAGGTACTCTTACAAAATTAGGACGTTAATATTAAATAGACAAACAAACTTACAACCCAATACAGATGTTAAATGGTACAATATTTGCTGTTGTTACGTTCCGTCAATATTTTTTTCAAGATATACCAGTTGGATAATATATCATTATATTGATTTTGATGTTGAGATAATAAGCAGGTAGTAAACTTAAGATAGCGAGTATCGGAAATGAATTATAACTGGCTGGTTGACCTTTCTATTTGGCATATTCAATAGCAACTTGTAGAGAAGTAGGAATCAGAAATCACTTCCTACTCGTACAAGGTTACTACTCGTAGTATATTTCCTCTATGTATTAGTTTGTATTTATTAATAGAATAACAAAAAACTTATATGTGTTCATAGATAATGACGAGAGCTATTAGTGAGAATAATTTTCTGTCTGTGCCGTTTTTACGTCAAACAAATCGTTTTACTTGCTAATGGAAATGTTAGCGACTAATGTTGGCATGCAATACTTTTGCAGTGTAAATCGTGTTTTTGGATCCTTCTATCCGCTGCTACTTAGGCTTCCGCATCATGGAGGTTCCTGTTCAGGATAAGGCTGGAGGAAACGACCGGGTGTCACCATTGTGTGGACCGCCCGGAGGACACGGTGGAGAATACGGTGGAAGTCTACCCCACTTGGGCGGAGCAACGCCGTGTCCTCGTGGAGGCAATCGGTGGTGGCAACCTCTCGCATCCGGCCCTGGTTCAGGCCATGGTACGGAGCGAGAGGGCATGGGAAGCTGTCTCCTCCTTCTGCGAAGCAGTAATACTCGCAAAGAAGGAGGCGGAACGCGTGAGGAAGATGCAAACGAGACGCCTCCACGCCCCTAGCCACCGCAGGAGCCCCGGGCGTTAGGAGTCGCAAGCCGATTCCCGGCCATCGAAGGCGTGGGCCTGCGGACGGCAAGTAATGAGTAGCTCCTCGTCCGATAAGGACCAGGCCCGAGTTTACGGCGCGTAGTATTCCACGCGCCGCGCCTCTAAGAGATGTCAGCAAAAGTGACGGGGCCCGCTAGGGCCGATGCCTGTCTGGGTCGCGGATAAATTTGAAAGAGAGTTACCGCGGCCTTGGCACAAGCAACTGAAGGAACACGGCTGGGTTTTAGTCAGTAAAAGTCTGAAACGCCCTCCCGCGTCACCCAGAGCGGGATAAGTCATTGGATGATTTACGATTCTAAAAAAAAAGACTTCCGCACCATTATTTATTTCTTAAATGATAACCATCGCACAGTGGGGATAATACCTGCTACTATCGTGCTGATAGTTCAAAATGTTCTATTATTACAAAGTTTGATCCGTTCCGAGATAAGAAGAAGGGGGTCACCATTTCTCCAATCACAGTTCTATCTATTTTATAATCTGTCAGTAAGTTATAGGAACAGGGCATTCACCAGAATACCTTGCCTTACCAAATATTAAATTACTCTTAGTACAATGAAGGATAAATTAGTATGTTGAAACAGTGATATATGTGTCATTCGCCATGTCTTATAATGAAATTAGACGCGGTATTGTGATGGTAATATGAGAGGTATTCTTTTGAAATTTATTTTAACAAACATGCTGACTGCATGCATCGCGAAGCTCTTTGTTGCTCTTTGCATAATACTCCAATGTTTAGCGGGTACGGTAGGCAAAATAAATAAGTTGGTAATAGAGTTGGGCTTGGTTAGGAATGAGGCTATTGTGAGTACAAAGATCAAGGAAATTCTGCTTAAGCTGTATCTCACAAGCTCGTTCCAAAAACCTTGTGCCACTGTTTTAATTATTTTATCATTTAAGCTAGTCTAAGCATAACTTTATTTTTGAGCTAAAGTTTTTTTAGTAAATTCAGCGTACAAATGTTCTATATCAACCTGCATAGCCTAATCTCTTTTGCTGTCCGTACTTCGTACCCAAAATAAGTTTATATAATGTACGTACTAATAGTATTTCTGTCTGTGTCACGTCCACCATGTCTAATTTAATTTAGCGTCCCAGTTTTTGTGTGAATTGTTACGCGTTCTACTAATAGTAGCCCACTTGGGCCTGACTGTTAGCAATGTTATGTTATAGATTTCATAATTTTGTCTCCGTTATTTATTTTGTTCTTCATCTGTTTTTTGGAGAAGTAATGAACATTGAATACACAGGCTATCGATCAAAAATTCTGTATTTGAATCGGCGCAAAACTTACGAACTAGTAATACGCACTACATAAAAACCTTCGCATTGTTTGTGATAACTATTGGTTCTAATATGAAAACCCATAAAGTCTTTGATTGATGAGAAAGCATAAAATCTTAACAGATGAATTGTGGTCGTGATTCAAATTGAAAAGTAACGTTACTTATGTCCGGAAATCTAGTTGTATGATAGTAATGTATTGATATAAATATCATAAATCATTTAAACCGCAAAAACCAGAGCGGTTCGTTTGCATATTTCAATCGAAACGTTAAAGTTACGAAAGTTATTTCAACCGTGATACCGTTAGATGTTGATGTTGCATTTGGTCTTCGGATCCAGTCTGCACTAGTCCGGTTTGTCTCACATGTGTGTCATTGCGCCGCCACAACATACTTCGAAGAATGTCAAAGTGTCGACCTGTCGTTCGAGATTCCGATAATGGTGAACTGAGAATTTGAGATCGTTATTGAATGCGAAGATCGATCATTGTCAATAGTAAATTAAGGGAATTTGTTGGACTTATATTTATAGATCAAGAACCGGATATTGACAGAGCGTAACTTGCTGGCTGTTGAAAATAAAGTGAAACTTCCACTTTGCAAAATCGCGCGGTAAACACAAGCATTCTCTATTCGCAGTCTCACGGCATTCGTAAGTTATTGATTCAAAGCGATACGTGTCAGTGAACATTAGTCTTTAGATGGATAAACCTATAAACGTCTCATAATGGACTGCGCATAAAACATCGGAGGCCAAAGTGAACATTAACCGATTAAAATGATATTTTCATTGAATACTCGATGGCTCATAATAATGGCCTTACAGTCGCTACAAGTAAAGTGCATTACAATTATATGAATTCACAATTATAAAATACTTAGTCAATCATCAAGGCATTCAGTCGTCTTTTGTTTTTATTCTGTTCGCGTCGCATAAGTCGCAGATACTTGCAAGTAATAGACCAATTAGCTTGAAGGATCTCACAGTACTTTACTCCGACGACGAGCAGTATTTTGAACAGTCATTATCTGTTTCCATAGTTACTTAGGCCTCATACTGCCACAGAATTGAATTTAATACTATAAAACGTGTCATTGAAAAGCAAATTATAAATATTGTGTCTGTTTTCTAACTCCTCAATAAAACTACAGTAGCATTTACTTACACAGAAAATAAATGCTGTTTGTGTGTTTTGCTAAAATCATGAATAATTCGGTCGAGTATTTAAATACTCGTGTTACTTCGTAGAGTTTTTTTGTAGCAATACGAAATTCTGCCTATTCAGTAGCCATTGTGTCACTCAACACGACATCAATACTTTTGTTCAATGATCTCATTCAATCGCCCTTAACACGGAAAACTGAACGAAATTCATTACAATGTGCCCGCATATCGGAAGGCGTTGAACAATCAAGTGATAAAACTGCATGTCGTTAAGTTGACTCACTGGCTCAGTGCACCGACGCCGAGGTTGCGCTTGTGAAACCTCGCTCAAACTCAGCCTCTAGCTAAAAACAAGATAATACGTGAGCATTAAAATATATTGAGTAGCAGCAAATAGCACCTCGTCAACATTGTTGTTATATTGCTTTCAATTTTGATTTTACAGCCTTTTTGCATAAGTGCTCGATCCTCGACTTGGGTAAAGTGTTATTGTGTTTTCCAAGATTATATTCTCAGTTGCAACCTGAATTGGTTACATCAATGTAACACCCACTACCTACTACCACCACTACCTTTTAACAAATCATTCGAATAAAAAGCATGTTATGTTCCTCTGCTTACCCTTTGAGAATAACAGACATCAGTATTAGGTTTAATATAAATTTTATATTGTCTACAACTTTAATATCATCTCAAATAAAAGAAATATTACGATAGTTGTTCAATCGTAACGGTAAAGATAATTCGCCACGTTGTAAATTGATATTCTTTTCCAAGTTTATTTGAATAGCAACAAGATTAAGATTAAATACCATCATTTATCATATTAATTACGCTTAATGAGGACATATTTTATCTTTCTAAGGAACCTTTGGAATTTCGTTACTCAATTTTTATTACACTTGGATGCATCGCTCGGTGCTGATGGAATGTTTTTAAATAAAATTAATGATTAGTTTGCTTCTGGCAGTGTACCCAATACACTGCGAGCATGTTGTCTGCGAATTTAAATACAATACCTTTGTTAATAGTCGATGTAAGCGTCAATCAGAAGATTGATTGCCAATTTTTGACAGTACTTACACTATACTGACGATATTCTTGATATTTGTCAATACCATGGCATGAAACACATGACATATGTCACGATTTTAATACGTTTCGCAAGCCGTGCGAAACGCGGCGTATATTCTTAGATGAAGTAAATGTTAAGTCTATCTACATAGGCACTAGTATTTATTATGCGTGTCATATTATGCAAATTTTTACCAAGTACTGGGAACTTCGCTACGGTAAAAATGTCATTGGAATTTTTATGGCAATTCTACATGTACTCAGATATTTTTGTATTAATTATAGAGTAATGGCAGAATAGCGGGATTACCTTGAAATACCAACATTCCATAATAATGTCCAACCTTTTCTCTTATTAAGGACAATAAGTGCAGAGGCAATGCATATAAATGTAATTTTTAATAATATTCGCAAAAGGATTTTCGTAGTGCTACGACGACGCTACGAAATTAATATTATGAATGGGATCATTAATAGTAAGTTCCTCGCATACCCAGAACCTAATGACATTGTAGGCCGAAATCGGTCTACTAGGGATCTTCTAGCGTATGCCATTCTTATCTGGAGTGAGTCGATCGAGAGGTATGGGGAAACGCTTGCCGTCTCGCTCGACATCTCGAAGGCTTTTGATAGGGTATGGCATAAAAACCTTATTGGTAAGCTTCTTTCATTCGGTCTGCCCGATGGTCAGTGTGATTGGAATGCAAATTTCATGAGGGATCGGTCCATTCGGGTGATTATCGACGGCTGTTCGTCAGACCAATTGGATTTTAATGCTGGGGTTCCTCAGGGTTCGGTACTCTCAGCAACATTATTCTTGCTGCACTTCGCAAAACCGCAAAACCGCACCTTTGGGTATGCAGACGGCAGAACTGTTGCTGAGAGATACAAGTCCAACGCACGGACTTCTGGCCCTAAGATCCGGCCTCACCTTGAGGCCATTTTGGAACATTTGAACTTGACCTTGAAGGCAGTCCCCGAATGGGGCGATGCCAATCTGGTCAAGTTGAAAGCCGCTAAAACACAGGCTTGTCTTTTCTCCCAAAAAGGGGCAATTTCACCCCGCTCAATCTTTCCATATTTTTTTGGACACACACTCATCATTTTTCACATTGGACATCACACCTATACGCACTAAACATTTTGGAAATACTTTCATTATGTGTGGCTACAGAGTTGAATTCGCTGCCGAATCTTTGTTGCCGGATAGTTATAACCTAGGGGTCTTCAAGTCAAGAGTGAATAAGTTATTTCTAGGCAAGCGTGCTTCACCATCGCTTATCGTGGTGAGATAGTGATCAAGCGCGAGCCTAACTATAATTTAAAAAAAAATGACAGCGAATATTAGTTAATTACAGTTTTTAATTGACTATTGTTGGTATGCTACTTATCTGTGTTTATTATCCATTTTAGTTACATGTTATTTTAATAAACAGAGAATACGCAAGGCCCACAGTCTTGAAACTGTTAATAATTTCTGCATTTAGCACAGTTAACTACGAACGATTAAAATAAAACATAAAGGTTAGGTACGGCCATTTTCTTAATCACTAACTGTATGTATTCTCATAGCTAGAACTATATATTATTCAATAAATAAACAGGACATATCAATCGCACATAATGGACTTAGTTAAGATTTTTCTATAATTGTCCTATATAAGTGTAATTATCTTGACAAGCAATTAAAATGCTGTATCCGGTGGACATTTATAAATAATACATTATACATATGTAATAGAAAACATAAAGGCCATAGGAACAAGCGAGAATTATTGACACATGTCGAGAACAGCCATCATAATGTGATATGCTGCAAGCTGCAAGTTGCACACCATGCAAGTGTGACGTAAGGCACAAAACTTACTAAATTTACCATGCGAAGTACCCACATATATGGATGTAACATTTATCTTTGTCAAACTGTAACACACTGGACATTGTCAGCGTAATGACATCTCAGATCAGGGATGACAAACATTTTTTTAAATGTACCTACGCAAAATTATTTAATTTGAGGCATTAGACAAAATTAAAAAAAAATATAAAAATAATCAAACTGACTTCCAAAACAAAACACAACTTTTCCTTTTCCGAAGTCGGTGTCTTTGGTACCTATTATTTTCCGTTTTTCGACACCGACTTTGGAAAGAAAGTTATTTTTTGCTTTGTAGTGTTTTGTTTTGGAAGTCGGTTTATTTTTTTTGTTAAAAAGTTTTTATTTGTCTCTTTTTAGTTTTGATAGGTACCTCCAATTACCATGACAATCATTTATAGACAAAGTACATGTCATGACGATTCCAATATGCGTAAACACTAACTAACATACATTGTTTTATTTCGGAGTTCCAGTGCCTAACTTCCAGCTTTATCATAAGATCGATATTCTCATCAGTAGGTATAATGTATTTATAAGTTTTTGCTTCATCATAGTCGTTTAACTATTCGAGAAATGTTATACCCGTGACGTACTTAGAATTACGGAGTTCCAGGGGCCATCTGTGGTCTACTTCATCAGTTCTACTTCACCAAATGATACTTTCTAAGTGCAAATTATTACTTTGTTGACGAAAATACCAAAATTGATTTATGTATGCCTATAATATTTGAGGAGTTCCCTCGATTTCTCCAGGATCCCATCATCAGATCCTGACCTGATGACCATTGGACCACCTGGGAATTTGGTGTACCCTTTCAAACGAATCGATCCAGGCGTCTTTGAATACTTGGGAAAACAAAAAAAGCTGACGAATTGTGAAACTCTTCCTTTTATTGAAGTCGGTTAAAAAACCAGACTGCTTAAGAAGTGAAAAGACGTAAACAAGAAGAAAATCGGAGGATACTTAGGGTTTTGGTCAGTCAGCTCGCGATTATGTATCCGCCGACTGCACAGCATGATTTTCTTCTTGTTCACGTCTTTTTAGTTCACTTCTTAAGTAGTCGGGTTTTTTGAATTGTTACATTAATTTTTTTTCACCTACTTGATAACTATTTTTCGTATTATGTACTTTTAAACATATAAGTGTTTTATATTTTTGTAATCACCTTTTAAAACTCTTCATTTTGATACTCCACACGACGGATTTGGAAGAAACAAAAAATTGGGACCCCAACATATGGCGCCCAAAATCCACCATATTTTTTATTTTCAAGTTTTTGTAGCTTTGTGACACTTGCAAGGTTAAGACGAAGCAATTGACGTAAGAATAATCAAAATCCGCCTCCGCGTTTGGTCTCTAGAACGCCACATAGGAACATACATACAAGCATACATACAGAGACTGATAAACACATTACCCTTCTTTGTGTCGCGCAGTCGGGTAAATAGCATACCATACAATTAAAGTGATTATGAAACTACGCCACGCGTGTATTTATGGAAGAGGTAGGCAGAGCGAATCTACGAGGGGAGGTCCAAAACTAAGCGGAATATTTTCCTTTTAATACGTCTACTTTTTAACTTCCCCTTGTATAAAACCTACTCCACATTTCAGTAGCTATTTTTACACGACTGCGCGACGCAAAGGAGGACAATGTGTTTTTAAGTCCTATATTATTGTACGTTTTATTATTATTAACCCTAATAGGGAGAAAGTGTCGCCATAAAAAATGTCTTAGTCTACGGTACCAGGATTTTCCTGTCGCATACCATAGGTTCACCATCCCTGTCTAATATCGTTTGCCTTGAGTGCGCGGGCGCAGGGCGGCCTCCGCGCGACCGCCGTGACCTCACACACCATAATGTACAGGAAAATGTGCGTTTCCGTACACATGAAACATTTTGTCTAACGACCGTCTCTAATGTGTTTACTCATTTACTTTTCCCTTGAGTTTATGAGTCCGACTTCTTCTATAAAAAACGAATAAATTAGAATTAGGTCCATCCAAAGGTTTCTCTGGTAGATATCACTGGTAAGTCCGCCATTGTACAATGTACCTATAGTTTTTGGGGTTCCGTACTCAAAGGGTCTGCCTGTTTGTCTGTCTGTCACCAGGCTGTATCTCATGAACCATGATAGATAGACAGTTGAAATTTTCATAGATGATGTTTGTATATTACCGCTATAACAACAAATACTAATAACAGAATAAAATAAATATTTAAGTGGGGCTCCCATATACGAGTAACTAACGTGATATTTTTGCCGTTTTTGCTATAATGGTACGGAACCCTTCGTGCGCGAGTCCGAAGTCGCACATGGCCGCTTTTTTTTGTAAAAGAGTTTTGTTAATAAATTATTTTTTGTCAATCCTGAGTGTTTTACGAGTTTTTAAGTTTATATTTAGATAACAGTAAAGCTTCGTTCTTTTCCGTTGATTAGTAGTTTTTAATATTTAAATACTTTATTTGATTGCAGTCATTAATAAAATTAGATAATTAAAACAGTGATAGGTACATCCTTAAACACAAAAAATAACGGTACACCGAAAAACCGAATTGCAAACATCGAATGAAACATTTAAAATCTCACAGATAAGATAAGGTCACGCAGTCCATCATGAAGTTTAAAAGAGACTTTGACCTCTGAGTTTGATTCAGTGTTTTTTTTAAAGTAGTCATCTAGGAAACAACGGCCTCATCTAGTTTAATTTGACAAAAAAGATTAAAGTGAAAATGTGTTATTTTTAACCAATTTGCAATTTATATCATTAATCATCGATACTGTACCAAGAATTGTGCAATTTTTATTTAACTTTATAATCAAAATCACACTTTTTATCTGATTTTATTTCTTCGAATTCGTCCAGCTTCGTCCTTCACTACCCGGACACGCATTATGATATCATATGCCCTAAGAGATGCATATGACTAGTAGCTGTTAAAGATCTTCACTAATCAATAACTATTATCAGATATTTATTTAAAAATATATAAAAAAATATTGATATTATAGATCATCACTAATCAATAACTAATATTAGATATTAAAGGTCATCACTAATCAATAAATAATATTTTATGTTACTAATATTATCATTATTATCACGCCAGAATGGCTGAACGGATCTGGATGAAATTTGGCACAGAGAGTTATATAAATAACTCTCTGTGCCAAATTTAGTTTATTTTTTACTAATAGTTAGTTTATAGTCAGGCATAGCATATAGAATTACTAATACCACAGATAATATAATACTAACATACAGATGCCTCATTCCATACAAAGAAACCGTGCCGACGTAATCTACTAATACTTTTTATCTTGGGAATTTGCTCGATTATTTTCTCGGGATTATTTTCGACTTTTACGCGGGCGAAGCCGCTGGCAGAAGCTAGTTAGATATTAAGAGATGAATTGTTTTTTCTCTGGAAATACGAATACGATTGCGAAAACACTTTTGCTAATACAAAGTCCTCATATCATCGAGTGCCAAACGAAATTAAAAAAAAAATATATTGATAGGGTCACATTTGGACACCATCTCACATGGAGGTGAGCGGTGATGTGGTCAACGATGGAGTACGCTTGCCTAAGTAGAAGTAATCTATTGGATCACAGTTAATGAAAGTTATTTTTCACTTTGTAGTTTTTTGTTTTGGAAGTCGGTATTTTTTTTAATTTATTTTTTCGTTCTTTTGGTAGCTTATATTACCATGAAAATACGCATTATCAAGGGTAACTTAAAAACTACTCGTCGGATCCTGAACAATTTAAATGGGAAGCACCAGCTTTCAAATAAAAAAAGAATCATCAAAATCGGTTCACCCAATAAAAAGTTCTAATGTAACACACATAAAAAATACATTCGCATTGGGAACCTCGTCCTTTTTGAAGTCTGTTAAAAATGCAAACGACGAACGGGCAACATGAGCAAAGCTGCGAGCAAAAGCTAGTGACTAATAAGAAGAATATTTTCCTGATTCAAATGGCATGCGTGACTACGCTCACGATAGTTAGCTGTCTATTAGGAGTTAGAGGTACAGCAGTGATCGATTATGAGCGCTGGTGCCTCGGAGATCGCGATGTCGACGATAACTCGAGGAAAATCTTTATAAAGGGCATGGTTCGTCAAGGAAATAAACAGGCTATGTTCCACTTGCTTTAGTGTCTCAAGTGTCCGTACTTCTGAACCTTTGATGAACCCACATTGATATTTCGAAAAACTGGGCCCAAGCAAAATAACAAAAGTAGAAGCAAAATATGTACCTACTGTGAATCCTGTGATTTTTCATAAAACCAGTATATTATAGTTTTCTTAGGAAGAATTTACAGCCGACAAGATTAAACAATATATTAGGACAAGTTCAGCGACTTTTATCTAAAGTTTTGTTTAGATAGTGGTTTTTAAGTAGGTGAATAAATGGGGGCGCTAAAAAATAATTTATTCTCAAAGTGGGCAGTAGACAAAATAAGTTTGGGAACCCTTGGTTTAGAGTGATGTTTCCAGAAGACAAGTTCGTTGGGTAAACAAATTAGAATAAATCACCAAAAAACAGGTATTGAAAACAATTTATTATGAAATACTTACAGGTTCTCGCTGTTAAAGGGCGTATTAGGAAATATTATTTACATATACATATGTGATTCATAGGAGGGTCAGTCAAGCTTTCATTTACGAAACTTTCATGTTACGCGGTTACGCCACTGACATGACATTATTGTGAAATATGGTGTTTTATTGTTTTAACGCGCGCGCTGTCAATTTAATTAAAAAGTCATAAATCGAGTCTCGTGATTAATTGAGAAAAAATATTGTGTTCACAAGTTATAAACAATTGTATTATTTTAATTATATAATAAAAGGGCGCACGGTTGGCGCAGTGGTTGAGCGATTGACTCATGCTGCGCTGCGTGTCGCTGGTTCGATTCCCGCACGGAACAAATATTTGTCTGACCTACAAGATAGTTGTTCCGGCTTTGGGTGTTGTTTATGTGAGTTTATATGTTTGTAAACGCACCTACGATACAGGAAGATATTCCTATTGTGGGGCAAAGACTAAAAAAAATAAAAAAAAATAAAGAGGAACTTTGAGGTAGTTAAATAATATTTACTACTTACACACAACACAATTCATCGTAATATTGTCCCGTCATTGCAGCGTAGGGCCATTCTCCCTTTCCACTTTTCGTGACGAGATGCGATTATGGGCTTATCTTTTAGAAATGAATCAAACTCATCCCGCCATCTACTTCTGGGCCTGTCGCGACGTGGTTTGCTGCTGATTGGAGGACTCACTATGCGGTTATTTTTGCCCATAGCTCAGGAGCTATTGCCCAATAATATTTGTTGCATGGTATACTGGTGGCATGCGAAAAATGTAAACAGTCCAATTTTATTTAATCTTGACGTGTAATCTACGTCAGCAATTTGAATGACTTCTGTAAACATAATGTGAAATGCCTAAATGCTGATTATTTGGTGAATCGTATGCAATGCACATGCACAAGTTACCTGCGACTATCTACTGTCTAGATATGCAAAGACAAGACATGATCTTTAACCTCCTTCTGCCAGAAGCCCAGTCTCTAGTCTTACGTATATGGTCAAAATTACATGAATATTACGTAAAGGAATACAATGGACATGAACGATAAGAAATATATGTGGGAAAATTCAGTTCATTCATGTATCTATGTGACCTAGAATCAACCAAGTTGTACTGACCCCAATGATTTAAGATATACTCGTACGTAAGTTATATATAGTAGCGGCTTTTCACGAACAACACCGAAAATATAAAATAAAAAGTCGTTAAATTATCATTTAGGTTTGTTACGGGATTGGTGATAATAATTTCAGTTAGGTACTGTATAATATCGGCGAATATCCTCGTACGTAACAATTTTATTGCAGTAAGCAGTTATAAGCCGTGAAAGTTAAAAACAGTGTTTAAAAAGTCTGCTCTTAACACACAGGATAGAAATCAGGTACAGTGATCCGCACGTAATAACAAAACCAATATAGGCTGACCTCCATTACAACTTACAATAATTATTGAAACTCCATACTACGCTGGACCAGCTCTAGCTCAAAGTGTTCCTACTATCATGGGGCCTACTGTATGTACACTTATATATGACTAATACGAGGCAAACTTATATATGACTCGTTTTTGTTGTTCCAAGTAAAGCTCTAGTTCCTAGTAGCTAACAAGATGTGGCTAAACATCTATCGAGGAGCAACTGTCGCGACCTCGGTAACCTAACAAGCAGGAATGTCAATACATATAATAAAATATGGCCTTTTATAGAATTCCTAGCGTCTGCATAAAGAAAGTGCAGCACAATCAAACGCACGGGTAGTGCTTGCGCAAGTGCGCGAGTTACTACGACCAGCAACAGATTCGTAGACTACCAAGTAATCACGGGGTGCAGTTTGTAAATTACTTGTTTGTACACTAAATTGCCGTATTCAGATCATTTCGTTGCTTACAGTCTCAATATGTTTTACATAACATAACGGAGAGTGGCACTCCACTCCATCTAGAGTGAAAAAGTGGATGTTCGAGTCCGAATGTGTTAGATGTTAGGTCCAAAACAGAATTATTGTGGGTTTTAATAAGTGAAGTAGAAAAACTCACCTGCTTAAGAAGCGAACTAAAAAGACGTAAACAAGAAGAAAATCATGCTGTGCGGTTGGAGGATACATATTTTCGAGCTGGCTGACCAAAACCAGCTGTATCCTCCGACTGCATAGCATGGTTTTCTTCGTGTTTTTTTTAATTAACTTTTTTTATTTACAACTTTTTAGTTGACATTTTTTTTCGAATTTGGTACATTTTTAAACACGATGGGTTTGAAAGAAAAGAAAAATTGAGCCCCCACAATATGGCATCCAAAACACGCCATTTTTTTATTTTCCAATTTTAATGTAGCCGCTCGCAAGGCTAATACGAATCGATTGACGTAAGAATCATCAAAATTGACCAACGCGTTTGGTCTCTAGAACGCCACATAGGAACAAACATACATACATACACTGATAAACACATTACCCTCCTTCGACAGTGGGATAACATATATAAAATAAAAACGCCTACTTTTTTGAAGACTGTTAAAAAGAAAGAAACTTTTGCTTTTGTCCTCTAGTTCGGTGTTGATGACGTAATAAGCTCGGAACCAGTTCAATATTTGTGCAATTTCCTCCCAATCGCCTGCATGCTGAGTCACATATCAAATATGCATAAGAAAAACACGTCGAATATTACTTCGCGTGTCATTATTTTTCTCATATCACAAGTACTTAACGTGTCGAAATTCAGTTTGGCATGCTGTCAACTACCTCTACATATTGATGGAACAGTGTCGGTATTTTTGTTATTCGTAGGAAATAGGCAAAGCCTTGAGACTTAATATGTAAGGAATTGTCTAAAGGAGACATTGAATAGTAATTGGTTTCGAGAATTTCTTCCGGATACAAAGGTGTTTCCAATCGACAAGTAGTAATGTTGGTGTACTCGTAAATGTTAATGCGTTGAATACGTAAAAGGATATTGGTTTTGGTTAACCACGTCATTTTTAACTGAAAGTATTGAAGCTTTTTGTTCCAGCCGTGTCGTGCATAGGTCTACCGACTAGTTTGAGATACGATAGATAACCTTAGTTTATCAAGGCATTATAAATCTGCTTTCAAAATGATTTGCTCAGAAAGATGCATGCTGCATAAATAAACAAACATCGATACTGTAAAATATTATGGTGGTGACATAATAAATAAAACCTGGTCTTTGGATTAGCTGTCACATTAGTCATTGATTGCGAGCTGTCTATACGGCGGTAGTCGGCAGTCAGTTCAGTACTACATCTGACCTTTGACTAAACAGGCCCCCACATAAAATGGCTGTGCCGCATATATGTTTAATAATATAATTTATAAACCGTTTTATAATCTTGCTGATCTTGGTAACCGTGCGTGGGTAGCTTTGTATGCTCTTAAGTTATGCATTCAGTAAACTTGTAAGATAAGCCACATTGCTTAGCGGTTTTGTCATGCACTCAATTTCAAGTATTTCCAGACTAAAAAAACAGCAGCGCCATGTTGAGAAGAGGATCTATCAATCCACACAAATGTCGTAAGTTGCAATTACTACCGTTGTTCACATTATAAAAGGTGCATGTTTCAAAGACTTGCCACAGAGATCGGATTATCTTGTAGCGAATCAAAACAGACGTTTTAATATGAAATAATGAAATCAGACCATATCTCCGCAGCGATTTATCTTGATCTAGTTTTAAAAGTCAATCGGAGGAAATGCATAACTTAAGTTGATTTGATCGACGGCATTGAGCAAGTCGTCTGTAGACTGTCATTACTCACTATTGCAAATAATCAATTAAATTCGATACGAAAAAAAACACTTGTGAATTTTGATCAGTTACGGAAAGTTTTTGATCGAAAAAACGAGGTAACTTTTCATCTAGGAATAAGAAAAAAAAATGTGTTTTTCGAACTCATGATGGCCGGGATTAGCCAAGTCTATTGGGATTGATTGTTTTTTTTTCTTCTTTGCCAGCCTTGTTGCAAGGGCCATTAAGGGCTTATTATTAGTAAGTAGCTTTAATTAAATCCTGAAAATTACGAATTACTTAAAGTTTCCATACAATAAAATTTAAGTAGATACATTTAGCTGCCGTTTATAATTTTGCTTTCGTTTGAATCCTTCGCTTTTATAGTACACATTCTAATCCGGAGTCACGATAGCATGACCGTTTCAAAATTATCAGACAAATTACTCTACGTGGATGAGCACATCACTAACAATATCCGTAACTATGTGAATAGATATAGAGATATCCGGCGTTTGCAGTAATCTATTGTTAAGTATATAAGGAAAAATCGTGACCAGACACGCTCAAAAATATATGGTTTCCTAAGAAAACGTTCAATTATCAAGAACTGTGTACATAAGGTAAATCAATTATGAAGAGATTGGAACCAATCGGCACAAAGTTTGAAACACAAGATCGATTGCCCACGCACAGGAATGTGCGTTTTTGATTGTGTACGCGTTCTCTACAGGTTAATCGATGACTTGAACATTATGGCAGGTGTCATGGATTATATAAGAAATATCGCTATGTTTTACACTTTCTATGTAACTGTACTTGACTTGTAGTATATTATTTTGCGCCTAGAAGATGTATTGGTTTGGGAAAATCGATTGTTCCTTAACAATAAATTATTCTTATTCTTATTCTTATCATCGGGGTAAAATCAAAGAATATGTAATGAAAATCTTTTATTGTCATAAATGCAATATGCCAATATAACATTTATGACCATCTAAGATTTTCGTTAACTGTGAAAATGACATAACATACCTAGTCATATAGATGTAGCAATAAATGCTGCAGACAGATAAGTATGACGAAAACCAGGTGCTAAGTTGTAAGATGTATCTAAAGTAGCTTTCTTCTCAGATCCTTGGTACAGTACATATGATAAGTATTCTAAATGAAGGCGTCATGTAATGTCAGTTGGTATGTGGCTGTCGGTAACTATACTGTCGGCACGTTGACAACACTTTCTTCGTAAATGCCTCATTACATAAACGAGAGGGTGCCGGCGGCATTCCGAGTGTAGTGCGAATGACCAATACTGAGTGAACATTACAATTACCATGCCTTGGTTCGTAATGATTTTGGAATCATGTATTATAGAGAAAGTATTCAGAACAGAACAAGGTAAGGAACAGGAAAAGATATTCTGAATACTACCTTTTCTTTCATCATGCTGTGTTTGCCGATTGCTTTTTTTTGGGGTCGAGTTATTTTATCAAGCACATGCAGCATATAATGTACCAACCGACTGCTGGGACACAAACCTTCTCTCTACGCGAGGTAAGTTGTAATTCACTACGCGTTTCAAATGCGGATTGATAGATGTCACACTCAATGCCTTCAAATTGCTATATCAACTTTGACCTAATTTTAAAACCAGGATATGACCTTATACAGGGTGGCCAAAAAGTCGTGGATCAAACGAAACAGGGAGACAAAGGAGGTAATTTCCAACAAAAAATCTTTCTCCAGCATGGCCATAACTTCATTGCACGAAAAGATATGAATTATTTTTGTTTTTTCCATGAAACTACCGAGACTTTTTACAATTTAATCAGTAGAAAATTAAATTGATTAAAAACAATAAAACAAAAGGTGTTGTATTATGACTCGATTATGTATCAATACTACAAAAATTGTATTGCAGCTCTTGGTATCAAACTTAACGAGCAATGAATTTTTTTCCGTAAATTTTGAAGCGTTACAAAAAATTACTTCTCACTTTAAGACCACCATTTGAAAAAAAAATGTATTACGGAAAAGTGACCCTGTATTAAAAAAGCCTGCTGGTTTAATGCTGATTCGAATGAGGTACAACACTTTACTCTTTGATCTTTAGTTTTGGTTTTACGGTAGTTTTTTCATATCAAGGTGCAAATTTAATAAAATAGTAAATTTAAAGGAAAGTTTAGATTTTTTATAAAAACAACGATTATGCCTTAGTAATTTTATTTAAATACAAATTTTTACAATAAATGCTCGAAGTTCCTACCTCTGACCATAATACACAATCTGCACCGCCTAATAAAATTCGCACGTAATCGGCGGAATGCACCTCTGTTATTTAGAATTTGTAACTTAGCAAACTCGAGCTTTTGTCGTAGTTCTTGTTCGGTGTTATTCTCTCCTTGATACACTATTTCTTTAAAATAGCCCCAAACAAAAAAGTCTATGGTATTAAGGTCGGGCGACCGGGGTGCAATAGGTCCGCCTCGACCAATCCACCGGTTAGGGAAGCGCTCGTTCAAATGTCCTCGAAGTTACTAAGCCATTATCGTTGTTTTAATAAAAAATCTAAACTTTCCTTTAAATTTACTATTTTATTAAATTTGCACCTTGATATGAAAAAACGACGGTAAAACCAAAACTAAAGATCAAAGAGTAAAGTGTTGTACCTCATTCGAATCAGCATTAAACCAGCAAGCTTTTTTAATACAGGGTCACTTTTCCGTAATACATTTTTTTTTCAAATGGTGGTCTTAAAGTGAGAAGTAATTTTTTGTAACGCTTCAAAATTTACGGAAAAAAATTCATTGCTCGTTAAGTTTGATACCAAGAGCTGCAATACAATTTTTGTAGTATTGATGCATAATCGAGTCATAATACAACACCTTTTGTTTTATTGTTTTTAATAAATTTAATTTTCTACTGATTAAATTGTAAAAAATCTCGGTAGTTTCATGGAAAAAACAAAAATAATTCATATATTTTCGTGCAATGAAGTTATGGCCATGCTGGAGAAAGATTTTTTGTTGGAAATTACCTCCTTTGTCTCCCTGTTTCGTTTGATCCACGACTTTTAGGCCACCCTGTATATCATTCTTTTAATTTAAACTCTCAATAGTAACATCGACTTCAACTTAATCCTAAATATCTTGATGCATGGAAAACCATTACTTAATTTTAAGGTTTTTAAACTCAGTCCCATATCTTAGAAGATAAGCAAAACTTGTTTTGAAGATATCGACGAATTAAAATAATGTGTTTTCGACATTATAATAAATTACGTTTGTCAAACTTTGTATGACATTTTGATGCTGACATTCAAACACGAACGGTGACCTGCATCTTTTTTTAGAGGTTGAGGGGAATAACACATCAGCGTTTGGGTTTTCACAACAAAAAATATAATCCCTTAATTAATGGAACTCTTCAATGTAACCCATACTTGTATAAAACAATTTACGTCATAAATAACATCATTAATGGCTTGCGACATGATTATCAAATGGAATTGCCATCGGTAATGCAAAGGCAATCAAGTCTTAATACATCTTAATGTGTCCGCTGTTTATTTTCATTACAGTTGAAATGAAATGTCAACAATGGGACGTAAACACGTAACCTCAAACATAATAGAGATTATGGAGTGGTCGCAGGATGTTGAATTGTTTTGGCTGTGCGTCCGAGTTCGTTGATGAATGTTAATGTCAGTAAGCAGCTCGATGATTATCTGTGATTGCTTCCTGCGCGGCGTGCGCGGGGCGGAGCAGCGGCGGCGGCGGCTCACTGCGCATCGAGGCGAACCTTCCAAGGAGGCCTGCGCGCACGCAGCGCCCACGGCCGCCGCGCTCGTGTGATGCACGCCTAATGACCACTCTTCCGGATCCGGCAGGCAAAACCCAACTAATAAAAATAACGAGTCTCATTTCAACCGAAGACGGATCAAATTAGGATGTAATTGTTCCGTGTCCTTTTTACCATACTGTGAACCCGGTCGTGAACAGGATGCTTAAAAGAATGGAGGTGGTAAAACCATCTTCGTTGTACCTGTGTTAGTATTTTCCTCTAGTTTATATCGAATGACTTTGGACAGGTATAGTGCGTTCCGTTGAGTGATTAAAACGGTCACGACTGATGCGGGTTCGGTGCGAATCACTGCTAAAGTTCACTTTCAAATCATTATTGCTATCTACTTTCGGATTACAGTCTAGATATTACATAACACTTCTTGGATTAAATAGTATGTAAATTAATATTATAAACAGCAGCGTCTTCAATTTGGTTCGCAGTGAATAAAATATTCTTATTTCTAAATTCATAGTTTGAGGTTGAAGTATAATTTAGTTATGGTCATGACCACTCGGCTGCGGCTTCGCGCAATTCACGGCAAAAATAAAACAAAGGCGCGTCAACAATGACGACCTTGTCGCGCCCGCAGCCGAGCCGCTCCGAGTTGAACCGAGCCGTGCTGCAGAGCGTCGTCGTCGTGTGGTTGTGCAACACTGCTTCACTAGAAAGCACACTTTCTTTCACGTACGTAGCAAGGACTTGTGTTGGCGTTTTCAAAATTGCCATTCGTATTACCGATGAAGCTACAAAAGGTCACGCCTGACTCACTTTGAAAATACCGACTTTAAACTTCCGCATCGTGGTCGGTTCGGCGATTAAATGCTCTCGCGAATTCGGTCGCAAATGATTGAATGTTGACCATAAAGGGCATGTGCAGGCGCAGTAATATAATATAAAATCGAGCTGATCGCGGCGGTGTCAGGGTTCTGAGGTGGCGGTCCGCGGCTATTTACACTTTCACCTGACTCCGGGCTTTACCAGAATTTACGTCACCGCTTCGCCGGCGCAATTATATCATCACGAAATCAGCTGCTGAGTAAGTGGCACAGTGGCACACTGGGCTTTGAACCCAAGTCTCACTTTTTGTTTAGTTATTGTATTTTGGAGAGTTGCGATGCTCGTTATCGGTCATTAGGTTTCATAAGAAATAGGAAAGCGATTTACATTTTCAATTAAGTTTTCATTCTCACGTTTGTGTGCAATATTGAGGAATCAATTTTATTACGAATCAGGCGCTGTCACCACAGAATAGAATGGAAACTAGGTAGTCTTCCCTGTATAAATTATATAGGACGGTTTCAATAGATAAAGAGGTCGATATAATAAAGTTTAAGCGCATCCATTAGTTATTTAACTCTTCTTTTTATAATTTTTTTCATGAATTACGTGCCACCGCCGTTCCGTAATTCCTATCTGTTACTAATATATTCGTAAGTTGAATATACAGAAACCTCTTCAATAAATATTTTGCATCAATGAAAACACAAAGGAACTTTGCATCAAGGAACAAGTTCACAATCTGCGTGAAAATTATATTTGTCTCTATTTTCTGAAGTTCGTATTATGTAACAAATATTTGTATTTATTTGTCTTCATTCATTGCAATTACTTTTTGCACGCAATTCTTTTAATGTTGTTTTGTCGTGCAGATAGACATTTCATTGAAGTCATGCGGAGGACAGTGGAAATCTTGAACCGTGGTCAAAATCTGTTCTAATACATAATATATATTGTTCATGTCCGTAACCTAGAACCGTAGTGTCTTATGACATTCACGCGAACATGCACTCCCTCTTCAATAACCTTACCATTTGCGTTTGTTAGTTCAAGTTATATGCTGGTCGACTTGACATTAGTAAATACAGAATTCCTTAATGGTTGTTCAAAGTATAAACGAATATTATAATTTTCTGTATTTTATCGTTAATGAATGTTAAATATCCTATTCTTCTTATGACCATGAGCGGTGCTGGTCACGGTCAGTCTAAAGGGCTTTTAGCATTTGAAAATATTTAAGAAATATGCGCAAAACAATAGTGAAGTTTGCTGAACATATTTCAATACCGTCATGTTGATTACACACACAGATCTTTGTATTGCTGGCAACAGAGCCATTGTTTTTTCGCGGTTTCTCTTTACATAGTCGTGCGTTACCTCTGTCGTGGACTCGTGGACTATATCGTAAGCTCTTGGTGTTTACTAGCTGTTACGTCACTCTGCAAATCCATTACGTTATAGGCTTCTAAACAATGCCAGGTTTTGCAATTATTACGCTTCAGTCATGGAATATATACATTTTGATTCACTGAATATTACGCACATAATTTAATAGTGGCTTTTCTTTATTATCTTTCAGCGGAGTGACCCAGAATATAATATAACAATTAAATGTAACTGCAACGTAAGTTAATATGAGTTCCTAGTTATAGAGAGAACTTTAGGAATCTCGTTGTTGTTACCTCGTTAATGTTAGAATGAGATGGTGTTGAACTTACCCGTGTTCCGGAATAGTGTTCTTGTACTTTTCTCTTTTCATTTCCACGTATTTGTTCAGAGAGTTGGGCGCGTTCCACTGTTCATGTCACAACACTCACGGCACACACTGTACAGTTCATTACATAAACACTGCTGGATATTACTTTGTCAGAACACTATTTTCGCCAGTCCCATGACTTCAAGACCTGCAAGAAAGATATCGGATATTAGTGACGCGTGAACATTGCTATTTCGACTGTGGGAGTCGGCTCGTGAAAGTATAGGCTATACGAAAGCTTTTTAGTTAAAATAGCGCATTTTAGATTCAGATTCAGATTCTTTATTTGTAAACATAGGTTACAGATACACAGGTGTGTGAGATGTTACAATTTTGTAAGTTCTCTATGCTTTGCCTTTAGGCGTAGGTATCTACAAATGTTTCATCATTAATTTCACAATATTATATCAAAATTATAAAAAGAGTTAATGTTGAATAAATCAATATAGTTATTATTTGTCTGACAATTATATAATTTTCAGTAAAAACTACAATGTCAAAACTAAAATAGTAAAACATCTCAGAAATGTCAATAAATAAAAATAGGCTAGTGTCAGTTAATTAAATTAATACAAGAATTTCAAAATAAATCAATTAAATATTTTTAGAATGTCCACAATAAAATCCAAGAAATACAAAAATAAATGTCAAAAAAATAATTTTATTGAAAATATTGGATAATGTCAAATAATTAATAGACAAGTACAAAATTAATAAAATATCCAGAATATCAACAGTAAAAACTTATATTGTGATGTCAATTAGGTAAATACCCAATAAATGCAGTCACGTTAAAAAAAAAAAAAAAATGATGACATAATGCTTAATATCTGAAGGAGGGATTATAGTACTGTCTTCCATAGTCCTTTATTGAGTAGTAACATTTAACGATAAAAAAAAATTATGTACCCTTTTGAATTTGTCCAGATTTAATGATTTTAATGTCTCAGGCAGCTTATTAAATATTTTTGTGGCCATACAGAAAGTACTTTTATGGTCTCATATCTATAATCTCTTATTGCTGATAGCGCATCATAACGATGTCACGTATGAAGTGGTTGGGTAATATTGTACTAAAATTTATTTCTTAGAGCATTATCCTCTGTTACAAACTCAGAGATAATCCAATAGCTTAGACATATGATTGAGGTAAAGATGTTCATCATAAATCCATATCGTTGTTGTAGAACGTTGAATCTAAAAGTTAGTTTATATAATGATCTAATTTCGAAATCATATGCTTATGCTGTTTGGAACTATTATTATGTCTGATGACATGTCTCCAATCAACTCGTATTATCAGATTGATCGAGTGGTCTCGGATAGCAAATTAATCGATTATCTTATTAAATTGTATTACACTTAGGTATTCGAGAGGTTGTTAACTTAGATCATTGTCGTGCATTTTGCAACGGCTTAGTTTTTCGCAACGGACAACTATTATTTATTTAGAAGGGTGATACATTGCGAGACTATTCTGTATAATTAAGTTTACATTATAAAATCAAATAATGACTTCGATCGTTTGTAAGTTTCTAACTTGGTAAATAAATCACGCCAATGATATTTAGGACATCCGATACCTACTTCTGGTAATATTTCTTTTTAATAATAACCTGTCTATTGTCAAAGCTGGTTTAATGCTTGACTGTGTGTATTGGCAGTTTTTTTCGATCATTCTAGATCACGACGAGCAAAACACGTCGCCGCTGACGTTCGAGACTAGACCGTGAGAAATGTGTGTATATATCGCACTGTTTCACAGACAACGAACATTCCTAGAAGCTTTAGTTTCAGAAAATATCATGGAAATCATAAATAAATAAAGGGAGCTAAAGGTAGTTAATGAAGTACGATTAGCTAAAACATGAGCGGTTCCTTACAAGACGTTGTATTTGTTGCGAACAACCACAAATACATACGAGCGGGGATGTCTTTGAATTATTAAACATTTTAATAACGATTTTTTTTTAGAAATAAATGTCCTCTATATCCTTGCAATTAACAGATCTTCTCAGATAATCGTGCTGTTAAATAAAATATAAATTAAAATATTTATGGGTACTTAAATAAACCTGGCGCATTAAATTTTATAGAACAGCACCAATTAATAAAATAATTAATTGAACAGAGTGTCAGTATTGTATGTATTTCACGTTCTAATCCTTGACGCGTACCTAGATATATCCTTTATCCTAATTGCCGGAGTTATTTATAGCTCAAATGTTATCTGTTGTGTTGCAAGCGGCCTTCGGGCTTCGGTTCGAGTCCTGCTGTGGACAATCACTCGATGTCTATAATTACTCATTACGCTAATGGATGTTCGATCGAGGCATTATGTGCTTTGTCACGACTCGATCACACGAGTGACGCGTCATCGATTCATCGCTCTTGTCTACACGTGATTTACTGAGGGAACCTGCGTTTGCATGGGAATCTTGATTAATTTATGCGCTATGTGGGGCACGGTGAATATAATAGATAGCTAAGTACTGGTACTACACTTATAGGGTATTCAGTCGAAATATTCTTATTCTTTATTCTACACGAACCATAAAACATACAAATACAATAGGACAGCTTATGTACAAAGGTGAGCTTAACTCAGAGTTGGGTTATCTAACAGCAATAAGGTTGCGTAGAGAAATATGAATACTATGAGGATATTACATCCATGTGCACAACAAAAGCTTATTAAAAACACATAACAATGTTTTATTCTTACTCACCAAATAAACCAAAACCAAAACATAATACATACAGCATACTATATAATACATAACTAAAATATTACTATTGTAAATATCTAAATTAATGTGTCATGTTCGTAGGAAATATTTCCTAATTCTTCTCTTGAAAACCTCCAACGAAGACCTATTTCGTATAGAGTGTGGAAGAGTATTCCAGATGCGGACAGCGCGAACAGTAAAAGAACCATCGTAACGACTTGAAGAGTGGGGAGGAAAACGAAGGAGAAGAGATGATGACAGACGACAAGGTTTTCCTCTTGGAACAAGATACTCAAAGCGTTCTCGAAGATGCAAAGGAGAGTTAGCATTATGAAGAAGAGAAAAGAGTAATGAAAGAGTGTGAGCATGTCGGCGCTGTCGTCTAGGCAGCTATTTCAACCGCTTCGAAAATCTGACACACGGCCATTCATGGTTGTACTTTTGGAAGTCAAAAATGAAACGTGTTACGATACTAGTAATGTAGGGTCTCTCTGTCAAATGCATAGTCTGGTAGATGTCTGTTGAAGTTCAGTCAGACGATACTAATAATGAAGGGGCTCTCTGTCAAATACATAATCTGGTAGATGTCTGTTGAAGATTAGACACGTTAACGAAAGCTTTTAAAATTGCTCCTTGTGTCATACGACAGCTTAAAACGGTTTAATAAAGCTTAGTAAAATATTTCCGTAGGCATTATATCCTAGATGTGGGTTTAATTACAGTCACAAACTAGTTGTCTAGAAAAAAAACTCTGTACTATCTAAATAATCATCATCATCTTCCTGCTCTCGTTCCATGTTACTTAGGGTCGGAACAACACATTTTCTTCTTCCATACCGTCCTGTCCCACGTCACGCCATCACTGACTCCCTTTTTCTTTAATGTCGCACAGTCCATCCATCTTTTCTTTGGCCGTCCTCTCCCTCTCCATCCATCCACATATATATTCGTAACACTTTTAGTAACATGCGCGTCATCACTCCTCATCACATGACCATACCAGTACAAACGGTTTACTTTCAACTTTTCTGTCACTTTATCCATTCTAGTCACTCCGCAAATCCATCTCAACATTCTCATCTCTGAGACGTGAAATCTCTTTTCATCCATCTTTTTCACAGCCCAACATTCTGATCCATACAGTACGACAGGTCTCATTACGGATTTGTAAATTTTCCCCTTTAATTTGAGGCATCCGTGGGTCGCAAGTTGTCCCAGTGACATGTAGCCATTTCATCCATCCCGAGTTGATCCGGTACGTTACGTCTCGGTCTACCTCGCCATCCCGTTGGAAAAGCAAGACAAGACACTCTGTACTATCTAAATGGTGTAATTTTATGACTGGAGAGATCTTAGAGCCTTAGCACCGGTTCTAAGTGTCTGGGTAAATGACATTTCTAAATTATGTTATGCGAGTCAGTAAATTGCAGTAATAGCTTCAGAACAAATTACTGTGTGCCGTCTGACAGTATGATTTAATGTAGCTCTTTGAATGGCAAATGTATAAACAGCGGCATCGCACGAATTTACTGCAAATACTTAATAATGATTTTGGATACGAAGCAGCCTTTCCATTTGGTCTGACACCCACAAATGTTAAGCTACGATCGAAATTAGTTTGAAATTCGAAGGGGAAAATAAAAGCCAGCTTCCATTCTAAAGGATCAAACGATAATAAAAATGATTTCTCAACACCCAAAAGTAATCCTTGAGTTACGACTCTTAATCAAATTCTAAGGTTTACTCGAGATAAACATTTATGGAGCTGACGACTTCGGAATAAATTACTTATCTTTCGAAACACCAACTACATAACATTTTAAGTAGGATTATTTACTTTAAACACGCTCTGTGTGGAGAAGGACGTTGAAATTAACATGTATTTAATGTTAATACGAGGAAAATGAAAATGGTAACATAGTGACAGTGACATCTCTGCTTACCCGCGCAGTGCTACGCGAGAAGTTTGCGCAAGAGTAGTCATAGACATTCATCTGGCGACCTTGCTCGGCATTCATTTTTGACTGCCTAATGGAATTGGCACTTCCATTAGGTAGTAGGCTCTATTGAAGTAAAACCACATTCCGTAGAGTACGTAGGTATTTTTATAGTGTCATCATTAGGGGTTTATTCTAATCTAAGACCTTGAACGGCTATCTGTTTAGTTCTTTTTGGTTATCTTAATGCTCGATGAGAAGAGCAAGACCAAATGATGGAAAGATGGATTGTATTTTATTTTTGATATAATCCCACCACACTATTCCCAAACCACTGCAAATCCTGAATGCCTGAATGCCAGAATCAACAGTGGCGATCACCAGAAAAGTACCGGGGCAATGAAGCTCAACGAAGTCCCAGATAATGAATTTAACTGTCTTGAATCCCGCAATGAAAGTAATTAGAAAAGAATTACGGAGGCGTAAGAAAAAATACAAATTTCCATATCAAGTAGGATACAGAACAAACAAGGCCAACTATGTCGACTCATAGAGAAGTTTGGAAGAAGACATAATGACCCGACCTATAATAATTTGGGATAAGAGCAAGAGAATGGTGATCCTTTAGGGTTCCGTACCCGCGGGGTCCAAACCGAGCCCTATTGCTGACACTCACGTGTCTGTTTGTCCGTCGTCTGTCTCATAGGTTTTATTACCAGACGGTTGGAGTTAAAGCCTTCATATTTTCACTTTATAAGTATCTCATTGACCGAAAGCCATAAAAATTATCAAAAAATATATTTACTTGTTTTTAAGGGATTAACTATACAGATAAAGGGAGGCGAGAAAAAAGAAGTTGAGAGATAAAAACTGTATTTTTTGTTTAATAAAATATTGCAAAACAAAGGAAAGATAATCCACCAAAGTCAGAATTTTTTTTACAAAATTTTGTTCCTAAGAATTTTTTAACTTCCCATTGACCTATGAACTTGAAATTTCGTGATAGTATTTATTATTACGGACATATTATCAAAAAATACCAATACAAATCAGATTTTCTCTTTGAAATTCCCTCATTTTTCCAATTACAACCGGTTTGGTACGGAATCTTAAATGTGCGAATTCCGACACGCACTTGGCCGGTTTTTATATAAATCTCGTATTTACTTATACATACATAGCTATAAAAATTATCTTCAATTTATATATTTAGAAGAAATTCATGGTTTCGGGCAAAGACAAAAACTTGTTTCTAAAATTCCATCTTATGTTAATTCACGTTATGATTTCTTAGAATTAGAAATTAATTATTAGTTTGATATACAGACGTGTATACTAAACAATATGGAAAATTCTATAACGTCACGCAGGCCATTGAGCTTAAATGACGTAAATAGGAGATGAATAGTAATCAAAGAAGACGTATAAATACATTGACTCTATGCAAAAAACCGACCTCGACCGATGACATTGTCTATTGCATTCTTGCAGTGATTGTTATTATTATTAATTTAGTATTTTTTGCAGAAAAATATTAGATCTTGTAAAGTTGAAATTTTAATCAATTTTGCTCAGGTTACTGGTAAATATTGTCTATAGGCGAATTCTATATCTGAATCTTAGCTAATGTTACGTATATACAATTTGTAGCACTTATTTGACCTCTGTCTAGATGTGAGACATAAATAAATAATAGCTAGTTTATTCAGGTATAGACAGTCAAGTAACAATTTTATTTTTGCTCTGCATCTTTGAGATTCTCGGGACCCTAGGGTCACGGACCTTTGAAAGACGAACCAGAGACCGAAACTAACTCGTAGAGACCTTGTTAGAAATGTAGGATGAAATGTGACACGAACCGGGGATTATCCCTGTATGCACTAGTCACTACGCAAGAGCACCCAAGGACAATCTCTGACTGGTGCAGGACTATTGCAGAATATGGAGACAAAACACATTGGGCTATGGGTTTGGGAGTTTTCGTAGATCGATTACCTACAACTATAGAAGGAATATTGGCCCCTGCCTGACCACTGTTGATGTACACGGCTATAAAGTGGCAGTGGATGACTTATTGCACACTCAATTAATGGCCATAATTATGGGGACCATAAACAGTCGCTAGCACTTGTAGTGACGTTAACTACTTTATTTATTATTATGAATCTATTGGGTCTGTCTAGAAACAAAATTGTTATAAAGTATGAAGAAGCGGTTCTACAGTGTCTATGTTGATGCAATAGCACATGTCTGTCAAGTTTCTGTACATAAGTTTTGTCTAATATTTCATAACAGCTGAATATTTTGCCAATATGGTGGATAGTGTTAATTAGTTCCGCACACAGTCTTTTATTTCATTCGTAGATGTGTGTAATAGTTGGTTTTGATAAGCGAACTTCGTTGCTGTGATTCGTGATGATAACGTGGACACGTGGGGGAATGAAAACAATTGGATTTGCGCCACAACTACCTAAATGCAAATGACTCAAGTACCTTCGTAGATAATCGTCGCTAGTCGTACGTGTACGTGTGAAACTGTAACACAATGTGTATTAAACTAAGTACGTATGTCTGTCTATGTGTGTGGCTGTGGTGGTTCTGTGTGAACAGTCTGCGCTTGCGCCTGCACAATAGCTCGCTAGAGTCACGCGCTACTCTCCACACTATTGTTAAGGAGATTTGATCATAAAAACAATTTACAATCAGCTGTCGAGGACGTCTATGTATAGTTATAAAGTTAGGTGCGACTGCCTTGCCTCGCGAATACGTCCGCGTTGTGATGCATGACCTCCATTCGAGATGTTATAGTTTTATTAGAGCTTAGTAAAACCAGTTTTGATGCAGTCGGTGTTTTTACGTGGTCTATGTCCAGCAGTGAATTGTTGTTAGGAAAAGTTGATTGATAAACTAAGACTTTTTATGTTCTCCAATTAATCAAAAGGAACTGGGAACTCTGAGACTTGTTTCATGCCTGCGTTGCGAAAATCTAAGATCACAAACATTTAGATAAGTAGCAATTAACGGAGGCTTTACAAAATATTGGTTCCGTGACTAGAAACTAAACTCATGTTAGTAGTTCAGTCTACTTCACACTGGTCATCAAGACAATTCATCTTTTGAAATCATTTTAAAACAAAATTTTTGCCTAAGAACTACACCAAAAAAAAAATGAAGGACATTACTAAAACAAAACGTTGCCATAGGCATTTAACTTGTTAATAGAGACTATTATAAGAACAAAAAGTTGTTTAAAATGTTTTTCTTTGGTTCGGCCACGGGCAGTAGGCGGACAGCTGATTTGTCAAGTCACCAAAGAGTTTTAAAAAAATACTTTGGATTATCTATTACTTTGGAGTTCTTAATGTTACTCCTAGGCCGATTGTGTTATGAAATCTATAATGGACCTAACAACACTTAAATAACAATAATTGATTGGTGATAAGTAGGGACCAACATTAAAACCCCTTATGTGCTTTTAAGACGCTTAAAATATGCGTGGAAAGTGTCAAAATATGCAACACTTAATAATAGAAAATCGAGTTATTTTTAGTCATTTTATTTAAAAAACACATAATTTTTATTATTATTCAATCATATTATCGGAGTATTCGTTAATTATTGTTAGCATAAAAGACATTTTTTCAAGCAGAAAAGGACCTTTCTACATTAAAATATGCAATAACCACCTAAAAGTGGTTAAATATGCAAATGCATATGCCACGCACAATTACATATTATACTGTCTCAAGTGATAAGAAAAACAATATGGCGATTTAAAATATCAAAATCAACAACGGATGATTTTGATTTGATTTGACTTTCTCTAGGTGTACCCTTGTAAAAAGGGTACACCTAGAGAAAGTTGAAAGGTACAGCATTGTATTACCAAGGGCACTTGTCGTAGCAATGCGTACTTACTTATTGTTTTGGTTATTTCCTTCATATGGTGTGAGGCTGTGCGTAGCATACTAAGCAGTGTTCATTCTGCACCTGTAGCCAAGTTGACAATCTACAATCGACAACGCTAGTGGCAAATGAATCAATTTATGGGAATGATACATCTGAACGGTCAGGTACAAATAGAAGGCGTTAACGATTGTAGAAAGAGATTCGATACGAAATGTTTGTAACTTGGCCAGTACAGAAACATTAAACAAGCCGCAGTCGATATGTGTGCACAATACTCCACAGGCTTCACATTCACGCCATTTTGGGTTTTGAGCTCCCGAATTCTCAAAGTTCTTTAAAGTCAACACACCTTACACCGTGTAATGTCGCTAAATTAGTTTCATCTGAAAGTAACAGAACTATAAAGACTTAACATTTTGTTTAAGCCTATGTTTTTGTTGCTACTTGCTTCGCAAACATTTGTGTGGCGGCCTTTTTTATCGGAGGATTCTTTATCAAAAAGCAAAGTAAGACATAGTGGATTAAAATATTTAAGAGAATATTTCTTCTACTCTTGAATGTTTTAATGCAAATGTTTCATCAGTAGCGTCCTCTTGGTGTCAAAGGTGCAAATAAACGGGCATGGGCACTTGGGACACTTTAGAAAATGGGTCATGGTCTGATTAAAAGCTCAGTCCTTGCACTGGCTGTTGGTCAGTATCCTCCACTTCAATAGATTGTGTTTGTATCGGCCTACTTAGGTATGTACACAATCGATCGAGAGATTTTATATAAGCCAATGCACATCGCACCCGGGAGGCAAATAATTGTGGCATTTGACAAAGTCGCAAAGTGGTGAAAACCGTCCACCACTTGCTTCATGGAGACATTTTCAAGAGCTTGCAAGCAAAAATTCCCGAGGATTCGAACAATAGCATCACTGCAGTATTTTTACCAAAATTATTACAGTACACTGCGCGAATTTTGTTGGTATGGTTCTTCCCACGTTTAAATCTCAGTCGGTGATTGATTGATAGAAAGGCTTCAAGCTACTAATAGTCACGCTGATTTTCAATTTGGTCGTATAGAAAGGTGCACGCAGTTAATGATAGCTTAAGATTGACTTTCACACGTGAAAAAACTTGTACAACTATATTTATGAAACAAGATTTAGTCAATCATATTACGGAATATTACCGATTTAATATTCTCCACAAGATATTCATTTGTGAAGGCATTTCTGATTACTATCAGAGACTTATCTGGCGAAATAATATGTAAAATTTATACCAGAAAAAAAAAAGACTGTGTTTGTCTAATTGTTTGGTAAACAGAGTCCTGCAGCCTTATTGCGTAAGTGAATTCGGCAAGGCAAAGGGCAAAGAGTATGAACAATCGACGGCAATCCACATCCCGTTTTTCATCTCGCATATGATTGGTCGATTGTTCATACTCTTTAACATTAAGCCAATCTTGGTCTAGTCTACCTATTCCCAGACATTTTTTAGTGCCTCAGAGGTGCTGAAAAAGGTATTTTGTGATTCTTCACACAGAGATCCGGCAAACCTAATATAAACTCAATCGAATCGTCAATAATATTTCTACAGACGACGCAAAAGGTTAGAAATGATAGCACAGTTCTGAATTTATGTTCTCTTTTAAAGATGTCGTCTTATTTGTTGCATACTCGTTTGTGTTTATTTCAGTAGTGTTTTGAAGCAGAAGCCTTTTTCGTGTTTCTTTTAAGAAAAATGGCCGCTGCATCAGTTTCACGTCGCGTGTCTTTCGGAGGCTTTAAACTTAAACGTTCCAACGAAAGAATATTCACGCCCGTCAGTGCATGAATACGATTTAGTAAACAATGTTTCGTACGCTTTACCAATGTTTACGTTTTATACGTGTCTACTATCCATTATCCGTCTCAAATAACGTTTGCGTGGGGAAACGCAACGTAAACGGCTCACTAACTTCAATAACGGTTTTTGTGTTATCACTGTTACGACGTGTGGTTATATAATTTTAATATAAATATACTGTATGTGCATGCTATGTAAGAGGTATATGAAGCGACCTGCGATTTAGATGTGCTAAGAACTTTTGAAATCTGTTGTGATCGACTTTGTAATCATTTAATCGGTTTTAAAGTGCATAGTGTTGAGCTGTGACGTAGTTTTTAGTCCAATTGTATGGCTGCTAGTTATGCATAGTTATAACCCGTATAACATTGCTAGGTACAGATATTTTGTTCAACAACACTTAACTGCTTAAATTACTTGACCAGGGCTGGAGAACCTTTATTAGAAAACGTGCCATTTAAATTATATGTATATTTTTTTTAAAATTTTGACTTAGTCTTTTAATTGACATAAAATAATATTCGAAATGCTATGAATTAATCAATTCTATTAGCACCCAGAAATTCTTACAGCAATCCTAATATATTTATTTAGAGTTTTATGTTGTATTTAAATAAAAGTAGGAGTTGGTGTCACTTCTGCTGTTGCAAATTACCTACATTCTAAATAACCTCATTTTAGCGTGCCCAAAATATTATGTCGTGTGCCACCACAGGCACGCGTGCCTTAGGTTCACCATCCCTGATCTAGACTGTTTCCATTTATCATTTGCTATTCTACTGAAACAATGTATTTTTTACAATCTGTTTCACCATAATTAGCCTTTTTTAGGATTTGTGGATTCGTCATGTCTGTCTGTCTGTCCGTCCGTATGTCACAGCCACTTTTTTCCGAAACTATATAAGAACTATGCTGTTGAAACTTGGTAAGTAGATGTATTCTGTGAACCGCATTAAGATTTTCAAAAATAAAAAAAAATAAACAATAAATTTTGGGGATTCCCCATACTTAGAACTGACTCAAATTTTTTTTTCATCAAACCCATACGGGTGGGGTATCTATGGATAGGTCTTCAAAAATTATATTGGGGTTTCTAAAATATATTTTTCTATTTAAAAACTTTGCGCGAGAGACACTTCAAAAGTGGTAAAATGTGTGACCCTGTAACTTCTAAAATAAGAGAATGATAAAACTAAAAAAATATGATGTACATTACCTTGTACTTTGTAACCTTTTACCGAAAATTGGTTTAACCGAGATCTAGTAAGTAGTTTTTTTTAAAACGTCATAAATCGTAAACTGCAATTTACCAAGTACGGAACCCTTCGTGCGCGAGTCCGACTCGCACTTGGCCGGTTTTTTTTATTAACAACATTATGATAATCAAATACTGCTGATGATGATTATATATGGTGATTACGCACAATCGTAATCATCACGTTTCGCAAACGGATTGATGAAGGCAAAACCTGACGGAAGATGCCTTGCTTTTATCATCAGCATTCAGGCGAAAGATGACCACTGCTGCCGGGCGAGCACGGCCTCTGTGATAGGCTTAGGTCACGTATTTTAGCACGGTTTTTGCTTCCAAACTGTGATACAAATGTGTGATTCAAGCCGGTCACAGAAGGCCGTGCTCGCCCGCCTGGACTATGCTTCCAATAGCTTTGCTCAAGACTCTCAATACTTCGTTGTCAAATGAAAGTCTTAGAACTAAAAATTTGAAGACATATATGTGATAGCTCGTGACTAAATAATAACAGCCGCATGATTCAATCTTCAAGGTTAAGCAACGATTGCCGAGATCGGTCCGTGGATGGGTGACCATCTTTACATAGCGAGTTTCTTCCGTGCCTCGGCAAGCACGTTAAGCTGTTGGTCCCGGCTTTTATTTGAAGATCATTGACAGTTGTTACAGGTATTCAGAAGCCTGAGATCTGACACTAGTCTTGCCGAGATGTATCGTGTTACCCAGTTACTGGGTTGTGGAGGTCAGATAGGCAGTCGCTCCATGTAAAACACTGGTACTCAGCTGAATCCGGTAAGACTAGAAGCCGACCCCAACATAATTGGGAAAAGGCTAGGCAGATGACGATGAATGTATTTTTAACAATGCCAAGCCGTAAGAAACCAGGAACCCAGTTCCATTTTTTTGTTTTTTGAGCCCTTTTCCGTCTCCCTTCTGTATTTGTATATAGGTTTGTTTTTATTTTAGAATATTCAATTGTATATATGTTAAGAATTGGTGGAATGAACCTGAATATTATTCTGCAGAAAACAAATACAATAATTTTTGGGCTGGAAAATAATCCAATAACTTCGCCCGCTCTGGGTGAAGCGGGAGGGCGTGTCAGACTTTTACTGACTAAAACCCACCTGTGTTCCTTCAGTTGCTTGGCCCAGGGCCGCGGTAACTCTGTTCGAACATACTTCTATACCCATTCTGTCTTATCTAAACTATGACAATAATGTAAGTATAATTATTGAAACATAGTTTTATTTACGTTTGTTTTCCCAACACATTTTCATGTAGCTGTTTCCACATCGTTCGTTACGACTGACATTTGTATGTTATCAACAATTTGTTGTTCCAACGTTCCAAGGTGCATTGGGTAACCTAATGGCTTATGAACTTCATTTAATTCTGAAATGTTCCTTATCTTATATCGTCCCATCATTACTTAAATTGAAAACGTAAAGTACGTACATCACCATCACGCTTCTGATGCTATCTTCAAGACAGACTTTCAAATTTCAAGGAGTATTTTTAACAAATTTAAAAATTTTGGTTAGTTACTCATAATTATTCTGTAAACATAATGAACTATCTACTTGAGTAGGTACCAGAAGACTAAGTTATCTCGTTTAGCAAACCCAGTAGCCAGTATTATCAGACTAACACAGAGTTAAAATTGTGATTCAAAGCCATCCGTAGTAAACTAATTAGCTTAAATGGCTTCCAATTTCTTTACTAAACACGAGGTATTTTGGCAAAAAGTTGAAAATAGCAAAAAAATGCAGTCAAGTTTGCCGTGGCGTGGTTGATCAATTTCAATAAGTGGTCACAGAGCATGATATTATAAGTTGAATATCAACTGTGTGTAAATATGTAGACATACCTACATACTGGACCACTACCGGTTGTCCTCGCTTTTTAGACAAAATATTTTCAAGTGACTTTTAAATTAATGACTTTCCGTGATCTAATCTTTGAGTATGTGCAGCTTTGTTTTACAAATAGGAACTGGCGTATGTACCTTATAAATTTCCTGTTTCATATTTATCATAGCAGTGTAGCCTAGGTGCTAAATTACAGCTAGGATAGAAGAATTCAAAGGTATCAAGATATCAAGCGCAAGTTCGATCATGCATGAAGTACTGATCTCATCTCTGGGACGGATCTGCCAGTTACCAGCTGGATGCACTTGAGTCGATCGAAAGACGGGCCAAGAGTCTCATCGGCAATGAAGTACTGGTCGAATCTAGGCTCCAGAACCTCGAACATCGGCGCCGAGTTGCCAGCCTGTCGGTTTTTTATCGGTTACATTTCGGGGAGTGTGCGTTGGAACTGCATGAACTAATTCCTCCTAGCCCGTTCCATCATCGGACTACAAGACGTACGGCGATGCGTCATCGGTACATGGTGGTCATCCCCATACGCTGGGCAAGAAGACTTCAAAGATATCTGCAGAATGAAATATGCTTTTGCAACCCCTTACAACTTAGTAGTCACTTAGGTATTTATGTTCAGCAATATTCTACGATAAATTTAGCAGCAACTTGCAAAATTCAGCGTTCTAATTAACGACTATATCTGACTGTCGATGTTAGCGCTTGCACGCATTTCTCCCTGACTTTACTGGTTGCGTACAGTTCAGCCCGTGGGCCCAGTTACGACAGTGTCGAACTGATAGCATTCTTACAAAACAAACCACCGAGTCGATCTAATCTCGAGTCCGTCGCATAAGTTACAACATTATACTTCGATTAAATCATATTAGCTTCGGTTGCGGTCAGCCGGGCTGACTGACTGACACGGTGATGATGCGGACTAAATTGGATGTCGCCTCACACCGTGCGCAATTCGAGATTGATTTATTTACTTGTACCGTCGCATATCGATATATTTTCTGAGTCGAATTGAATTTGGTTTGATCAAATTCTCATTAGACACTTTGCGTTGAGTCGTCCATATGGCGATAACACACTAATTCCAATAATTATAATTGCTATCATATTCTTTCTTTGTATTAATAAGACACAATGACCTTTAACAAATGGATATTCATAGCTATACAATCTACAATATTCCAAATCGCTTCGTCTACAAGCTAAACGAATGCTCTTAAGCACTTCACAATTACTATATTTATCTCCTTTTATTGCAGTGCAGTTTCAGATTTTAGTGCAGTACAATGGATCAAAAATAATCGTTACTCGCTTCAAGTACAAGTAATCGTAAATTGTAAGCTTATTGCCACAATAATATGAATCGGGACAACAATTGTAAAATTCAAACAAGAACTGCCGTAAATTGTTTTAATTGGGGACAAGGATGTCGAGCTGGGGCCGAGGCGTGCGACTGCGGTCGCAGGCTACATCCACAGTTTAAATTGATCCTATTCACCTGCTGAGATCGGCGAACAATGCCCTTGCGGAGTCTCCCGGTGACGTCACAGCGGCACACGTTATGTGGACTTCCGACCGGATAAGTTTAGCACATCACTAGCACTAGGAAACGTGTCGAGTTGCGAAACTTCGGAGGTCGCCGGCAGAGAGCGCCGTCGCCGCGCGATCACTGAAAACTAAACCCGCGCTCACCAGCGCAGCACGCCGCGCCGCGTCGCCTGGCCCGGCGCCGACGGCGCAGCGACGAAAGCGCGTTAGAAAGGGACGAATAGTCATTTCTTTCGTTTTAGCTGGGCATCGAAATGAATACCAGCTTTCATATTGAAGGCTGATAGCCAATGAGCCGGCGAGCACCTGCGAGCTGGTTTTACATGTTATTAAAAATAACATTTAGATTAAGGAAGGTGATTAACAAATTGAAAAAAAAGCAACAACTGAACTCATAAATTATCATTTTTATACGGAGTTTGAAAGGATTGGATAGCTCAACACAACATGAAAATCCTTTCCTTCGTAACACATTGACTGGTAACGTTAATAACTCCCCAGTGAGGTGTAATCAGTAATTTTCAATTAGCTTCCTCGCGAGAGAGCGTATAATCAGGAAACAGGCGAGCGAGGCGAGGTTTATCAGCGTAGACGCATGCGCACCCGTGCGGAACGCGCCGCTGATTTTCCGCCAACTTTTCACCAATACGTAACGGGTCGCGGATGTCAGACTTCAGTGCAGTCTGCCAATATTGTGCCGGTTATGTAAATATACGATTTAATTTGGATTACGTCATTTTAATGTGCTTGTTTGACTTTTTAATCTGATTTCAATTAATAATTTCGATATTTTGTTTCTATAATGAAGATGAAGAAGGAAATCCTAAACACGTTGAAAAGTTTAATAATATTACGTTCACATCACCACACATAGGTAAGTATTTTATAAACCACTTCCATCTTAATAATAAGAATTTGAACAGCAAAACATTATTAACAGAAACAAATAATAAAAGTATCATAATTCTTATTCTGACAAAAGGTCACAACAAAAACCACTTATTAATTGACCCGTATTAATTAACATTACAAAGAATATAAAAGAGACTAAATTATATAAGTGTGTATGAAGGAAACAGAGCGTGTGTCTTATGAGAAGATACGGACCGTTGACTTTTGTTTGAACGTTACATTAACCGAGTAAATTGTACCTTAGACCGATCCCGAGGATAAAAGTGAGGTGATTAAATGACGAATTTATTGCTTTGCCATAGATTGTGAAACGGTGGTGAATTGAGAGCTGTTGTTGAAGAAGTTTTATGCCCATCCTGCATTTAACAGCTGTCGTTACAATGAACACCAAAGATAAATTAAGATGTAATCAACTGAGATCACGCCTATGTCATATTTTAATGTATTAATTAATGTTTACGAATAATTATTTACTATTTATAAAACTAGCACGCCACCCGCGACTTCGTTCGCATGATTTCATATTTTATTCAACTAAGTACAAATGACTTTAATAAGTGCAGTTAGTGAAGGCGACTAAAAATAAGCTATTGTTAAATCAATAATAAATGGTGAATAGGCTCAATCGGGACTTTATAATAAAAGAGTGGACTGTATTAAAATAGGTATATTACTGTTATTACGCTATCAACTCAGATAGAAATAGGTACAAAGAAATGCCCGTAATGGCTGGTGTCTGTGAGCTGAGTGGAGCGGCGGGCGCGCAGCCGGCCGTCGCGTCGTGGGTTCGGTCCCCCGACACCCCGCGCCTGCCTCTCGGACGCCCGCGCATATGTGATGCGCCAACAAATGGTGTATCGTAGATATCAACGGTTTAAGTTAGGATTTATGAAACTAAAATGACGTGTCCTATAAGTTTTAGCTAAATACAAGTAAAAGGCTCGTGGGTAAATAACAGTCACACCGGTTATTCGTTCAAAACCTCAGTCATGAGGCTTTACAGTAAGTAATGAGGCAGTAAGTAAAAGAAGACAGTGAAGTGGAGCTCCCGCACGAGTCTTTCAATAAATATGGATAAAGCTAAAGTCATTTTAAATACCCAAGTAGCACCCATTTTAATTAATTAATTAATGTTTACGAATATTTACATGTTTACGAATATTAATGTTTACGCATACAATACGAATTTAATGATGTAGCAAAATGAGAATGTGAAAGGAAACCGTATTTTCTGTTTTCGTTATTATCCTCGTCTTTTATTTGTTTGCTCTTGTTCACGTATGGCGCAACCCGTAGCACATTTACGTGTTCACTGTATTATTATGATTGATGTGAAACTAGCTTACTCAAACAAATAGTAAAGTACGTTGGGAAACTGTACTTTGGCATTGATATATTAAAACCGACCGTCTCGCGTCGGCTTCGTTCTTTGTAAGAAGTATGAAGAATCGTGGAAGTAGCTGTCTCAGCTGCCTAACATTCGGATGTTCGCGTCGATGGTGACTGACAGTTCCAATTATTTGCAACATGATCTATTTCTATACAAAGCGAGCAATTTAATAAGTCAGGGGTCAAACTGTTTATTGTTAAGATCAAGAACCTTGTGTTTGATTAGTTTTATTACTAACCTTTTGTATGAGAAGCCCGTAGGCTGTGAAAGTAAGTTAATTCATGCAACAATCATAATGTGGTCATGATAAATGAAGTTAGTAAGCCCCTCTAGGTGTGCTGTCAGGTATATGGTGCGCTGTGTCAGCGAGGAGGTTAGGTAACTGCTGGAGCGCGGTACGTGACTCCGGCCGTAATTAACAGCAATTATGTAGATATCGTCTGCATAACGCACCGCTGACAAGCCTCGCCACTATAAATAATGAAGCAACGAGAATGAAATTGTGCATGTCATGTTAATTTACCAAGTTATTATTTATTATATATACTTGAGAATTTGCGAAGAGAAATCTTCGACCGTAGGTAGTCACCGTAAACCTTTGCGCGTTGAACTCTTTTGTACGGAAGTTAAGAGCAGCTCAGACGTGCGACAAATGAAGTCAATATTTCCTATTGCCCACTGCATTATTCAACTTTTATTTTTACTTTTAACCTAGTTTTGAATCGTTAATCATTTGAAAAGAGTCGTCACATATATATTTGTCTTGTGTGCAATGTGCCCTAACGTTGGCTCTCTAATCCCATTGCCAAATGAGTTGAGGAATACTTACATTACCCTATTTATGTTAGAAAAAAAAAATACTAATAATAAAGCTGAAGAGGTTGGTTGTTTGTTTGTTTGTTTGAACGCACTAATCTCTGGTACTACTCGGATTTGAATCTCGGACAGTCCGATTTGATCTTCGTAAATTAAAATTTTAAGTGACAAAAATAATTAATTTACGTTATAGTATAACTAATTGAGCGACTGACTACGAGTGACGAGAAATTAACAGAACAGCAACTTAAAACATTAATTTGAGTTACTTAAAATACAAAATGAGAAGTTTCATAATATTGGACTTGAAAATAAAAGTTTGTCGACGGAGCCCCGCTGCGGGGCTCCTTTTTCTGTCTGCAGCGTCTAAAGTAACCTAACATGAAGGAGATGACGGGAGCTAAGTCCGCTCGCTTTACTCGCTCACTTCAGCTCCCGTCATCCCCTTCGTACCTAACCTACCTGTGTCTGGGTGCCCTAAGTTCCTGAGCTCGCTTCGCTCTCTCTTGGACTAATTCGTTAAAAACACGAATACACCCGAACTCCCGCGCATTTCTAGTCGCTCACTTAGTAATTTAGTCGCATGGCTAGAATTTTAATAACTGAAATGGATTAATCACAACCCACTTTTTGTAAGGTCGTTCTGGGTTTTATTATTAATCAATATTCCTGGTTTAGTTAATTTTTCGCTTACTCAAATTCATACCGCTCAAATTATTAAAACAGTATCTCATTATCAGACGCTATTTTTTTTTTTTATTCGATCGTTTTATAATTCCCCATTATTTTTGTGTTGGATAGTCTATTATCGAGGAAGGCTAGGTAGGGTAGGGTATGGTAGATGGTAGGTGGATGGATAGGTATGTATGTAGGGTAGGGTTGGTAGGTTGTTAGGTAGGTAAGTAGTTAGGATAGGTGGGGTAGGGTAGGGTAGGTAGGTAGCCAGTTGACGGGAGCGCAGCCACGGGGAACGGCTAATATATTTATATTTCTGTATCAAGAGACACTATAATTAAGTACTTCCTGGCAAGTTAGCCTGCAAATACGATCGTGATTAAGTGCTTAAAAGTAAACTTACAGATTACACTATATTTTATTACCACATCGCTTACCGGTTTTGTAGTGGATATCATTAACTGCTATATCAATATTGTTATGTAAATATTAAGATATAATACGTACCATCCTACATTTAAACAATATTAAATATACTGGATTTTAATGCTATAGTGATTATACATGAATCAAATTATATTGCGGGTGATGAGAAGCCTGTACATTACGTTTCACTCAATATTAGAACACGATAAGCACACTAGTTTATGTATAAGTATTATTGTAAATGACAAACCCATCTGAAAAATAAAAGGAGGAAGCTTTGTGGTTTCCACCAATCACACAAATTGCTGACACCACAACTAAATTGTGTTATTCTAACATCAATCCAGTAACTAAGTAACGTAAGTGAAATATATCGCACAAGTGCATCTATTTTCGTTACGAAATACCTGAGTAATTGCACTAGCTGAGAAACCACAACAGAACAGGTGCATCAGTGCTATAACTCACGTTTCAGAACCTACAATTGAGATCCACAATAGAAACATTATAAATTATAGTTCAAATAGGTGATGATGATTACCACTTTATTCTGAAGGCAACTATTTGCGTTTAGAGCTTTATTCCATTTACAATAATTTGAAAACTACTTCATCTTTTAAGAGAAGTGCAGGCTGCTGCGAACGAAGGGAATGAAGGTTATGCATCGTGCAGTTCGACTGAGTGGGGCAATCGCGATCACCCAGACGATAGTGCATAGCGTGTCAAAATCCTATCACTGCATCATATCGTGCCGAAGAAAGATATGGGTAAGTCAACAAATACTCATTTATCCTTAAGAGGATGACAACATTTTATCACGTGATTTTTTGCGTGCTTTTATTTCAAACTCGTGCGGGCAGAATCTGTGCAATATGATACTGTAAGTTAAGTTATGGCCTTAATTGACAGACTTCAGTGATTTGATCGCACGCGCCGTTCCATAACCGAGGACACACAGATTCGTCTGACGGACAACTTCTTCAGAATAATATCTATCATTTTTATACCATGGTTTAGATCTTTAATAAGGAGCTACTTATAAAAGGGAGGAACGGTACTGCCTACAAACATTTATATAAAAATAGTGAAATAACACTATCTTTCCATTCCGTCATAGTTGCAAACAATCATGTATTTATTATTATAATATTTAATTTATTAATATGCATTCTTAATTCTTAATTCTTTATTGTACACCAAAAACAACATTACCTACAGTGTGATAATAAAGTACATGTACAAAGGCGAGCTTAACTCAATGTTGAGTTCTCTTACAGCAAACCCTAGGGTGACAGAGAAAGATGTCATTATAGAGGGCAGGATCCAGTGTACAATTTATATGAGAGTATACAATATTAATAAGTTATATTTGATTCTACTTTATAGTGAATTGTTTGATATGTTTTCTTTTTATAGCCCCTCTACACACGGTGTCTACATATCTATTTTTTCAAATCTCCTCTCGTAGGTATGCTGTAAGACATTTCTTTGAAATAGCGTACCTTTGTACCTATTTTCTGTTCCTTCTTCTTCTTGTCTATTTATTGTGTGTGTGTACATTAATGGTTAAATAAATAAATAACAAATAAATGCGTCTGTAGTTTGCTCAATGTGATTTGCTAACTAGCAAATATATTTTGGTGTTCCCGCAAGTTCAAGGAGCTCAGATATTTTTTTTCCATATCTGACTGATGAATCAAATTCAGTCTCATCATGATCAATAAATCATCAGAAACTCATTTATTTGTTAGGCCAATAGTCATCAGCCAAAACAAAAACAAATAAACGAAACAACTTCTAAAACACGAAATTAGGTAATTGAAGATGTCAATATAAACTTGATACCGTGTACTGACTTCAATCGAAACTAGTGCACGATCAATGTTCGGCGCGTTCGTGTGTCACGAGCCCGCAAGGCTATTGTCTGCACCTTTTACTTTGAATTAAGAGCGAGGAGCCTCGAATTACAATCCATAAATAATCCAAGAACGACTCTTAAGGTCTGGGAGTAATCATACAGTGGAACTGTTATTAAATATTGTAACGCACTACTGTTCACTCAACCATTTAGAACGGCATCATTTAAGTTAATGATTTTGATGTTTTGGATAATTTTCAGTTTGTTAACTACTCTCGAATTGATTTACGAGTTTTATCTGCGAAGACAGATTATATTTCATAATATTAAGTTATGGTTTTTGATAGATTTCATTTACAAGAATAAAATCAGATATTTAATATTAGGAACTTAATACTCAATGAATGTTTAAAGGAGAATAATAAAATTATACCTACCTACTGAAATCAGCATCAAGTCAAACTGACAAATATTCTGCGGATTCATTGCGTTGAGTTTCACTTCATATTGACTCACAAAGAGATTTCAAGAAAAAATAAAATGCACTATAAATCTGTATTTAAATATTTATTTACAATCGATTCAACGTAAAATTACAATTATAATAAAGCCAATATAATTTATACATTATTTACAATAAAGCTCTTCGGAGCTCTGTCGTATAAATAATACAATTTAGATCGCAATGAGTATTATACTTTCTAAAATTACTACTATTTAATTATCTTTTGTACATTGAAATGCGCGATTGATGTTTTTTGTACTACATCATTTTTAACTGTTTTATAAGAAGCATAAAAAACTAAAAATAAATAAGTTACGTTAATCTTATTTAAACAGGAATGTCTAAATATCCTTATTTGGTAGCATTTCAATTGGTTACCAAATATCGAATTTGTATTTGAAATCAAAAGGAATGCATGTGCGAACACGGATATGTTTCACAAGCGATTTTGTATTTGACACAATGTAGGACGAAACAGCCAATTTATTGATTGACTAACCCCTCACTCAAAAGCGTGTCATAAATAAATGTTACATAAATAAATAAAACGCTTTAAAACTTTAATTACGGTTCGTTTTATGGAAAGAAATAAAGATACCATTTCGAAATTTAAATTATTACTTTTTGAAGAACTTTCCACATATACAATGTCAGTGTTGTTTTGATCGTCAAAAACGTTGTAGCGAGCATCTGGCGCAGTGTAGTCAATGGATAAAAATGGAATTTTTATTATCTTTGGGAAATATTGGAACAACTCAACTGAAACCATCATGTAACTCTGGTGGAGTAGGTACATAAATCATTAGTTATTTAATTTAAAATTATAATGAAAATAAATAATACCTGACTACAGATACTGCTACGCTGATACAATTTAGATTGTCATCGACACACTTAGAAGGGGAATAACAGTTGTCTAAACACAATACAACGATTGGTCTATTTCAGCCTACATTTTTCCTTAAAATGACTCGAAGTCATCCTCACATAAAAGGTGCATATAAAGGGTGAAAGTATACATTTTATCCGAAGTTCTCGAAGTGGTGTATGAAGTAGGGCAGACGTCTCGTCCTGTTCACTTGTTCGCACGCTGACATCACTGACTTGGTGAGTGGGCGAGGACCGCATGAGAACACGCCGATTTTAGATACCTGGCGAGCATATGTTACTTATTTTATGTATGAAAGTCCAAACCTTCCAGAGGCTAAAAAGATAGAGCCATTTTGACTGCAGTCGAATTTTGAAAGGGCATTACTTTATTGACAGTATCTCTCCGAGACAAGATTGGATGCCGCCAAGAAAAGCAAAAAAAATATATACTTCGAAATGTTCATTATTAAATAATTTTAACACTCAACAAAAGTATGCAGACTAACTTATCGTTTATGAAAGTAAAACAAATAACCCAACGTAGGCAGTCGCCGAGCTAGTTTTCTGATTTTACCGAAGATGAGAACTAAGTTTGGAAAAAAAAACGTTAACTTTTGAAGAAACACAATTATATAACACAGTACCCTTATGTATAAAATGGTTGCACTCTTTCAATGCTTTCAAAACTCAATTAGCTGCATATTTTAACACAAATAACACCCTTCCTTAAAGCTGAATGCATTGGATGAACTTTATATAATTTATTTTAAGCATTGTTCTACGTAAGTGACTTTGTGTCTTCAAACCTAATTTAAAACGAAATATATAAAAATAGCTGCATGCCTGTTTGCTGAGTATACTATCGGATTTTAATATTAAAGTCATATGTGAAGTAAGGCCAAGAAAACCCATGGTACTTACATAGCTATGTTTCTTTTGCACGAACTTGAGGAAGGAGGACATATCAGGTCTTCCAAAGTGGTTCACTGCCTTCAAGCCGGTGAACATCGACGTGCGTGATAATCGCTGGAAGTGGTTCTCGCAGATGTACTGTGGAGGAAACAGTGTTACTTTACGTTGTTGTAAGATCAGAGTATTTGAAGACACGGTTGGTGTTGTGGTTGAGCTATTCGCTGCTGCGCTACGTGTCGCGGGTTCGATTTCCGCACGGAATAAATATTTGTATGGCCTACAGATAGTTGTGTGTCTTGTGTAGGTGAGTTTAAATGTTTATAAACCCAGCCACGATACAGGACGAAATTCCTAGTAAGTAAAGTTAAAAAAAAAAAAGATCTTCCCTCAAGCTCAGGAACTCTCTGCAGTTATTACTGCTGAAAAGTGTTTGAGTGTATTTTTTCTGCCAAAGTGTATCATTCTGTGTCTCTCTTGAAGAAGTAAACGTTTTAGGTCTTCATCTCCAATAGTCTTGGTGAAAACAAAGGATCGTAAATTAACTTTGTTTTTGGACTTCGTTTAGTTATGTTTTTGTTATAGTCTGCTTGATGGATGCTATGGCCTAGAAAGGAGAAGATGACTAATGCTATGGAAGAAGAAGTCATGTTCCGAAATAAGTTGTGACATTTGTGTGGAAGAGTATGAAGTAGTTACGAGTTAGAAGCAAATGGATGACCAAAAACTTAGTTTGATGTCTGTTTATATGGCTTACCAGCATAGTGGTCCTGAGATCGAACTTGTGGAAGAACTGCGTGATGAAGATGTGTATCTCGAGCACATTGGTGACGTCCTTGCGCTCCACATCGCGGAGCACGTCAATGAACCACTCGAAGTGCTTGTGCGATGGGCATATCCAGAGGAAGTACACCTGCGTGATAATGGGGAGACTCAGAACTAACTCATTGTTTTTGATAAACCAAGGTTTATGACTAATGAAAGCCAGTAAGTCATAAGTCATATTAAGTCATTTATTAATTTGTTTAACAAAAGGTACAATATTAACAACAAAACACAAGAACAGGGCTGTGACTGTAAGCTCTTAGCGTAAGGTTATTTTGAGTGTGCGTAAGGAACAGATGTATACAGGTCATATATATCTGAAACACACTCAAAATAACCTTACTCTAAGAGCTTATGGTCACCCCCCAGAATAGTAACAAAGTAATGATAGTTAGATGACGAGTTTTTTAAGATTATTGTATTATAGAATTGCCAAAACGAAAAAATAGCCTTGGAAACTGTGCATTTTTCATATGAGGTACCTATTCAAAGAATTCAACTATCCAGTATTATGTTTGCATCTTTATTATCAGGCACAGCTAACTGTGCAGATTCTAAGTGCCATGAAAAATATTTTACGTGGTTTTACACAGCAGCCCAAATGTTATGTTAGCCAAAGTTTTCTCTGAAAGATGGCTGCTTGCTTTTTTTTGGGGTTCCGTACCCGAAGGTACCAAACGGAGTCCTATTGCTATCACTCACTTGTTCGTCTGTCTGTCCGTCGTTTGTTACACGGGTTTTACGACCAAACGGCTGGAGCTACAGTCTTCAAATGTTCACAGTATAAACATCTTTTTGACCCAAAGCCAACGCCAGCAAACGCACAATTTTTTTTTTAATGTTTTTGGTTAGGCTCCCTATGGGGCCTAGGGGGCCAGAATAAGATTCTTGGCCTATCCCATCTAGTCGGGTATGGTTGTTTAGAAGTCGTTGAGTAAATAAATACTGTATTTCTTTTTTTTTTAAATATTGGTGAACAAGGGAATGAGAAGCCACCAAAGTCAGCTTTTTTACAAAATTTTGTCCCGAAGTATTTTTTAACTTCCCATTGATCTATGAACTTAAAATTTGGTGATAATGTTTATTATTACGTATATTTTACTAAAAAATACCAATATATTGATAAATCCGTTTTTTTTGTTTGAAATTCCTTAATTTTTCCTATTACAAACAATTTAATTTTGCGGTTTGGAACCCTAAATGTGCGAAGTCCGACACGGACTTGGCCAGATTTTAAGAGATCTTATTTATAAGTAAACTAAACTTGCACTTACGATGATGCAACCCGCCCTAATATTCTAAAGTTCCACAGAAACGGACGCGTATTTCCTAATCACTTAATGCAGTTTACATCAAAATGCACTAAAGGAAACTTGTATTGACACTTGCATCCTTTTCCAATGCTGTGCCAATTACTTAGTGTGTAAAAAGTGAAGACTTGTAAAAGTGTCTTCGCATAGTTCTTGCGAATTTGGTACATGAGGCGAAAGTTTTATTGCTAGGCATTTATTTCGTCACGATGTATTTATGTAGGTATTGCACAAAAGCCACAAATCCCTAGTTAGAGTCTATGTCATCACTTTACATAAGAACTAAAGAGCCATTGTAGGTCATTGGTCAATGTTGTAAACGGTAAACCACGTGCTAAGTCACGGTAAGTCGTGAGCAAGTGTCAATCTTTCCCAATTCCTCAGAATAATTTTCTATTCGACGCAATCGTAAATTTATTCAATGAAATTATTTCATTTAATATCCATGGTTATTAGAAATAATGGCATTGCCATGAAATTTTTGGACAATGTTTTTGTTGTTAATTCAAACAATCTTTTCGGTTTATTTCACGGTTTTACTGTTGACAAAGGATTTCGTTAACTGACCAAATGAAATTTTAAATCAAAATGACAGAATCTTGAAATTATTCAATTGGCTCACGTTGATTACTTAATTTTCATGACCTAGTTTTCTGATACTTTAATATATAGCCCAAAATCTTACTTAATATAAACAAAAATTTAAAACTGCCAAAAACCCCGACAATTTTTATTTATTTCGTACTTTTTAAACTACATAATTTATCTAGGAGTAGACACGCTTCGATCGACAATCTATGTAAACGGGTAATTATGACACGATATCTTGCTAAAATATCCCGATTCAAACAGTAAAATGCCCATAACTTTTGAACGGTTGAACCGGTTTTCATCAAACATAGCTAAGAACACTCTCGATAATATCACCTTTCAAACAAAAGAAACTAAATCAAAATCGGTTCATCCGTTTTGGAGCTATGATTCCTCAGACAAATACACAAACTCACTTCAAACTTATAACACCCCTCTTTTTCCGTCGGGGGTTAAAAAAATAACGTTTATTTTTTAAGGGATTACGACTTGTAATTTTTTTTTTAGTATTAAGGATTTAAGACTGCTACAGACGAAGCATCTGTCTCTTATAACAAAGAAACTGAATGCGATCTAGACATCTAAACTGCGTTCAAGAGCTAATATCACCAACGTTGTACAAATCAACTAGATAGCTCTTGACCGCAGTTTAGATTTTTGAACGCAATTTCATTGGTAAATCTGAAATGTTTGAAAAGACAAGGATATGAATCAAGGGATGTATATAGGCCTTATTCACTTTACCTTTTTGCAAGCGACCCCGGAGTAACGGTTGGTGGAAGTGCCGAACACGAGGTCGTTGAGGATGGAGGCGTAGGGCGTGACGCCGATGCCGCCGCCCACCATCACAGCCACCTCGAACTTGTACCAGTCCTGGTTGCCGCCGCCGAACGGACCCTGGATCCTTGGAGATTGAAAAAATAGCGGTTTCATTTGCTGTCGTTGGCAAAAATAGTTTCACTTTTAGCAGTACACCGTTAAAAGTGAAATTTGTGCAAGGTAATTATTTTTATCTGCTTTGGAAAAATTTATACGTTGCTGGTAGAATGTGTTTTTTACAAATTATTCTCGATACAGCTTATGTCTTTACAAATTGTATCTTTAATGTGCATAGGTAGTAGCCTGGCCGAGCAAAGAATGTTTTTAGGAGTCTAGCCAGAAGGAAAACATTTGAGTAATAAACCTAGTGATAAATGCTAAGAAAATAATCAAGATATTTTTTGGTATTTCACTTTTTATCATAGACTAGCGGATACCCGGCGGGTAAATGAAAAAAAAAATGCTTTTTGTTGGAAAAAAAGACAATTTTGTTTTTAAACTTTTTGTTTGTTTGCATTATTATCTTCGCATTATTGCCTTTCTAATGAAACCGGTTTGGGGCATATCGGTTGGGTGATTTCAAAGTCTATAACGGACATAGGTGGAATAATTTTTTGTATTTTATATATTAGGATTTCTAAGTTATTAAGTTTATTTAAATTTACCTTATTTTAGGATGATCCTCAGTATTATAATTGCATGGATCGAAGTAGTTCCGGAGCTTCCACGTCCAGGGTCCCTGCGCCTTGATATGACACGACAGGAAGTTCTCATGAGGAGCTGATGTTAAGGTGAATGAATGGAACTCTTCTTTTTTAAACGCCGTGCATGATAGGCGTACCCATTGACCTAGGAGAAAAAAGGTTAGTTCTTTACGAATATTATACTCCAAATGTAAACCCCATCTTCGGAGAATCTAATATTGCATTGCTTATGAAGAAATTAATTTTGGGAGTAAAGGATGTATATAATCTATGGCTTTCATAATTACCGGATAAGTATTTTAGATTAGGAGGCCTGTAGAACTTTATTTTGATAACATCCGATGGTAACATTTCCGTTTCCAATACATCCAAGGCTAAGTACTTCGTACGTAGGGACACCACCTGATGGAATTATAAATGGAATTAATACACATGAAATTAAAGTATTTGTACATTATTGTTGAGGTCGTGACGTCCTGTGCCACTCTGGGTTGGTATTGGCACGGAGTCTCAGCGCTAAGAAAGAAAATTTGGTTCAAATAAATATCACTAAATGGCACCGATTTATTATTGAATTGTGTGTAAAATTAACATTTTATGGAATTGGAAATAAAAATTGAATGTTCTTTTTTAATCAACTCACCAAAGCACAAAATTATGGAATATTGGGCTATACTTCACATTTCAAAGATTATTTGAACGGATCATTTAAAATTGATGCCAATAGATGGCGCAGTTTTAAATTTCTGATGCATTCACTCGATTGTTTAAATTTGTATTGTAACATATTTTGATGCAGTGAAACTGAAAAACGTGCAAAATTACTATAAAACAAATTGTCACTGCATTTGAAGAAAATATATTCACGATCTAAGTATATTCTTATACTTGCAAGTCGCTGCTAACACGATAATAATTAACATAATGGTGGATAACAATAATATCATCAATAATCTTTTATATTTACAACCAACTTGAATTAAGTTAAAATTAAGTTATCAAGGGTACAAATAACGGCAGCTCTTAGGGAAGAAGATCCAGAACCTTGGAGCTTCCTACCGTATGTAAACTGGACCTATCACATGCGAGCTGAAAGACGCGATGTGATTGGTCGGTTTTTCATACCCTTTGCCCTTTGCCGGCAAGAATTCATTACGCCATGAGGCTGCTGGTCTTTCCGTGTACAATTCACAACGTGTTGCAAGAAGTGCGTACTCCAAAACCCCATAGTACGAGACTTCAGGTGTATTAAAAAAGATTTTCCTAATATTTCTTACCTTATCAAGAGTATAAATGACGGCAGGTCCAAGGAAGAAGATCCAAAACCTAGGAGCTCCAGTCAGCCTGGCCAGGCCGTGCACGAGACACAACGCGTACAGCAGCACGTGCAGGGAGTGCGCGCGCCAGAACCACGGGTACGCGCGCTTGCGGATCGTCGGGTGAGCGAATACGAAGATTATGCACATTATTACGAACAGTAGGACGCCGGTTACACCTATGATAAAATAAAATAGCTGTAACTACGTATATACCACGCTCATATTAAACGATGAATTTATTTTCGAATGATTCGATTTTAAAATATATGCTGACTTTTGTTCAATCTGGTTCAACATGATTGATGTGGCAGATATTCGCCCCCTAATAGCCTATAGCATAATATTTATTAGTAATAGCATATGTGATTGCTTGGAAGACCTTTGACATCTGCCTTGCGAGAATTTGCTATTGTAAATCGACAACTCCCCGAGGACACCACACTAGCAGAATCGAATATGTGCATGTGACGGCCCTCTATAACTCACTAGTTGAAAAACTCACCACGGTGCGCTCGCACGCTTTTTTGAGTGTCGAATTGTGGTTTTCTTAGTCCTTTGAAAATCATCTCCATTTTTTGAGCAAATTGTAACCCGCAACAGCCTAGATATCAGCAGTGTATGTTTGACTGTATATTTAAAAACGCTGGTGGCCACCAAGAAGATAAGAACAAAGGGAATTTTCTAGCATCTGGAGCGACTCACTCTGACGCAGCCTCGGTAAGCGATTTGCATTTTTGTTTGTTGGTTTTCTCATCGAATGGTCCCCAATATCTTTCCCATAGGCTACATATAGACAAAGTTGGACTTGCACGCCTCTCGTATCAAGTCGTAATAAGTTCTCATTCCGCCCCTAGGAGCACGGCTATTTACATGCCTGCCCCTACAATGATCGTGCAGTGGCTGCTCAACCAAGTTTATTAACAAGTAAATTTTAAACACGACACGATATCTTGCGCAAATACCCCGATTCAAACAGTAAAAAACCCATATGTTTTGAACGGCTGAAATGATTTTCATCAAACATAGCTAGAATACTTCTGATAATGACACCTTTCAAACAAACAAAAAATCGGTTTATCTGTTTAGGAGTTGATGCCACAGATAGATACAAAAATACACAAGCACATGTCAAACTTATAACATATTTTTCCGTCGGTGGTTAAAATAACAAAGTTACAATATGCTCCAGCTACTAGTGATCCAAGGATGCCATGTGTAGCTTGCCTTTCACGCCGGTGAAAATAAAGAAACCAGATAGTCTATAATATATCCCAAATTAACCTACATGTAAAGATTTATAAAAGTCCAGGTATAATCAGAGATTTATAAAAATGCAAACTTACTACTCATAAGAATTTGTGCTTACCTGTAACAGTCTGGAACACCCAGTACGTGATGCCAGGCCTGAAGTCGGAAGTAAAATGAACCTCCTTGGTAAGGCACCGTAGATTTTCGACGGGCTGTGTGGATACGTGGTAGAAGTTTACCATATGGCCGGCCGTATGAAGAAGCGAGAAGAAGAGTGCGGTACAGGCCACGATTTTGTGGAATTGAATGCTTGAGTCTAGTGGAATATATTGTTGGATGCTGAATTCCTGTAAATTAGTAGCATATGTAAGTTTTGGTGAAATCTTTATCAATGTTCAGGCACAATGAAAGGTCACTTAGAAGTAGAAATATCGCCTCCAAAGCCTACATTTTTTTTAATGAGAATATACCACAATTTTACGAAATGACAACAAGTACATTTGAGTTGTTTATTGCCTTGGGATTTTCATGGGACCTCTATCAGATTCTGACTTAGTGACAATGGTACCACCTCGAGAGTATACCGTTTCAAACACAAACATAATTTTCAAAATCGGTACATAATTAACGAAGAAATCGACGAACATACATTAAAAAAATATATACACATCCTTTTTGGGCAGTCAAGTTTTTGAAATGTGAGTAGAAATACTTACTTTTAATTTGGTCAACAGATTCCTCGACATGGTCAACAGCAGCAGACTGTAGCAGAAAGACAAAGAGGCAGCGGAGCCCCTGGTGATGGCGATACCGACGCCCATGATGTGTCTCAGGTCCAGGTGCTCCGACATGAAGGAGTAGTGCGCGAACCTTTCCACGAACAGTCCGATGGTCACCACGTAGAAGACGAACAGGTAGAATATGTTCTGTCTGTTCTCCTCTAGGAAGGTTGTTAGGTAGTCCCATTTTAGTAGGAGGCAGTGTCTGAAAATAGTGAAAATATAACAATGAGCGAATTTATGGTGGACCCCCATTTCGTATTTTTTTTTATCAGTTCTACAGAACTGGGGGTCAAACCTGGAACTATTTTTCGTGGGATAAGTACGACACTGTATTCCCAATTACGTATCTCTTAAGATCCAGAATTAACACTAGCGACTACCCATAAACCAACGTATAATGGATCTAAATCGGGCATCGTACTAATTTCTACCTTAATGAGTATTTCACAAACCTGGACTGCTCCATAGATGGTTCGATATGGAAGCTCGTCATCCTCGCAACGTTAGTAGAAGTATCGAGGAAGTTTTGCTTTGCCCCCTTGCAGTCCAGACCGATGGCGACAAATTCACCTTTGTACTCTTTCATCATCACTTTGAAGTCTGAGTAAGTTAGGTGATCTTTGTGTTGGAGACCGGCGTCCTAAAACAAAGTACAATTAAAATAGTGTCTGTTAGGAAAGTTATTAGAGGGGGACCACTATTTTTTTTGCGTGGAGTAATTCTCATGCACTACCACGGGAAGATAGTGCAGTTATGTGCGACTCTAACCCACTAAAACTCCACGGTGACTTCCTGTGCCGCTTATGGCGGGAACACGGGCAAGCGTTAGCACTCACCGCGAACCCGCTGCGGCTGTCCGTCACCAGACCCTCCTCGGGGGAGTACCCCCATTACCGGCCCACGAGAACACACTGTATGCCGTGACCACCCCAGGGACCAAACCAGCACATGGGCGCCAGATGAATCCATGTATGGGACCATTGGTACCCCGTGACGGGTCAAGGTCAATGGCCCCGCCACCTACCATTTTTCGGCCGCAGGGGATAGGGAGAGCGGCTAGCGCAATACCGACACTCCTCCTCCCCTGCGGCCCCAACGCGTCCTCCATCAGACGGTGGCGACCCCGTCCAGGCCGCGGAAGGGAGGGAGAGCGGCACAACGCAATACCGGCACTCCTCTCCCGCCGCGGCCTCCAACCTTCAGCCATGACGTCGTTTGGGACCTGGGACGCTCCATAAGACATCGCGGCCCGCCTCAGTTGCGATGTCGCCTGTTAACAAGCGGCACCGCAACCTACTGAGCCCCCCGCCTCGACAATGCGGGGATCCACCGGAGGGGATTAGAGGGGGAGCTGGCAGGGGTTTTGAGCAAGCATATTTAGGGCAAAAAGTTGATAATTGAGCAGGTGCGGTCTGCTAAGTGAATACCGAGAACATATTGTATATCTGAAGAGCTTCAGATAGGACCCCTTTGATCAGGGGTCCACTTTCAGAATTCCAAAAAGGATACTCAACGTGCAAAGAAGTTTATTTTCATTTGATCGGGTGCGGCTGTACACAAAATGACAAAATAGGCAAATATGATGAAGATATAGGGATGTAGACACAAAAATATTTTTAATGCGTCAGGTAGATAAATAAAAAAATTGGACAAGTATTTTTCTTTTGCCTCGTAAACAACAAATTACGACTACACAGTGACAGTACACGATGTGCTACACTTTATACTGACAAAGTGACGTCACAAGCCTCACTCTTGAACTTTGACGCGCTTTATCTTTGTCAATTTTTATTAATTTGATAAAGAAAACGGGTTCAATATTATTTGATAATCTCACTGACGGACTAAATAGAATTATAATTTTTCTACCCAGGAAACATACCTATTGTAGGCGGAACAACGTTCCATGATATGTGATTATAAAAAAAACGGTTTTTAATTATTTAATTTGCCTTTTGAATATATATCTGGTTCGAACGTCCAAAACCAGCCAAACTATGTTCATCAGGTGAAATAGTGATCAAGCGCGAGCCTATTATTATAAAAACAACGATACTTGAATACTCACAGAAAACATTCCATCAATAAGTTCAGTGACATGCTCGTCCCTCAAGGACGTGGTGCGCGCGATCTCGACGAGCGAACGCAGCATCTCGCTGAGCTCGCCCTTGTCGATGACGCCGTTGCGGTCGTCGTCGCACATGTCGAAGATGATGCGCAGCTTGTCTTCTGTGGCCCCGCGGGAGAATAGGACTACCGTGTCCAAAAATTCCTGCAAGAAACAAATTGTTCAAGAACTGCCAGTGAAGCAAGTGGATCCAAGAACAGACGTTAGTTAAATGATTTAGTTGCCAGTGGACAATATGTATTTACTAAGTATTTTATACTGTGTAAATAAATTCAATGAAATTATTAAAAAAAAAACCAGTGGTGGATAGTTTAAAAATTATGTTTGAAATGAAAAGTTGCAAATCTTCATGTTGATTGTCACAAAGTTTAAATTATAAGAATTGTAGTGTGCTCATGACATTATCATCATCAGCCTATTAATGTTCCCACCGCTGGGACACAAGCCTCCTCTCTGTGAGAGGGGATGGGCCGTAATCCACCACGCGGGCCCAGTGGGGATTGGTGGATGTCACATGTCTTCGAATTTTTGGTTCTAGGACGTGCCGGTTTCCTCACGATGTTTTCCTTCACCGTTTTTGTCAGAAGTGGTGATTAAATAATTTAAAACAAAGTAAAGCGCCTGCCTGGGTTCGAACCCACACCCTACAACTTGTAAGTCGCGGCCAATACCACTGGACCACCACTACTGATGAAATGCAATATCCAAACTATAGATGTCGAAAATCGTTACCTGGAAAGAGATTCTACCATCTCCGTCTTTGTCGACAATGTTGAACATTTTTTTCACGAACACAGCATCTGCCTTCATTCCAAGTGCGCTTGCGAACTCGCTCTTCGATAGTGATGTCCTCATTACAATAGACTGAAACAATACTTTGATTAATATTTCCTTCTTCATTGAAATTTGTAGAAAATTCTTTTTGTTCTAATGGATAACTTACTTCAGGATCAGCGTCTTCATTCCTCCGGTGTCTTTTCTCACCGGGTGCTAAACCAAACGTAATAGCGTAAGCTTCTCTGAAGAAATGTTCCAGTTTACGTTGACGACGTTCTCTTGTTTCTGCTGTAGCCAGAATATGTTCGCGATGACCCTGTAAGGAAGAATCAATGGCAATGTGTCAATGGCATCAACATGTGACTTCGGAAAACTGACTTGAAGAAGGCAATGACGAATCAAAACTCAATATCTTCGTATGGGGACGGGGTCCCAGCGCTAAAAAAAAAATTTGGTTCAAATAAATGTCACTAGATGGCGCGATGGCGCTCATCGATTCGTTATTGAATTATGTATAAAATTAAAATTTTCTAGAATTGATTACAAAAATTGAATGTTTCATTTTTAATCAACTCTCCTTAGCACAAAATTATGCAATATTGACTAATACTTAATTCACTTTTGAAAAGATTAGTTGAACGGATCATTTAAAATTGATTCTAAAAGATGGCGCGTTTTTAAATTTCTTAGGCATGCCACTCGATTTATTAAATTTATATTGTAACACATTTTGGTGCAATGAAACTTGCAAAAAATACTATAAAAAATTCAGATTCAAATTAAGTCACTGTATTTAAAGAAAACAAATATCACGAACCGAGAAATCCCTTTTACTTGCAAGACACTGCTAACACCATCTATAGCCGTGGAACGAAACCGAACGCGATCGAAGTACTTATAAAAATAATCATCTTATTCAGACGAAATACGCGTTACCTCGGCACGGTTTCTTCAAGTTCAGTAGAGTACCATGATACTCTACTGAACTTAATAGCTACTGAACTTAACTCTGAATAGCTACTTAATGAAGTGTTACTTAATATTTGTCTTACCTGTGTCAGATTAAGTGCTTTCTTATGATTAGCCAAAAACGTGTCCAGTTTGACCAAGAACTTGCGCCGTGAAGCAGCAGAGTCCATTTCTAGAACCAAGTCGTGTTCTCTAGGTGCACGGATCAAGACTAAAGGACGCTTGTTTTGTCTACTTTCCTGGAACATGACGATTTAAGAAATCATTAGGTTATCAAAACAGGTGAAAATAGGAGTTCCTTAAGGAGGTGCAGTGGGGCCGTTGTTATTTATTTAATAGCATTACGAGTAAAATAACATGAAAGTGATATTTACCTGACTTTCAAGAACTGTGAGTTGATCAGTGTGATCTAGTGGAAGTGTTCTTAGTTTGTCTCCTTTGCGATCAGTGACGTGAAGTGCAGGCTCTGGTCCCAGACGCAGCTTCACCAGACGTTTATGAGAGGCGTGCACCCATTCACGACACACCATTTTATCTACCGATCCTTTAAAAGAAACAGACATTCGTTGACATTTTTTGTCGTAGTTTATTTTAGTCTACGTTTTCACTTTTCTTCTTTTTGTTGTAACTGTAACCTAATTGATATTTACCTTTATATTGTGCATTTTTCAGATGCTCTTGTTGGATCTTGAGTTTTCTTCGACGACTGTTCTGCAATTTTACCACTCCATATCCTGCGCCAGCGCAAAGTATGGGAACAAAAGCCAGTATCAGGCAGGTGTAGATGTATGCGAATTCGTTGCCCTGAAACAAAGCAAAATAAGATAAGTGAAGCTGAACTGAACTTTTTTCTGATACGAAGTATGATGGCCATATGAAAAACAGAAATAACAACCATTAGGTTACAATGGGAATCGAATGACCGTGGATTCTTACTACCTGCATCGTACCCCTAACATATCGCCTTGGAATACTATGGAGGAGCCCATTTTCTAGGAGAGGACCTTCTACAGCTGATACGATGAAGAAGAATAACCGTATCATTGCTATTTAGGAACTTAAAGTAGCGTCAACTGATAAGCTTTCTATTGCCTTAGTTAAGCTCAGCTTTGGGGTTACAGCTTAAAGCCGAGCAAAGTGGATCCGGCGTCACTGGAAAGGTATGGGGCACCATTCGAGCGTAGCAACACTATCAAAGTGGTTTGACCAAACCAAGTAAGCGATACGTATTACACGGCGATTAAGTTCTTTCCGTAAATTGCCAACTGTTAGCTGCTCAAATTCAAATTAGCTTGAACTCAATCATAACTTATCATAAAAGTGACTGGCAAAATGAAAGAAGCTGGAGCCGCTTTGCTCGGCAGTCTATCTTTAGGAGTAATGTTGTTCACCAATTTACCTCGAAGTAGTCGTACCCTCTGAGGTACTTGCAGGGCGGCAGTTTGGAGGCGTTGAGCTGGTAGGGCTGCGGGCACGGGTCGCCGGCGCGCCAGTGGAACACGTCGCGCTGCAGGTCGTGAGGACCAAGGGAGGTACTGTTTACTATGATGTCCCACATTGTGATCTGACGCAGCTCAGCGATCTCGTCTTTGGTGAAGATTCTGGAAATAAGAAAATATTTCGTAAATTATTTTGGTTTTTCTTGGGTGGTTTTTATTATTTTGGTTACAATGCTGAATAACCAGAGGATTTGAATGTGATTACTATTAAAGACACACGTACATTGAGATAAATATTTCGTAAACTCACATGAGCTGTATAAAGTCCTCAAGACAATAAGTTTTCAGATGAGATTGCAATATATACAGAAACAACTTTAGTTTTAGAAACAACTTACCCATTCTGTTCATTTTCAAACCAAAATCTATCAGCGTCTCTTATTCTGGTGAACTGGTCTATAATGATGGCTCTGAATAAATCTCCAGGATGTCCAGTAGATTCCAACATACCACCTAAAAATATACTACAAATTTAGTTATTCTTTTTAATATAACAAGAAATTAGTTATTCAGTGCCTTTGTTGAACTTACCGATATAAACATCTATGTTGTCAATGTTGCCATTGTAAGCTTGAATCAATTTTTGTAGCAGATCGGGGTTGCCCTCAAAAAGATCAGGGTTTATTTCATTGAATGTTTTGATTTTCTTTAGTCCAAAGTATTCTCTGAAATATATTAGTTTTATAACGGCCTAGAAAATCTTTAACAGTGTTATTGTCATACATAAAGCAAGCCGCTTGATTTCATGATGACTGCGATCTTAGTCGTGGTGTTAGGTTTGAAAATGTGATTTTGAAAGCAATTGAACGGTTTTAGTATATAAATTATGTATGAAAATAAAAAATACCTGGCAGTGTTGTAATCAGGCAGTCCGTTATCTCTTCCTCGCATGATATTAAGCGCTCCAAGGTCTCTTCGTGAGAACTCCATTGGTCCAAACAAATTGTCTCGAACATCGGAACAGAGCAACGCATCCTCTCGCTCTGACACTTGTGATGCCATTCCTAGTAGGACTTCTTCGATTGGTACTTGAGACATCACGTCCTGGAAAAATTGTTGAAGTAGATCAGTTTTAATTTTAGTACATGGTTTCACCGTCTTTAGATAGACTCTATGCTTACACCTGATAGACTCTATGCTTATATAAATTAAATTATCAGGGTCAACTGTTCCAGGAGTTTTGGAACAGACCCTGAATCTATTGTAGTATGTTGTAGTAAAAAAATCAGGAATTAGTTTGATTATTTACCAAACATAACATGACGGCATGACTTCGATATTAGACTTATTTGCCGATTTAGTTACGCCATTTATCCTTTCCCCCTTATCACCGTATAAAAATAATGTCTTACTTACATTTCCATCCCACCAAGTCTGGCACAGCCTAATAGCGTCATGTCCTCCGGGAGCCCGTCCATATTTACAGTGTCTGTCTCTTAGCAGTATGGCGGGCGGGACTAGGGTGTGTCCGAAGCGGAAGGCGGCCACGGCAAAGGAGTGTGTGACGCCGGGCGCTACGTCCGCGCGGTAGCCTTTGTATGGCGGTAGGGGAACTCCTAGGAAGGCTGGCACGTACTCGTTTAGGATTATGTTCTGGAAACAATAAGTAAAATGGTTGGTTTAATATTTTTTGTAAAGGCTTGACTGTGAACTGCTGGATTCTGGATGGGCAATCGAGAATGTTCAGGTGATAGAACATTTTTTATTTTTTATATTAGGTATATTTGCTCTTTTGGTAAATTATTAAGTTGCCTGCCCAATATTTCACATAGATAGCTTCATTATCACCGGTAAGAAGGACTTCTGGAAATTTTTTCGCCATTTAAAATTATCTATTGCCAACTGTAGAACGTATAACCCTACCTGTAAGCTAGCGATGACGATCCTCCTAGCTCGCTGGAACAGTTGCTCGTCGCTCCACTCAGGATGTTGTCGGTGCACTCGAGCTGCCACAACGTTATGCCAGCGGAGCAGTAACATACCGAACGTCACCATTGCGGGGTTCTGGTTTGTACGCGGGTCGCCCAATACTGAGAAAATTGTTATAAGAAATTAGAGGATATAACGATGGTTTCAAATCAAGAAAAACCCCTTAATTTCTGAGTCATCATGTAACACCAAGACCTTTACGGGTCAATGAGAGTTACATCGTCTAAATACAGATGTCTGGGAGAGACGATACGGATGGCGGCGAGAGTGTTGTACCTCAACTTGGGAGCAGAGCAGTGGCTTATTCTGTGATAATCATTATGTTTGGGCTATGATAATGAATAGACAAACTGAGGCAAAGTTCTCTTGATTCATTGGATTCATACTGCTTCAAGATAATTAATAATTCCAAAACGAAATGAAGTTAATCTCTGGCAGCTATATAAAAAAAACTGGCCAAGTGCGAATCAGACTCACGGACAGAGGGTTCCGTATAAACAGCTACATTCACCAAAATAAGTAGGTAACATTACTAACGTTCATAAATAATGAAAGCACCGAAGTGTAACTGTTGTCCCCATACAACAATATACAAAATTGGTCGACTATTACTCGTAACTTGTAAAGCCAACTTAGCAGTGATAGTTTTTCTTTTAATTTAATTATACAGGTTGGGCCAAAAATCGTCGTCGAAACAGAGTGATAGCTAACTGCAGTGGGTCATAAAGTGCAATATTTTTTCACATATCCAAAAGCGACCATTTAGCTGCCACACTTGACTCTAACAAAAAAATGCATTTTACGCAAAAGGATCCCTGAATCAAAAAATGATTTTCACAGATCCGTAATATTTTTGAATGACCTATCCAAAGATATAAGATAAGATTAACGTGTACAGGATGTACCTACCCTAATTTTTTCTTTTTTTACCAAATAACTAGACTCTTAGTAATAGCTTTTTAGTACTTAGAGTATCACAGATGGACAGACGGACATAGCGAAACTATAAACTTACAGAAAAGTCGTTCAGGGCTGAGCATCCTCATATAGTGCGGTACAGGATTATTGAAGAGAGGTACACGCTTGGTGTTGCGCAGGGGCATCCCTCCTTCACTCGCCAGGCTTCCGTTCTGTACACGCAATGGTATCAAGTTATTTGAAATGTAGCTTGAGAGAGTTGCTTCTCAATGTATTGAATGCTCATTGTTTTGTTGTGAGTAATTTGAATCTTTTGTATGCCAACGTCAAATCCATAGAAAAGTGTTGTCTTGTTCATTTATGAAACTTCCTCCCTAAGAAACATGCAGTTATTGGCGATCAGTTTTCATGCTATGCATTTCATATTTAAAAAAGTTTTATAATATATATTTAGGTATCTACTTTTATATTTGTCACTCAAAAGACATAAAAAAATGTCAGGTACCAAAACAGACAAAACTGTCAGGAATTTTTTTTTGCCATTTAAACCTATTTCTCACACTTTAGGCAAATATTAAATAAAAAGCTAATGAATTAAGAACGCTAATTAATCAATGAAGCTTAAAATATGGTCAGTGTACGTATTACATACATGAGTTACGTGACCTTTGGCACATAGACATAGCCCGCTGTTAAATGGAGAAACATGACTGATCGCTAACAAATACTTGTTTCAATTATATTGGGCAATAAGATAAATTATTCGGTGTTTTAAAGTTACAATTGATGGATGCGAATGAGGGTATACTTTATGGTGATAGATATATGAATACAAGTGTATTGAATTCCATTTGTTAAAGTAATAAAGTGTCGGAAGGAGTCCTTGGTTTTGTTGCCAAGCTATGCAAATTTATCGTTGGGTTCTGAGTGCCAACAAAGTATTCAACATTCCCTATAAATAGAAACTAAATAGTAAACGCCGAAATCCAAATTCGCGACTTTTCTTATTATTTATTTTAAGAATTCTTTAAACTACGCAACATTACTTTTTTAAATATATTTTTTTCAAATTCTTATATTTCCGAATTCTTAGGTTTCTTAATTGTTTATTGCTAACACCAAATTTTTCCGAATGAATACAGTTTGATACAAAAAGGAAAATAAACGGTTTGTCATAAATTTTTCATCAGATAATCAAACTTAGGTAAACTTAAAATCAGTACCATTAATTTCAGCAAAAAAATCAAAGAAAGCAAAAGAAAGAAGTCAGAGCAAAATAAAAAAAGCATACATAGTAAAAAGCTTGTATAAAAATATGGACAAACAATTCATTCCCTTTCAAACATTTTCTGAAATAAAAAGGCACCTGTTTTTTTTTAATGGAATGTTGTGGTTCGCGTATCAATACTGTTACTTGAACCAAAATAATTTCTTTAAACATTCTTCAGGTAATATTGCGCTTTGCTCCGTATGTATTTGACAATTTTTAATTTATTTTCATAATATGGCCTTTGCCCAGCAGTGGGACAGTATAGGATAATACAAGAAAATATATGAAATAATTTGCTTCTTCCTACTTTTTTATTTAAACGGAAGACCCAACCCTCTAAAACGATGGTTATCCTATGGCGTTCACTAAAACAACTCCACAAATCAAAGCAGATTTTGGTCATCCACAAGTTGAATTGTGTGTGGAACAAAATCTGTTACATAGTTTTTACTGTGATTGTACTTAAATGTGGAAAATACAGAATGTGGAATAAAAAGGAACATGCAATAATGAGAAAGTGTAAATAAATGAATAGAAAAAAATCGGCATATGTAAAAATAAGTATTCGGAAAAATAAGAATATGAAGGATTAAAAATTTGGGCAATTTAGACTTCGGAAAATTACAATGGAGCCATTTACACTACTAGAAAAAACTAGTATGGCAGTCATTAATTCCTTTATTTTTTATATGTTCATAATAAGAGTGAACACTAATTATCCGGTTCATTAGCTATATTGTTTCGATCTATGAGCATTCTCCTGTTTCAGTGAAAGTATTCGGCGGATACGGGCTGATAAAGTGAAAGTTGTTGTTGTATAGGTACTTGGACATAGATGAGGGTATAATATGATATCATATGTAGTTATAGGAAAGTACGTAAAGAGGCAGGCGTGGCTGCTGGGTGGCACCTGAAATGACCTCATTGCATTCACCCACGCCTCGCTCGTACTGTAAACGAAGCTGCCGTCGATCCACGAAGTTATTTGGTTTATCTGCAACAACAAATAAAATGTCATACACTTATGCCATACTCATGGCCAAACGCAGCAGGTTTGTATTTTTAGAAGTAATAATAGTCGTGTCCAAGAACTAATACATATTATTTTGTATCGAGTAATTGGGTCAAATGTGTTTACTTTGTCAGAGCTACATGTTTAGTTTGACTTAAAGATTATTCAAGTTATTTTTATTGATTGATGTCCAGAGGTATATTGACATATTAATGTGAAGTGCACATGCCTTGGTCCTCTCAATAGTATGATGTCTTATACTTAAAATTCCAGAGAGCTGCATTCATTTGAAGTGTAGTGCAAGGAATTGACAGCTGAATAATGCAACAGATATGGGGTTACTGCTAATTTATTCATTGGTACATTTTATAGTTCAACTCGAATAGCTCTCATTGGAAACAGGCTTATTTTTTGAGCTAATGTCTACGGGATCTCATGCAATCTGTACCGAATTAGATGTTTGTAGTTACTTGTCTATAGCTAATCGAACTTGCTGCAATTAAACGCCAATTAACATTCCTATTGCGGCTTGTAGATTTACGGTAAGGTCCGCTCGTAGGGACATATTTGTAGGCTGCCGCTGCATTCATGAGATGGGTGTATCTGGGTTATACTACCATTAAGTTTTATTGCCTGGAATTCGGCCTTCGATGAGCACGGCCCGCCGGAGGTGAGGCCGAGTTTACATTACACAAAAAATATGCGATTTCGTAATTAGATTTTGTAATGCAAACAGTGTAAATGTTTGATTTGAAAACAATGCATGGAATCGGTGAGCTTAGTTGTTTGTATGCAAATAAATGAGTCATCAGCGGTGTTGTCTTAGTTTTCTTTTGCATACCTACTAATAACGGCTTAGCAGGCGTTTCAGCCGTTGAGTTTCGTCCAATCCAGTTGAAACAGGCATTGCATTAGTGTTCATATTTTTGAGTGGTGTTTTGGACAAAAAATTTTTTAGAGTCAAAGTATCGTCAGAAACATAAAATCAGTAGAGAGATTAATAATATGATAAAAATATAACTTACTCTATTGCTTTTTAGTATGTATGTTGAACATTATAAGCATTTATACCCAAACTACCAGGAGGCCAGAATTATGAAGAAGTCTTGTCTTATTTGCGGGGCTGGAATCATTGTCGGTAAAGACTAACTTAAGTACCAGGAGATTATAATCATGAGGAAGTATTACCGAGGCTGGAATCATGAGATGTAAAAACAGTAACGGGAGGTTTTAGATTCTGACCTCCTCGTATTACGTTAGTCTCTACCGCTTATAATTCTAGGCCCGCAAAAACTTCTTCAAGATTCTGGCCTCCTGGTGAATTGGGTATAAATGTTCAACATGTGACTAAAAAGCAAAAGAGCAAGTTAAATTTTTATCATGTTATTAAAATGTCGACTGATGATTTTAATCGAATTTTTTATTTTGACGTCCTAAGAAAAATAAACGTCCCATCACTAGTACCTACTGATCCGTAGGTGACAAATATGAAATAAAATTTTAAATAATAAATGATTCCACTTATGCCTTAGGTGCCATTTTGTACGCTTTTTAATTGGTATATAAGGCTGATTATTATGATTTGTCATGTCTACTGTTGATTGTTGTAATGGTATATTAAGACTTATCTTTTTGCAAAAATTGTCTGTCTTTTACTTAAATAATAAAACCCAACCTTCATTCTGACTAAGGTTTTTCATTCTGACTGCACAAAATTTGCTTAAAAAAAGTATAGTCCGAAACAGCACTCAAAAGTATTAATAATAAAGAGATTCCTGTTTCGACCGGATCGGACGAAACTCAGCGAGCAGCAGTCGAAACGCCAACTAAGGCCTAAAAACAATACAAAATTACTAGGATTTTTTTACTCCGATAAATGTATGAGAGACAACTGAAAAGTTTATAGATAAATTCGTCGAACTATTTCTACAAAACACAGTAATTAATTATATTCGATGACTTTAGCAAAGTCGAAAGCTTGCTCGAAACAAGTCATGTGTAGGTGGACGTACTCTAACGTAACGATGATGTAGCGATCAATACTATCGGTTACCACTGAATACTAATGGCATAACTGAACATACTGACATCATTATTTCGGTACATTTAGACGGGTTTTATGTGATCATCGGTTTGTAACTATTGAATCGACTACTGTTATTTTAATATTACAGTGATGGCCAAACTTCTGGGCCGCCCTGAAGTTGGCTTTTCGATGCGCAAGGTACGAAATGGTGCTGTTTTTGTATGAGATTTACTTTTGCGCAGCCATTGTAGCCAACTTCGGGGCGGCCAAGAAGTTCGGCGAGAACTATACGCGCGGGCAAATAACTTGAACGAGCCTCTCTTTGGTAAATCCATCATAAATCATTCATGAGTTCCAATTCCTTAGTAGCCAATATTAATGGATGATAAAAAAGATCAAGATGTATCCATGATGCAGAGGCAATTCACATTGCACACAGGGGCGACATTGTAAAAAACTAATCTAACTGTAATTGGAGCTACATATTTTAAATGCTGTCTTGACACAAATTACTTAATCAGAGATCCTAAAAAGGCAGAACATCACTCATTACTCTTTACGTACTAACGTAGGTAGTATCAACTACGCGAGATACGTACTTATGAATCTTTATAAGTACGTAGGTACCATGCTGTGCATATAACATAGTGTATGTCCATCGAAAACGTGTAACAGCTAGATTAAGCCCAAAACCTGAAAAGGGGTAATTGTACTTATCATTATGATTTTTTTTTTACCATGGGATTGGTCCCATAGTAAAAAAATATCATGATAATAAGTATAATACTGTCTACATGCCTAACTAGGCCTCTGAGAGTTGGCTTCGGCACCTCGAACGCCTTTCAAAGGACCGGGACCCCCGAGTCCCGAGATTGCCAAAGTACAATGAAATCCATTTATAAACCATGAAATCGCAAGAGAAAAAAAAACAGCTGTGCATTTTTTCGAGTTATGGAAACATAAATATAGATTAAAGGGCAGTAGATTGTTTATGCTTAGGGGTCTTAGGTTTTCAGTGAAGATTTTGATAAGTTTGTATACGTTCAATATCCTGCCTTTATGACAAATTTTCACTTTTGGAATGCGCCTTCTGTCCATATTAAGACAAAAATCGTACCTGTTCTCTAGGGCTGTTAGGACTCTGCCCAGTATTCCGGTCATAAGCTGCTCTAAGGAACGGCATGTATTTGGCACCGTTGCACTCGGGGTCGTACATGTGGTCGCACTTGTCCACTGGTATTCGATGGTGCTCAATTGGGCAGCCGGACTCAGACGCCATCACGATCTCACCGGTGACAACCTGGCCTGAAATTAATAATCTGATTAGAAAAAAATATATGCAATGTAAATTGGTATAGTAGTTGTCTGTTAAGTAACTATTGCTAACATACGAGTAGATACCTCTTTAGCGGTACTGTTACCAGATTACTCCAAAAGGTACAGCTGATTTATCGAGAATTAAAAATTCATAAATTCTAAAATATATATTTGATTGTTATGATATCTTACCAAAGAACGCCAGCAAGGCTGTCCTGTTAGCCAGTGAAGGCAGTCCATCTTGTCCTCTCATGAAGATTTTAGATAGTGTTCTAGCACCAGGCCTATCGACGCCTGCCATCATGTAGACCCCATCAGCGTATGATGCTGGCGTCTTACGCGTGAGCCGGCTGCCTATAAATGGGACCATGTGTTATTGTGGCAGTAAATGACATACATATATGCAGACGGCAGGGTTGTAATAATTGTGTCGGGCACACTAATGTTAACTTCAGGAGTAAAAGAAATGTCCTGAAAGGCGTAGAGTTAACACGCCAGAGACAACACCAAACAGACAGTTGTTTCTTCTCGACAAACTAGACAATTTGTCAATTACGTACTGCATGTACATTTGAACCGCCATTTTTATTACATTTCTGAGCTTAAAAAACAGGGACCAAATAATTACGCTGCTGTTATTATAACATATATCTCGTGCCAAATCATGAAAGATGGGAAATGTTATTGGAATACGAATGAAGATGTGAAGCCGGTAGTATCTGGTCGGTAGTATAAATTTTATTTTACTACTGTAGTTACTCGTAATAACGGTAATTAAGAGTAGTTAATACATGTGGGTGATAAAATAATAATCATTAACAAAGAAGATCGACGATGCGTGTTACGGCCAACTATTAGTGGCAGGCTTTTATTTAAGCGATTTAAGAAAGAATGTTTTACTAATTCTTAGTAAAATTGGGTTAACCTTATAACTCCAGCTTGTTATGACAACATTAAACTAAAAATAAATAGATGTTTCGCTCGTGCATAATAACTATAATTAAAATATTTGTTCAAAAGTAACGTGTCGAAACGAAAGTTGTTTGCAATATATCATATTTTTTAAACATTGGTGGATATTAATTTATTTGTGAGCTTTGATAGTGCAAAAACAGCAGTTATCGCATTTGCCAAAAAAGGCAGTGGCGAGTGTGTTGTCAGTAGTGTTCGAGTCACATTCATGAGTTATTTATTGCGTGTGTAATTGTAATTATGTTTTAGATAAATATGGAACAGTATGCTACTGCTAGACACGAATGTTATTTGTCGAATTGATAAAATTGTTGGTTACGTTATAGAAACTGGAGATTACTTGGAAAGTTACACCGAGGCGGTTTCAGATAAACTCCATAATTGGACAAACACATAGCTAGCAGAAGTGAATGTAGGTAGCCGTTCACTCTCGAAAAATCAAAGCTCTCGGAGAATGCTCAGAATTGGGTAATATCCTCTCTGTTTTAATCCTGTGAACACTCACTGTGGAGGCATTTATCTGGCCTTTTCATTGTTCTTGCAAATCATCTAACGATTCTATCAGAACTGTTTCTTAATTTACGGTGGGTTTCAAGATTAAATCTAGAAGGGACTAGTTAGTTATTTTTTATATGAAAGTTGTTAATAATTACTGTGTAGATTATATCGGCAACAATTATGTGATACTGAATCTAACAGATTATCTGTTACTAGAATCTCTCATCATGTTTTAAATTTAGCAACATTATTGAAAAAAGAAAATCGACCTCTAAGATAATAATTTAGACTATGAATGTTAATCGCCTCCAGGATGCAACGTTAAGATGTCACGATGATTAACACATCGCCCATAAATAATAAAGATCTTGTTAGTGTATTCGATAGTATTTAATTATAATATCAGTAGCAGCCTGGACTCTGGTTTTAGGCACGATTGATGGCAATAGGCTCGATATGGGAATCCACATTATCAATATATATAATAAAGAAAATTCGTTTATTTACCTACATCGAAAATATTTCCAAAAAAAAAAACAATCTGCCTAGCCTTTTCCCAACTATATTGGGGTCGGCTTCCAGTCATACCGGATTCAGCTGACTACTAGTGTTTTACGTGGAGCGACTGCCTATCTGACCTCCACAACCCAGTAACTGGGAAACACGGTACCCCTTAGCAAGACTGGTGTCAGATCTCAGGCTTCTGACTACCCGTAACGACTGTCAAAGATCTTCAAATGACAGCCGGGACCAACGGCTTAACGTGCTTTCCGAGGCACGGAGGAAACTCGGTATGTTGAAAATGGTCACCCATCCACAGACCGACCTCGTCAAGCGTTGCTTAGCCTTGAAGATATACCCGTGCGGCTGTTATTATTTAGCCACGAGCCCCTAAAAAAAAACTAGCCAGCGTGTTAAAGGTTATCCAACAGAACCCATTTCCAGCATTTTTGTCTGTTTATCTGTTTGCCTGTTTATTTGTGCACGCATCAAGTAAACTGTACGAAACCAATGTAGATAACTTTTGTACATATAAATTGGTTACATGAATTTAAAGTGATCAAGAAGTAAAATTATCACAACACACGCAATTCAGATACACGGACAGTTGAACTCGAAATTCGATAGATGGCGTTGTGCATTTGAAGTCATTTTCTGAATGGCGGTGTTAAGATTCTCCGCGAAAGAATGATGACCTTAGAAAATAAATTGGTAGGTAAGTGAGTAGGGTAGGCAGAAAGGTAAGTAGGCTAGGGTAGACAGTCAGTTAACGGGAGCGAGCGGAGCGGAGCACGGGCACAGCTAGTCCATACTAATATTATAAATGCGAAAGTAACTCTGTCTATCTGTCTGTTACCTTTTCTCGCTTTAATCGTTGATTCGATTTAGATGAAATTTGGTATGGGAGATAGTTTGATACTCTGGGAAGGACGTACGATAGTTTTTATCCCGGTAATCATCCTTAAGGGGGGGGGGTGGAAGTTTGTTTATGATCTAATAATTTCTTAAGTAAGGCCGACACACCTACAATATTATTATAACGCGAAATAGAAAATAGGCTGTTCGAAGTATTAATGTTACGCAGACAAAGTCTCGGGGAACAGATAGTTAAACATAACTGGCGCATTGTAGGTGTGCTATATGTGCACCTCTGCGGCTCTGCCTAACCCTTTGGGGAACACAGGCGTTATGTTATATTATGAGCATGTGACTGCCCGTATTTTTCTGAATATTTATGAAAAGTTATCGAAAATTAACTTTAAAAAAGAGTAGTCCACCTTTAATATGTTTTCATGTTATTAAATTTTTTGCCATATCGCCGATGTTATTAGCTTGATGTGGATTCTGTTTATTATTTCTAAAAGCTTAAGAGTTATTTAATCCATTCCACTATGCAAAAACCGGATGTGAAGACCTTTTTTTTCTAAAAAGATCTAAATTAAAAAAACTAAATTATAAGTCTACAAAGTCCATAAGGTTACAAACGATACATAAAAATAAAAATAAAAAACAACTTCATGAAAAATATTAAAGATAGCTTTAAAAGTTGATTTTTTGATAACTTTTCATGATTATACGGGCAGTCACATGCCTTTGGGCGGCATTGTATATGGGTGTACCAGAGTATTTAAAAATTAGCTTTTATATCGTTACACGATTGCTGACAGAAGTAAAGCAACCTTGTTCAATGTAACTGGAGCATACAATGGAAAGTGATAGGAGAGAACTCAAATATGTTGTAGCATGGTGTAATTACTAGCACTTTCCATACACGAATATTTATGTACGTGATTACCTTATTTCCATTACAATTAAATAAATGTATGTTGGCTTGCGCGGATACATTTACATACAAGGTCTTCATTGACATTTAATTTACATTCTTTTCCTTATTTTAATTGCCCCTATTGAATTATTTACATTATTTGGTAATCTAATCATATCGTATTATATTTGATTTCTGACGTTACATACGTTATGAGTTGAATATGACCTTCAAGGTCAATAAATTCAATAAAAATTTGTTTGTTTGTTTTTAAGAAAAAGTTGCCCCACACTAGGAATTTTTCCTGTATCGTGGGTGCGTTTACAAACTTATAAACTCACATGCACAATACCCAGAGCCGGAACAACTATTTGTAGGTCATACAAATATTTGTTTCGATCGGGAATCACACCCGCGACTCGCAGCGCAGCAGTCAATCGCTCAACCACTGCGCCTACCGTGCACCCAATTATTAGTTTTATGAAGATTTATTGAAATTAATATTATCATTTCGTGTAACGTCTATGTTTATATAGTTAAGCGTATTTTAAAGTCAATATATTTTCACATTTTGGAATCGGTTACTGGTTGCATTATTCATTCTGTGTTTATTGCCTTTCCATAGTCAACGTATAACATTATGGTCCACCTCAATACTGTTATTTCCTACAAATAACGAGGAATTACTACATTAAAGTTTCAAATGCAGTTTGTGACACATTCGCAATGCGAGTATCAATGCATAGTGCTTTAAGACGTATCGGGTTTTAAGGCTCTCGGAGACCGGTATGACAATACTTTGGGACAATGCGACAACGAAGCAAATTTTTTTTTTAATAGAAATTAAAAAATACTGTTTTATTTTTAGAAAAAGATCATTTTTGTAGAGATTCGTCTCCTGGTCCTCGTCTAATACCATAGTCTATTTGTGTCTTTAACATATTGAACCTTACTCAATACTTGGGTGTTTTTACGAGTAGGTACTTTCTCATTATTGCAAGTCACTAAGTTTGCTGTTTACTTAACTATAATATAATTGGCAGGTAAGCACGCGATATTTAAATTAATGGTAACATATAAGTTAAAATTGCCCAAAATCGAGTGTGTCTTGTTTGGCGGGTCATTGTAAACGACGTTTTTAGGGTTCCGTACCCGAAGGGTCCAAACGGCTGGAGAAACAACTCGCTATTGCTGTCACTCACGTGTCCGTCTGTCCATCGTCTGCTACACAGGTTTTATAGCCAAACGGGTAGAGCTACAGTCTTCAAATTTTCACAGTATTAGCATTTTGTTGGACCAAAGCCATACAATTAATGTTTTAATGCGGGCTCCCATACAGGTAAAACGGGCAGCGAAAAATAAAAAATGTGGGGTTTCGTTGTTTAGAGCTCGTTTATTTATTATTTATTTATATATACTTTATTGTACACCAGAAAATACAGGAACAAAAGAAACTTAAATCTAAAAAATATTCAACGGGCGGCCTTATCGCTTTCCGCGATCTCTCCAGGCAACCTGGAAAGCTCGTTGAGTAGGTATTTTTTACTTTATTTTTTAACAAATTTCGCAAAAAGGAGGAGGTTATCAATTTGACTGCTTTTTTTACTGTTTGTTTCCTAAAGTAATTCTGCCATTTGGACATTTTTTACATTTGGATCGGAACACTAAATGTGCGAAGTCCGATTCGCACTTGGCCGGCTTTTTTATCTTTGCTCCGATTTATTGACGTATGATGACGTGTCTTTCTGATTTTCTTTTGATAGCGCTACTTCGTAGGTAGCAATTAATACATACATTTTTAGTCTCTCAGATATTTTTTAAATAAATTGTATGATCGATCACGATCTTAACTGTAATTACGTGTGTCGTATTTTTTGTTTCGCACAGCGCTTTGGGAGATAGAAACATTTTATACTGACTGGGAAAAATGAGCTAAGCGATGATTTGATTTTATAAAAAATAAGCTTATAAATGTTTTTGATAATGTTAAGGATATCCATCTGTGTCAAAACTTGACAATAATTTAGATACAAGAAAATATGTAAATACATATATCACAAATATTTACGAATATTTTTGAAATATCGATTTTTGAGGCGTGGTTGAAGAGCTAATCAATAAATCTTCTAACTTTCACATTACGTCATTGAAACAAAGTTAGTTGTTTTGCATCAATAAGATTTTACAAAATGTCAATACGAATGTATGTAAACGTTTATTGACAAGACATTAGGATCAGACGAGGCGTGAAATTAATTAGAACTTAATTATTATGCGCATGTTAATCATAATTAATTAGTGGGTAAATAAATTAGCTTAATTTGCGGATCTAGTCGTTAGGCGGATATTTAAATAAGTACCTAATGCATTAACTGCACGTGTCAGTTGCAATAAATCCATAGGTTATGTTATGTTACTGTAAAAGCCGCTAAAATTTAGCGGTAAAACCTAAGATTTGCCAAGTCTTAGTAGTAAAATTCCAGACTTATCTTGAACTTTTACTAGCACTCAATCTTAGGATTTACCTCGGAGACGCGTAAATGTTGAAAAATATTATCTTATTTGTAACTTATCTTACTATAATCATACTAATATTATTAAGGCGAAAGTTTGTGAGTGTGTGTGTGTTTGTATGTATGTTACATCTTCACGCTCAAACGGCTGGACAGATCTGGATGAAATTTGGCACAGAAATATATTATAGTCAGGAATAGCATATAGGATACTTTTCATCCCGGAAATATGGTCCTTCGGGATAATTTTCAACTATTCGCACGGGCGAAGCCGCTGGCAGAAGCTACTAGTAGAAATGATTGCGAAAGTTTGGATTTTTGTTACTCAATCACGCCAGAACGGCTGTTCGGATCCGGATGAATTTTGGCACAGACATAGATTGTAATCTGGAATAGCACATAGGTATTTTATACCGAAAAAATGCGGTTCCCATGGGAAAACTTCCGACTTTCACTTGGGCGAAAGCCCAGCGCCACTGGCAGAAGCTAGTTAATTATTAAATCAAAGTATTAAGGGTGAAACTACACAGTGCACCATGGAGCTAGATCTAGAAGAATCCTTTGTAGAATAATCTTTATTGAACACCTTTTAAAATACAATTAGAAACGTAGAAAGTAACAATGCAATTGGCGGTCTAGTAGTTTGTGAAGTAGCTAGATTCATGATCAATATCGACTAAAGATCTTGCGAACATCTTTGTCTTGAATGTTTGTTGTGGTTTCCAAGCAAATGTAAATTAAATTACAATCAATCAATCTGCCTAGCCTTTTCCCAACTATATTGGGGTCGGCTTCTAGCCTTACCGGATTCAGCTGAGCACTAGTGTTTTACATGGAGCGACTGCCTATCTGACCTCCACAACCCAGTAACTGGGAAACACGGTACCCCTTGTCAAGATTGGTGTCAGATCTCAAGCTTCTGACTACCCGTAAAGACTGTCAAAGATCTTCCAATGACAGCCGGGACCAACGGCTTAACGTGCTTTCCGAGACACGGAGGAACCTCGGTTTGTTGAAAATGGTCACCCATCCACGGACCGACCTCGTCAAGCGTTGCTTAACATTGAAGATCGACCCGTGCGGCTGTTATTATTTAGCCACGAGACTTCAAATGTAAATTTAAATGTAAATTAAATTAAAATCAGTTCAGTGAAATCAACTCGGTACGGTGAGAAATCAGAAGAAATCCGTTAATATGTCTGGGGAATGACTTGAATACTTTCAATTTGGTATTGATGATGCTTATCAGGAAACTTTTGAGTTTTTGTATACTGTGGTATGTGCCTGCACGTAAAGAGTTTTTTATAGCCCTGAAGCAGCTGTTTATGGACAGATTACTCGTTTTGGCCCACATTCATTTACCTTTCTGCATCAGACTAAAATAGATAGAATACTATTAAAAAAACATTTTTACAAAAAAATACTACCGACTTCCAAATAACAAAACTACAAAGTGAAAAATAACTTTATTTTTGGCAGTCGGTGTCTTTCGTAGGTACATTTTTTTGCGCTACGGACACCGACTTCCAAAAATAAAGTTATTTTTCACTTTGTAGTTTTCTTATTTGGAAGTCGGTAGTATTTTTTTGTAAAAATGTTTTATATTTTTCACTTTTTAGTTGTACCTACCTAATAGGCAAGTTGTTTAGTAAGTTACCTTAACGCCAGAATAGATTAGCCGAATATCATAAAACTTGAACATAAAGAGCATACTGGCGTGATGTTATGTTATGAAATGGTACACACAATAAACAGAAATGCGATTGCAGCAATCCCGAGAGATTTCCCGTTATTTATTGAAGAGTTCTGTTGTATATCTTCGAAGTTCTTCATCAGATCTTCACCAAATTAAAATGGGACCAATTTCGAAACATACTCGTTCAAACAAAACAAGAATTTTCCAAATCGGTCCACAATTGACGGAGATATCGGTGAACATACGTAAAAAAAAAAAAAACATACACGAAGTCGAACATAGAACCTCCTCCTTTTTGGTATGTCGGTTAAAAAGAGAAAAGTCGACGAGCGTGCTGCAAAAATCCGTGATTTATACCAATGTTAATTCATTCGTAGGTACGTAAGTTTATTTTTAATTTCTTCATATTTTATAGCTATCAAGAAGCTTGTGGCTTGATAGGGTAATTAAAATATAATCGTAAGATTAAAATCGCGTAAATTTTATGTCACGATTTAAATTAATTATTGTAAACTTACACATGTTTTGTAACTGAAAGCGTTTTAGTTGTTTTAAATGGCGTTCTTTGTTATTAATTTTATTTGATTTGAACTGTAATAAAACTCTTAAAACTTGAAACTTTGTCATAGGTTAAATATTATGATCAAATTATATGCTGCTTGTTAAAATAACAATAAAGAATTTTAATTTTAAGGTGAGAGACGTCATATGATAAGCTAAGCTGTTACTAACCATTGGACCAATGTAGTTGTCTTTTAAATAAATCATATTAGATTAGAAGATTTTTTTTTAATGTAAGGATCCTATCAGGTAGTGTTCTGTAGTTTCTGCCTACCCCCATGGGAAAAAGGCGTGAGTTTATGTATGTATGTATATTAGATTATATCAGCATATTTGTTTTGTTTTATCCTACGTGCTTAGGTTAGCACTTATTTTCTTCATCCTAATTACTATAATACAGATGTCAAGTTATATATGTTTACATGTTTGTAAAGGGAAATCTCTGGAAGTACTGATCTGATTAAGGTTTCACTGATAGAAATCTAACTATCGCTAAGTTTCATGGGCTAAGGTTTCTAGCAAGCCAGTAAAAATAACACTTTTTAAAGCTTATATTTTAGCAAGTATTTTACACGTGCAGCCTGTGGACCAACAACACTCAATGGGCTATCAGCGCTTTATACGGGCCCAATATAATAACGGATTCAGGATATGGGGTTACCCCGTAACTACAGTGCATCAGGTATGTTCGCGGCATCTCGCGTCGATGATTTCATGCCATCGTCAGGCAGAGATCTGCTTCTTTGCTCTGCAGAGTGCGAGCTAGCTCCAACTCCATCTTAAAAACCACAGCCGGGAGGTACGACATCCGTTATTACGGGGATGTTGTTCTGGAATGCATTCGGAATAACAACCTCGTTACTAAAATTTTTTTTTTAGATATTGGTTTTTAGAAATTAACAGTGTACTAACATAGGTATAAGTTTCTCGTTTACTAACCCTTATGGAACTTATCCGAAATAAAGATTATTTTATTTCATTTTTATTCTGAAAATATGCATGGTTTCTGCGGAATATGCCATAGGACCGAATAGGTACGCAAGAAGAGGCTAGATACTATTCAAAATCAATTTCTCTTCTTCAGTACTATACGAACAAACGATAATCACTGGAAACAAACAATGCTTTATCTATACAAGAAACGAGAAACCAGTCACACAAGGGATTGAATACGCGCGTGACGCTAGGTGGCGCAACTTCACGTCTATTTGCATGAGCCACGAATTAGGGACGAGGAGGTTTCGACTCACACAAATTACACCGAGCCTTCGTAAACTTTGATCATCGGCATTATCTTTCAACAAATAATCGATAGACGATAATATAGAATGCTCACGATACGATAATGATGGGCTTTGAGAGGGCTATTATTTAAAATCATACATGTAATCATATTTTTTATAACATGTTTGATTGTAATGAAATTATTTGTAGCATCGCAGTGATTCTTTATATAATTTACAAACTATATTTTAGTTTGTAACATTAAAACAATGGTTGTTTGTTTTTATGGAGATAAAACTTAATGTGTTGCTGTAATGAAAAATATTTTGTGTTCTCATACAAGTTGTGTATCGAAAGAAAGCGTGTGAACTAAGTAAACGTAATCTTTCACTGAGAATTTGTTAAGAATCGTGTTTTTTTTTGCGCTGAAATTTACGGATCTTGGTTACGTCAGGTTATAAAGGGTGTCTCAGAATGTTTTTCGTTTTAGATACTTAAAAAAAAAAGATACAAGAATTAGTTAAAACTCGGTTTATTTACTTTTGAATTAATGAGCAGTTTTTCAATTTTGTTTACTAAAAACAATGTTTAGTAAACGTGCACCCTCCACTTCCTGACACTCAATACTAACTAAAATCTTCAACCACAAGTAAAAAAGTGAGGAACGACAATTCCTTGACGTGATATGGAAGCCCAAATAGCCAAGATTTAATGCCGCTGATGTTTTCCTAAGGGGCTACTTAAAAAGTAAAGTTTACAAACCATTGCCACCCAACCTGAATGTTTTAAAGCAAGCAAATGCTCACAGAAGAAATAAATAATGAAAACTATAGTTTCAGGCTAAATGAGCGACAGGAATTGGAGAATTTATAAAATTTAGTTTTATACAATCAAAATTGAAAACTGCTCATTAATTCAACAGTAAATAAACCGAGTTTTAACTAATTCTAGTAACCTTTTTTTAAGTTTCAAAAATGAAAAACATTCTGAGACACCCTTTATTTTTAACTCACACCTGAACATAGTTTTGATTTAAATATATAATTATATATATAATTGTAGAGTCAAGCAATATCTCTGCCCTGCGGGGCTTATATGGATCTGGATAGAATGAACACATGAATAAACCAAACCAGATAGACATAAAAATAGACTGATAGATTAACGATCTAATTTAATTTATTATCTTGCGACGGTTAATTAATTGTAATTGAAATGAAAGGCAATATGTCGGACAATCGATGTCTGATGTAGATAGACAAGTTAGTGAGTCGGTGTGTCCTGCCGATAAACATCGCGGTTTCGAAACTTCGGGTGACAAATCAATCAGGCCTTTATATCTGTAAGTACAGTGTTACGTACACGTATAACTATGGGAAGTAAGGTACTTTTAATACAACGCTTAGATAAATCAACTACGGCGTAAACTACTGCAGTAACAAGTGGGTTAATATTGGCGTCACGTTAAGTTTTAAATATTTTTAGAACTCGAAAGTTTTTATTTATTAATTTATTTATTCAATGACACATACATTTTTTTAACAGCTAAGACCCAAGCTAACAAAGGTAGACATAAATTGCTAACTGTCCAGTCCCAAGTCTGGGTAGAAGCATAATTTACACAGTGGGCTACAAACCAAGTGTCACCCTCTGGAATTCCGCCAAAGAGCAAGAAATATGTCCAAACGCAGAGAGACGCTTATTAAGTATTCTAACTGCACGAATCACTGATGCAAACTTAAATAAGTTTGAACGGGTTCCTAGGACTTTAAAAAATGTCTCCCTCGGTCCTAACCGTAGCCTCCTGTTTGGAACGAGCAATTCTGCATACTTTCCAGCATTTGAGAATATTTCACTTCATAACGATTCCAGATTATCATCTGGAATCGTACTAGTTTCGCACTAGTTTCCAAGTTGCTTCGTACCAACGCATTATAAAGTGATTTTATTGCTAGTGAAGTGACAAGTTGGGATGATTTATATCACAGATATATATCTAACTAGATGACGCGATTGTATGTACTTCGCGCGCCAAAGAACGGAGTAAAGTTACGATCAATGATCGTAATCTGAACTTTTCATTTAGCATTATCGGTACCGGCAATCCACCGAAATCTAGAAAAATGCCTTTGCCATATTGAGCTGTAAAAAATGTATAGAAAAAGTTGGCCGAGGCATTGGCAGTGCTTTCTTTTATTGGTAATTAAATTAATTTGTTTTTAAATTGTTTGTGAAAAAGTGGCACGCTTGGTTTTCATACAGATGGAGGGACTTGCGTTATCTAGTTACATTCATGTCTGTGGTTCATACTGTGAGTCAGCTAAGCGACATGTAATGATCGGTACCTACGTGTCTTCCTACACGTTTAAGTGGATAGCGACACTGAATACCCCGTGGTATATGGTGGTTTTTGGAAATGTGAAAGCTTTCATGTCATCCGTTGCAATTTACCCGGTTTATTGGCTCTTCTATAAATCCCCTACCTTTCCTGATATGAGTATTTTATTTACAACGTTTCTTGTCGGTACGCATCATTTTCGCAACACTGAATGACAAATTAATAAGGCCTCTATCGGAAGTTTTCTCAGTGTTAGTAGATTCACGAGTTGACCGCGTTACGCAAGAGGTCACCGCAGCTACTGAGCATCGTGACTTTACGCGACCTCTTTTACAGTTTCAGTAGGTCAACCACTAATCGGAACGCTTTTCAATCTGTGCGAGATAGATTTAAACGATTAAAAATAATATTCAATTAATGTTCATAGCTCTAGAGAAGTTTTTATCTCTGACATCATTTTTTTACAGCATATTCTGAAATTACTTTACATGCCTCAATTCAGTTTATAAAAGTTAAGATGGCCTACGCACATTCCAAAATAAGTTAACAAAAAGATTATATAATTATGTAAAAATCACTATAATTGATTCAATACCCAAGTGTTTTACCATTTCATCATCATTTATGTATCCAAAGTGAGCCAACTGAAAGTTTAAGAAGAGCTAATAATAAAGCAACGTCAATCTCAGCACCAGTCACGATTCCAAGATATCTCGATATAATGGTTCAATAAATAGCAGAATTGATGATATAATCTCAGTTCTTACCAAAATACATAGAATAGTAGTTTATGCAATGGTCATATAATAGGGGTTATTAAAACACGAGCGTGGGTTTATCACATGAGGCGAAGCCGAATGTGATAATAATAATAACACGCGAGTTTTTAATACCTAATTATATGCCGTTGCACACACTATTTTATCTTCACTCATACAGTTGAAATAAAACAAAAGTGGAAACGGAAAAAATATGTGGTATGGTGGGCAATTTAGATTCTCATTGTGCATGACTGCGCAGCGCGCGCATCCTTATCCTAGACAATGACACTACTTTTCTACATCAAGTCAATGACCCGCCAATTAATTAAAAAGTAAAAGTGTGCTATAAAATTAAAAAAGTTATTTTATGATGCAGTTGTTTGAAAATCGAAGGAAAATGTTGCACTGTAATGGTTATTTTCTTTAATTTTACCTATCCACGAATATAAAGTCCGTGTCTATACAATATTTTTTGAATTCATATTTGGAACATTACGTTGTGAGTGTAGATAAAATATATTTTGTTTCAGTAATATATAGTCAAAAAAAAAATGCGGCGTATAACCGCGCGTTGATATCTTTTGCTAGAGAGCTTTCAACATCGTGGCATTCATACTAGCATTTTATTTTTCGTAGTATTTCTTTCGTTGCTAAATGCAAAGTTATTAAATTTAATGTAAAATAAATGTACATGAACATGGACTGTATAGTCAATAGATGTATGGCAATAATAAATCTTACAAAATCGCCATTCAATGTTAATGCATTGAAAAGATATAATCTGTTCGCTAAGCTCAAAGACGTATTGATTTTTATATTGAATTGATTATGTATGAACATGAACTCGAAAGACAGTGGCTAGATTTAATTGGTATTATTCCATAGACAAGTTATTTGATTGATGAATGTTATCTATCCGTTTCAATGTTTCGTTGAGCAACTCCAAAAGAAGTGACCAAATCTCTTTAGTTCTTCTATACAAACAAATTTTTGTATTATGTCAGTCTAAAATATGTATAATTTTTATTCTACTACCTAACTAGCTACCACCCAAAGACTGCTAAACGGGCGTTTCACAAATTATGGTAATAAAATATATTTTTTATTTTACCTTTAATTATTAAGGCATTCGTCTCTTGTTCCGCTGGACGAATGTCAGGATTGCCTCTATATGGGAAATTTAAAGAATAAGATTGATTACTTATTCCTTTTCATCCCATCTATTGGAAAAGGACGACTTGGTTCGCCTTTAAGTGCACCCAAAGGTGGTGTGTTCTATAAGAAACTTTTAGCGGGCAGTAATGAGTTTCTAATCCTCTTTATAAGTGCGCCGCAATTATCTTTGCCGCGCACTACAAAACTATCTTACAGAAATAGCTGGGCCTGCGTCCTGCTGATATGAAGACCAATCGGTTTTCCATCCGTTATCAAAATGGCAAGTGCTTCAAACAAGTTATGGGCAAAAAATAGATTTCTAACATGCCACAAGAAATCGCTACTTATTTGAAGTTACCAGATATCAAGCTGTATACAGGATATTGTTTTCGCCGTACTTCTGCTATCCTTTTGGCAGATTCTACAGCGGAACTTAACTGTTCTCAAGCAACATGGAGGATGGAAGACGAGTGCTTTAGCAGAGGGGTATATAGAAGATTCCATTGAGAACAAGGCGAAAACATGTAAACGCATCGTGGAAAAACATTAAATTGCAACCTTCTGTAAATCCATCCATGCCACTGTCGCCGCGCTAATCTACATCCAAACAACGAGATTCACCGTCACATTTGCCTCAAAATGAGCCAGATTCGGACATTATTTCAAACATTCAGAATATAAAATCTAGAACAATCTGAAATCCTAATAAAACTGTAACAATAAATGTTCATAATTGCGAAAATGTCTCAAATGTAAATGTAGGTTTTTAGTTGTTATATTATTAGATACTATTTAATTTCAATTTAGTTGTTAGGTACTCTATGTTTTATTAAATAATAACATTACAAAAAAATATGACGCGCCTTTTATGTTCTCATGATGGGTGATGAAAAGTAGGGTGTATCACTCGGGCGCAAAATATATTTTCGGCTCGGGCGACGTACTTTGAATCCACCGCTACGTTCAGGATTCTACTAAAGAATCCCTCACTTCGCTCTGGATTCAAAAAAGCGCCCTCGCCGTAAAAATATTATTTTGCTCCCTTATGATACAATCTACTATTGTGAGCCAAAATGACACTATCGTTAAGGGATAAATGTGTCAAAAAATACCTAAACATAACTTGCGTTACCCATGTATTCCAAAAGGTAGTTCATAAATATTGAAGTCATACCCAACAATACCATTTACGTAATTCTACTCCATTATTGACACACAAAAAATATAAAGCAGTTCCCACTCACATTGAAGACAAGTTTCCATAAATTGTCTTACAAACATGATCATATCGAAAGTGGTTCATGGACCAGCTACTGTCATCTGATAACCGTCATCGTTTTATAAAAAAAAATGGACGATTTAATCATATAATTGTTTTGTAATAACTACCTAAGGGAGCTTCATAGCAAGGAGATTAAATCATTTGACGTAAAATAAAAAAAAATAAAAAATAAACATCGAAAACTTCAAGCGTACAACATAATATTCTTTGAATGCTTTCAATTTCCAGTCGTTTCGTTCAATTGTCATCATCTACCTGATGCAATACTGCCCAGGGACAAATACTTCAATGCGGATGTAATTGAAACTACAATAATATAAAATTTAATGACGACCATTCATGGGAAATTATATCTTTTATTCGATCTTTATCAATATCATTATATTTTTTTAAGACTATGCGATACACTCAGCTTTATGTTCACTCTGAATTAAATGCTTCCAGTAATAAAATGTGTTTAATACCTGTATTAAGCCCAGAGAACCGCGGACTAACACGAAAATATGCAATTATAACTATATTTAAGTGGTTAATGTGCACAAAGGACATAAATTAAGAGTGTTATAAATATTAAGTGAGAGCCCAAATGGTATTTTTTTTTAACTTTAGTATCTGATCAAGCGCTAAAAGCCTTTTAATGGTATTCTGATAAATTCTCTCTATATCGGTTTCTTAATTATGCAGACTGATCAAAGATATGTTGTGTGTCTTTCTTTCTTTTCTTTCATGCAACATTCAAAGTGTGGATTCTGAATTATCATTTTCAAACTTCACCTACTATAAAGCGTACTAACTTGGCTTTAGACGTAACTTAGGCCCTATAATAATAATAATTTAGTTAAACTTTTTGCACAAGTAATAAACACTTCTACACACAAAATCAATCTGCCTAGCCTTTTCCCAACTATAATGGGGTCGGCAGCCAGTCTTACCGGATTCAGCTGAGCACTAGTGTTTTACGTGGAGCGACTGCCTATCTGACCTCCACAACCCAGTAACTGGGTAACACGGTACCCCTTGGCAAGACTGGTGTCAGATCTCAAGCTTCTGACTACCCGTAACGACTGTCAAAGATCTTCAAATGACAACCGGGACCAACGGCTTAACGTGCTTTCCGAGGCACGGAGGAAACTCGGTATGTTGAAAATGGTCCACGGACCGACCGACCTCGTCAAGCGTTGAAGGTCGAACCGTGCGGCTGTTATTATTTAACCACGAGCTCCTCTTCTGCACACACTAACATTCCTTAGGTATTTTCAAATCAGATAACCAAGGTTCTATTATAATAAGGCCAAGTCTTATTACAATAGAACGTTGGTTATCTGGGCACAGGATCAAAAATACTTGCAGTTTGCTGCCAATACATTGTCATTTTTGTTACAGACTTGACAACATCATTTTTATGCTGCTCTACTCGAATGAAAAAGGAATTAAAGGTGGGCCTTCTTATGACGACAAATAAGCTGTGGTAGAAAGATTAGAGCGAGGTCAACTCGATAAATCAAACAGCTAAAGCAAATCGTACTTGATTAACGTCAGTTCAAACAATGACAGCTGACAAAGAGGTTGAATTTGACCGTGTGGTATACTCGGTAAACCCAGTATGTTACAACACTACTCAGGTTTCTATGCATGTTTGGACATTACATTGTTTGTATTAAACTTCAATTTGATTACTATTTTGCAAGCCTTTTTGTCTGTTGTAAGAGTGATTTATACAGGATTTATTTTTATTGAGGCAGTTATTGTCCATAAATGCGTTGCTAATTATTAAGTTAGTTATTGTAGTAAAAAAAGACGGTTAGAATTATTATGATCTAACACAATAATCGTGGCACTATACTGAGTCATATTGTATTAATTCTAGTTACGCCAAGAGACATCTCCATCTCTAGGCTTTTTGTGGTTAGCGGTTACTTTCTCTAATAGGTTATTCAGTACAAATTTATAATATTTATAGGTAATTCCTCTGCCTAAACCTTTGAGGAATAAAATAGACGTGATGTTTTGCTATGTTATTAAGCTTTGTGTACTCACCAACTGATCCCCAGTCTGGGTAAGCTCTGTTGTTGAACCAGCCATCGTAGCGCTGCTTCTCATAGTACACCTCTGAAAAACGACAAAAACATTGGTTAACTTTATTTATTAAAAGTTTATGCTCAAGTAAAAAACACTGTACTAAGGCGGAGTTTATTCCTTAGCCATTTTTTACCAGTAGACCTTAGGGTGATGGTATGTACATGGCAGTAGCAACTTAATGGAATGGCAAACAGATCAAGAAAATAGAACTTTCTTTGTTGGTTTGGTTTACCTAGTATTCAATATATACAACGATATTTTTTTTCGATTGAAATCAGAATAAGTTATCCAATTATCCTACTTTATCACAAAGCGGCCATTTAATACTCTCAACAACCTGGGTGGTAAACCAAACGCATACAATGAATTGCATAGAATGTTTATTGGTAGGCATACTCAATCAACACGCATTGAGTCAGGTACGGCTACAAAGTTGGCATGTTTTTGCGGATAGTGCAGGCGTGCTAGATGCGTTCTCGAGCGTTCCTATCGAGGCCTTGCTCTGTCCGCTAACCGAGATGCATCGCAATGAGCTCCTCGTTAGCGTTACGCATTTAGCTAAAAGGTTGGAAATATAGGTACGTCGGATTATTTGGATTTGACAGCAACAGTGTGATATTTCAGGAATTGAGTCTCATTTTCAAAGAGATTCAATTTAGTTTACAATGAAAAATCGAATCGCATAAAAATGCAGTTTAGTAATTTGCAGTTTAGTTTAGTTATTGGTTTGTAAAAAAAAAGACAATTTTCTCATTAAAAATAAGTAAAACACTGTAAAACTTTGCCTGACTTTTCCACATAGTTAGTGGAAAAATCAATCAAATTACATAAAATCTTTTTAATAAAAAATCGAACCATCTTCGTTTGGAAGTTCTTTTGTCTTTTTTACCCATTGTTTTCCGTTATTCGACACCGACAACGGAAAAAAAGTTATTTTTCGCTTTGTAGTGTTTTGTTTTTGACGTCGGTTTGATTTTTTGTTAAAAAGTTTTTTTGTTTTCCTCTTTTTAGCTTTGGTAGGAAGCTCCAATTAACATGAAAATCAATTATAGCCAAAGTACATCTCGTGATGATTCCAATAAGCTCAAACACGGACGCATTGCCCTAGAATACATTGTTTTATTTTGGAGTTCCAATGGCCGTTGTGGTCTTCTTCATCAGTCCCACTTTACCAAATGATACTTTCTGAGTGCAAATGATTGCATTATTGACGAAAATAAATACCAAAATCACTAATTATGTATATCTATAATATTTGAGGGGTTCCCTCGATTTCTCTAGGATCCCATCATCAGATCCTGGTTTCCTTATTATGGTACCACCCTTGGGATATTTCCTTTCCAACAAAAAATAATAATAATCAAAATCGGTTCATAAACGACGAAGTTATCCGCGAACACACATAAAAAAAAATATACGCGCGAATTGAGAAACCTCCTCCTTTTTGGGCAGTCGGTTAAAAAGGGTACATTGGAATAATAAGTTAGTTCACGGTAGAATTTATTTAAAGATTTAATTGACTTGAATGTAGTTCACATTTTGCAATTAACAATCTAATTGCCCTTATTTATAGTCAATATATCACTATTTAAAAGATTTGGCCCTCAAAGTAATACATAAATCGTGCAATAATAATTATTTGATGTACCCACCACCTGCTAATAGCTGATTGATAAATTATTTAATTAACTGCTCGTATTGGCTGCTACAGAAAAGTTTTGGATAAGTTTATAACTTCTAATTCTTTGATAAACTCTTCAATACTGTTAGCATGGCAACACTTTAGTATTTTTCTACGTTTTTTTTACAAATAATAATTTTCCTAAATCAATTAATCAGTGTCGGCTTTATTTTTAATGTTTATCAAGTCTATAGACTAGAGAGTAGACTTTTAAAATGTACAATAGCAAAATCTTTTTATTATGAGTCTGAATATGATCCGGCTATATCCTAAGTCTTTAAGCCGATTATGTAATGCATGCTCTATAAAACACTTAATAAAATTGAAAGGATTTAATAAATTATCGTTGACACTACAAATTACTGCAAGCTGTCGCAAGGAGATACATTATTTTATAAATTTAGAGCTGTTGCGAGTACATGCTGCCATCACACCTACGAGACATTCGCGAAATTTATGGGTAATCCATTCACGGCGATGTGAAAATTAATATTCATTTATTTTATTTCAGACAAGATCAACAAGATACAAGATTCGTATTAATTTGTATTATTCATGAAAATTTGTGTAATTTGTCAAATTATTGATGATCCAAGCATTTTTCTTTTATTTCTTTTGCTTTTGTCACACGAATAAGTAATTGAAAATCTGTTTTTTTTTCATACAGCCATGAATCGGGTCTGGTTTGTTAGTCCGCAGACATAACATTTTGCTCTTTTCTATAGAATCTAACAGGATTTTCCGATTACTCAACGATAGCCAATAATTAAATTAAATCGTACGTATTTCATGATTGCTAGAAACGTATATAGGTTCAGACCGCTTGTTGCCGGGACACCTGCGTGTGCGCATTTTTTACCACATGTACGTTTCATGAGTAATTATGGTCGCAATAATCGATAGAAAAATTGTTTTATAATGTCAATAGAATTACTATGATATTATTTATTAGAATTGTGACATGACATAGTTTACTACGAGCTAATAATTCATCACGGTTAACATGTTTGACCGATTATATCGTTGGAACATACTCGTAGAAAAGAAAAATAAGTTCGACTTATTTATATTTGTCTGCGGAGTATTGGTACGTTTGCATGTACCGTAACTTTATTTATTTATTATAGTAAATGGAGGACTTACAGCTAATAAATACAGACAAACAAGGAAACCATAGTCAACAGAAAGCCAATTACAAATCCTCACGACTTATAATAATAATTTATGGTGTGAGCACAAAAACTAAAAACTCACCGCTTTAATTAAAGTAACAAGCAAATACTTAGTTTGCAATTAAATGATGACAAAGAAAATAATAAATGAATAAAAACAGAAACAAACAATATAACCTACTGCTACTTGAACAATTTGAGTCTTAAGCACCTTCTGGCCAAATTCACACTGGTTGTGAATGGATCCAAATCAACTTGATATATATTAGGCTTCTAATTATCATAATTTGTAATGGTATTAACGCAAATTGGGAATTTTTGGCGCTGACATTTGTATGAATGCCTCAGTAGATATACATTCTGTATTTGAAGTTGATTACTGGTTAAGTACGTCGTAATAATACGAGAACTAAGTTGATAGAGATTGGGTTTGCTCAATAACCGAGCATTTGTCTACATTCGAAAATTGCCAACGGCATAAACGACTTATTATTATAAGTACATAAATCAAGAACCTCTGCAGGTGTGTGATTCTGATAAGGTAAGCTCAAGACAAGTGAATTATTAATTGAGATTGATCGAAGTATAAATCTTGAAACACAAGGCACAATAAAGTTTGATTAAAGATTATATTTTGCAAAGCCAAATACTGTGTACCACACATGTGCACGTGTTCATAAAACATAATTCATAGTCGGTTGCATTCTAATTCGTGCATGAAAAATAATTGCTATCGAGCTAAGATCTGGACAATGAAAGGCTACACACAAAAGGGACGGTAGATAATTAAGATAAATGTTAACGAGGCTGTCAGTAGCCGTCTTTGATAGGCAGTGGGTGTGACATGAACATCTGAGATCTCTATTTGTACTCGTATGCTCTAGTTTCGTAACATGTATTGAGAATGCGGCGTCACAATCAAATGCTGGCAATGCCGTCAGTGCTGTTATTTTGGAAGCTTTAGAGAGAGTATAGACAAGTGTAATCAGGGCAGAGGTAGGTATGTCGTTTCTTTTGCAGACCGGTAAGACGATGACATTGATCGATCAAACATCGAGTCGATGGAAACAAGTCTTTGATTTTATTAGCATCGACGAACAAAATTGATTGTAATCGCAAAATCGAGGTTTCGAAAGCACCACTTTGATCACTTAGCAGGTAGGCTACATTTATATAGATTCGTGAATTTATTTCTAGTATAATTACGTGGTGAAAAATTCTACTCTCTTCAGTGGTCAGTTACCTACAATTTATAGATGGAGATGAAAAATTCGACGAAAGTTCTCGAATACCCAATTGTGTACGAATTTAACTGGATAACTAAATTCTAACCAAGCAGTATTACACCGTTATTATTAACCCAACCCATTCAACCTAAGGCAGTTAAAACCACTTGTTTTTGTTCTATGAAATATGAATTTAGCAAAATAAAATATTCACTAGAAATCAGGACTTTAGTCGTAATCATGTGGGACATAATAATTTGCACTAACAGGTTAGCTGGTCTCGATCGCAGACAGCAAATCTAAGTGGGTTAGTTAGGACATACATACAAGAAAATAAACACGTAATAATTAGAAGATATTATGCTAAACTAGGGAATAATAAATTGCTCTCATTTAATTCTTCATGGTATAATTGAATTCAGGCTCAACCTAGATGTAATCATTTTCGAGATATCTTGAGTTTTAAGAAATACTGCGTGACTCGAAGTCTCGTGGTTAAAATAATCGTGTGTCAAAAACCGTGACTGGCAAAATTCTCTTAAAACTTATTTTTATTCGTATGCACATGTATGTATTATACGTAGTGTCTGAACCTCTCATTAATTTCACTGTCTCAACTGGCAATGTAACCTAACGGATATAATATTTGACGTATCTGATTTCTTAAGATAAGTTAGATCGCCGACCTTTAGAAGAACTAGTTATAATGTTATTCCTACTTCACCTGAATTATAGTTAAGCAAATGGCTAATTAAAGCAAAATGCTCGTGACACGGCCTTATCGTTTTTTTTTTATTTATTATGTAGTATTGCACTGCTCGAGTGCTCGTGTCCTAGCAGTAATTGGTTGGGATAATATAATAATTATGTTTTACGTAGACTTCGTTTACGTCTTATGATGGGTCGTACCACTTAAATATTAGGGCCAGAACAACCCATTATTTTTAATGGTTCTCTTAGCTGATATTAGTACAAAAACTAACAATTTGCAATTCGTGATGACCGCAGGTTCCGCTTAAACACAAAAAATAAATCCGGTACACAGGGGTAATTAAAATAATAGTCTCATGTGTCATGTTTTTGCACTAATATAACTTTTTACAATGAAATGAGATCATGGATCATAGAACACACGCATCAACTCATCACAATAACTTATTTTTTTACAGTCAAGTCTATAACTAATTGGTATTTCAAATTGACTAGCTTTGTCAAACCAATCTGTGATTTGCTGCACGGTTATTAGGAAACTCGATGAAAAACTATCTGCTATAAAAAACTTGGCAATTGAACTATAATCCAATTCATATTCATTGAGTCTGTTAACACTAGCACCTTGTTTGGGTACAACTTTTCTAAGATAATGTGATAGGATTTTCGTTAGCTTATAAATCGAAGCATTTTATTATACAAGTAAGTTTTATGAGTAATTAAATAAAGAGGAGTTAATTAAAATAGTTTTATATGCTTCTGTACTTAGCTATAACCTGTCAAATGATTTGACCGATGTTTACGACTATGTCAATAAATATAACCAGGAAGCAATATACACATTAATTAATAAAATAATCAGCAACAAGTATGAGCACAAACCTTGTAATTGCACTAATAACTTGTGTAATTTCCAGTTCATATTTATTTTTTTATCTATTTAAGGGCCTACATCCGCTTTAGTGTCGTAAAACGGTATCTTTCTAAAGCATACTCCTTAGTAACGGCTAGGTTAAAAGGTTTGAAAAAATATATATTTATTATTGTTTCATGTACATTATTTTTTAAACATGTTTTTTCGTATTAATAGTTTTGCTTTAAAAAAATAATTAGCAACACGATATTTTTCGCAACTTTTGGACACTCCTCCAAAACGACTTGGATGTTTAAAAATATTTTTACACAGAAAAATTGATGGCTGGAATTTCTTCATAACTGAAATATTACTAAATATTAATCAAATAATATTTTGTAAACAAAACTGTTCAAAAGAAGGTTCAATATTCCCGAGCGGGCGCACGACCAGTACTGCGTTAACATTGTGGCGTATATATCGCCTTAAGCACGGAATGTTCAGTGCATTTACTTATTACAAGTATGTGTGATGAGTATATTTACATATTCCTGCAACAATTCAATGGTTATACGAAGTCATTATCGTCTTATGTCACTTAAAGGATTACAAAACAAGTGTTGGTTATTTATTGTATTTGTTCTGTTATTCAAAGATGTTCGTGTATTCTTTATCGCTACGCCCACTCAGTGGTAATGTTGTTGTGTCTGTTTTTGCCCATATTGTTTATTTGACACGATAGATCATAATTTATCTAGAATTGTATACGAGACCTAATGAATGGAGTTTTGCTTCCTTTTACCTTATTAGGAAATCTGGTGATGCTATTCAAAATATGAACTTTGATGAATTTATAATAACATGCATAAATAATGAAGATAATGATGTTCGGGGAAGTCAAATGACTTAAGAGGTTTAACTTTGTCATAATGTGCAGATTATATAGACGGATGACCACACAGATTGCATTCAACTTCTTGCGTTTACATATAAGTATGGCAAGTAAACCTCGATCGCATGATGCGTCGCCATTAATAGGCGTTGTCCTCAGGGTAATATAAACGATTAATGTCATGGTCAAAAATTAAGCTCGAGGAAGAGGCGAATGTGAAAACATTAATGGAATTTGAGTTCGAATGTAGTTCAGTTAATGACCAGTTTATTAGCGAAGAGGTTCCAAGTGAAGCCGGTAAGCTTAAGATCCTGTTTGATTTTCCGGCAGGTTTTAACTTATGGGGTTTTCCTGTTGGGGTTTTCTCAATTACAATCCTCACATAGGAATTCACTACATAGTTGTGGGCTCGCCTACTATTGTTTGAAAGTAACCGTCATGTATTTGTGTCGAAATTCCTCGTGGTTCAGCCTTCACGTGATTTGCTTGTAACATGTAACACGCGGTTATCTTCACCAGTGAATAATTAGTTGATAGTAAACGGGAAACTCTTCCAGCGTGCTTTGCCGTTGTAGAGTGATTATCTAAATAGCGGTCGATGACGGAGGAGTTACGTTAGTCAGCGGCCTTCAGCTTTCACTATCGCGACATGGAGACGCGACGCGACGCGCGCTGCATTCGCTCGGCGTGTGCGCATGCCGGGCACGGTTTACGTGATCTTACGTTAATTGGAACTGTTTTCATTTTCAATTTGATAATAATCATCAATTTGTGGGTGATTTTCGCTTTCACACACCAATAAGGCATAAAATGAGTATTTTATGAATTTGAATTACAAGTCACAAAACAGTCTAAGCAGAGATTTCCGAGAAAGTTATCAATTCTAATAATATCTACTAGCACTAGTGCGGCATACCGACTAAATATATAGCCTACCTGCAAATTACACATGAATATATCAGCCTTCTTATGTAGGAAGCTAGGTTATCAATTATATCATTACTTGAAGTCGTTGGTGTGCAATGACATTTAAATGTCAAAAATTGTCCCGGAATTAAACGATTGCTGTATTAGCGGAGCGAGATTTATATATCAGGTTAACACGATTTATTAGCACGGATACAATATGTAGTACCCGCCTTGTCAAGAGCCTTTGGATTTAATGTCCTTTCTCTTCAAGTTTTAGTACCTATTATAATGCCTGCCTTGTGCTTTTGAGAAACTTGTGAGTTCCTTTTACAATTTATTTTAGACTAGCGCGTTGAAAAATTATGATAAATCTGCTATGTCCATCTGGAATAATAGACCTTTAAAATGACTCTTCACACATAATATAAAAGTGCCTACGGATTTGGCTTTTGTGAGAATTAAAAAAAAATATAGAAGGATTGCCAACTCATTCTTATCCTGTAACTCTTGGCATATGACCAAGGTCTGCCTATATCCGGATCTAATCTACAACTTATCAAGCAGTTCCTTTATCATTGACTAAAGAGTGATAAAATTATAGTTTATCTTTATATAATTAGCTTAAATTAAATATGTCAATAGGCACTTGACTTTGATATAATGACCAACATAGTTGAAGACAACACACTTGCAACTAATATTTATTTTCAATGCGATTACATTTTTACCCGACTGCTGAAGGAGTGTAATGTGTTTATCAGTTTATGTATGTATGTTTGTTTCTATTTTGCGTTCTAGAGAACAAATGCGCAGGCATAGTAGGTATTTTGATGAATCTTACGATACTCGAATCTTCTTAGCCTTGCGAGTGTAACTGACTACGTTAAAATTGAAAAAAGAATTATGGCGAATTTTGGGCGCCATACCTATTGTGGGTCGCATTTTTTTTTCTTCTTTACCCCACAGATATCAAAATGAAGGGTTTTAAGAGGTGCTTACAAAAATATATAACACTTCTATGTTTAAAAGTAATTCGAAAAAAAATGTAGTACATTTTACACAAACTAAAAAGTTATAAAAAAGTAAAGTTATTCAAAAACTCGACTGCTTAAGAAGTGAACTAAAAATTCGTAAACAAGAAGAAAATTATGCTGTGCAGTCGGAGGAGACATATGGTTTTGGTCAGTCACCTCGCGATTATGTATCCTCCGACTGCACAGCATAATTATCTTCAAGTTTACGACTTTTTAGTTTACTTCTTAAGCAGTCGGGTTTTTTGTTTATTAGTATTACCGGATGTAGAACCAATGAGTAAAGCCGTTAGTTATACGTATAAAAAACAAAACATTATTCTCTATATTATATTTTAGCAAATTACTTGAACTTATCAAGCTTTAGTTTTTGCTAGATGATGTAAACATATTTGATTCGTGTGCATAAAAAAAGTGCACAGTTTTGCTCCTTAGAACCGAATTCTTCCTTAGAAATAGTTAGTGTACGTAGATTATTTACTTAGATATACCTATTACGTGTGTGAGGTTAATTTTTTACGCAAGTTCAGTGTGAGTCAAGGGCCCTGGGTGCAATTATCAAATTATAACTTACGTCACGTCATACGGCCAGCCTTAACCTTACCTCTTGGAGGATTCGAAAGCCGTTTTATTAATTGTTTTCATAAAAAAAAAACTAAAAATAAAAAAAGGAATTACCTAATAACCTTTTGAAAAACTATACTTTTCTTTTTTATTATTTAATTTCCTTGACTGAAATTGTGTTGATATTTTGCTTGCTTTGTGTACGTAAAGTAGGTATTGATTTATATGTGTCATGATTGGAATATTGGAAAAGTGTCTGCGTACTTTCACGTTATGATTTGAATGATTTACATAATACAGCAATAACTTATGTGTGTGCTGGTGTCTCGTTACTTGCCTATCTACTACCAATTTGAAAAAAAATGGGGCCACATTAGAATTTAAAATAGATGATATGTGTGAAGCTAGCAATTTGAGAAGCTAGAACTTTTAATTGAAAATTACGAAACGTTCCTTTAATTCAATTAACCGTATTAAAGCGAGACACCAATAACTCATAAACACGTAAAACGATTGAACCTTGACCCGTAGGAAGCGGAAGTGCAGTCAAGGTCGTGGGGAAATGTTCGGCTGGTGTCGGCTGGTGTCGTGAGTTCTCAGCTGCGCACGTGCCGAAAATGTCAAGATCTCCACGTCAGTACAATGAGTTCAAGCGCTAATGATCGTGATATCAAACGTGATACACTTTAAAGTGGAGCTCCTACAAACGCCTACGTGAAACAGGTTGTGTTTCCGTGTATTCCTATTTTGTGATCGCTATCATTTACTATGAGTATCGTAAAGATACATTAAGATTTATAAGAATTTAAGCAGAATCCTGAATTTTGCTTAAGTTCGTACGTTGATAGCTTACAAAAACTGTCTTGACAAGTTATGCAAAATTATCTTATCAAACCGGCTGAACGAATGTTACGTATCCTCATTTTGTTCACACTAGTTTAAACTTTAATTGACTTTTATTGTATCTAAGTCGTCTTCTAGTAAATAATAATCCGTGATGCATAAGTACCAAGCCACAGGGCATCGCGCACGATTGTTGTGAAATGCATTCAAGGATCTCTAAGCAAATGATCATTGCAATAGTGTATCAATTTTTTGCCTTGATCAATAGGATGTGATTTGAAGAAAAGCTGAAGCCAGAAATGTGTAACTTCAGACAATTTTGTTGAAAACGAGGTTTAATCTGCGAAATATATTCAACTTGCTTCTGCTGCCGGTGCTAAAAACCTCAAACGGCGCAAATTTAACAACCTTATTGGCAGTTTGAGCCGTTTGGGGTTGAAACATTAGGTCCGAGAGCGCATCGAGTTTTTCGAAACATTAGCACAAAGCTCGTCGACTCTTTATATGACCAGAGGGCTGGCCTTCTCTTCGGCCAGGTAATCAGCATTGCCATCCAACGAGGCAATGCTGCCAGCGTTCTTGGCACGTTACCCATTGACATTGATATGGACAAATTGTTTGAATGAGCCCTTTTCCCTTTCCTCTTTGTATTTGTATACAGGTTTGTTTTGTTTAGAATTATCAATTGTATATCAATACATATAATAAATCTGGTCGTTTTTGTACATCGAAAATATTTCCAAAGAAAATAGCCAGGGTGTTAAAGGATAACCAACAGAACTCATATCCAGCATTTTTGGAATTTATGTCTGTTTGTCTGTTTATTCGTGCACGCATTACTTGAAATGTACAAAATAAATGAAGATAACTTTTTTACATAAAAATTGTGCGTAACGAAGTATTACTTAGTTTTTGTTTCATCGCAATCGGATCACTCTATAAAAAGTTAGATGAATTTTAAGTGGAAGTAAAATTATCACAACACACGCAAGACAGATATTCGGACAGTTGAACTCCATATTCGATAGATGGCGTTGTGCATTTGAAGTCATTTTCTAAATGGCGGTGTTAAGATTCTCCGCGAAAGAAACATGACCCTACAAAAAAAATTGGTTGGTAGGTAGGAAGGGTAGGCAGGAAGGTAAATAGGGTAGGCTAGGCAGTCAGTTAACGGGAGCGAAGCCGCGGGGAGGGGACAGCTAGTATGTTAATACATTTGTAATTTTAGTATTGGTTATACTTGCTTCTGCCAGCGACTTCGGCTGAAATTCGGACATCCAAGAAAGAAAACGTACTCCCGGAATCAAAAGCATCCTATGTCCCAATGCAGTCCGGTCTGTCTGTGTACCAAGTGTCATCCAAATCCGTTTAAACGTAAAGATGTGAAAAGGTAACTAACCGGCAGATAAACAGATTTGTATCCTAATTGCGTAAGTGAATTCGGAAAAGGACACCGTATAGGTAAGGCTGACGAAACCTTTAAAATAAAGACTATCGTATTGCGTAATACACTCGAAAGGGGATAGAACTCATAGGGTGAGAACGTACCGTTTCTAATTTATTTACGCAATACCGAAAACATTTAAAGGAAATGTGTCATATTCTTTCACGGAGTTGTTCCCTTTGATAATGTTACTTTTGCATAAGTAATGTTAGTTTTGCTTTCTAAGCGGACTAAGTTTAGACTTTACGTCAGTCATTACTGTGAATCCTGTTCATTTTCCATGAACATTAATGTTAAGTGTACCAGCTCGTAATCGCAATTCGTGACGGATCCACACGCGGGATGTACTTGGTGACAATAAAATACATAGTAACCAGTACACATCCTTGTTGCACAGATACACTATAATTCCACTGGATTCTTGCGTGTATGGTGAAAACGACCCTGGGCTCCTGCGCGAAGGACCAGAATCCTTTGTACAAATATGACACATAGCATAAATTGTGTTGCCAACTCTGTGTGTATGTATGTATATACGCGTGTTTTATACATCCGCCTATAGTGTCTTTAGCAATAATATTATCGTTTCCTTCACTAAATGGAATCAATTAGTTTTCGTAAACCTACACAATCGCAAATATTACGGATCCTATGGTCAGAGATTTTTATTGAAATAGTTGCCCAGAAATTTTTTTTTCTCAAAAATGGTATGTAATGTCGCCATAACATCTCTAAAAAGTATCCAGAAAGTGAACTCTACCAGAGACTTATTCACAACTGTCCAGTAATAAGCGAGATTTTAAATTTGGTATCTCCTACTGTCCAGTAAGTAAGTATGTAATTTACTCACTGAACAGTAGGTCATCCTCTTTAGATCTGCTTAAAAAAAAAACATAGTACCAGACACAGATTAGAGTTTAGCCATTATAACATGTTTATAGGGTTTCCAAATATAAATCTATCCCTCTTTTTGGTATGATATTTTATGAGATAGATTTATTTTTGGAGCCTTAAACAGCCATTTTATAGTCTGTGACACTTAACGCGACGCAGAAAAAGTATGCACGTTGCGTTTTGTACTTTAGTAATGTTGTAGAAGTATAGTGTGGGATTTTATGTTTGTATTTAGTCATTTCAGTTTATAAATCATGTTGGATTAAAATTAAAACAATAATTTGTTATTAAAGTTTCTTTCATTTTTGAGAAAATCATTATACAAGCCTCAACCAGTAAGAAAGTCATCTTGGCCTCGTATATAACCGAACCTCACCTGCGGTTCGGTCCGGTTAACTCATACTTGGCCAGGAAGGCTTACTTACTGGATTCTGCAGTAATGTACTATTACGATTCAATTAAGAAGGCCAAAATATGATAAATTGTAAATGGTCATAAACTTAAATCTATTGGATATTAATATCAATTATTTTTCAAGGTTTAAAATCAATACGGCAGACGCAATGCATCTAACATTCATTGGTTGATGAGTATTGATATTCACTCTTTAAAATTAAATGAGTTATGAAAAAAAACTGTTACTGCTGTTCTAAGAATAAGAAGACGATGCAGCATAAAATATTGATTTTTATCTGGTAGAAATGATTACTACACTCGGATGTGGGTTTGGACATTTTTTTTTTTAATTATTAGCATCAAAAACGCCTACACAGTGTATTTATTATCTATGCATAACACTTATTTGAAATAATTAACCCTAATTAAAGGGTCAAACAATTGTTAATAGTCGTAAATTTTACAATAAGTACCGACTATTATTTTATTTGAAACTGCCTGTTAAACGCTTTTTCTTGTAAATTGTAAATTATTATTGTATCATGACAACTTAATTTTTGAGATATTATACGTAATATGCCTAGCGGTTTAGGTTGTGCGCTGATCGATCAGTCAGTCAGTCAGTTTCTTCTTTTATATACAGAAGATGCAACTAATTGTATGTGTGTAATTGCGAGCAACTATTTGAGCCACGATTACAGTAGAAAATAAAAGACAATAATTTTTGCGTGTTCTAGTAAAATATAACATTGATCAATTACTTCATAGATCAACAGCTTTAGACAAGTTTAAAGAGGAAACTTTACACACTATCTATGGCCTGGGTCCCAACTCGGAGCAAAAGTCGTAGACTTTACAAAAGGGGAAAATTCAATTATAATCAATTATAAACTAACCAGGATCGCAGAAGCCTTGTGTAATAATTTGTAGTACCGCAACCAGCATCACCAGGAGCCAAGTCCCACTCCCCACAGTATCTGGTGCAGCCATCTTGATTGCTTAGAATCTGAAAAGAAGAAAAAACACAACTGTAAACTGTTATGTTACAGAGCTCGTCAAAAATTTTATAAAATAGCAAACGGTGAAAGAAAACATCGTAAGGAAACCGGCATGTCCTAGAACCAAAAATTCGAAGACATGTCTTCTCTTACATCTATCAACCCGCACTGGGACTGCGTGGTGGGTTTTGGTACATTCCCTCTCACAGAGAGGAGGCGTGTGTCCCAGTAGCCATTTAATGTGCCCATTTTAAAAGCCTGATAATGATGTAAGTACAAGTTAAGAAATAATTTACATTATGTATTATTGCACTGAATCCCCGTGAAACGTAAAGTTAGTTCCAAAGGAGTCAGATATTTACATTACTACTCTAAGTAAATAAGCTCAGTACGTTCGCACAGATTATATTATTTGTGCCTACGCAACTTCTACGACGCTGATAAGATGCTGCTACGCTGTTGCTACGCTGCCGCTACGGGGCTGCTACACAGTGCCAATAGAGAGCCTACGTTGGGTCTTCGCGGTTTTTTTGGCGTAGTCGGTCATATACCAATTCAACAAACGCTAAACGCGGATACGCTTAAAAATTAGCATAAAAAAACTGGTCGAGTGTTGTGAATTCATAAATCAGTGAGCCGTTGAAATATACATGGTCTGAAGTATAACAAGAAATGGTAAACCTAAACTACAACACGTTCTTTAAGATAAGAGTTGGAAGCACGTAATCATGTACCATGTATGTAAAATCTCTTTGTATTCGCCGCAGATGAGATCCGCCTTTCAAAAGATATTGGTGCCCAATATGGTTAACTAAATTGACACAAAATCTTTAGCTGTCTTTACGACTTATTTTATGTTGCTAGACAAACAAATAAAAGTAGTATTTTTGTATATAATTGTAAGGTTCCAAGAAAGGCATTAGTAAAATAATGCATTTATTAATCACATCATTATCTATCCGGCTTTTAGAATTTGACTACTTATAGACTGACCTTGGCATTTTCGTCCGTCACTTCAGTAGTAGTTTCATATTTATTAATTTATCCTGAAACATTGCACAGATTTATTTTTGCAAGTTTTCATGAAACTTCTGCTGAATTCGGGGCTCGGTTCACGCTCGCGACGGTCTAGCATAATTATCCACCCTTTAATTGTAAAAATTGTAAGTTAATAATAACAAATGACAACATTTGATGGATGTTCGAAATGTTCAAACGAGCCAATTCTGATTTCAAATTAGGCATAGGGGACAGAAAACACTCATTTCAAATTGTTTTCTTTTTACTTGCTTGCATGGAATTAGTATGTACTTTTGGGAGAAATATCTAATGCCTATTTTTTATAATATTTGAGTGTCTGATTTATGCATTGGTTTTATGCCATTAAGTTTTACCCTAACACTTGCTTATAACATCATATTTTTTACTCACACTTTCACATACTGTTGTTTTTTTCAGAAGGATGATTGATCTTCTCTGAGTTGATTGTTGGGTGAAAGTTATGATATGAATAAAAAAACTGTCTATTTTAATGTTAATCAAATTGTAAGTACCTTAACCCCGCACCATAAAATTTAAACTTAAAGGTTAATGAACTGTTTAAGTCCACTAGGTGTCATATGTGTTTCGCGGAAGTTCACACAGTAAGGCCTTGTGGCTGCTGTAATTTTCTGAGTTAAATATTTTACTGACATTTCTACCTGTTTCAACAATTTATGAAATGATTAACGTCCTCAGAGATATGTTAAACTTTATTAGTGTGAAATTATTGAGGTTATTATTTTGCACTTAACAAATTATTCATGGTTTTTTATAGTATAGGTTTCACGCGTAAAATTGTGTATTCTGAGGCATACGTAACTAGAGCAAAACGCGAAGTTAATGTAACGTAAACCTTGTGGTAAAGATGAAGCTTGCAAGTAAGATATTAGCAATAAACCGTTAACCTAATTAGATTTCACGATGTAATATCCCATAAAATGTGGCCTCTGTTCAAGATTTACATATGTATGAACAGTCTTGCAAGTTACTTACAAGTAGCAGGGACACGATATCTTAATCTAGATCGAAACCTTATGTTCTGTGGATAAATGACTCACTTACGTTTACTTTAAGTCCACATTTAACTACCAGCTGCGGAATACACTATTAAAGCGTATAAATAAATGATGTGTCTCAGAAGTGGATTTTATGATATAGCTTCAGAACTAACTTGGAGTTGTCTTTCTTATGTACTAGTTAGATACATAGGCAAAACTTTTTGAACGTGCAAATAGCTTCCATTTCCTGTCTGATCAACAAATTGACAAATCATCAAAAGCTTAAATGGTTTAGTTAAAATAAATGCTTTGGGTAGATATACATTACACATATTATGTGAGGTGGGTAAGCTAATTGTCAATGTCTTCTTAAATCGGTAACAATTTTGTTGCTAAGGAAATATATATTTAAGCAAAATCGACCAAATTATAATGAAATTTTTGTAGTAAAACGCGCTTAGGACGGGTCATCATGAATCAAGCTTGCCGATAGTACATTATAAAAGACGTAGTAGTTAACTTCGGTTAGTACATTATTAAATTAGGCATAAGGTACCTACGAAATTTGTTGCTCTTTACTCCTTATGACTGTTTATCCTCACATCAATGTTTGTTTTATAGGTATTATTACAGCTATTTCAAACAGACGTCTTTTATTGCTCTTAAAGTCTAAAACATGCTAATATTTCTATTCCTACCGATCGTTTTACCACACCTGTTCATACGTTATTTCTGCTTACATTATTGTACTGAGGTATCTAAACTTATCCTAATCCTACGCCAGTCTTAAATTTTGCGACAACATAATATACAACGCTTGTTTACTAATAATAAACAACAAATTTTATGGGAACGATCACGCAATGACTTAAACGTGGTTTGTAGATCTGGCGATGACCAGTTCTACTCGTAATAGTAGAGGTTGTATCTACGCAGGGACGTTCACATGCCGGCGCCGCAGACATGAATATTAATAATATTTGAGCCCGATTCACACCTCGCCTCGATTAAAAGCATGCACAGTAGCACGGATCTTTGTGTCTCTGAAGTTAGCTCTGCGAACAATTGCGCAAGAAAAAGTTTGTCATCGAGTATACTGCATAGAGTAAGCGAGATGGGACGATGCGACAAACGTAAGCGACTGAAAGAGGCACTTCTTCTACTTCAACATTGACACAAAAATAGCAACTCCGCAGGGTCTTGCAGCAAACTTCAGAGATACAAAGATCCACTGTGACTACTATATATTTACATACTCGTAATTAGGTACAAAGTAACAAACGGTAGGTAATGGGGTTTTACGAGTACATAATACATACAACAACGACAATATTCGAAGTAAAGATGTTACTTGTTGCAATAATATATGCAAAATGCACAATTTATAGGGAGAAACTTGTCGAATAAAAAGTATTAATGTCATTCTAACGAAGCAAAGTCAGGCTGGACACGTCGTTGAATAATTTTGCTATGTGTAAATCGGCCTTTATTGCAGAATCATTATGTATTACATAAATCGAATATAAATAGAACTGGACGAGTAGCTATACTGGCTATAGTGTTTTATATACAGACAGATATTATTTGTCATTTAAACTTTGGCCTTTTCTGCCACTCGCTTTTAAATAAATCTTTTTCTAAATTGGACATCAAGATCAATATTTTGTCATTATTATCTTCATCAGCCTTTTAATGTTGTCGCTGCTGGGGCACAGGCCTCTCCTCTGTGGGAGAGAATGGGCCGTAATCTACCACGCGGGCCCAGTGCGGGTTGGTGGAGTCACATATCTGATCCAATGTTTGGTTCTAGGACACGCCGGTTTCCTCATGATGTTTTCCTTCACCATTTTGAGAACAGCGGTGATGGAATGATTTACACAAAGTAAAGCGCCTGCCTGGGTTCGAACCCACGACATCATACTTGTAAGTCGCGGCCGTTACCACTGGGTCACCATTGCTCACAGTGTAAAGAACATGTAAATTGCGCAAGGAAATGATCTTTAATCTTCATCTCGCGTAGGGAGCGTAAGAGAGAGTTCTATAGACGCACTGCTGTAGCAGAGAAAGAGCCATCATGTCGGCAGGAAGTGTGTCGCGGAGGATGAAGCAGAAGAGAAGTGGCAGTGCAACAGGGTTTACCCTTCAGGACGAGGTACTCAAAGCGTTCACGAAGGTATTGAGGAGAATTAGGTTTGTGCAGGATAGTACGGAGAAGGGCTGGGATATGGGTATCTTGACGACGCCGAATCAGCAGCCACTTCAATCTATGCCAAAATTCCGACACATGGTCATATTTGCGGAGGCCAAAAATGAAGCGGTTTCTCAAGTTCTGCAGTCGCTCCAGATTATTAAGAAGTACTTCCATTGCATCTAGAAAACAGACATCCGCTATGAGCGGTAGAAGAAGGGATTGCGCAAGAATAACCGTGATTAATCAGTGCACTATTAGACCAGTGCCGAAGCCTCCAAAAATGTTAAAAAGTGAAAAAAATATATAAATTATAAATGATTTTATTTCTGTAAGTAGGTTTGTACAAACACTTTTACATGTCGATCATATTTTTAAAACTAGATGAAGTCGGCGTTTCCTATCTGACTACTCTGAGAAGAAAGGCCGAAACAAACTCAGAGGTCACAGTCTCTTTTAAAGTCCAGACAAAATCTTGGTTAGATCATGTGAAGACCATGTAGACTGAAGTCTCAAATGGTCTTTTGAGGAAAGAACCAGCCAGATTGAGTGGACCTGTCCAGTCAGTGCACGGATTTGTCAATAACCGTGCAGCTCAACTCAGAAATTAAGGAGCTCAACGATTCGACGAACAATACCAATGAAAGGATATTCGGGTAGGCCGCACAAACTACTCAAACTGCCAGACCATGATTAAAACTAACTTAGATAAATTAAAATTAAAAACAAACAAAAAGTATGATCCACATAGTCTCCACATTCACAAATAGTATAGTAGGATATATAGTAGGATGAAACCCTTTAGAATAGGAGGGGAATGTGATAAAAATGAAAGGAAAAATAAATTACGGGCGATCCGAGTTCGGGAAGTGGGAGGACGATCTACAACTTTTGTATTTACAATTTTTTAACATAACCTCAAAATTTATGTGAAAAACTCAAATAACTACGTTATTGGTTTTTTATTTTTATCTTTTTCAAGATTTTTTTTTTTTTGGAATTTGGTGAAACCTTACCTTATTATGTCCCAAATACACTGTAATTTATTTCATTTAAAATATTAATTTTTTCGCCTTATTTTGACTTAATATCAAAAAAGCACCCTAATTTTCAATCGAAAATTCTCGCGTCCAAATATCATCCTCAGTATGTATACCTAATGCCCGGGCATTATGAATCAAGCCAAATCGGGCAATGTAATGAATACTGATTTAAACTTATATATTTATCACATTGTCTGGTCATTATGAATATTGCTACGTAACGGTTGGACAATTCGATAATTATGGGCAATGAATTAGCCCAAGAGATAGCGAAGTGATCTCGGGAGCTTAGGGCACCCCGACTACTTTAGACCCTGCAGACAGAAATAGGAGCGCCGCGCAATCCGTCGACTTTGTTGCTTAAAGATGATCGTACTTACCTATTCTATATTAAAATCAATGTCAACATTAAAATAATTACAAAGAACACATTTTTTTATTGTCTAATAAGTGCCCACAACGAGTAGGCAATATGATAAAAACTATTGAAATAATTAAATTGACCGGGCTTACTGAATAAGGGCATTATTCAGTAAGCCCGGTCAATTTAATTATTTATTTAATTATGAATAATGCCGTATTAATCACTTGGTCCGTAACATAATTATCTACCACCTACAATGAGCGCTTGCGATTTGGCCGTTCAGAGTCCGTAGGATTTAGCCCACTTGTTAATATTTTCAAGGTCATTGTTGATGGCAGCCACAGCCTCAACGAGTTCACCTACTTTAAAATGACGATATAACTGCAAGTCGTCTGCATAGAGATGAGAGTGAGGTAGCATAGTGATAGCATTTATAAAAATTGAGAAGAGTATAGGAGAGAGGTCGCCACCCTGAGGGACGCCCGCAGTCAAGTCACATCATTCACAGGCTCTCTCATCGGATTGAAAAGACTGCGAGCGGACCCGAAGATAGGTTTTGAATCATTCAATTAACGGAACACAGAAATTAACGGAGGAAGTTATTCTTAAGAGAATGTCATGTCTCTTTGCTTATAAAATACAGTACTTTCAGACCTCTTGACCGTAATTGTTTTTTTTTTTAAATAAATCTAGAGCTTGTAACTGTAAACTACGTTTAAAAGACAAAAAAGGTGCATGGCACGAGGAAGTGTCTCACTGCTTATGTCAAGGACTTATGTAATCGTGAGGAATCAACCTTTTTTTTGCTTCCGAACTGGTTTAATTTTATTAAAACCACTTGAATTTGCCGCTTATTAATAAGTTCATTTGAATATTACTTATTTACCTATTCCTTTATTACTTTAGAGTGTTCTAGCGCATCAATTTATAAAATTAAAACCGTGTTTTAACTAAATAACTGTTTGACAAATGTCATAGCGGGACTGAATTTTCTTCTCTTTGAATATTTAAATATTTTTATCTAAATAAGTATTAGGTTTTTGAAAAACCATTCGATCCTCGATCAAAAAAATACAAACTTGAAAGCAGAATTTCAAAATGAAAATAATAGTTTAAAAAAACTAAAACAACACGCTTTGATAGAAAACTAAACTAAAAGAAGACTATAATTTTCAATAAATTAAAAATAGTATGATTAACAAAAAAAAAATATTAGAAAAAAGCGTAGGGTGCTTGATGTTTACTGGCAGATATTGGTGAAAATAAAGTCATTTTGGAAATATCTTAAAAAGCACCCCACGCTTTTTTTTATTAAAATATTTTTTTTGTTAATAACACTACCTATTCTTAATTAAAATTTATTGAAAATTATTTTCTTCTTTTTAGTTTGGTTTTCTAATAAAGCGTGTTTTTTTTTTTAACAGTTATTTATTTTTTACTTTTTTGTTCAATTGGTAATGCTGAAGATCCTGGTAAGGATAATGCGACAAACTATTTAAATTATTGCATTGTCATCGGTCCTTGATAAGTGTGCAAAGTTTCAAATTAATCCGACGTTTTGAAGGGGATGAAAATCACGTTCAAAGATTCCGTTACCTAGATTCATTGATACAAAAATACATACATACCAAGCTAATAAAAGCGTGTTAAAAAAGGACAGCGATCAAGCTTAAGTATATTCAAACAAACGTTGTGCGCTTACAAAATCTATTGAATATATAGAATTTTAGAAGGGATAAACTGGCTTCAACTGTCATGTGTACGATTGAGCCAAAAGGCTTTATAGATTGACAAGAATATACCTACCGAGCTCATTAGCTTTTATAATGACAAGATATCACAAGGACTTCGCCAGTTCGCCACACAAGCAAAGATGTACGCCGAGATGTCTGGCCTACATTATCATACAGTCTTGTGCAATAGCAGATTCACTCGCATAGTCACCCAGTAACGTAAGTAATGGTACACGAAGGTATTACGTGAAATATACTTTGTTCCATGATAAAACACGTCGCGAATAAAAACTAAAAACACAAAATGAAATCGTGAGTGATGATATTTAAGACCTATTACAGAAAGGACGGATGCTACCTGAATACTAAGCAGGAAGATTCGAACAAATAGCATTCCAAGCATAGATAGGCATAGATTTAGGTATTCCCCAACTTGAAGTTCAAGAGCCGGCTGAACAGGGTAGGCTTAAACGCAACAATGTTGCTAGCCTTATGAATAGATTAGATGAGGTCGGGCGAAACAATAACATTCCTTAAATACCAAATCTAATAAAGTGATTTGGACAAGTACAGTAATTACAACAAAAGCAATTACATATCATAGACGTTTTTTCTCATGATGGTCCGATAAGTGTTTGAATTATTAAATAAAATAATGGTCGGTCATGTATAATTGCGCTTGGGCAAGCGGCGTGAATTTGACCCATTTGCAAACAAGGCCGACTTGCCAAACCGTCAGGCAGCATTGTGCTTATAGTGCAACTATATCTTCTGCCGCATCAGATATATCTTTGATGCTCTTTGTTTTCGCAAATTCCTTTTAATCATGACTCATTTAGGATGAGTAGCCAAATTCTTTATTGATTTCATCTGTAGATTGGCAGGGGCATGGCATATTTTCGGGGAACTGCCATGTTTAACGAGTTCTAAGTATAATATAAACGGTATTTGGTTGATTTACTTGTATATAATATAGGTACCAAATAGAATCCGGATTGTGAACTGGGCTGGAACTGAACGAAAAGACAAATGACAATAATAATTGACCCTTACCAGTTACATTCAATTCATGTAGCTAAAATTTGAGATGACAAGTAGAAGCAGAGTAGGAGCTAAAATTTAAGATGACAAGTAGAAGCAGAATAGTCACTTAAACTACCATTCGCCTGTTTTGCGTGGGGCTTACATAGCAAGCCTAGCTCTGCTAAAAAGCATAGAAGCTTCCTGAGGGTTATAGAAGATTCACGGGGTTCGCGGAGCGACCCCACCGTTCCAAAAAGTTACATGATAGCTATTGGGATTGTTAAACTATTATTTCACAACATAAATAACATACAGGTAGACATTATACTCTAGACTGTTATATCAAAGGCCTAAAGGAGACTAAAAGATTATGTTAAACACGTACGTACTTTGTGGTTCAAGTTTATTTTCTTAGAATTTGAGTCAAGTGGGTCAACAGGTGTAATGCCATGTCACCTTCGTTTGTTCGATCGTCCGCCATTACTCAAATGTGTCACATATCACACAGCAAATGCGTGATGTTTATCGTGAGGCCTTTTATCGTAAACTAGTTATTTTTAAACTTTTGCCGTCTTATTAATGAACGTGGACTAAGGTAAGATTAACTTTAATCCAAGCATTAGTTTGGTACTAACAAAATTCCGAATTAATAAACACGGAATAAGGTGAGATTATATTTATCTGATTCTAGTCTTGGACTAAAAGTTACTTCATGGTGCTAGCTAGTTTAAGGGCAGATTAAAATTTGACTAAGAGTGTATCCATGGCGACTACATTTATTATTTCTGATGGACATTTTGTTCGTTGTGATTTGATGACGAAAATTTTTAGTTTAAAATGAATAACTATATTATTTATTTATTCATTAATTCTTATATTGTATTTATTTTCACAATCATTCCATATGTTACTGTTTATCCCTACTTATTCTAGTAATATATCAAAATAACACAGCTTAAGACTAGACAGGAAACACTATTTCAAGAATTGGCATGAAGGAGATGTGTTTAATACTCAGGTATTTTACTAACATGATATATATATACAACAGTATGAGGGATACACTCGTCATCAGATCTATCAAAGCACTACGAATATTAAATACTAGCTGTTGCCCGTGACTTCGTCTGCGTAGCATTACTACTCCTAATAGCCTATTTTTAACGTCGCGCAATAGTATTGTGGATGTGTGGGCCGCCTTACTTGAGAAATTATTAGTTCACCATACAAATTTCTACCATCCTTGCCACCCCCATAAGGATGATTTCCGGGAAAAAAACTATCATATGTCCTTCGCGGGGTCTCAAAATAACTCCATTGAGGTAATTATATAAGTAGTAAATATTATCTCAATGACTAACTCCATCCAAAATCGGTTCAGCGGTTTAAGCGTGAAAAGTACAGACAGACAGATAGAGTTACTTTCGCATTTATAATATTTTACTATATTAAGTTGAAATTGTTGAGATTAATGTAAAATTGCCTCCTTCATTTTCAAAACTGTATGACAGATGTCACTCTGTCTGCTAATTTTTATTTTATTTCTTCTTTATGTCGTCAACTTTCTTGGTGTCATTCACTGGTTTATTCTTCTTACTTTTAAATTCAACTGTGTTGCCCTAGCTTACGCCTAAATCCAAGAGTAAGGAATGAATAGTTAGTCCGAGGTTATTCCATGTTTATTAATAACATTGTTATACCTAAGTTAATTCTTAGGTACACCGGGATTAGCTAGTCCAAGAGTAACTTCGGAGTAAGCTGGTAATACGCCACTTTTATAAATAAGACGGTTGATGTTCATTAACTAAAATTCTAATACCATATAAGGAAATTTAATCATTTTTAGAGACCATGATTTTTTTTGCCAGACGTGTTTATGCAAATCGGATTCGCCATTGTAAAGATATAAAAGAGAAAATTCTACAACTTAACAAAATTTTTTTTATCGTTTGAGATTAAAAGGTAAAAGCGTAATATTAAAGGTTGATATTAGGCAGATGAATTCGCAATTACCCTTTCCCCATATTATATAGTTATAAAAAGTTAACAACAGATACCGCAAAAAAAACAATAATGAACAAGCGTGTCAAGCAAAACGTTCGTGTCTATTATGGTCTCGTGATTGAATACGTCGAAGTGTGACATAAGACATAACAGTACCTCCTAGTGGTAGTGCATTTTATTGTTTATGCGTCGTCCGACCTCCGGCACCGCATGCGCCGATGTATTGTAATAGGTCATTGACAGGATGTCAAAGAGGATCCTGTCACCTCCGTGATTCACGCGAATTTCAATTTGTCGAATAATCGAACACAATGGTTAGCGTTCGGAAAACACGAAGGCTCTTCAGTGAACTCATGCGGAAATTACACGGATACTAACGACTGGATAATCTAACGTAATACTGATGAGTGTTCATTAATAGTTCCGTCTTCATACAGTGCATCCATTCTTGGTTAATGATGGTTTTACCATAAGATAAATGGATGAATGGATGAAGGAGGAATGAGTGACATATGAGCAAAGTTGAAGCATACGAGTCTTTAGTCAAGGCTGACAGAGTTCTCTTCCACTCTGTCAAACCTCCTCAACGATGGTTGGAATGTGAAAAAATTCCGATTCGACACACGTAATTATAATACGATAATATTTTTTTGAGAAAAAACTCCGATTCAAAGAGTAAAATGCATATAACTTTTGAACAGCTGAAATGATTGTCTTCAAATATAGCTAAGAATACGAGTACAACACTCTCGACAAAGTTACTCATCGATCAAAAAAAACTAAATCAAAATCGGTTTTTCCATTTAGGAGCTGTGATGCTACATACAGTCACACAAATACACAGATACACAGACATACAGATACACAACAACACACGTCAAACATAAAACACCCCTCTTCTCATCTCTTTGAGGCGCGCGTGAAACACTACGCGCCGTCGACTCGGGCCTGGTCCTTATCGGATGGTTAGCTACCCATTACTCGCTGTCCACAAGCCCACGCCTAAGGTGACCGGGAATCGGCTTGCGACGCCCGACGCCCCGAGGGGTGTGAGGACGTCTCCGTTGCGTCTCCCTCCCTCACGCGTTCCGCCTCCTCCAACACGAGCTTTACTACTTCGCAGAAGGAGGAGACAGCTTCCCATGCCCCTTCGCTCCGTACCATGACCTGGACCCAGAGTCGGACCCGAGAGGTCACCACTGCCGATCGCCTCCACGAGGACACGGCGCGGCGGTGCTCCGCCCATGCGGGGCAATCCTCCACCATATGCTCCACTTTGTCCTCCAGGCGATCCAGACAATGGTGAGACATGGAGCGCTTACATTTAATATACATTAGGACAACAAGGCAGGAGGATAATGATGCAGTTAAATCTACGGATAGCGATCTATAGCGTATCTATACTATCTATACTAATATTATAAAGAGGTAAAATTGTGATGTTGTTAGTTTGTGAGGTTGTAGGGGGTGATCTCTGAATCTACTGAACTGATTTAGATGAAATTTTATATTTTGGGCATGGAGATAGTTTGACACCCAGGGATGGACATAGGATAGTTTGTATTCCCTTGGGATGATAAAATAATTTATACGCGGGCGAAGGCGCGGGCAGAAGCTAGTGCCAAATAAAAATGTCAATACGGTCAATTAGGTGTACATAATATATTTCCAAATACGGCAGATATCTAAGATTAATCAGGCCGATTGTACAAAGTCGATCTGTTAATAGTTTAAAACAAGTTTCGACGATGCTAAAATGCGGATAAGGAGACATAATATTGAGGAAAAGAGTCTTCCATTCATTCAGCACGGGAAGTCAACCACAGTTGCACAACTATCACCTTGTGTTGTGACTTACTTACTTGCTATTTGTCACGTACCTTCGGTTTCGGCTCACTGTGAGGCGGAAACAGTTTTGGATACACCGAATAAGAACGACCAAACAACGTGTACCAGAATGGTTTATACTTTAAATAATAAAATTATTTAGATAATAATGAATTACTCATCTGATAAGTCATCAATCTTTAAAACAAAGGAGCACTAAACATCAAATCCTTGAGCAAGTGTGGTATTTAATAAGGCATTATGCGGTTCGTTCGGCCTTTACACAATTTTGACAGGATGCCTCGATTCGAATCAGCTTATCTTCCTTTATCATACTAGCTGATCTCTAAATACCGACTTTACCCAGACCGGTCCGTGCTTAACTGTTCATCTAATGTAACTGTTCGGACAAATACTGTAGGTGTGTGGCCGTAACGTAAGGAGGACAACTACAACTATTGTTACAAAGCTTTCAATTAATATGCTAATTGCAGTGTCTTTTCTCCTGCGATGAAAAACATTTGTTTTTAGTAGACTTAGGTAGTAGAATTAGGACGATGGCCAATGGCCGGAGACTTCGACGTCCAGTCTAATCACGTCCTTGCATTCACTACTAACGTTTGCGCCCACCTTATCATCTAATGTCATCGTCTAACGTAGAATGGACCACGTTTAGTAGAAAGGTAACAAAACTTACCTCTTAATTACGAATAAGCATCACTTTGGTGTTCCAACTCGATAGTTTATTTCAATCACGACACCCCATGCACTGTCCCCGGGAGGATGTTGTCAATGTACTAACACAATATAGTTCACACGAAAACTGTTTACGGAGCGAAAGCGGTTTATGTTTGCTCGCGGAAGTGTGGGTAGGTAGTGATCGGTGGTCGCGCCAGCGTCGAAGGCGGTCGACTCGCGCGCGGCTGCGTCTGCGACTCGCGGCGACGCTCGTTTCACCGGCAGAGGTGTCGCGAGGAGAAAGTCTCGGCCGTGGTGCGCCCGCGTCGGTTGGCCGATGGCGCCGCGACGTGGGGGGGTCGAGCTCGTGACGTCGACTAAACCAACAGCCACCTGAGCATCACCAGCGATTGCTTCACCACTCACGCAAGTCATTGTTGGTTGCGTTGGGATGAACAGCTAATGAGGTGTATGATAGCAACTAGGTATGATGTTATGAAACCAACCTGTAGACATACTCTTGCAGCTTAAAATATTACCAGCAAATCAATCAATATTTAGGTACCAATCGGCTGTCGGAATTTGATAAATATACTTGTAAATGATGATGAAACATTTGTAACATCAGAACACCTTGTTGATAAAATATTTAAATAAATGCAGTGGCCGTTTAAACTTCATACGCGCGAGCGTGTAAGCTTGCGAACGCATATAGTCTTCATAAAATGAATTTGTAGTCTTTGGTGTCATCTATTGTTTTTTCATGTGAACTCCGTAACTGTTGTAAATGAATACGAATGTACGCAGCGGTCGACGTATCGTATAATTTAACCAATTAGCCGATGTTCCCACGGAACTGCTCGCATCCCCTCGAGACGTGAACATACGCGAAACATGTTGAATGAATTGAACGACTAGCTCAATGAGAGAAACGTGAGACATAGGCGGACATAGCCCAGTGAAATATAGGAAAACAATTCATTAATCATGATTTATAATCATGTACTTAGTAGTGTAATAACTCACTAACAGTTGAAAGGGAATTAGTGCGTAGTTCCTAAGGCAAGGTAATGATTATTGAGATATGAATGATTACCATCCCGAGGCTTTGAAATAACTTCATCAAGAGAACAAGCACTAAACGAGCACTAAACGATATCAATCACATGATGAAATCACACGCATATGGCTAGCATAGACAAAGGAAGAATCTCTTTTATATCAAGTAACAAATTAAAGAAGAGATTCAGTTTGAGGAATCATCGAGGTCATTAAAAATATTTATTGCGGTAGTTAGCTTAAAGCAACAGACAAAGCTCGGGGGAGACGCGTTTTACATTCTTGATGACAAGTCACCCATTCGCCACACCAGGGGTGGACTGGGATGATACAATTATATTAAAGCTTCTATTAAATTTTCAGAGCATTTTACTATGAAACGGAGCCATTCCTGTAATGAAATAAAATTATTTGGGCAAAGACACCCTTATTTGAGAAAATTGCTTAAATTCCAGCTGATATGTATTTAAAAATTGCTATAGAAACATTTTATTTAGACTCGTTTATGCTATTAGAATTAATATTTGTTTAGATTTAGGTTGATTTTGGTTACATGTTAAATATCCCGAAACAAATATCAATTGTAATGATTGTGACCATGTCAGCTTAAAAACTTTTCAGCTATTGTTTCTTCTATTGCTACAGGTGCATTCCTATGCTTCCAAATTCCAATAACAATATACATTTCTACTGATCAAATATTTGTATAAACAGCAATGTCAAATAAATGAATTTCATACCACAAGACAATAAATATAAAAAGACACTTTCTTAAGTCCCAAGTGCGTCCCTGCGACATCGGCAGCCATCTGTTTATACAATTATCGGTTAAGAGCGAGTCAGTGGCGCGCGCTGTTCTTCCTAAATGATTCCTTCATGAGCGATATCCATCGGGATGCTTATTAGTGGGCCCCCATACGTCCCCGGATTAGTACGCATACTGCATCCGAAGTTGTACTATCACCGAAACATGCAAAATGTTATAGCATTTAGATTTTTAACATAGTTCAGTCATATTCTTAAGTGAACAATCGCTAGTCCAGCTTCGTTAAACCGTACTACGAAGTTTCGTAGCTGCATTTTTGTTTTAAAATGGAGAATTTCCTAAATTATCAGTGTGCAGAAGAAGCATGGGAGCAGCGTATGTTCTCAGTGAGTTCTTACCAACATGCGACTGCGCAGCCAGCGGCGAAGCAAAGGTGCCAGGCCAATGCGCGTGAGAGGGACCGGACGCAAAAGTTAGTATATTGCATGTGGAAGTTGCAATATTGTTTTCACTTCCAGGACTTTTACATATTACTTGTTGTTAAAGAAATATTATTTATTTTTCTCTTCAATAGAATAATAATTATATGGATACTTTTAGGTGAATTTCTTGCAGTTTCTGTAAAAAATTGCAACACAGAAAATACCCATATTATTGGACGTTGTCGGATTCGAAATCGTTTGTGATTGTGAAATATGTTTCTGTTTTGCTTATTATGAAAATTTTGCAATATCTAATGATTTTTCAGTATTTAATTGTACAGTATCTCCGAAAGTAGAATTTCTGCAATGATCCTCTGATTTATCACTCAATTCCTCTGACTACGATCACTTTCGAATATTGGAACCTAAAATAAATGATGCTATTTATTTGACAAGGTTATAATGATTGCTCAAGTAAGATATCGTTTGTCAAGATAAGATCGAACTCCTCTCATTTGGCACCTGCAGACTACTGGACTAAGAACTACTACTGTATTTTAAAACTTTAGATCTGACAGAAGTATTATGTTGCAAACGGCAATTAGTTACATGATTTGCGAGATACGTTTTTTGTATCCATCTATCTTTATGCTTTGGATCTTATAACGAGGTAAGGTATAACTCCTGTAGGTACCTACTAACTTGTTTCTTTTTTTTAAATAAAACCTTTTAAAGCAGACTACTAGATATAGGCCTCATACTCGTGTAAGACACTGTGAACTTGACTTAATATATGGTCAAACATTTTTTTTACAATTTCAGCCAGTGAAGGTTTTTTTTGGTTAAACACATCATGTAAATGCCTTTTTATAATAGAATTGTTATCAAAAGATTTGTGTTTCCAAGCAGCGTGAACATAGCGTTCAACACGCTGCGCCTGCTCATCCCTACGGAACCACCCGACAGGAAGCTCAGCAAGATCGAGATCCTCCGCCTAGCAGGCAGCTACATCACGCACCTCGACAATCAACTCTATACCGGTAACATAAAGTTCACTATTCCCTAGCAACTTAGAGATCCGGCTTTCAAGAACTTCAATATTTTTAAAGTACCTAAGAAATAGGTGGGCCGAGGCTAATTGTAATCTGATGCAATAAGAGCGGTTTGTTCAGTCTCAAAGGCAGAATGGGTTTGGCCTTACTTCGGTATAATGTATGTATAGCACATTCCATTATTTGTACTCCATATTAGTCGATTTCCTGGTACGATATTGATTTGGATCATGTTTGATCTTATACCTCATTAGCCAATTAAGTAGACCGGTACGATTTTTGTTGCCGAGTGATTAACTACTTGAAGAGCCTCTTTAAATTCCACCAACCGTGATTTCGATATATTTTTCATAAAATTAACGATTTTTTATGTTTTTACAGGAGAACTTGAACAGCCCTGTTTACAGAAAAATGACGTAAGCGACCAAGATAAACCACTGTGTACTTTTTGTTGGTCAGCAGTTAAAAAAGACGTAAGTGTTAAAACAGATCTCCAGTAAAAAAACTTCATTACTTTTTGTATCAGACATAAAATAATTAACATAAAAACTTTGATTAAATATGATACGGATAAAAACAAATAAGTATATCACGATTTTCTCACAGATTTAATAGCTTAGTACGTGACCTGTTAGTAAATTGAATCAGGTGGAATGCAATCGCATGATGTTTGAGCCGTTTCAACTATCAAGCTCTAAAGATTACAAATTGAAACTGAAAGACCTCTCCATCTTATTGTACTGGTCACGTGGATTCATGACAAGCTACTGAAATATTGATTCTGAAAAGTAGAAACTGGGCGTTATGTAAACCATAACGAGTGGTGACCGAATACATGAAGATGCAACATTGGAAAGTCGCTTAAAAAGATGGCCGGTCAATATGGCGACGGTTGGTGGAAGGCCTATATAATATATGTCCAGGAGTGTTGATTTCGGATGAAATAATAATGCTGATGAAACCGTATCGACTGTCCCATTTTTCTATAAGGATTTTTTCACTCTATTTTGGTTCTATATTATGATAATATTCTCGTGTTTGTTTCAGAAATCGCCCACACCACACAATTTCAATTATTACAAGTCTCCTCGTTGATACAGAACTTCATTCCAGACTTCAGCCTAGTCCAACAATAATTTGATAGCTTTACGTGAATTGCATTTATAACTTATTTTATTGTTATTACCAATGCTTTGTATTATATCTAAGTGAAAGTATGTTTTCTATCCTAATTATGCTTTTATAGCTGTTTGTAGCGGTAAATACATCTAAACATAAGTATTTTATTAGTTCTGAAAGTTATTGTTAATAGATACTTAGACGTTAGTATTTAATTTTTTCTAAAGCTAATTATTTTCTTGGTATATTTATGTGCCTTCATTTAATTGAGATTTTTTATTGTTTGTTTACATTTCTAGATAGTTTTATATCCATAATAATTAATTGTAAACGTGAAAGTAACTGGCTGTCTGTCTAATTGTTTGTAACTAACGTTTTCACGCCTTAGCTTCTATATCAATTTGGATGCATTTCAGTATAGAGATTTATTGGACACTAGCACTTCGCCCGCGACTTCGTTCGCGTGATTTCGTTTATCCTATAAATTACTACTTATATAATATTATGTGCAGTTAGTGAAGGCGACCAAAAATGAGCAATTAATTAATCAATAAAAAATGGGGTATCGTAGATATACAGGGTTTATTTGTTTGGGATTATTCGTTATTTGACTTTAAAGAATAATAAATTTTAGGTTACCGCCACACTTTTTTTCCATCTGGGGGTCATTTTATAAAACGTTTTATGTAAATTTCGATTATTTACTTTATCCCCAAGGAATTAGATTTTTCTTACAAACAAATTTTGCCCCTTTTCACCTCCTTAAAGATTGAATTTCCGAAAATTTCTGCTTATAGTGCTTCCCTAGAAACCTATTTCAAAAACGAAAACTTATCCAGTTAGATTCTTAGCTTGGTGTTAGTTTCGAAAAACTTATAATGACAACCTTTATTGTTTACACAGGTTGGTCATGTCAAATTTCATGTTTATCAACCCAAGAATAATAATTCTTCAAAAAAACCTTAACACCTCCTATATCATCTTTGGAAGATTCGAAAAACTTATAATGACAACCTTTATTGTTTACATAGGTTGGTACTTATGTCAAGTTTCAAGTTCATTAACCCAAGAAATAAGATCCTTCAAAAAACTTGAATACCCCATAAATCGTCTTTTGAGGGGCAGTTTTGAAAACTAACCGTAACAACCTTTATTGTTTACTTAGTTTGGTATTTATGCCAAGTTTCGAGTTTATTAATACAAGAAATAATATTCTTAAATAGAAAATTTAATACCCCTTAAATTGTTTTTTGGGGGTAATATCGAAAAATTTATTATACCATCCTTTATTATTTAATAAGTTTAGTATTTGTGCCAAGTTTCAAGTTTATTAACCCAAGAAATAAGATTCTTCCATACAAACTTCAACACCCCCTAAATCGTCTTTTGGCGGTAGTTTCGAAAAACTAATAATGAAAACCTTTATCATTTGCTAAGAAAACTATTAGTGCCAAGTTTCAAGAAAAATAGCCGTAGGAATAAGATTTTTCATACAACCTTTCAACCCCTTTTTTACCCCTTTAGGGATAGAATTTCCAAAAATCCTTTCTTATCGGATGCCTACGTCATAGAAAGAATACACTCTCCAAGTTTCAGGTATCTACGATAAGCGGTTTAGGCTCTGCGTTGATCCGTCACTCAGTCATTCAGGACAAAGCATTTTATAAGTATAGATTATAGAAGGATATACTCGTATGATACTGTTAACCCGCAGCCGTATTGCGTAAGTGCGCAAAGATTTCAAACTCTATCCAACCGAACAAATCGGCCAATCACACAAAACGGAAATCCATACCGCGTCATTTATCTCATGTGATTGGTCGATTTGGTTGGTTGGATAGGGTTTGAACTCTTTGCGCACTTACGCCATACGGCTGCCGGGCGTACTTTTCCTAGGGATATTTTTTGACATTCACGCGGGCGAAGCGATATCCATAATTGATGTATTATATAACTGAAATAAATAATTAAACGTTTTGGTCTAGTCTCGTATAATGTAGTTTCTTTTTTCAACAAACTTTCTCCAGAACAAAATTAGGGTCAATTTCTTTTAAGGTTGCCCTAGTCGAAAGCACGAACTATGTGCGCGAGGTTAAAATGCATGCTATCTTATCCGACAACACGTGCAAAAGAGATACTTTGATGACTATTAAGAAGCTAGTTAGCGTACGAATTAGCACTTTTGCAAATTTGTAGCAAATGGATGATGATTTAGGACGAAAACGAGCGCGCGATATTTTATAAACAGACCTTTGGTAATATGGATATCATGACAAAACTACTAAATGTATATTTTCAAAATAAAATTATTTGTATTGTTGAACTACCAATCTATCCCTGTATGGTGGCTGTTTTGCAAGTTTGCTTCTTCTTATGTTATTCATTTCCGCCCAAAGATGCATTAAAATTAGTGCTGAAATGTGGAACTTTCGACGCTCATAACTTCCAAATATATTTTTTTACTTTTTTGTTTCTATACAGGGCTAGATAATGACGAGACAAATTGATATCATTTTTTTATTTTGAACGTACATCGTCAAACAGTGAAGTAATCGCCATACTAAGTTTGTATGGAAGAATGGTCGACTAATGCAACCTTAAGCACCTATTATCATTTTCGTCAATAATTGACTTCAGATGTTTGAGGTCCTCAAATGTCTATAGCTTCCTACGTAGCTAATGTTATTATCCTGTGCGCGTTAATAGTTAAAATCGATGACGAATCATCGTCAGAGACAAGTTGATCTCCTGTCAGGGCAATTACGACCCTCAGTAATGAGGAACACGACGCGAGAAGGAGAGTTAAAATCATTGAATATTTCTCAGAATATGTCAGTTCTCTCTTTGGATACTAGTAAATCATGAAATTTGGGCTCAAAAGAATGGACATCCAATTATTAGCCAAGTAGTAATTTAGGCTGCGCTTTGGTATATCTATACATCTATACATATAAATAAAATTGGTGTGTCCGTTTGTAATATTGAAATAACCGTTTTTTACTACATGTATATGAATATAAATACGGTACATACACCAAAATAACATTTTTTACAATTTTGTCTGTCTGTCTGTTTGTTCCGGCTAATCTCTGAAATGGCTGGACCGATTTTGAGTGGACTTTTATTGGCAGGTAGCTGATGTAATAAGGAGTAACTTAGGCTACGTTTATTTTAGAAAAAATCTTTTATTTTAGAAATTTGTTAGGCGGAACGACCTTCGCCGGGTCAGCTAGTTTTATATATAATCTTTAAGAAGTGTTATCTATAAATGATTTATCATTATGCCTTAATGGACTGTAATTTTCTTTTTGTGTTTGAAAATTAAACAAAGAATTCAAAATGGCACAATTTTATTCAATCTAAAATGTACTATTAAGTAGGTATGTAGTTCATAACAGAAATAATCACAACCAGTGTTATTTAGGTAGTCAAATTTTATAAAAGGTATATAAAATACTAGTGATGGGATAGTTGGCAGTGCTACTGGGCGATTTAATAAAAAACGTGTAAAATGTATGCCTCTGCTTGCAATAGAAAATTTTGTAAAAAATCTAATGACATGGAAACAATAATATTTACATTATAATACTTATAATTATGAACCCTAGTTGATATAACAAATTCATTTTAGCACTACGCAATAATTCATGCTTGATAATAGTGAAATGTGTGTGATTCATTATAATATAAATTGTAAAAAAACGTCATTAAATATTTAAGTACCTACCAGGACTCTTTAAAAGCTCTTTTGAACATTTTTCAGTACTTTAAGTGTCCAAAATCAATTGTGACCGATTTCACTTACATAAAGGACAATACATCACTATTCCCTACACATAAGCTATAACATTACAATTTGTGACTAGTGAAAAATCTAGTCAAATTAAGTAGACATTTAAACTATTCATAAATAATAAAGGCAAGTACGTATTTACAGAAAAAAAAGGTAATATTAATATATAATCCATCAGAATATATAAACAAACAATCTGAAACATATTCACATTACGCTAGAGAAATGCAATTACAATAAAACAATCTATCGTGCGTCAACATCAACAAAACAGAACAAATATCTTTAGAGCATCACATACACACAAATTCCTCTAAGAAGACATCACAGTCAGAGATATTACATACTAAATACTTGTGCACATATAGTCGTTTTTATTTACACTTGGGCAGCAGCTTTGGGCCTGCAAAACGTTCGTAACATTTGAATAGTTTCAAGTATGGGCTATCGAACACTGTTCCTATCTCTTCCAATGAAGGGGCTTGCTTCATGGTTGTTCTTCTCCAGGTTCCCGGAGAGGGTTGGGTCTGGTCTGCTGCGCTTGAAGAAGCCTAGCTTCCATAGCGCTATGATTAGCAGGATTAAGACTATGAGCCCCACTATCACTGAGATGATTATCACCCACAGTGGGACTTCGGTCGGCTCGCTAATCTTCAAGTCTGGATATGCGACCGTATCCACCTGTATGTGCAAAAAAGAGATTATGATTCATCAATATCAAGATTTTTCAAGGACGGCTTATATTTATAATGCTGCCAGAATGGGACTACAATTCCAAGTTTACTTAGTAATCTCCAGTTCGTTCAAAATATCACCTAAAACAGGTTGATAAAGATTATTAAATGTTAAAGCATGCAGTAGGTATTTCTGCAGATCCGATGGAGTTCTTAAAAACAATGTCATAGAACCCTACACTTGTCAGTTTAATTTTTGTATCATTGAAGACCAAGATGGATAAATCTTCAATGCACTTAGGCGATACACACGCTGCCCCGCTATACGCTGCAGGGTGCGAGGCGATGAAGTCACGACACTGCGCGTGAATGCATTTTCGTGTTTTCAATTTAAAGAGGTATTTTCAAGCAACGAAAGAACACGCACTCCCGCGCTGCAGGGTGCGAATCGCCTATACTCCATTTGCGATAACATTAGACGTTTAAATTAGCCCATTTTACAGTTCGTTCATCCGATTTTGACTTCTATTGCGTTGTGATACGACAAATGGTAGCTGTAGTAAACAGTTGGTTTTGGTAACAGGTTAAGGCTTTTTATGTCATCCTTATGTTTACGGGATAGAACTCAAAATCGGTTGAACGGACTGTAAAAAAGATTTGGAAACATGTCTAATGTTATTTCAAATGGAGTTTAGTTCAATTAAATAAATAAATAAAATAATCTTTATTTCGGACAAGTACCTTCTAATAAGTTTCTTTCTACCAAGTGTTCCTTATGGATTAGATAAGTTAAAATTTTGGGTCTCAAGGAAAATCCGTTTTACGCATCAACATGCTGACAATTCTAAAGTCAATTTTGGTGATACTAAAGAGTCGGATTAAGTTGTTGCTATTTTTAGCTGCAATTAACTTTTTTATTATCGGTAGGTTCGCGCTTGACCTCTAACTCACCTGATGGTAAGCGATGATGTGGTCTACGGTGTAGCACGCTTGTCTAGAAGTAACCTTTTCAATAAAATAATAACTTATTCCTAACTTACCGTTGTCCTATCATCAATCTGCTTATTCTGATGAATATTGAAGTGCGCAGGTATACTAATATAAGCAGTAGAGGCTATATTGACTCTGGCTGCTCTTGCGAACTCCTCCACAAGAGTCACGTTCCATAGTCGCGCGCGCACAGTTATTGTGCTGGTCTTCATACGACCCAGCTTGTAGATCACACACTGGAACTGGATGCATTTCGCTGTTTTTTGTTGGCAGTTCTGAAAATAATGAGGAAATAACAGCACTGTATTATGGCTATGTAGCGAAAGTGAACACTGAAATTATAGCTACAATAAAACAGATATCTTACTACATTAACCTCAAATAAATTGGAATAGTGGCTGGATGATGAATTATGGGTTACGGCTAACCGACGCTGCTAGTACCTTTCTGCTGTATCTCGTGTCTCGCGTACTTTATAATAAGCGAGACACGGGAAACACCAGCATGTTCAGGGCAGAAAAGAAAGATGGATTCGGTGACCCAAATAACAAGACGTTTACAGATTTACTACATGGTGCAAACAACAAATTTCTAATAGTCAATGATTTGATTGTTCATAAGCAAAGCCTACCAGCCACAATTGCAAGTTCGTCAGCTCGGGATATATGTATACAGGGTGGGTGTACTAAAGGTGCACTTCTGCCAAACCCTTCGAGGAATACGGGCCTTTAGGTTATTTTATTTACTTAATAGACCTCATATAATTCGATACTAAAAATATACTACATTATGGAATATACATGATTTTTTTTGTTTTGTAGTTTACAGTTTGTCGATAAAAAGACTAAAATAGAACATTAATAGTGAAAACAGAATCAAAATGGATCGAAAAACGAAAGAGGTATAACAATTTAAAGAAATATATCTGTCACTCTCTACGAAAACGCTGTTTTCTACGGCAGCTGTTAGGCGCCGTGCCATCTGACATAATGTGGCACGTCGGACTTCTCTTTGTAATTCTCAACTTTGACGCTGTATAATTTCGTCTCTATATTTAAAAAAATCTTTCTAATTTGTTTATTATACTTAAAAAGTATTTCATTTAGCAAATAAAAAAATACATGCACATTCCCTATTGCAAAGTCATTGATGATAACATCGCTTACCAAATTAATAACATGTTTCCTGTCAGTATAGGCCTCAGCCTTCACAGCATCTTCATCTCTCTTCCGTCTCACTTTATTACTGCTGCTGCTATAAGAGCTAGAACTTGAGTACTCCGTGTACTTTTTTCTAGTTTCGTTGTGAGACTTCTCGCTTGAACTGACGCTAAGTTTGCCTGTCGTTAGGAATGGGTTGATTTCTAAGTTCTCTAAGGGTTCCGGTGATCCTGGTCGCGTGGTTAGGTTCAGTGGGTTGATCTCTCGGGCGAAACATTCTCCGTTTTGATCTAAAACGAATAAAACAACTTACTTTATTAAATATTCATCATCATAAAAACGAATCACTTTGTTTAGGTAACATGGTAGATTAAAAAGCATTCCGCGGTATAAAAAAACGTTTCAAAGGGAATTCTTATGAACTCCCGTATATCCAGTTACATAAATTTTATATAGACTGAGGATAAAACTAAGAAGCTCATGATTAGCAGTCATTTTCTCCTTTAGGTTATTTTCAAGATATGACTTTTAACAACAAAATATAGAGAAACCATTGCAACAATGGTCCACCATTGGTTCTGAACCTTGGGTCCTATTCCGGTTATTTGGATGACTGAAAGTTGTATGGCATTTGTCCATCAGTAGTATATTGAAGGCCAGTGTCAGTGTAATTCGTTGCCTATAAACGTTCTTCCCTAGTAACAAGAAACAGATACTGACCAGCTTCTCCATCTACAGTGGGCACATCTTCTGGATATAACAGCCACTTCCCTTGTGCTGTGTCGGACGCAAGCTGGTGAGGCCACTGTATCACAACCTGTACCGATGATACGTGCCATGGACCCTCGTTGAACACCTGGAGAAAAATTAAAATAATTAAGATTTTGATAAACCAAAGTTGGGTTTGTTAGGCAACCTGATGATACACGGGTGCTAAATGTGTCAAATAAAAGCCATAAAAAAGCACGTAATATTTTTCTTTAAAAAAAGTTTTGTTCTCCAAAAGCTTCAGATAGATTTTCTTTACAATATCATACAAACTTCGGTAAAGGTGTGGAAATTTATTTAGATGCACAAACTTACCTGATAAGTATGGACCACCCTGGTCCCGATGTCATCAAAGTACTCCATAGCAGATTCTCCCTTTATTCCGCCACCGTAAAATACCTGTTCTGGCCGCGCCACACTGTAAACATGATAGCACTTGGTTAGCAACATTATTTACATAATCATAATATATCTACAATAAAAACAGTAAAGTTCTAAAGTGAAAACAGTGAATCGAAGAATGAACTATTTACAAAAAGTTTCATATAAATCTTGAAGTTCAAGTGGTCTAAATGTTTGAATAGAATCTGTGTGGAAAGAGTACCGTCATGGCGTAAAATGGAACTAACATTGTGATTTTTATAAACCACTATATTATTACAAAAAACACACTGAAAACTTTATAATAATATTTCTAACATAGTTTCAAAATATCAAGATGTTACAGTCGCACTTTAGTGACGTAACAGTATTGTCAACATAACAAAGTAACAAACACGGTAACTACCTAAACACAGCTGCACCCTCAAATCTTATGACGGTTCTCTTTCCGCACAGATTCTAACAGGATTTTGCGACCAGCCAAGAACTGGCATTAAACTACAAATTGAGCTAATTGGTTTGAATGGTTTCGATGAACAATTCTTTAATATCCTATCCCATAACAATATTTAATCCTACTAATATTATACAAACGATAGTTTGGATGGATGTTTGTTACTCAATCACTCCAGAACGACTGAACGGATCTGGATTTAATTATAATTTGGAATAGCACATAGGTTACTTATTTATCCCGGTATAATTTGCCCTCGGGATAATAAAACAGAAAGCACGCGGGCGACGCCACGGGCAGAAGCTAGTCAAAGAATACAAATAATATGCTCTTACCCCTTGATCAGCAGTTCAGCATTCTTGATGACCAGCGCCTCAACCTCCACTGGCTTCTTCCCAGCATGCAGCTCCTTGGACGTGGAGTTAGCCCACACGGTGAACACCACTGATTGGTCGTTGTCCTCCAGGGCGCGCGCGTCGAAACGCATCGTGATTGGTGGAGAGCCGTCCGCTTGCTTCTTGAAAGGGTTCTCTAGCATGCAGGTCACTGTTGTCTTATTTAGACTTGTGCAGATTACGTGTTTGTCCTGGAACATTACAATTATAGGTTTTAATTAGTTATCTGCTGATTTGCTCCTACATTCTAAGTTATTTCCTTAATTCGACTCTGAGCTTCACAGTTTCAGCTTGTCATTTATTGACATTAAGGTCCTCAACTTGAGAGTTTGTTAAAAGAACTTAAAATATTGGTGTTATGATTATTCCAGAATTAAATTCTTTAAAATATGTATTTTTTAAAGAATTTAACCCTGTAACTCTGTGTTTTAATATATATTAATATATAACAGTCACAAACCACGTGTACCACACAGCCACAAAGTTACTAGCATATTCTTATTTTAGGACTTGTCCTGCCATCTATCTTAAAAGGCGGTTACTTTTTACAGCCGATAACCGTGCTGCATTTTTGGAGTTAATAATTTGTTAAACCCTACTTTACTTATGTTTTTAGGGTAAAGTGGAGCTAGAGATTGACAAAAACTTAAATTCTAATTCAGAAATCGGCGGTATAGTAACCTCGAGTCAAGAAAGATGGCAGCACCAGTCCTGAAACCGACGTTCTCTAGCATTGTAGCCACGACTGTTATATTTTATAGGCTCGACCTTCTTACAAAGATTACAATGTCTAACAGCTGTCATAATAAACTGTAAATGTATTATGAAACCTCAAACCCATGCTAATGAAAATACTGGAAGGGTATATGATTATTCTTCGACGTTCTACTAAGGACATATCAGACAGATTGATTTGTTCTCCTGGGGGGTAACCATAAGCTCTCAGTGCAAGGTTATTTCGAGTATGCATATAGGACAGATGTATATGACTTGTATATATCTGTCCCTTTTTCCCAGTCGCACCATGATAGTTTTGACACGTCATGCTACGGGGGCTGGCTTCGCTGTCATATTTATTTATTTATTTGATACTTCACGCACATAAACATACAGAGGCGGACTTGATGCCTTAGGCATGTACTACCATGCAGAGACAAATAGTTGTAAGTAATTATGTTGATGTTATAAATTTATACTTACGCTAATATTAACTGCAATATAATGCAGATTAGGTGGATGGTTGACAAACAACTGCGCTTCGTAGGCTGACTCTCCGTAGTTGTCCACTGCTATAGACAGCTTTATTTCTTCCTCCTGACCCAGAGTTAGCGCGTAAGACGTGTTGTCCTTTGCTGAAATGATACAATTCAAAATTGGACTTAGTTATTTGGATAACAAATAACACCTGGTCTGTGTCCCAGCAGTGGGATCATTAAAAGGCTGATGATGGTATTGTAAAACACTCATAAACGGACGACAGGCTGGTCTTTACTTTGATTGGATAGGCGGAGTTTATTTTTAATTTGTTAAGATCATTTAAATAATAGTTATGATAAAAAAACATTTTACAAAAAAATACTACCGAATTCCAAATAAAAAACTACAAAGTGAAAAATAACTTTATTTTTGGAAGTCGGTGTCCATAATGCAATAAATTGGTACAGACTAAAGACACCGACTTGGAATTCGGTAGCATTTTTTTGTAAAAAGATTCTTTTTTCACTTTTTAGTTGTAACTACCTGTCTAATAGGCAAGTTGTTTAATAAGATACCTATAACGCCAGAACAGATTACCCGAATATCATGAAACATGAACATTACCGGTGAAATGAGAGATCTGCGTATCCCTTAAGAGCGTACTGGCGTGAAATTATGTTATGAAATGGTATAAACAATAAACAGACATGCGATTGCAGCAATCCCGAGAGATTAGCCGTTATTTATTGAAGAGTTCTGTTGTATATCTTTAAAGTTCTTCATCAGATTTTCACCAAATTAAAATGGGACCAATTTCGGAATATATTCTTAAAAACAAAAAAAAAGAATTTTCAAAATCGGTCCACAATTAACGGAGATATCGGTGAAAATACATAAAAATAAAACATACATAATGTCGAACATAGAACCTCCTCCTTTTTGGGAAGTCGGTTAAAAAAATAACCTTACTGTATATAATCATAGAGATTAACGTTATAGATACAAATAGATTACTCATACCTAATTAAATTCAATACTTACTCAGAGGCAGCAACAGCTTAGGATCAACAACCAGGTCACTGATGCAGACGGCGTCAGCTCCGCAGTCGTTGAGGAAGTTGGCAGTGAACATGGAACTGGCAGTAGCGTTCAGTACCGGGTACTGGTCTACGTCAGGAAGGGTGCCGGTAGGAGAGTACTGAGGATCTGCGTGGACGAGGAGGTAGTTCAACTGGAACTGTAGATAAAGATATTATTGTAAAAGATGAAGGAATACAAAAGTAAAAGGATTTACATGTGCCAGGTATTGCACATATCATGAAAAACTAAAAAAACTTTAATTCAAATACGAAAAATTTACAAAACAAATAAGTGACTCAAAATAGAACAATATGATTCAAGAGAGGGATAACAGAGATATTTACAAAAAACATATTGCAATATAGTTTTTACAGCTGTATCTGCAGCAAGTGTAAATTGTTACGACCTAATAGAAAGTTACACTGCAAAAATTGCTGATAATCTATAAGTTATAAAGGTTATCAGCAATACTTTCAGTTTCTTTAGCAATTGCGGTATACTGAGTCATTGAGTCATAATTAACATAGTAAAAATACGCCTCAGCCCATGGTTATTTTTGAAAATTATATATTTTGCTGCGTTCTGCTCATATTGACAACATATTCAGTATAAGACCTACCTGTCTGCCATTTAACAGCGGACAAAACATGACTTCTAATATCAAAATAAAGCAAATTCAAAATTACCTTAATCGGAGTCTGAATATCCCTCGTGTTATTCTTCAAATACACGATATGTTCTCTACAATCTTCCACATCTCTGCCGAGCATAATTGTCTTATTGACGATATTGCTTTTATCCGAATCAAAGAAGACTCTAGAATATTTCCTTCCACCGGGGAAGGTTTCAGCTTCGATGACGTAGTTGAGTCTATGGATGGTGGACTGAGTGGTCTTGACTAAAGACTCGATGGTGCAGCAGGCTTGGAAGTGGAAGCAAGTGTAGTTAGAGTTGGGGTCGCGCTCACAGCCGTGAGTAGTGGGGTCGACGTTGATGATGGTGTTCGATGGTCGGATCGATGTCTTGATGTCGATGATCGGTCGTGTTCGTATTAAAGCAACGCTGCTCTGGAAGGAGAAACAAAGAAGAATAGATTAATCTCATTGAAAACCGTAACTGAAATGTACATAGAACATAAAAACATCATCCGTTCAACAACGAAGTATATATGCAAGATACTTAAAGATATATTATTTATTCGATATGTTAGAGCTATTTCAAGTACATAATTTCCCATTTCATGATCAATCCAGACAATTAAAAACACGTCAGCTTACATTTTCGTATGCGCCAACTAACAAATCAGGATATCCATTGGCATCCAAATCAACTCCTCCAGACAACGCATAGCCGAACGTCTTCATCAGTACCGGCAATGCTTCCGCAGAAATCACTTGATCTGGTTTAGAGTTCAAGCCCTTTTCTCTATCTCCCATGTAAATGTAAACGACTCCGTTGCCTTCGTAGGGACTTCCGATAGCAATATCTTGGCATCCATCTTTATTCAAGTCACCAGCATTGGCAATGGCGATTCCAAACTGGGATTCTTGCTTGCCGGTTAATTTGACGTTATATTCTTGATGTAGACTTGAATTGATGTTCAGATACAGGTAGACTGCACCCCCCACATCTCGGGAGAAATAGAAGGGAGCACCGACCAATAAGTCTGGCAACCTGAAATAAATAAAGCATTCAGGATAATGAATAGTTTTAATCTTTTTAATATTTTACTCTGAGGTGTAAAAACATTTACATCACATGACTCATAATTATTTAATCTTTTATGAGTACTAGAACTGCTCGTTACTTAATCAGAACTTTTTATAAATGCTGTGGAATGTTGCACTTCACATGACTGATTATTATTTATCAGTGAAATCAGCATAATAACATAATTAAATCATTTAATATAAGTAGCAGATTTTCGTCGGCTATTTTGTTGGGTGGATCTCTCTCACTCTCTCTCTTTTAACCTCCATTAGCAGCATCCAATTGATCACGAATTCGACCTCTGACTCCAACATCAGTTCTTGATTTTAATCTAAAACTTTTAGGTTTAATGAAATGAACTTACCCATCTCCATTAACATCAGCACTGGCTACTTCATATCCGAAGTTAGAGCCGAACTGTTCTCCTTTGAGCAGTAGGGTGAAGTTCAGGATATTCAAGTCAGTTCTGCCCCAGTCTTCAGTGGCGAGTTTGCTGAAGATGACCACTTGACCCGTACCGTGAGCCCTCGGCGCTCCAGCTACGTATGAAGCCTTGTCCCCACCGAAGAAGTTTCCGCTAGATACTGACATGCCTGGAATCGGAGAGAAGTTTTTGTAGCTTTTTTGGGAATATGAGTTTTAAAATTTTATTTTTTCAGCCCGTCGCGGCTTCGCCTGCGAGGGACGTGTTTTATTATCCCGAGGTAAAGTTATACCGGGATAAATAGTAGCTATAACCTATCTCTTGGCCAAAGTTCATCCAGATCCGTTCTGCCGTTCTGGCGTGATGGAGTAAAAAACATCCATCCATACAAAAATTCTGATTATAATATTAGCAGGATATTTTTTTTTATTAACGCACATCTTTCCTGTAGTAAAATCGTATATAAGAAATTTGATGTTGTTTGTATGGAGGTTCCATTTCCCAACGAGTTCTGCAGAAAGTTGTAATATACGAATAACTGGAAAGTATTTATATAAACCATCTGTTGTTTCGCACTAAATTCTCATTAATTGAACAGATTTTACTTAACTGTTCTAAATTTTAAGTCTACTAAGCATTGCTCAGCAAATCTTATTTTAAACCCACCTAAATAACTGTACTTCTCAACAGGACTAGCGCCGTCCTGCACAGGGGCCATATAAACGACATTGTCTCTCTCAAGTACGTCGTCTCTGGTATCCTGGGCAAAGATCGTGCCTCTCCAGGTGTAAGGACCTGGACTACCCATGAGCAATGTGTCGTCATCTAGAAGAGAACTGCTGGTTCCTACTTGGCAGAATCCGTATTCCTCGTGTTCTCTGGAAGATTACCAAAAGTTGTCGTTATTTAAAAGGATAGAACACACAAAAAGACTTGCTGTAGTTTGTGATTTATTGACGATCCGAAATTCTAGCTAATGGCCGAGTGACCATGAATTACTGACTGTCTACAAAATATCTAGACCGAGATAATTTTAATATAAGACGATATATCATGCCCTGAAATTATAGAACATAAATCACTTAGTGATAATAGTTTCGGTGTCGTTAGTAATTACAGTAGTAGTCTTAGGCCCATATTCATAAACTGTTCTCATTTCAGAGAATACTTGGTCTACTTTTAGCGATATTACCTCATACAGTGAGAAAATATGGAAAGCTTTTAATTATCAAGCATCTTGTTGAAGGATCATACATTAGAGGAGAATCTCCAAAAAGACCTATCATATTAGCTAAACCTTGATTAAAGACGTATTTTGATGGTTGATGATTGACGATCTTTATCATTTGAACTTGTATATCGTATAATCATTACCTTACTACAGATCTTCCTCTGCAGGGCTCCATAACATCCACTAATTCTAATTCGTTGTTCAGTGTGTAACATAGTCCTTGACCGAATTGGAGCTCTCCCTGTTTGCGGATATATCTGAAATATATATTTTTTATCATTACATACTGAGTAAACACAAAAATCATACATCGCACGAAAATCTGGGATCTAGGTCGCAAGAAAATATTTTACACTGCATTCGCTAAAATAAACGTGTTTATTAGCATTTGTTGCGCGTGTAAAATTTTAAATATAGTCATGATTGCTAGTGACACATATTCCAGTAATCATCGCCTACATGGTTTCTGTCATCTTGCTAAAACATGCAAACAGCGCTGCACGCGAAGTCAAATAATATTTTAAACAGAGCTTATATTTATACCTACAGATATTTGTTCCGGCTCTGGGTGTTGTGTATGTGAGTTTATATGTTTGTAAACGCTCCCACGATACAGGAAGAAATTCCTAGTGTGAGTTAATTAAAAAAAAAAAAAAAAAAAAACAAAAGCTTGGGTCAAGTTGCCGGAGTTTCCAAATGATACGAACCTGTGCGCACAAACGGCTGCTTTCTTCCCTGGACCCTGACTCCTCACAGACACTCCCAGCCATTGCCCCTCCTTGATCTCATCCGAGTAGGGACCAGTCAGTTGATCAGAATCCAAATCTGCATATTAACAATTCATAAGTACATGCAACTATGTCGTAAGCGGACATCTGTTATGAAGCACCGATTTTGAAATCATAGCAAAAGTAAATTATTCAAATGAAATTAATCACATATGTTATTTCATATGGATTATGTTTAACTAAGGTGTTTAGCACAAGGTTTCTTAATTTTACAAGCAAAATTAGACACAAAAACAGAATTAGGGTATAATTTCTTAGTTTTTACGCAATTCTAAAACACCATGTTAAATAAACTCAACCCAAAGTAAATTAAAATTGAATCAAAACTGCAAAAGAATATATTTATTAGAGATGCGTTAAACAAAGGCAACTTGTTCGAAAGTGATGTCTTGTTGCGTTTGCTTTCAAAACAGAAGTTCAAACTCAATCCCAATAAGAAATTGAATCGGTGATAATCTCGGCAAATGCAAAGCATTGCAACCAGGCGTGTATAATGCAAGAACATAGTTCTCAACTGACAGCAAAGGAATCTTGCAAATGCATCAGAAAATGATACTCTCTGTATCACGTTGCACAAACATCGTGCAATTGATAGAACATAGCATTTCGTATAAACATGCATCCCCTAATTGATAACAAAACCTGAATTATAAGGTCATCAAACTAAAGTGATAAAATTCTTTATTATTTGATACTTTTTATATCGGTATAAACAAAACCACTTTAGAACGTGCTTTAATTAAAATGATAATAAGGTGGCGCTACACTACATACGTTATTTTTAACGTGAACCGACAGTGACTTATTGGCTAATTAGGCGAATTGGTATTATCCATCGTTTAGTGGTTTTAATGTTTTTATCGATATTAAAAGTGTCAGTATAAGTGATCAAGGTGTGTTTGCTAAGGTGACGATAATACTCCTGCAACCTGTAATGAATCAAGGTGATAACAATGTGAAGATACGGCTCAAACTTGTGGTCTCGGGTTAATGGACGTTATCGAAGACTACGTATGTTAATTAATTAATTAATATGTAAGTTATTTGGCCCAGCGTTACTTTGTAGTCTTTTGTTAAACATATTATTACTCAAAACCAGACATAGATTGGTTTTGACCATATTATTAAATTAGAATTTTGGCAGTGCAATCTTTCGCACATTTAATCCGAATGTGTCGTTAATAACTAATGTTTTAAATATTATAGCCAGTCACCTTTAGTTTCATGTTACGAGTTAAGACGATCATGTAAATTTTCACCTATTACAATATTCGTGAGATTAAACCGTAGATTAAGTTTTTAATGCCTAACATATTACGAAGCTCTATCTTACACTTCTAACAAGCTTTAGATTTAAGTTCGTCGGACTCTACACTAAATACGTTTTCGTTTGAGTTTCCTCCAAGTTCTGTATATTGAACTGAATACACTCTGGATAACGATCGGTACTTATCATACGTATAAATAGTAAATATGTATATAGGTTGTACTATCTAAAGTGCTGTGTAGCTCAAGCATGTGATTTCGGTGCTATTGCAAGCAGTTAGTGCTTTATATTATTGTAAGGAGGATGCATTTTCTGTGGGTACCCTTGGATATATTCTACTTGTAAACCTACATTTCACTATATATTTCATCGTTTTTCAGGCGATATCGTTTAAAATGAGAGCTGATAATACGAAAAAAAACCCAAATTGAGAATTTTGCACTGAAAGACTTTCAATTACAGAAAATGCATCCTTTATACATAAAGACGTGAATGTGATGTATTGCAAATAAAAATTCAAACCACTACGTTAGATATCATGCGTTGCGATCAAAATGACGGTCCAGCTGGAACTTGAGCAAGAGTTGACAATTAGTAAATCAAAAAGTACAATACAGCGATTAGTCGATTAGTCGAAGAGCAAATGATTAAGAATAAAAGGAGGTTGAGACCACAGCTCACTTACTCGTGTCTATCTTGCCGTACTTCGCTGTTTGGGGCACCACCGACAAAAGACAACATTTTAGTTAAAACTTATATCGATACTTTAAACGATTACATTGATGCTTCGGTATCAATGGACGTTCCAGCGATTCCTTCGTCTGTATCTAGGCTGTGAGCACACGCTATGTATCTACTACTTAGCTAGTGTTTGGCCCTAACTACAAATCATCTAGTAAAAATCATCTATGTGTGTATTTGGCAAGTTCATCTATAGTGATTTTAAAAAACAAAACACATTGTGAGATCTAATACTATTGTTTTCTAATTCACTTAAACTAAAACTTAATTAATACTTTTTAATTAACAATTTGTGAGTAAACCTTAATCCTGCGTTAATCATGTTGTATGTACAACTGTATTCTTTGGAAGTTGACTGAAAAAGGAATAGGTATGAAAGAGATCGGATGTCAAATGCAATGAATTCATGTCCAGAAACGTGACGAGAGGTTCAATGCATATGTCTAAGTTTTTCTAATGTTTCTCAGCGAAGTATCCTTCCTACAAATGGTTCTGTTTACGGTTTACTCACTCCTTTTCCCATCAGTGATGATTTGTATGCAGTCGGTGGGGGCTGAGGTCACGCCACACTTCCATAGCGCACCCGACTTGGTCGTGTTCGGCTGTAGATTCTGGCCCAGTGGAGCACCAACCAGCAACCTGTGACAGAGAAAAGAAGAGTTAATGAAAACAATATAAATAGGTTTTGTACATACACTTATATAAATTTATTTATTTAAGTATACGTGTATAAATTTACAGGTCACACCTAAGGCGTTAAACAATGCAAATAACACAAGAAAAAAACAAAAACAAAAAAACACTAAAACGAAACATACAAGAATTAGGCAAAATTAAATATATCTTTAAATTAATAAAAACTATTTAAAAAATAAAACACATTATGTAACAAAATAAATAGAAGGAAAAATAACAACAACAACAAAAATGTATTATTTAGTATGCATAATCGATTACAGAGACGTTATTTCAAGAGAAAGCATGAAAAGCGTAGATCGCTACGGATTACAAATTTGTAGCCGTGTAGCCTAGCAGCCTTGATCCATGTTCAGTTGGGGATAATTATAACTAACATCATAATGAAACTATTAATCATAATTAATGATGTAGTAAACCTAGCGCAAACTAATGAGCTCATCATAACCTTTAAGGTTGCCCTAGTCGAGACGGCACGAACTATTTTGTGCGCGGGGTTAAAATGCCTGCTATCTCATACGACAATACGTGCGAAAGAGATAGATGTTGTGATGAGTAGTAAGAAGCTAATTCACTTTTGCAAGTTTGTAGCGGAATGCATGATGATTTAGGACGAAAACGAGCGCGCGAAATTTTATAAATAGACCTTTGGGAGTCTAGATATCATGAAAAATGACTAAATGTACAAAATTATTTGAAAGAAAAGAAAGACAAATATTTATTTGTGACCCGCACAGGAGAAACGAGAAAATGCATAAAATTAAACAATAACAAAAAATAAAAACCCCGTGCATTAGTGCATTCGTGTTGTTGTATTTGCATTGTTGAACTACTAATATATCCCTGTATGATGGCTGTTTTGCAAATTTCCTTCTCCTTATGGTATTTATTTCCGCCCAAAGATGCGACAAAAATTAGTGTTGAAATATTAGACCTTTCGACGATCATAACTTTCAAATAATTTTCTTTTTGTACATTTTTGATTCCATACAGGGCTAGATAATGATGAGTCAAATTGACATCATTTATTTTTTATTTTGAATGTACACCGTCAAACAGTGGAGTAATCGCCAGACTACGTTTGTATAGAAGAATGATCGACTAGTGTAACCTTAATCTACCAAAATAGATAACAATATGATAAAGTTAGTACAATAAGTAACTTGTTTTAATTAATGAATTCTACTAATTGCACGAATCTAAATACGAATATTATAAACAAGCATTTAAGAGCAATAAATAGGTCATCTTAGATAATAACTGTCGGTATCATAGCACATAATTTATGTCCTGATTACAAAGTAACGAAGAAACCGATAAAATAAAACCCAAAACTGATAAATAACTGCCTTCAGTGCATCTCTATTCGGGAGGATGTAATAAAAACGATAATTCAGATGATGAGTGAACACTATCATTAAATTATCCTCCTATTCATGAATCAAAAGGAATGAAGTTGAATAAAAGCGTCACTGTCCATTGAGTTGAGTATAACGAGGTATGATTGCGGTGCGTTAGTGAGCTTTCATTACGTCATTATGTCAGTAATGACCCGGTGATGACGGAATGACGGTGTCACGGGGCGTACGGACAAACGGTGTTCCTCCGTAATTATGCAAGATCACAGATTACCATGTTTACAAGATCCTCGATAAGGAAGTAACGGGCTAACTCAGTGTGACGCAATTAATGTAACTAACGGATATTTATGACAAAGTTGAGTAACGTGAGAAAATTTTCAGTATCAAAAATAGAATCGCACATACAATTAATTGTGTTCTGGAACTATTTTAAGAACTTGTCAGTTCCCATGCTCAAATCATTAATGTATTTCGGTAAGAATTTTAATTCGGGACGGGGGTAATTGAGCATGAACACTCAAATACCATTTCGGGGGCAAAACAAACGAATTTAGTGTTTAAACCAATATTTATTGTACTAATGAACGTTCAACCTTTATTTACTAAAAAACCGAGTAAGTGGGAGGGCTATTTACTACTAATGTGGGCTGACATGCGGCAATTGTACCTGTTAAATAACCGAGTGAGATCTTGTTAACATCAAACGAATAACTATTGACTAATTTGAATATTTAACTGCATAATATTACAACTTCTAACAACAGTATAGTGGTAATCAATATAAAATTAAAATGCATATATTGTCAGCAACCGGCTTTAAACGCATAAAATAAAGCTGTAAATAAAAATGAGATGCATAAGACTAAATTGGCGTAAATAATTACAGGTTCGTTCGATCCTTTCCTCCCGAAGCCCGTCATGGCTTAATTAGAGCCGGTATATTTGCATGGTAATGCTTGTGGAACATTCATTGTTTTCCCGATAAGGCTAGTTAACATTGCAACGGTTCCGCACTCTAATGCATCGAGTCACCACTAGACGTTCGATTTCATCACACCGCTAAAGTGGCCATAACTTATTCGAATACGCATAGCTCAATATTGTTAGATATTGATATCTTTATTGCTTTTTGTTTCTATAATTAATCTTCAGTTGTCAACGTACTTACGAAAGTATAAATAAATAATGTAGGCTGAAAAGTAGGCGATCCATTGCCATCGATCATCTAGCATCGAATCGATTCGGAGCGCGCGCCGTGTTCGATCACTCGACAGCAAATAGCCGATTCATATTCAATTTAACATTAGTCACGGGCAGCGGCCTCTGTGATTATACATACGTAGCTTCATCTACTATACACCCTTATGCATTTAAATGGGCATAAATCATTACTAGCCTCGTCGCGTGTCGTCTCTTACTTGACCGTATTAACAAGCTACTTTCGTGGCTATTAATGTAACTTTAATGACGGATTTGAATCGACAAAAAACAACAATTTAATAATCATTAAGCATTTAATTTGAATTCAGAAACCAGACTTTAAGCTTGCTGTTCTTAGAAGCGTAGTAAGGTAGGTAATCCTAACTGTCAGGTTTCTGAATATTATAACAATCTGTGCATTATTCTACCCACGCGCTGTAAGGGTCGACATACTCATAAGTAAGGAATAAAGGAAAGCTGTTTACAATTAACAGCTCATTGTTTTGCTTGATGTTGCGACATTTCCTTATCTAAATATTTCGTTAGGAGCGAGAAAGCCCCGCGTTCTAAACTTGAGTTGAACAAATAGAACTTATGCAGCGCCCTGCGTGCCCGCCGCCGCCGCGCCCGTACGCCTGAGACGTGCACGGCGGCGCTAAAAGCTCCAGAACACTTCCGCGTGGGTATCAAAGAGAAGACGATTACTTTTTGTTATTGCAAAAGGCGATCGGTCAGACCCTCACGATCAATTTACAGCACAAAGGGCTCATTTATGGTGAAACGTTCCGCGCCCACATCGTGGCGATCGATCGTGCCCTCATTGGGGTTACCCGCAGAGTGCGCCTACGCTGCGTGTTTATTACTTTATACAATAGTTAAATTAAATATATTGTAAGACAATATGTTTGCGAACTTAACCCGTGGCTTCCATTAACAGTTGAAATGTAAACAACGTCAACGTCTATCCAAGACCGCTCCTAGTTAGTGTCTCGTGTTTCGTATCCTTGGCCGCACCCAACACTGTGAAGGGCGATAAATTCCCATCAACAACCTATCTATCCTTGACATCGACCGATAATACCACCATATTGCACAACCATTTAGATAGACATTACAATAAAAATGCATTCTGTGGGTGGCCATCAATCTTTCTTTGAGAGCTTTACGGTTTCTTGACTTGTAAAGTATGTTTAAATGTCAAGTTGATGATATTTGGGGGACCAGATACTAAAATTAACGTTGACGACGTATTTGTAGGTGCGTTCGCGTCACGAAATATTTTAATAGGTTATTTCTGGTCATAAAGAAAATAAATAGCAACCAATCTGTTGCAGTAAACTCAATATCAATCTGCCTAGCCTTTTCCCAACTGTATTGGGGTCGGCTTCCAGTCTTACCGGATTCAGCTGAGCACTAGTGTTTTACGTGGAGCGACTGCCTATCTGACCTCCACAACCCAGTAACTGGGTAACTCGGTACCCCTTGGCAAGACTGGTGTCAGATCTCAAGCTTCTGACTACCCGTAACGACTGTCAAAGATCAAATGACAGCCGGGACCAACGGCTTAACGTGCTTTCCGAGGTACGGAGGAAACTCGATATGTTGAAAATGGTCACCCATCCACGGACCGATCTCGTCAAGCGTTGCTTAACCTTAAAGATTGACCCGTGCGGCTGTTATTATTTAGCCACGAGCTCCTCCTGCTGCAGTAAACTCAAACAATCAAAATGACTTTTATAATGCAACCACTCTATTCTAATAAGCTTATAATCATGAGACATGGTGGTCAATTGACCGCACGTCCAAATTAAATCTAAACAGTTGACTGGCAACATCTTCATGAGTCCAGGAACTCGATAAAACTTTGATCTATAGTGAGTAGAATTCTATTAAGTCAATTATGGAGATCATAAGAGCGCCGGCCGGGCCACAGATTGTGTGATAGCGTGGAACTGAATGGAATGCCTACACGCACATTACGTGTGTATGTGATGCCCTACGTGATCACTTGCGAATACGGGAGAATGTGCACATTGTGTTTTTGTATCATCTCAATGGTTTCGAAATTCATTTAAATAGTAATTTAATCTCCGCAAAATGTCTATTAGCAACTGATATCTATTTTATTGAGGTAATAAGGTCGACTGGTAGATAATGCCTAAGGCATTAAGTCCGCCTTTGTACTTGAGCATAAAGTTTTATAAATAAATATGATTAAAGAGACATTTATTCTCTTTAACTTGGTTAACAATTTACTAAAAAGTTTTATGGGATAGTATATCTATTCATGGTCTAGGTTAAGTTTTGAAAATATCCTGTGATACCCGTAATGGATATTAGAAATTGATATTGTCGTGGTATAAACGAATCATTAAAAGTGTCTCGGTTAGGTGGTTCATGCGGTATGAAACAGGATATATCTTCACATTTAAAATACATGCCTTCGACTTCGAACATGGAAGTAATAGTAGATTATTAACCAAGGGCTGTATGACATCAATTGCATACGAGGTTTTTGGCGCCTTCGCTTCGCTCAGGCGCTAATTAACCCGAGTATGCAATTGATGCTTACGCCCGAGATCAATACTCTGCTTTACATATCGATTGTGAGGTAAGTAAACAACAAGACAGCAGGTTTCAATGAACATTTATTAAGAAGAAAAAAATGTGTATTTAATTAAAATTAATAGTAAAAAAAATCTTTCAAATTTACGTCATGTTTTGTCATCATTCTAGATTTTAGCATGGAATAAAAGCACCATAAACTAGAAGGTTGTAGCCTCTTAGATAATTCATCAAAATATGATATAAAAACACTTTCAGGAAGAGATTTCACTTTTTTTTCTGACCGCCATTTCATAAATTCGTCGTATGCCTTTACATATCTTTCTTTCGAGTTCGGCGGTAATATATTTTCGACAACTGTTTTTGCCCTTTCTTTAATAAAATCGGGCGTTAGATCTATGTCTTCGTCACTAGACATGTTTAAAACTTTTGAAAAAGAACTCAAACAAGAAAATTAATTATTTTCGCGATGCTTTCGCGCCTACTAGTAGACTGCCTTTTTTTTTTCACGCACGCAAGCGCGTCAAATCTTGCTGGCCAGTTTGATTTTTAAATCGATTCCATCTAACATACGATGTGGAAACAAATAGTTCCATATTTAAAATAAAATCTTTATAAAATAAATTGTCTAGATTCCGATTCGAGTAATTAATAGATACCGAGAAAAAAAATATTAACTTTTTAAAAATATTCTTCGTGCAGTATGAGTATGACAGTTCTTTTTTCAAATTCCAAAACCTATGCTGTAATGATAGTCATACACCCCGGCATTCAGGGGTGTAAGGGTGTACTTACAGAGCAAGAGATATGTAAAAAAAAAAAAGTGGAACCGGAATAAATAATTGTCTTTTTATACATTTAAGCGAGCGACTGAATATTATCTTCGCGGTGAATGATAAAAATTCAGGCATATAGTTTATTTAAAATCGCTCACGCATTCTTTCTCCGTTGAAGTTTAATCAACATAGCTCGGTAATACCTTTAAAGATACTGAGTAATTATATGAAAAAGCCTATCATTCTAGCATTTTTTAATTCGACTCAAAAAGTATAAATTGAGTGTGGAATGCCCAATGAGTTGTTTTTCATGAAAAATAACTCTTGAAGCAAGTTATTCAAGTGCTTTCGGGGCATGTAAATGTATGAATATTTTTGGTTCCTTTAGGTTTTTGTTGGAGTAGTGCGTGAGCATGAGACACGCGTGGTGACAGGCTGGGCCGGAGTGGCCGCCGCCGGTGGTCCACCGCAAACACGGCCCGCCTCCATTGTCCAAACTTTATTGTCATAAGTGCCTACATGAGGTCGCTCCCATATCTCTTGTAAGATCGACCCTTCACAAACAGTAACTTAGTGGCTATTAAAAGCTGTGAAATAATAGAAAGGTGCCACTATACTATTTTCAAAAATTTTATGGCGGTCCATCATTCTTCCAAACATATTGCATTCAGAAACATTGATTTATGCGTTTTAAATAACCACTAAATATTATTTAATTAGCACAAATTCTGTCCAAATACATTGCCTTAAAAGGCAATCGTTTTAATTTTCGCATGACTACTTAAGTGGACATTTAACAGACCTCATAAAAACGTAGAACATTTGAAGTAACAAGTAAACGGCTTTGGTTCGGACGCCGGAATTGTTCGAAAAAGGAGCGCGCACGCGCCGCGCCGTGTGTGGCGCAAATTGTATGGAAATAAGCGGACAAGTGCAATGAGATTTGTTCACTGACCAACAGACAAACAAATTGCTACAAAGAGTACAAAGCTATTATCATCCCCTGTATTTACTTTGATGTTGAACTGAGTCTCTTGAGCATTTACAAATAGGTTATGCCTGCATTAACAATTAGGGGGACGACCCATGGCGGTGATATTATTAAAATACCAAGTGATCATTAAAATTTCTTATACGTGTACTAAACAAAAAAAGTGAAAAAGAAAACCAGGGGCGTAAAAACGGAATTTCAATGATGGAAAAAGGTAATATATAATAATAATATAAAAAAGGTAATAATTTTTCGCAAAATCGTAATTCATTGGTAGCCTCAGACTGAATGTTATTATAGGTCATCTGGCAGTTAGAACACTACGAGTTAGCCATGACTAAAATAGTTCGGTCTTTGCTGCCGCACAGTGGAGAAAAAAGGGCTCCGAACCCCCGAACCAGACACAGGACGCCAGACATTCTGACTTCAACCATAACCGATGCCAAATTGCCAGGAGGCGATCCTAATTGCTCAGTATCATAAACAAACCTCTTTTTTATTCACCAATCAACTCATAACCGACAAAGGAATCATACAACTTTATAATCGTTTTTATCGCTCGTCTGTAAGGTTGTACGCCAGCTTTCCCGATTGTTCGGAGTTCGGACATGATTGTGCTGTGAAACCTCTTAATTAACTGAAGACGTAATTACTTGGCTATATTAAGACTTTAGCTGGATATTTTATGGCTGGCTGAATGTCGGCTATTGTTTCTCAACGTAATGTTGTGATGAAAGAAAGTTGCAACTATTGTTATAGAAATTAAGCACAGGAAAGCTGTAACGTTGTTATTAGATGTAGGTAATTAGAAATTTACAAAGTTCCATATACAGTGGCATAGTTAAAGGGCGGAAGAAGGCAGGAGGCCACGCATTTATGCCACTATTTACGTTTATAGGATATTTAAATTTGAAGAGTATTAATTCTTGGTGTGACACCACTATATCCGAACAGGAGATCCATGCTAGCTACGCCACTATCCACACAAACTTTCATCCTCTATCTGAATTTTCATAAATCCTCTTTAGTGCTCAACTTCGTTTTATGTGGAACCATTGTGCAAAGTTACTCAATCCTTTTGTTTAGGTTGTGCGTTGTCTGCCCTTGAATTAATGAATTTAAGACATACAAAGTAGAAGAAAGTACAAATTTACATACAAAGTAGTAACTACAATATAATAGCTAACGAAAATTAAAATAAACCTTTTACCATAATCCCTTAGGCCTCAATTTGTTTGATCGTGCCCGAAGTGACACCTCGCGGCGCAGAATCCATTATGCATCATCTTCGTTGACATTTAGAATTTATTACCGTTGTCTTGGTGATGGAGGAGGTCTACCTTAGTACTGAGGTACTGAGCAACTATGACGAAACTCAAGAAAGTATGAAAGTGCTTAGATTGCACTGTCACGACGCCACCGCAACATACTGTACGGTAAGTACTAACGCACTGACTTACTTGTTTGTCTTTGTTATTAACTTTGATCGTACTGGCAGCTTTGAACACCTTCCACACGGCAATAAAACATTATTGCTAAGCAGAAGTTATTTTCACAGCAAATTAAAACATAAATACATAAAACACTAACACTTACTTAAATTAAATTTAAGAAAAATAAAAGATGGATATATTATTTTCAAAAACATTTTTTTTCAAAAAACCGGCCAAGTGCGAGTAGACTCGCGCACGAAGGGTTCCGTACCATTATCGCATAAAACGGCAAAGAATATCACGTTTGTTGTATGGGAGCCCCACTTAAATATTTATTTTATTCTCTTTTTAGTATTTGTTGTTATAGCGGCAACAGAAATACATCATCTGTTTCAGAGAATTTCATCTGCCTGGCTATTCCGGTTCATAAGATACAGCCTGGTGACAGACGGACAGACAGACCGCGGCGTCTTAGTAAAAGGGTCCCGTTTTTATCCTTTGGGTACGGAACCCTAAAAAGAAAACAAATTTCAACCAACATGAAAAGTTATTTAGAAAAAAATATCTCTTAGTAATGCTGGTTGGCTGTGAGTCTGAGTTTTCTTTTTAATAAATACAATGCCAGGCTTTGTGCCCGAATAAGATGCGACGAGTAAGTTTTTAATAAATCCTATTTACTGCTCACCTACGCCAATTAAAAAATAATGTTTATTCAATAAAATCAATTAACTAGAGGATGTGAGAGGACATAAAAATAACATATTTCTTGCAAAGAAGTGGCGGTCTGGTCTCCACTCGCCTGGCGTCGGTATCGGTGGCGAGATCGCTCATTAGTGCTGCTCGCCGATACCCGTCGTAGTTCGTGACTGAGCCATGTTCTTCGTTACTGGCTGCTCTAAGTGTCACCGCCATGTTTTATAATCGTTCATATATCATGCACGCCTCAATAGGAGGCCTTCGACCTGCTTTCTCGCAGTTGCAATTATTAATTTTCTAAACAAAGTCGCTTGGAGTCTGTTGTTCTTTTCTCCCATAGTCGTATAACCCGTGACTACAGCATATACAAAATGTAGTTTTCAACATTTCTTAGATTTACTTACAGAATAATAAAGAACAACATTTGCAAACTAGTTAGTAAATCCTATCTCCTCTCTCTCAAGAACTTCCATTCACAAAAACAGGAGCCATCGATTAATCAATATATAATCAACAAGACATAAACTAAATTCTATTAACACACGTAGTTAATGAAGACATCAGAAGCATGCTCACGCGCACGTACCAGTAAGTTACCGTATCTGAACATCTACACCGGTCGGCGGCCACAGACTAACGAATAATGAACAATATTGGGTACAAGTATGTAGGTAATCTGTGGTAACGGTGCCGACCAAAGATTTATCACCCCTGTCCCACAATTTTACTACGAACTTGTGGAACCAGCTTTATAGCTTCTCTGTTCTTTTGTTTTAAGTTTTAACTACACCTTGTATGCCATGTTCTAGTTTTTTTTTTTTTTATTGTCAGTAGGCTCGCGTTTGACCACTATCTCACCTGAGTTTATGATACAAGTCTTATAGTATTTTGTGATTGGAACCATGAATAGTTAAAATAGCCACTCCATCCACATATTTTCATTTTCAAAGAAAGTACCTGTAGCCTATAGAACCTACCTCTTGTTTGAGCAGCAAAGTGCTTGCACCAAAACACAAAGTAGGAACATATATATACAACTACATGATGGCTTACTTAAGACCACCCCGTTGAATTGGTGAAATTGATGAGATAAACTTTCACATGTTATAATCATTTACAGCAATTTGTCTTCCTAAAAAAAGTAATTAAAAAAATGGCTACAACTTAAGCTACAATATCATTTTAAGTTATTCAGACGGTTAACATAACACAGCACACTTAATGTGCCTTACTAATGGAGGACATAACCATTTGCCTTTCACTAAGCAGAGATAAATAATAACAAAGTTGTTCAAAGGGAATTGAATCAGTTCCCAGTACTCTATGGGGAAACAAAACAAAATAAACATGGTTGGCTTAGCCTGCCATACACCTCAAGTTATGCGCAGTTTGCAAGCTTTGTGGAAGTTGTAAAGACTTCTTTTGTTTTTTTTGACATGTGTGTTGCTGAAAATGATGTCTAAATCAGTCTGTTTTCAGGGATGGTGTCAAGATGACATTCTCGGAAGCTATGAAAGGAGTTTCAGGGAACTTTTTTAACTGTTCGAAGTCATTTAGAAAATGGTATGTTTTATTGTCATGTTTTTAACAGATGCTGTATTTAGTGACAGCTTTATTTAGTTAGGACAAAGTTATGTTGTGGATGAACCCTTGTTTTTCTTAAACTTTCAGATTTTTCTTATTACTTTGCATCATAATAACCGAATAATCAGCTCAGGAACGTAACTCAATTAGTTTCCAGGTGCAAGCAACACCCCCTCCTAATATAATGTCTGTCACCAACAGAAATCAATTTGGCGATCTATTCTTAGATCTTTCTATGCGTCTTTGGAGCCCGTTGAAAGCTAGAATATTGAAAGATTTATTTATTAGTTTATCCACTTTTGAAGTGAGTTTATAAGATAACTATAACTTTCACACGGTTTCACTCCCGTGGAATAATATAATTGCGTTTTTTGAAAAAAATCGTAAAGTTTCGTAATCGCACCAGTCATTTCAGAGATTGCCTTTTACAAACATATAAACAAAAAATCAAATTTATCTCCTTATAATATTTTAAGCGGTGGAATGAGAGATGTTGTAAAGGCTGTACAGACCAGTCGGTCGGTGACCGTATCTTCTGTACTTACAGGTTACAACGTTAACTTGGACTTTCGCACGCAACCATTTGCCATTTATTTACTGGTTTTGTTGTTTGTATAACTTTTAGCTCTATTTAAATAAATTGTTGTTAGACTGCAGATAAATGTAGATACACGTACCCATACGTTAATTTCTAACATATTGATATTTATATTTATATCGCATATTTATGTAAGCAAATAGTCAGTAAAGCGCAGAGGTAGAACAAACAAAGACATAAAGTTTTAGATTTCTAAACGCAGTAAAACGTCTAAGAGATAGTTTCATACAAATTCAAATAGGTGCCAACATAAAGTTTACGGCAGAATGCATAAACAGTTCCACTTCACGACCACTAGTTGCCAGTGTTATTAATCTTCGGTTCCCTTGACACCCAGAGCTGGTGGTGCTCGAACAAACAAACAATACTGGATTATCTGCGGAACTGCTTCACGACAGAATTATGTAAAACTATAAATCATGATAGGGTACAAAGCTGCACGCAGAGGCAGCATCGCGCTGATTATCACGAACCTGTTTTACATGGAGTAATAAGGAGATGGAGTGCACACTCAATTTCTGTAAAACTGGAAAAATTAAAATTACGTTTTCAGTAGTTTCAAAAAGGCTTCAATTCTAGATATCGGGCAGGTTGGCCCATGTAAACGCGTTGCAGAAATTATCCTGATTTCAGTGCCATATATGCAAAATGGAAGTCGACTACAATATTATGACTTTAGTTAAAAAGTATGAAAGCAAAACCAACGAAAGATGTTGTCCATGATGACGAATTTTAATTCTGTTTGACACTTTTTCACGACCACACATATAATGTCAAAATGTATTTTCTATACGGATAGGTTTTCTTTTAATTTTATATGGGTTTGCTCTTGGCTCTAGTTCTAGGTCAGAGGTGACAAAGACAAAGTCGACGATGGTGCAAGCTTACCCAGAAGAAGCCTGTTTACTTTAACTTTGAAGAGATTTAGTAGATTTAGGAGATTAAGTATCGTCTCCCAATTCTTATTTCTTATTGCGTACCATAATGTATATAGTTGGTAGGGAAATAATTATATTTGTTACAATTATGGACGCTGTTGGGCACAGCATAGATCAAGTAGGAGCAAGGAGGAAGAACACTGAGTGTTCAATGTGATTTTATTATTGTTTTATAAATTATATACTTAGTAGTATTTATTTAGTAACATTGTACAAACCATTAATTCTAAATTTTTCATATTTATCGACGCCTTGATGGCAACAATCTCACCGTTGGATAGCCTTTCCATTTTCTTGCACATCATCCCTCTATTGCCTTCCTACTCTATGTATTTCACAGACGGAGAGTAAGCAATAGCCGATGGTGTGCATTAGTTACTGGACGTGGGCGGCCAGCGCTCCAGCTAGGTAAATATAAGCTGGACTAATCGAACTGGAATTACTGTGCTTAGTACGTTCTGTTTGCTTATTTTAAATTTAAACCAGCTTCAGCCAGCAGCTTCGCCATCGTAAAAAGTATTTTTTGTATCCCAAGGGAACATTATACCGGGATGAAAAGTATCTTATGTGTTATTCTCTGTGCCAAATCTCATTCGTTCAGCGGTTCTGGCGTGATTGAGTAACAAAAATAGATCCATCCACCCAAATTTTCGCATTTATAATATTAAGACGACGACCAAAGCTAACGACCTTGAGGGAACAAAACGCGCACTCGTTTCACACCTGCGCGTCCCAAAATTTAGTAGTTTTCTGTACTTTCCTTTTTATTTTATAACTTTTTATAAAAAGCTTCAGATCAGAATGTAGATAGTTAAATTTTCTTTGAGATGGTGTCAATTTCATTAAAATACGCGCAGCGGTTTTGGTGCGATTGTCATGTTTTTGTCCGTTTTAGACTTAACATTACAAATTAATTACACTATGTACTTACTAGGAATAAAACTCATTTTTTTTTTATCAAATTATTAAGAAAATGGTCTAATGTAACATATATTTTTTTCAAAAAATTACGACTAGCATTTTAGACGTCATTCTCATTTTAAAATCAGCTACTCAGGGGTATCTTCGCCTTAACTTAGTAAGGTAAGAAGTCAGATGGTTTACTAAAGCCTTTGGACCAAAGGATTCTATATTTTTAGTTTTGTCCATCTCTGCAAACTGCAAGAAGACCCAGAATTCAAGTGTGCGTTATAAAACAAGAGGCTCAAATGACATTATCAGTGACTGCGATTGTCGAAAATCAAAAAAGGCATGGCATTGTCAAGTACTACCGAATTGTCTCGTGGTTAATACTTTACGATATGGCATTACGACCGTTTATGTCGCTGTCAGAACGGCCCTTTAGCTAGAGCATAAGGTATCTCTCTGTTACTTTTCTTTAGGGTTCCGTACCATTCACGTGTCCGTCTGTCGTCGGTCACACTTTTTGTACCGAGAAAAACCCTCGATGAATGAACAAGCTATAAAACTTTATTTATTCGAGGTGGAGTCCAGTTGGAGGACGTGGGTATCACTAAATTAAATAAATAAGCCTTAAATATAAAATTATCTGTGCGGAGATGAGGAAATTACATTTCATTTTCTAATTTCTTTACATTAATTTTTATTATAAGCATACATTTTCACACTGTCTGAAAAGCATTGTGTAAAACTTAATAGAATAACTGTACTTGTTGAATGTTAAATAAATATAACTTATGTCTTGAAGAAATATTCTTAGCAATAAAGTTTATTTAATAAGCTTTGTATGTTTTAGTCCCTCGTAAAATATTTATTAAGCCGAAACAATCAACATGCGCCGGAGTCGATTGTTTTGCTCACGAGTGGTGAACACAAAACTGGTCGCCATTGTAAAGTACACAGTACCCACAACATTTACACCTACACAGAGATAAACTGAACAGAAGACCCGGAACACACACACATTAATTCAGTTGTACTGAGCCTGGACATTTTATTTGTTTCCAAAGAGGAACATTAAAACAAATTAATGTGTAGTAAAATAACATTAAGAAAACTCTGTGGGCAGAGTCGCGGTACACAACTGTGTGGGATATCGTAAAATAGAACACCGCTCATATTAAACGGCATGTTGAATTGTTAGGAGCTATTTAATATCATCAGCACAGTCGTATTTGTAGTAACCGCGGTAATTTCTCTCTGTGATTCTAAATTATTGTCCGTTATGGAAATATACGGACTGGTAGCAGCATTCTATCAAACTTCTCTGTTCTGATTTTAAAGGTGTTCTAATTTAGTAGTCAGATATGAATACAAAATGAACTTAGATATCTTCTAATTTATTGATCATATTGACGCAGTATATCTTTAAAGTACAGTTTAATACGTACAAATATTCCAACTTCATAAATACGGTTAAGGATGCCCTAGTCGACGGCACGAACTATTTTGTGCGCAGGGTTAAAATGCATGCTATCTTATCCGACAACACGTGCGAAAGAGATAGATGCTGTGATGAGCAGTAAGAAGCTAGTTCGCGTACGAATTAGCACTTCTGCAAGTTTGTAGCGAAATGGATGTTGACATAGGACGAAAACGAGCTCGCGAAATTTTATAAACAGACCTCTGGGAGGCTAGATATCATGAAAAAACGACTAAATGTATATTTTCAAAATAAAATTATTTGCATTGTTGAATCACTAATCTCGTGGCCGTTTTGCAATTTTCCTTCTTCTTATGGTAATTGTTTCCGCCCAAAGATGCGTTAAAATTAGTGTTGAAATCTAGAACTTTCATGTTCATAACTTTTTTATTTATTACTTTTTTGTTTCTATACAGGGCTAATGATGAGGCAAATTGATATCATTTTTTATTTTGAACGTACATCGTCAAACAGTGGAGTAATCGCCAGACTACGTTTGTATCGAAGAATGATCGACTAGTGTAACCTTAAGATTTGATACTGAATAACCGTGATACAGGTCATTTGCGGTTACCATTTCTAACGTAAAGCTGATCTAAACATAGAAATAGCCAGCAGTTACCACAATAGATGTAATCAGGGCTACGCGCAATTCTCTCCGTAAACCGCTTGTGCGAGCATTGGCCGGTAAGTAGACGGGAGATCTTAGCGTTTGCTAAATGCTATCGATTAGCACTAACACAAGGAAAATTTAACGTAATGAAATATACCGGTGGACTGTGAGCACTGTGGACAGTGGGAGTCGGTCGCGGTATGCCCGGGACAATATTTACCCAGGCCGAGTCTTTCTCACGGAGCGGCACGATGCGGGACACAGCGATCAGTAAGAGTCAATAGTCCAAAATATTGTTTATGTAACAATTTCGAGAGTGTGATAATGAGTGGTAGACGGTATGTATCGTTTTTGAGTTTGTTTTCTTTCGAGTTTGGAAGCCAGAGAGGTTATGTCAATGCTAAGAGATAGTTTTGATAAGATGGAAAAACATAGATACTTTATTGTAAACAGTCAATGGCAAGATTAGTTTCTGCGTAATACAAAATATATGTACTTGAAATATACACACATATGGTCATTACTATTCATTAAAATGCCCATGCCAGAAGCAATAATAAAACAAATTAACTTCTCTGCAACCTAACATGAATTCGCACTACACGATACTAATTTTACTTCGTGTTCTCGAATGCAGTGACAAAAATACATCCCTGTTCTAACGTCATCCCTCCGTGATATAAATAGAGAAGAGTGCGCGAGAGCACTCGCGATTCAGGCCGACCGGCGCATGCGCACGCAACTTACATTACACGTGCAACGTGCAAGAAACCAAACCATCTGCTTACTTAACAGATTTATATTGATGTTTATTTGAAGCCAGTATTAAAACATCATCTTTTAGGCAATGTTTTGATCTATTTCCATCAAGGAATTCGCTTTAATCCTGCAGCCTAAACGTTGTGCTTGGTAACATCTGCGGTGCTGTCAATAAATAAACTGCGTGATTAATATGCACTGCGCATGAACTAAGGAATATTCCTCTTTATTATTCTTTATGCAATATCGTCACTTATTATTTTCGCTCTTTATGATTCATAAATCATAAGAGAAGCACAAAACCTTATTAGTCAGACTGTACCAAATTAAACGCGAAAAATGTCGGTCAAGAGCACAAGCCACAGCCTAGTCAATATAAAAAGTATAGAAATAGTCGGCCTTGTGCTGGCAACATTGTCACAAGCAGGAAGAGGCAATTGAGCGAATGAGTCGGCGGGCGCGGATCTGAAACGTTCAATGATCTGATCACGTGTGAACTAGGCCAGTAGGTAAGTCAATGACCCCGCTAGATCACGGGGAACGTCATAAGGATATCGATCGCGGTTTTGTAAACACGATGGGAACAGCATTTTTGAGATCTGCCTTTGGAATAGCAGTTGTCAACTTGTCACCTCTATTACCACAAGTTCAATAATTTCGACGGCTGGATTGAACTTGAAAAATTACACCTTGGCCTCGTCGTAAGTTTAAACAAAGTCTAGAACATGCCAAAGGCCGATTTTTGGTACAAAATATTATCTTAATACTTATTAATTAACAAAGAGAGCTATAAAACTGGAAAGAGCTAATAGAGAAATTCATAGAGTTAACAACTTCTTCATAACTGCATAACATTTGAAAGGCTAATGAAGAAAACTAAGTGATCGTCTAGGCTAGAAACTTGGCATCAAGTATTACTATCGATATTACTCTCACAACTTGTATTATAGGTACGTGGTTGTATAATAATATCGCATTATTCTCGATGTTACCTACACCGTTACAGCTTCTGATAGCTCTTCGTATCTTACATGCTTATTACCCTTCATAAAAACGGCCGGCCCGTAAGATCATCCAGTGTCATTTATCATCTCAGTATGATGACATTTCAGCCAATTAGCGGATGTTTTGTGCACGCTATCGAGATAATACGGCAGGGTGCTTTATATGGCGCATCCTTATTTGGTGAAATTTAAACTGATTGGTGGGGAACGTGACTGGACAATGCACTAAGCACCAAGGAACATAAGTAAGGAGTAAGCGCGGAATTAAACCTTATGTGCTCGCCACTAATTGGGCCCTAACTTGGATATCTCGGTATTTCGACGAAAGTTCTTAATTAATTATGCCTAAAATGTAAGTATTGTTTCTTTCGTTCGGGCCCATGTATGCGATACGGGATGGTAGACTTATTTAATCATATAAGTGACAAAGATTATTTATTTCTTTAATGTAGACATCACCATAAAACTGCAGGTTTTGAAAAAACTGTCATCATTTTATCACGTCCTTTGGCATTCAAGATTTCGTAGGTTACAGATTTACGAGTCAATATTCAACATTGACTACTCAGAAGCATAGAAAAAGATTGTTCACAAAATTACGGCATTTCTACATTATTCTAAAGAATAGCTCATAGAGCCTCATCCATCACCCCGGTAAGTTCAAGGCAAACGTCGGTTACCAAATCTCAGGCAGGGCTTGTTCGTCACGATGCTGCTTACCATAACAATAGCAGGTATATTTTACAAGAAGGTAACATCGCCGACCCTCCTCTATAATTTATGGAAATGACCGCAAACAAAAACACACGACAAAGGTGTCTACTCGAAATTAAATAGATGGGTTGTGTATCGTGTTCTTCATTGTTTAGCTATTGTTACCTTGCTTCATACTCGTAAATATCATCCCTTGACCCTCCGCTGGTGAACCGATACGTTTTACGGCTGAAGCTATTAAATGTTACGACGTCAAAATGTGACCGGATACACACAAAGTGTTGGCTTTTGTGTGTTGGCATTCCGAAAAAGGAAAACAACATAAAAATAAGAAAGCGAAAATTCGTTCTCGCGAGCGTCGGTAATTAAGGTATCGTTCGTGAAAATGTTCGGAGACAGAGTTGTATAATCGGTAAGCTTATAATCATATCGTCGTATTTTTATCGTGATGTATCTGCATGGCGTGTGGCGGCATTTTACTCGCTAAGTGCTCGGCTTCGCTTTGTCGCGATAACGCCGCGCGCTCGCTAATTGGAAACGATTTATTAGCCTGCGCGTACGCCACAACTAAATCGGAACTCACCTTTAATTTTAACCGGCAACTGCCACTTTGTTTATGGTATAACTAAGCACAACATTCCGTTAATTAACAAACTATTGTTTTATGCTTCAAACTGCGGTTACAATGTTCTGTTGTTCATGTTCAATCCCTATTTCCTAACCAGATGTCTTTATCTCCCTACGTTGGTTACGAAACGCGTTCGCCCACGTCCGAATTTCGAATCGACTTCGCTATCGAAAAATAGAAAGTCATAAATTACCGAAGGGCCGCTTTCCCACTTATATCTAGGTTAATGCTGTCAGGAATTACGGAACTGAACGATACTGGAAGGAACTGCCGATGACTTGGTGCTATTTCTGTTTCGTTCACTGAAACATAAAACTTTTGTTCCGGTTCCTTTTCAGCTAAAGAATGTCTTCGCAATAAAATGAAGTTCCATTCATGAATGAATTTTTCATTCAGTATTTTCTTTTTTATAGTAGAACCAAATACAAAGAGAGCGAGTCATAGAAACCTGTATTAAATTCCAGATTTTCTCATGCAAAGCAATCCCATTCCAAATTGCCAATTGCTTTCCATATCTCCGTATGGCTTCATAGTCGTTTCCAGTATAACAGAATCAAAGAGTATCAATAAATAGTGAATGGATTGAGTGGCTGTCGGGCATGTAAACAAAGCAGATGCCAGCGCCCAGCGTGGCCTAACGTGGCCCACATGAGCGTTCGATCATCTCCACTGGCGTAACCAAGTAACGTGTTGCAACCTCATTGCCGGCCAGTTGCCAGTTTGCATGCTTGTTTATATCTTGATTAACATTCCTAGTAAAAAACTCTTATTATTAGAAATCGGTAAGAGCTGCATGAATCCGCCCATTCTGAACAAGCCAGAACATAAAGCCATTCAGGCATTTTCTTACATGTATTCAAATATTTGGAGCATGAGCGAAAATTTCAGTTTGAACCTCTTGAATGTACAGATACTGTGAAGGAATGAACATTAGTTAGTAACTTAGTTGTAGTTATCTAACCAGGAACTTACGTAATTGATAGTAATGTCTCATTAATCTCAATGTAATCAATATAATTATTTTATAATAAATCTCTAGAAAAGTCGTTTTTGTACATCGAAAATATTACCAAAAACATAAAGCCAGGGTGTTAAAGGAGAACCAACAGAACCCATTTGCAGCATTTTTTTGAATTTTTGTCTGTTTATTTGTGCACGCATCACGTAAAATGTACGAAACCAATGTAAATAACTTTTATACATAAAAATTGTGCGTAATTTTAAGTATTGTTTTTATTTGGAAGTCGGTAGTATATTTTTGAAAAAGATTTTTTTATTGTTTTCGTTTCGGTGTGGTGTTCTGGAGTGCTACTAGATGGCGTGCAGCAAATCTGTCCTTTATTTTTTTTGTACGTAGTTGATACTCTTCTCCCTAGAGTAAATAGTATTCTGTGCAGCGAAAGCTCGATCTAGGTAGGTAGAAAAGTAAGTAAGGTGGGTAGGTCTAGGTAAGTAGGGTAGGTACAGGTAGGTAGGTAAGTAGAGTAGGATAAGGATATGCTCAGTTAACGAGAGCGAAGCTGCGGGCACAGCTAGTAGTAACTAAAACTGTTAAGCTTATGCAATCTAAGGCACCGGTCAGAACAAACGATGTAATAAACTGTCGATAAAAATATTAATCGCCTTCCTTTTCCGGATTAATGTTCTCATAGGCATTAATGCAGCATCCATACAGGTTCTATAAAACCCGGTCAGAACATCAGACAAGCAGTTGACAACTTGTCCGACACCAAAGAACATGTTTGTAACGGAAATGTTATTTATATCTGATGAACTTCAAATGATGGTACAGCCTTAGTGACCTTCCCGAGGCTCTAGACAAGTGGCATTCGATGTCAGCAAAGACGATAGTCGAAGTATCAAAATATAAGAGATTTATCACGGGATTTTTCAATATCGGTTGTTTGTCTCATGCAATTCGACCAAATTGCAATGGTTTTCTTAAAAAAATCGTGCCATCAGTAAGGTCCCTTATTCCGGCATACAACATCTTCTACTAAGTACCTAACTTCATTTATAACAATTAATTTGGACATAACGATTACTAATGAACGCTGAGCGGGCCTGATTTCTTAATTAGATACTTTAAGTCGAAACTCGTCGCTACCGATTACCGCGCTCAAATATTTTTAGTTAAATGACATCGGAATTAGAATTACTAATTCCGAGGAAAACTCCATTTATATGTATTTCTTCCTCATAACAAGTTGCGTTCTGAGTTATTTATAGTTAAAGTAACAGAGTATATTCAAAATTAGTCACAAGAATTTGGTCATGAAACTTTGGCAGCAAATAGATATGACTCACACGTTATTTGGTATGTACAATGGTTACCAAAACAGGAAAGTATAGGTTTCCGTTAATTGTTTCAGTATTCAAAATTCAATATTCAAATGAGATGTCACAAAATAACACAGAGCTTTTAATAGATGAGCCCATATATTAGAACATATCAATGATAATGCACACAGAATATTTGCATACAATCGCAACACTTATGAAGATGTGCCCAGAATTAAACATGGACATGTCAATAAAAGAACGTCTAGCGAAAATAATTCTAAAGATTAGAATCACAAATTTGTAGGTGGAGTTTGAAGGGTGAAGTGAAAAGGAATAATAATAGGCTAATGAAATACTAATAATGAAATACTAATCTATACCTAATACAAGGACAAAACTTAAAACACTGGACTACAGATGAATGGCATTCAGGAGAGACGTTAAAAGATAATGATAAAGATTGCATTGATTGACGATAAACCGGTGGTATGTCCAAAGATATCCAATTAAATAAAAGCGCATAGTTTTATAAATGGATGACAGTCAATAAGTCCCAAATATAAGGCAGTATGGAAACAATGTTTGTGTTGAACTTCATTCACATAGACCGGCTCCTTTTGATTTCGACCTTTGATCGAAATGCCACGCTGCTATTTAGGAGTATTTAGGGGACTTACCATGAATTCTAATGCCACCTCCGTCGGAAACACTATTCAAAATATTAGGCACTAGCTGACCCCCGCGGCTTCACTCACGTCATCTGGCTACCTACCTACCATCTATCTACCTGCCTTACCTACCATACCAACTCTATCCACCTTCCCTACCTACCCTACCCTACCTACCCTACCCTTCCTACCCTATACTACCTACCCTATAATACCTACCCAACCTACCCTATCTACCTTACCCTACCTACACTTCCCTACCTATCCTACCCTACCCAACCCTACCTACCCTATCCTACCTACCTTATCCTACCTACTAATTTGATAAACTATTTATTTGAATAAAAATTATACTACAATATGAATGTTACCAACTTTTGTTTCTACCGGCGATATAATTAATATTAAGAATATAAGAACATAAAAGCTGCTATTGTGACTTAACTATGATAGTTAGATATATGCTCTCGTAGACTTTTTTGTTGCTTATAATGAGTACTTTAATCATGTATTACATAACTTTTATGTATCATCAATAGCTTTTTCAGCGCACATCAAATAATTAATTTTATAGGCAACATTTTGCTACTTTGGATTACATTATTGCAATATTTATACAGGTCTCTATTTTTTTTTAATAATTTATAGCCTATGACACTCAGAAATAATGTAGCTTTCTACTGGTGAAAGAAGTTTTCAAAATCGGTTCAGTAGATCCAGAGACTACCCCTACAACTTCACAAACTCACAAACTTTACCTCTTTATAATATTATATTATGGATATAATTATTTTAAATTATTTCTGGGAACCAAACCACATTCAAGTAACAATATAAAGTAACAAACAGGTAAATCTCATTTATAATGTAATATGTGGCGAAAAACACTCATATTTTGGTTGAGTTTGTGTTATTGTAAATCTAATGATTCATAAAAAAATGCTGTAAATTTATTCAGGCTGACGCATTGAATTACCTAAAATCGTCATTTATTGATTCTTGTTAATGTAGCTGGTTATTCACTGACTACATAAAACGTAAGCATAGGTTTTTAACGATTGCACTATCGTTTTAAATAAATAAAACTTTTTATCAAACAAAAAACAAAACGGCTTCCAAAACAAAACACTACAAACCGAAAAATAACTTTTTTTTCCGAAGTCTGTGTCTTTGGTATACATATTGCTTTCTGTTTTTCGACACCGACTTCGGAAAAGAAAGTTATTTTTCGGTTTGTTGTGTTTTGTTTTTTTTTGTTAAAGAGTTTTTATTTATCTCTTTTTAGTTTTTGTAGGTACCTCGAATTACCATGAAATCATTTGTAGCCAAAGTACACCTCATGTCGATTCCAATAAGCCCAAACATGACCAGGATACATTGTTTTATTACGGAGTGCCAGTGCCTACCTTCTGGTTTCATCATCAGATCAGTTCCATGGTACCATTTTTATCAGTACCATTTATTTCTATATATTTGCTTTATTTTAGTCGGTTAACTATTCAAGATATTATCTTATACCCATGACATAGTTAGCATTAAGGAGTTCCAGTGGCTATCTGTGAGTCTTCTTCATCAGTTTCACTTCACCAAATGATACTTTCTGAGTGCAAATGATTGCATTATTGATTAAAATAACAAAAAAGCTATATGTATGCCTATCATATTTGAAGAGTTCCCTCGATTTCTCCTGGATTCCATCATCAGATCCTGACTTGATTCCGATGGGACCACCTGCGAAGTATAACCTTTCAAACAAAAGAAGAATTTTTGTAATCAGTCCAGGTGTTTTTGAGTAATCGGGTAACACTTATAAAAAAAATGATTTCGACGACTTGAGAACCTTCTCTTGTTTTTAAGTCGGTTAAAAATAAGCTTGATATCTGTTTGTTAGGTGGAACACTCAATTTGTTGCATGCAGATAGTGTCATGTGCACATTCCATGTTTCAGTAAATATTGCGCCGACGCATCTGTTCCTGCTCAGATTTCATCTACAACTTCAACTTCAACATTGGCGCAATTTCCATATGCAAAGCAATCTCAATCATCACGCTGAGTACGATATTCACAAGAGCGATGATCTCATACAGATTAAGTGCCAATTTTGCTTCGAAGTATAACGGAACTAAATTAGCCATAAAACGCAACAGTGTACTTACAACATTTTTTATTGGGCTTGTTTGCTCGAATGATGAGTTGAGACGAATGAATATAAAAAATATGACAACTTAACAATAAAACGTTTTCTTCAATGTTACAATAGTAATCGCTTAACAAAAGATAAATGACGATATAAAATGAAATCTTATCGAAATTAAAGAAGCAAACGACATAATCACGTCGACACATCGCGTCGGGCCTCCAAATGAAATGGATTCGACATTTGAATTGTAAAACTGTTAGATCGTCGGTAGTGGGACGCGCGACCTCCGACCTGCGCCTGCGCCGCGCTGCGCCAACCATGCCGGATTACGATGTACATGCATCTGGTTTACAGATGTTAATCGCGGACTACTACTCTTTATGGCATTAATACCGCCGCCTATAACTCTTTGTTTTGATGTCATATAAATAGCTTATTATGGCTACTATTAGTTCAGTCATAACGTGAGTTATGAAGAAAAAGTATGTCAGTTCCGTGTTCAAAATTTTACACGACCGTTCATCGCTGTCCGCTCCAATTTCCCGTCCGAGTCCGTTGTAAGTTTTATGCCTTGTTTAGGTCGGTATGCATATTGAGGTCGGGATGTTTAAAAAATCTTTCAATTGTGGGGCAATTATTCACTTATGCAGCGGGTGTTGAGGATCTGTTGACTCACAGTTAAATTAAAAGGAGCATAACAAATAAAGTTAAGTGCTGTGTCGGGTTTCGTTTCTTGAATAATGAATCACGATGTGAGAAAAGAAGCAATTACTCTCATTATTGCCGCACATGAGTCATGGCGGAGGGAAGCAGTATATCACATGCACCGCCGAGGGTGGTATGCCACTGCGTTAACCGTATAATGCCATACATTATGGCTCAGAATTTCAAAGAATTCAAACATACTGCGATATAACCGCACAAATGACTTCTAAAATTATAACTCTAACTTAGGAAGCATACATTTCTGAGTCTTCAGATGTTTCTGGTCACAACATACATAGGAATTCTAATAAAATGTATCAAGTATTTAAGTTTACCCTAATAAGCGTGAAAGCTCATCAGATGTGATCGATTGATTAACACCTCGTAGATAAGGTTTAAGATGAATGCCTATTTAGTAGATAAGCTTCGCATTACCAAATGCATACTTTTACCAGTTTATCTGATATAAAACCGGGTTTATAAGATTGATTACTAATTAATTTCTTAGCGAAACTTGTTCATGTTGGTTTAATTCATTAAAGGCGCTTAGGTACGCAGATTACCCGTTAGATAAATAATAATTATGGCCCCAAGACCATAATTATTATTAGAGAATATTATTTATTATCTGCTTCTATCTTGGGTTTGGAGGTCGACTTGCATATTTATAGTCCTTCGTTTCATTTTCACCAACAGAGAAATATTTTTAGAAAAATAATAAATGACTGGATAGTCTTGGATCGACATCGTGCATATTTCCTAGCCTAGCATTGGGATTCAAAAAGCTTTTTCTGGCATAGGAACGAAATTAAGTAGAGTAATATACATTCTATAATACTAAAATTGATCGTTTTACTGTTGTTATTCTTTGCAATCTTTTATTGTTCTAAAATAATGTTAAATCTTAATCTTTAAATGCTTAGCCAGTAGACTTAGCCAGTAGAAGTAAACATTCATTTTATACCTCATTTTTTTTATGCATTAGAAATGAATCTCTGCTTTATCCATTCGGTTTTAATAAAATAATTCAACAAAAAAACCGCTCACATCTCACATACGTAAGCGTGTGAAACTGTGAACTTATTAGGTCACGAATTCACGATTATCTCGGTATACACTACCCAATAAAAGAAGCTACAATACATTGCTTGCTCCTAGAACAAGAAAAAATAAACACCCTGAATTTCTCAAGAGAACAACGCAATGTATCCCACACAGATGCAAATATTCTCTCCTCTATAACTTGGTGGGGGCGCCGTTGTTTCGTGTACCACATACGAAGTCCAGATTAGAGAGTACAAATCCACATACACATGAAACGGTTATGAATAACGTACGACGGACAAACAGACGGTTCTAATCACAACAGCACACAATGGTATTGTTTATTTCATCCCGAGAACACGGAAACTGTATCTGATACTCAAGTGGGTGGTCGATCACCATCGTGATAGAATGCATAGTTGTGGTATTAAATATATCAATGAACACTTTGTTAACTGTAACTCTAGAGACAAAACTATTTTGTACCATCGTCTAAAATTCCAAGAAAGCTCCATTGAGACTTCTTTGTCGGCGACTATGGATTAAATTGAGAAGATGTTATCTATACATTTTTATATAATTTATTTATTTATGCAGCATTGGGGTGAATGTTGGGTGGAACTAATAATTTGAAATCAGCAAGAACTATTACCAACATCAACGCGGCGCGCGGCGGCCTAACAAAAAAGATTTATTTACGAATTTAATTCTACAGAACCGTACCTAGATACTGTAGAATTGTAAAGTGACCAAAAAAACCAATAGGTAAGTACTTACATAACAAACGCCTGGCAGTTCAAAATCCCTATTCATAGAATATACATCAGCTTTCAGTACCACACTTGACCGGAAGCACTCAGTCTGGTAGCCGATACCCAACCAGCCCCACTTCAGATTACTCCCGACACCTCAAATAGATTCCATCAGACCAAGTTATTTGATCTTACCACTTGAAACGAACAACATAAAGGATCTTAAGATGGCTGATGGACCAAGGATGAAGGATAAGCCAGATGACCCTCCCTACTACTAAACTTCTATAAATATTTATAATTATATAAAGATAAACTTGAAGTATCTCTTTACAAAGATTAGTCGGGTGTGTTGATAGTAACTTAAACATTATTACTGTAAGCAGACTTGTGCTTACATTCCGTTTTTATTCATACAGAAGATAAAATTTCGGATATATAAGAGGTACGTAAGAAAACCGTCAGCCAAACTGTTCTGAACAATTAGTTTGATATAAGTACTGTAATATTGAGATTTGTCGAACACCTATGCTTGTGTTTCTGGTTTTCTTAGAGTTTAAGACATCATTGGACGTGCTTGTAAAACATCTTCTGTAGAGCCAATTAAGGATATGCGTTTTAACTCACAGCACTTTTAAACGTAAATTTCAGAACTGCAGTCTGAATACAAACCTCTTAATAGACTGAACATCGAAGAGTCGATACTCAGACAGGCCGTTATTCATTGCACAGAACCGCATGATATACGAGTTTGGTCATACTGTACAGTAAGAAATTAAGCCGCTAATCCAGAAAGCAATGGATAACGTGTTCGGCAAGACGTTCGCAACATGGTGCCTTGCACTCGATGGCGGTGGCTCGTGTAAAATAACAAGAAGTCGTAAACTGAACCGCGACGTTTATGGTCCTGTTCTCACAGTGATCCGGTATCGGGACAGTTTTGCACAGAATTTCAATAAGATACAACCATATCCAATTTAAAGTAATGTCGGTCTTGGAATCGAAGGGTCCAGAAACGATTGGTTTTACATCCGTAACACAATTGTTACGGCATTCAAAGGCTGTAAAGTCAGTTTGACAAGATTGGTTTTCTGAAAACCCCAATATAAAATTGATACGAGTATACCCGCTTTTTCGGAAAAGGATACTGATAAGAGTAGCTTAAAATCATAAAAGCATTTTTAATATAAAATTCCTGACTAAATATAGCTCAAAAGCCCTACATGAAACATACACGCACGGTCTAAAAATAACTGGATTTCATACCGGTCCCAGGTAACATAAATATGCAGAGTATCTCTAGTCAGCAGAACTAATAGCAGATAGCAATAACATGATTCAAGGCTCTGCGGGCATCTCTACATACATAAATTATGTTATGCGTGTACCTAATATCTCATTACGCAGCGATAGACTCCTTAGAAATGTGGCGCCAACGACTAATGATGCACCAAGTTGATGTAAGCTTCACATTACCGCGACGGGTGACGAATCAAGAATGCAATTCGAGATGAAACGCGGATGTACGGCTTCAAATGTGCGGCAAATTGCATTAGAAATTGCGTTTAATCAAACCAGAACCACAAGATTTGATTAAACATAGCCAAAGGGTTTTAAATGATGATGTATCAATCTTGTTTGCATTGGTAAATGAACTTTAGATTTCTAAAGAGACCCATTATAAATCAGTGATTAAATTATCCGTCGACTGGTTTGCCTTTTCAATTTACCTCAGTGGATATTGCTGCATCACAGTTTCATTAAAGATGATCGCTTATTTCCGTGCATCAGCAGTATTTTGGTCAATTTACTGTTTTGGGAACGCCTTCACAATCTGTTGCGTTCCCGGCAACAATAACTTATTGTGTGCGTCCGAAGAGTGAATTAAGTCTTGCATGACTTGAGGTTTTACAAAATGATGAAGATTACTTTCAAATTCTTCGATTCAGAATGTTTGTGTTGCGTTGCTCTTGATCTTGATACTTGAGTAGTTGTGCAAGATGTTCGTACGCAACTGCACCTACGCACATTCCGAAGTAAGATCGAATGTTTGATTTTATTTACCTTTGACACCTTTCTTGATCCATAATCAGGCTTGAGGTTTTGGACTTACCTGGAAAATAAGATAATATTTATTAGAACAAAAAAAGCTTTACAAACAAGTTCAATGGCACTATACATGTAAATCGCAAAACAGTTTTTATGGTAGTAAATTTGTACCATACATTTTTCATTTAAGGAAAACCGTTTACAGCTGAACTAAACCATTCCCACAAACACCTAACAATTACAAGTGTGCGATCTATCTAATAAGCAGTTATTCAGCTCTAATTAATTCGACCTTATAATGCAAGTACTGCCAATATAGTTAACACAATTGTAGAAATACTTCGATAAACGAATAATAGGTTCGCGATAATTAGCGTCGGGAGTACCTACAGTCTCCTTATGTTCTTGAACAAATGCTATTGACCTCGTTGCAATTAGGTTTACTGCCGTTTAATGAAATGTCGTCTCTCGCAATTATGTCAGAAGGGCTTAGGTTATCGAGATAGTTGGCTACTTGGCTATCACTCTTCAACTACAGCATTGTCTGAGTCATTGTATTTGTATCTATAGACATCGCTGCCTTAATTTCAGCAGACTCAGTGCAATTCGGTAAATTTGGTGTGACTCAGAGAAAAGTTCATAAGCTCTTTTCCGAATTGCTTTTATGTGATACGTTAATTTATATAAACACTGCTGAAAACGAAAAAGCTGAATCCTCAAATAAAGTCATGGCAAATTCAAGAGACAGACACAACACATTTATTTTACTGGCAACATTTTCAAAAACACATACAAATGACAGCACTGAAATCAATTTCATCTTTGCGTAGGAGAAGAAAAATGTATTCTGTCTTAAGAAAGGCGTTTGATTGACTAAAGCGTGTCTTAGGAAGAGTAATATCTGTGCGCCTAATAAGCCCTTCTATTTTAATCTTAAGTGTTTTACCGCTTATCATAGAACTATTAATTATACTGAATGGAGTCGGACGCCCACCAGTACCTACGTACTTGAACCAACACAAATATAATTATAGTAATTGATTTAAATATCATAATAGCAGGGTTGTCGCGAGATCCAATCTACAGATTTCGTTAGTGTGTAAACAGCGTAATTGAAGCGCTTTCTACACAAGTTTTGTTACAAGCTTTATTATCCAATCTTCCTGCATCCATCGACGGCGCCGATCCTATCTTGCTTATTATTTTTTTCTTACGATACTTGTAAACAATGGTTAATATTGAATCGATAAAGAACACATGCTTATAAATAAAAGGTGATAATTTATCGAGATAAGTGCATAATCAAAAAGATATGATAACTTTACAAGTACCAATTTATTTTAAAAGTTGGAAGGATCACTATAGCATAGTAACTAGAATTTAATCTCTTGTTATGGCAGCTCCTTAATTCTTAATAGTTGAGGATTTAAACAAGGTAGGATCATAGAGTTAATGAGAAACCGATTTTAAAGTCGTAACATTTTATTTATCTGCATTTTTATGTGTTTTCTCTATATCGATATACCCGTGTTACGTTCTCACAGATACCATAGAATCACAGCGTTGTCCTGACAATAAATTTTTGTATTTACGAGACACAAAACACGTTTGGTTTGTGGTTTCTTTTGGATGATAATCAAAATATCATATTACGGTAGCTCTGCTCTCCGTTATTAAATTGTCCTTCAATAACGGAGGCTCATCCGTGCATCCGTTGGCTCTTTTTTTAACCGACATCACAAAAAAGTGATTCTTTCTTCGGTGCACCCATCGGTAATACGGTAAGTGAGATGAAAGACAGCATTCATGATCTCCGGGTGTTATGTTACCGATGCTGAGAGGAGGCTAACATGATGTTGTTTATTTTGAAGCTAAATATTTACCTATTAGATTCAAGCAAATTCAAAATGGTTCTATAGATAAAACATGTGTGGGAACTTTCTTGACAAATATTTGATATGAGAATTAGCATGGACATATATTAGATACACAAGACGGTAGGTCGACTTACAAACGGAACGATTGCGATAAGCAGAAAGATGAGAACTATTACGAACAATGGTGGCACTCTATCCGGTTAATATCTTTATTCTTTGGCTTTGATAATGCATGCGGACTATTTGGATGTAGCAAAAGGTCAAATGGTTATGGCGTAGTGCGTTGTGTAGTGACGAAATACAAACATCTGCCGGGCGAGCACGGCCTCTGTGTTAGGGTTGAGTCACGCATTTTATCACGGTTTTCACTCCCAAACTGTGATAAAAATGTGTGACTCAAGCCTGTCACAGTAGGCCGTGCTCGCCCGGCTGGAGTTAAAAATTAATAATTTTGGACAGTTGTAAGTTAAGTCATAACCATTATGTTTTTAAAACACTGCGAAGAAAATCAATGTTGCTGTTGCAAATAGTATACAAAGAAGTCTACTACAAGAATTAGTATTATTTTGACCTGTTTCAAAAACAAACGTAGCTTGTAGTACGGTGTTCATGAATAAATTGCACAGCGTTCTCCCCACCTGAAATAAGATGAGATGGGGCTGAGTAACCAGTGACGTCATCGGTCGTCGACCTCCCGCCTGTAAAACTTCAGTAAAATTCGCAGTCAAAACAAACCGTACCCCATAAAAAGAACTTTATGAAAATAACCCTCATTCCCCAAGATTTAGAGTTCTATTTCGAATCGATGAACTCAACTCCAGACATCATTATTTTGTGTAGTTCCGACTTGCACGCAAACACTCTACGTTTTCCTGTTAGTACTAACTCTGGACTAACATCGGCATGTTTATTTTACAGTGTTTGCCAAAATTATGTATATTTTCTTGGTTTTATTACAATGTTATTGACTATTTACATCGTTATAGACTTCTCGATCATCATTTGTCTTGATTTTGTTAATAAGGCTGCATTCTCTTTGTAATAGAAACATCATTCTTTGGAGTAACATCGCCCACTTGTTTTTCTCTCATTTAGCAACTGTCAGAGTTTGAAGTGAGGGCTCTGTCATACCCACGTACAGTAGGACTTAAGTACACGTAACTTATTATACCAATTTACTTAGCAGTCCGCTTAATGCATGACAATTTATTTAAATTAATTAATTCAACGAATGTGATTTTCCCTTCCACTGATTAAGTTGTATTTCAGTGTAACTGATATGACTCATGAAGGATATTTCCTTTTGAATCATGGAACGATTAAATTAGGAGGTACGCCATTTAATTTCGCGTCCCAGGACAACACTGCCAGCTTTGTCGCAGGTTAATGATACGTGATTCGCAGAAACTGCCAAGCCCAGTCTGGGATTTTAATTACTGTCTTTCAAAATAGCTGCGCGTAATGAATAACATTAGGCAAGTTACATTGTGTGCTGCATATGACATCATAATGAGCAGTTCAGAGAAATAATCTGCGATAGAACCGGGAGCTAAGGGAACTTAATTGATTAAAGTTTATGGACACTGAGATCGTAAGGAGAACTGTTAAGAGAATTAATATTATAGTAATGTATGCCAATATTTCAGAACAAATTTACATAGCATAATGAAAATACTTAATGAACAATAACTAGCTATGAATACACTTAAATAAAATAAAAAACTACGAACGCGTATAAAAAAGGCAGAGGTCATTGGGTGCCAAAAAATTCGTCCACATCGCTGTCAATGTGAAAAGTGCCAAGAACGCTGGCAGCATTGCGACGTTGGATGGCAATGCTGATTCTCTGGCCGAGGAACAGCCTAGCCCTCTGCTCACGTGAAGAGTCGACTAACCGTTTGCTTGTATCTTGAAATACTCGATGAGCACTCGAACCCCATGAACTGATGTTTCAACCACAAACGGCTCAATTATATAGCTTCCAATAAATTGTTGTATTTGCGCCGTTTGAGGTTTTCTGCACCAGCAGCAACTGCCCCAGCACGGTCTGTCGTGCTAAGAAGATGGGATGGCGCAAGGGTGTCGACACATGTTGCATTCCAAAGCAAAAGCCTACCCACCTTCCAAGGTATTACGGTCATCCCGTCTGGTCTCTTCCCATCGTCACGTACTAAGCTATTGGGTTCTAAAACAGCTGGCACCCCGTCGGTGACAAGAGCCCGACGTATGATGTCATTAATCCTGGTGTGCCGTGCTTTACGGCCAGCGCTCCTACTGCAGGATATGCCATGGTGTCCGAGGCGGTCGACTGCTTCACCACATTGACAACGATGTAGAGCTCCGCTAGGAGCACCCAAACGAAAAGTTGGTGCAAAGGTATCCGAAAAGTGTTGTCACTCAACATAGTACCCATGTTGGGTGACGGTAGTGCCTGTAGCCAGAGGCCCGACTCCCACTCACCCACAGCCAGCAGACGGACACACTCAACAATATTGGTGGAAGTATCTATATGTTTATTCCGTACCAACCTGCACAGCGGCTCATCCTACTGTCTCTGGGAAAAAGGGGTCTCGAGCAACGCTGTGTTCGGGCAAGCCACTTGCCAGGCATTCACTGCATCGGTCGAGTTATAGTTAAGTAAGTTTTTGCATAGGTCGTCTGGACCACCTTATTGATTTGCTTGATTACTGAAGACATTGCCTAAAGATTAGGTTATTGACAGCCACCTGCATTCATTAGGTACCATTTAACGATGATCCTTCAAAGCCTAGCCATTTAGTAGATTTACGGCTAATGCCCACGTTCAGAATTGGACATTTACGGGCCAATATGATGAAACTGTTTGCAATTTAAGACGGAAAGCTTCCATAAATCCATTGTAAATGCGTAGCTATATTAAGGTTTAGGTGGGCTGTAAAACATGCCGTGTCTATTCAATGGTGTCTATCCGTCTGACTTCGCACTAATCTGATTACAGACGCACAGATAGAATACTCAAGAATCTTCTATTGTTATTCCACGATGATCGTAAGATACGTGAGATCAATATCTTACTTTATAGACGTCATATTGTGACGTTTAAGTTTTATGCTCCTTACGGCCTTTGAATACTTGGCTTTGACCATAAACTTAGATGGTTTAATCCGTTCTTAAGGCTCGGCCATGCTAAGAGTAGCCAGGGACTGATTTGAAAACGAATCCAACAATTATAATTAATTCGATAAGAAGTCTTGATCAATATTAGACTGACTCCTAACCTAAATAGGTTAGGTATAGTTGTCGGCACGTAAGTTGGCAAGAGTCGTTAGATGCGCACAAGTCGTTTTTAGGTCTCTTTGGTTACCAAGCGGGAGGCGGGGAAGTTTAGCACCGTTCGATCCGAGCGCGCGATTTTTGGTCTTTTGACACAAGGATCGACTGACCAATCGCGTCGCGTCCACGTTCCGTTCGCTCTATATGGTGGTTGGTTGACCCCCACAACGCCAAAACCTTGCCAAGTTACATGCCGGGGACTATAGTAATATGATTAGTATGATTACTACAAATGACCACTGGCAACGGCAATATCACATTTGGCAGATTTTGCCACCCATGAAAACTCATTTCTTCCATGGGGGAAATATTCCGATATCTCGGTCACGAACACTTCAAACGACACAACTGGGAATAAATTACAACAGACTGCACGTTCGTAACAATTATCACTATCACGATACAATAAAACATCTAGTGGAGGAGAAATTATTGAATTTAAATTACAGTGCACAGGTTCCGTAGGTACTTATTAATAAAAGGCTATATGTTTGGATGTACATTTACTCTGGTAATTGCAACTGACCACACAAGTAGACGTAATTTCATTGGGCGTGCTTACACCGCCGCAGGTCTCGTACTAGCCGCGCCCATTCGTAATGTATGCTTATATTTATTAATAATATTATAATAAAAGGGCTCCGTTGATTTATTTTAAAACACGACTTAATATATATGTCAGCAACTTAATGTTAATATGCATGTGACCAAACCACTTGCGTTGTCAATAAATCTTTAATCAGACGGTCAGTCTTAATTTACTCAAGTATGGCTTCGAGCCGTAGACGTTGACATTTCATATTCATGTATATGGAATAACTATGCAATTTAATTCGCGGTTGTTGTTTGTCTGAACTCGGTTTTGAAACAAAAACATGGGAAAGCAAAATAAGTAGGTAACTGTTCATATTTCTTTGTTTGCAATTTTTGAATTTTGAACTTGCGCTTTGTTATTTTACTTGGTCAAGCTCAAAAATGGAAGAAAAAGAGAGTCGTGCTAGCTTCTACGCTTTTTTTTTAATTTCCTATTTCACAGGCATTTGAAAAGCTGCGTGCAACCGTGCGTGTCGACCATTGTAATGCGTGGTGACTGGTGATGGCTGCGCGTGCCTGCGCCGACGCAGCCGTACGTACCATTTCGCGGATCACTGCCCCCAATAATTACCTTACGGACTTCACAATTTCATACACCTATGAGGCCCATTCATTTAAAATAACCTGTTGATACCGACTCATCAATTGTACCGATACAATTTGGGCATCGATGATTTATAATTTAATCGAGTGCTATTGAACCTTTTAACCTTGAAATCAGAAGTTGATGGCACGCGGCCAACCGGTACTGATGGAGCACGACTGCTGGGCTTTAGAAAACAATTTGTTTATTACACGGTTCTATTCAATACAGATGATTTAACAATAACTAAACAACGTTTTGATTATTTTTAGTAACGTAAAACTCAAATGAAATTGGAAACCTTTGATAGTTTCCAAATATTGTAGTGTTGAAAAATTTAATTAATATAATCTCGAACAGAATCTCTTAGTACCAAATGTGCTATTTATCATTTGTATTAATTACTTTAAAGTTTATTTGTGCGTGAGAGTGTCTGATTTAACTGTGGGCAAGTTAATTAAATTATGAAGCATTGTTCTTGTGTAACAATGGTGTGTAAAGTAAAGAAGATGTTTGGACGCATACGTGTCCACACACCTGTTGTTTAGTTAATAGTTGATGAAGATGCGGAACTGAAAAAAATAACACAGATATGAATCTATTACAAATTGGTACTACATTATGACACTAACAGAAGCTTGAAAATTTGAAATTGTAAGGCAGATATAATTCACTAGCCAAAAGAAAATAGCACTTAGGCCGAGTTTCTCACCTCTAAATTATCGCAGAATTAATGTGACAAATTATCAAGCACGCGTTATCTGCTGTGATTGGCTGTTGAAAATTCATTCAACAGATCACAGTAGATAAGCCGTATAAATAAGGCCGAGTGGACTTACAATTATATTGGCAGAGCTTATTGGAACAGTTTTTTTTGCTGTAAATGTATTTCATTTTTATATATATTTACTAAACATTTTCGGCAACCGAAGACACACGAATATCATGCTTACCACGCTACCCAAAATCATCTCATCCAAACTTTGCACCTTCGCAACTTTTTGTGATTCTATAGAAGAATTACATAATGTTACTTTACAGCTATAGCAATTAATTAAGCAATGTTTTAACGTCAAAACCTGTACATCTCAGGGTCATCACCATTACTATTGACGAGTATAGTTACCTCTCATAGCATAGTCTATGTTTATTTGAACAGATTGGCACACCTTATTATTACGACACGAACTAATGAGGTACGCACGATTTGAAAGTAAGCGTTATTTACTTATATCGTGAGATTTAGAAAATTTCTCACACTAACTCACACTTCAACAAACATGGATTTTGTTTGATTACCTACTTGCATAAATGCATCTAAGAAAATGAGGTCGTCTTGGAAATTTGATTGCTGGCTGTTAAAAAAAAAGAAAAGAAAAATTTATTTATTCAAAAAAACAATGAATCGTGGAAAATAGCAGGTTAATGACCGCAAAACAAACCCTTTTATAAAAAATTGAAGTTGACAGAGAGCCAACCCTCTACCACATTACCATAAACTACAGTAATTTGTTTTTAAGTTGCAAAAACTTTGTTCGAAAAATACAAATATTACACTCAAAGGCTGAAATCCTAACCGGCAATAACATGCATCTCATCTCAAGAATACAGATTATACAGATGTTAGCGAGTCGTTTGCGTCTGTAATAATAACAGCTTTAATACCTACCAGAGGCCATTGCCCCCTCTCATCCGACAAACACATGTTCTCTGACGTTATAATCTGTCCTTTTATTATCTGTTATATAACACACACGTACAGTACATACAAATATAGCTATAAATTACATCGAATACAAAATTCATGAAGGAAACACAATTCATTCATAATCTCGGTCAATTCTTCAGTTTAATGCGATACACGGTCAAGTATCAAGATTTCTTACAAAGCTGTGTAATTTAAAAGTTTAATGTTGGTGTCTTTGGTCGGTGTGCGGCCACAAAGTATAGTAATGTTTATTTATTACGTACAAACAATCCTCTTGAGACAGTTGTTGACGGGCACATCCTGCCCACTGACATTGTCGCATCGTTTAAATAATATCAGAAGCTCTATCAAGTAGCCATATCTTATATTAACATCTTTTAGTTATTAAGTTTGCTTACTCTGATAATAAAAAGTGAAGCAAACATCCTGTGAGCCAACTGACAGATGAAATGCGAGTTGACGTCAAACAGTGTAATCTCGTTAGAAAACCGTTTTAATGATCTTCAAGCTAACAGCAAGTAAAAGGAAGAAAAAACCGAAAACGACATCAACAATGTTAACTATAAAGCTACATACCTGCATAGTTTTATTTATATTTAACTAAAAACAATTATTTTCTTGACAAGGTAAGCAAATCTGGGACCACCACAAGATGAATAGATATGATACCGCCCAGGGCCACGCACAGCAATAACCCGCCCAGGTAAAAGATCAGAGAATTACGCAAAGTACGGACAAATTACGAGTTATTTGCCTATGATCAAAATACATAGAGCAATAACAATAAATTCTTTAGAGCCAGGAACATTGTAATTATTTTGAAATTATTAACGGACGGGGATAATCACTTACCTACTTTATGAATGTGACGCCGTGCACTTGCTTGCACATTTATTACAAAAAAAACACCAAATTTACGTTATCGTAGAGACATAAATATTATAACTCAAATAAATTAAGTTACCTTTTAATCATGTACAAAAAATATGTCCAAACAGGATACCCTAATAAAGTAACCAATTAATCTACCTCATTAAATTCAATTTGGAAGGTAAAATTGCATTTGAAATTGACGTAATACCGGAAAATGACGATAATACACCGAGTGTCAAGCAAGTTGTGATTAAATATGGGTTATTTTGAATTGGACATAAAATAATCACCTGCTTTGTATGGATAAAACTGACCCTTGAGAGGCTAAATAACTGTGCTCATACTTCATACGCAATTTGAATATAAATCCTTTCCGCTCTATTAAAACCAAAAGCCCATCGTGCGTATTTTTTTTGTCACAGAGTAGGTAATTTGGACTATAAATCAAAAGCGCCATTAAGCTGTGGCGTGTTGTCGCGTGCGCCAAGCCTTAAAGAGTCACGCCTTTACAGCAGCTTACAGAGACAATGTTATACAGCAGGCAGCCTGGACAACAAAGGGTGTGCGAATTAGCTACTGGTCCTTGACACACGCGATTTCATTTGCTGAGTGAAAACTGTGGCATGAAAGTATACATTACTAATTTCACACACCCTATAGAGCCGTCCTTTATTACGCCGCTTACTATACAGAATGTATTCAAACTCCTCGCTAATTTTATCGATTATTTTATTGGTAGTCAATACTATTTGCAGCCAGGCTATGCAGTTTTATGGGCTAACGCATATCTGATTGTGTACACTCCGCATTTTAATTAGTGAAAAGGTGAAAGATGACATTACCTGTTCCGGTTTTTACAGCTTTGAGTTTAATTGAAAAAGATATATTACAAGCTTCTATTGCCATAAAATGAGCGTAAATATGTTTATATTCTCGTTTTATTGAGCTAATCTACTTTAAAAGCCATATATGCATTTACAAAATCGTAAATTTTCTTTAAATGTAATGTCTGCATAAATAAGTGGCTCTAATTAATGTAAGTGTTCAACAACAAGAGCTTAATTTTACGGTTTTACCCTACGCTGAAATAACCGCCACGCGTCATGACATTTCTTATTAATCGGGAACACCATACCATACCACCATGATACTCAATACCTATTAGTTATTACGCACTTAATAGATCCAATGTCACAGGCACTCACATTAACGCACCATATCGCGATACATTAGGTACCACATTATGTATATCCGTTGTTGCCTACCTATTGTGGGCGCCTATTATCATAGCGAAACACATTGGTCCGAAAATATTAAAACGCTTGTTGCTCTATTCAAAAACATGCTCCATAAATGTATGAGTGATCTATCAATAAGTAGGCAGTCAGGACTATGTTAAACATGCAGTGAACAAACAAGTTTTAAACGGGACTAAAAACTCTTTTATCTACACTCACAACGTAATGTTCCAAATATGAATTTAAAAAAATATTGTATAAACACGAACTTTATATTCGTGGATAGGTAAATTTAAAAATAAAATCTATTAAAGTTGTGTTAAAAACTTTTCATTGTTGGTAGCAGGCGAGGAAAAGCTGACGCGAAACCAACCATTTTAATCAAACCAATAACGAAATTAAGAGAATGTTATTTTTATAATTTTTCTTTTAATTATCAATTGAAAATTAGTGAAAAACATAAACATGTGTGTCATAGGTATCAAACCCTTTTGCCATCTGTACCAACGTGGGTCGTTTCACGCCAATATATAGACCGAGAACTACAGTGTAGGTTACCTCATGAACCTGTTGACTGGCAGTTTAAATTAGCCGGGTGTTAGCCAGTGACATTAGCACCCGCCGTAATTACCGACTGACCCACATAGGGCTTAGTTTAATTAATAATTCGAGTTGCAACGAGCGCTGACAAGCATACCGACCTTATATGGAGAGACCAGTACGCTGCGCATATCATCAGGATTGAGACTATCTTGGAATAGAACAACTTGCTTTGTATCGATGAGTTATTTTTGAATTTGGATCTTGTAAAACTAAGCTATGTTATATTGACCTTCATTTGTTTCTTTATTTTCCTTCACCCTACTCGGGCTAGCTAAGGTCTTGGACCATACCGCCTCGTATTCAGTACAATTTTAACATTATGCATTAGAATGCGGATGTAACAGATTCTAATGTTTTTTGGAGTATTTGGCAGCAAATTGTATCGAGTCAGCCTTCCCAGTAAGCTTTGCGGAGGTAGTCAATACTACAATAAAATTCTCCGCTCCACTATCCTGAGATCACTTCTGTCAATGATTTCACATATTGTCCAGTTGCGTAGACAGTTGAGACACAAAACTACACCAATTTTATATCACAATATCCACTAGGAATCCAATTGCAAATAATATTAACAGTCTCTGAACTTCACTCGAAAAAATCCCGCCAAAAACTCTTGTTTCTTTATTTTGATAAATAGCCTTGACAATCAACTCTATGTTCTATTTTAGCATTGACATGAAAATGTTGGTGCAATCTGGCGTTACAGTTAACAGTATCAAGCAGGTTATGATAAGATTTATACAATTCTTATGATAGTATAAATCTTATCTTATCTGCCAGTCATAAAAACATACTTATACATAGTATGTTTTTATGACTGGCAGTAAGTAAGTTCTCGTAAAAGACTCGGTATGCAAAGTTACAAACTAGTCAATATTACCTACCTACTTAGTGTCCTTATAGTCTTAACTTCTGCTTAAACCAAGAATCCTTTTATCGTCTGGTAAAACTAGAAAGTAGGCATACAGACATCGGTAAGACTAGACAGAATAAACCTAACCAAATTAACGTGGCTCGAATTCTTTCCCGATTGACTTGAATCGTGACTCCCATTCAGAGAGTAGAAAGAGTACCTCACTACTAATCCTTGCTAATATAATAAAAGAAAGCGAGTTCGTCCCACTTTCACGGCGCCACGTTATCTATGGAAGACCTTGAAATTTTGCATAGGCAAACAACCTCTCCATTGAATAAAGATTTATAGCTATGGCGTTTGTTTTCGAGAATAAAAACCTAACGCATGCCTAATCGCGAGCTACCAACAGGAGCAACATTTTGAGCTAAAGTTAGTGTTAACCTAGCCTTAGCTAGCTAGATACTGTCTTCCGAAAGCCATCGACAACAGTCCATAGGAAGATGAAGACCTCACGCGTCGTCCGGTCACGTTTCTAAAATATTGGCAACGTCATGTGCGAATGACAATGACAATCAGGCGCCGTTCCGTGTAGCGCATGCAAATCGAATGGTCGTTTCGGTGATAAATGTTCCGTCGAAAAGTTGACTTTTATAGGCTTGCTGGTGGATCGAAAATCCAGAAAAACTTACCATCGTTTTACTGTACAATATTTTTAGACGATTAATAATCCTTCTACGCGAAAAAACGCGAAAGTTCGTGAGTATCTTGATGAAACGTGACAGTAATCTTACTAATATTATTAATTCGAAAGTTTGCATGGATGTATGTTTGTTCTCACTCAATCACGGTAGAACGGCTGAACGGCAGAACGGATGTAGATGAAATTTGGCACAAAGATAGATTATAGACAGGAATAGCACAGAAGATACCTTTTATCCCGAGAATATGGAGGGAACCCTCGGGAAAATTTTCGACATTCACGCTGGCGGAGCCGCTGGCAGAAGCTAGTTATTTGTAAAGAAAGAAAAAGTAACAAAACGCGGGCGGGACCGCGGCAGCAGCAAGTTTCTAGGGTTCCGTATCCGAAGGGTCCAAACGTGATCCTATTGCTGTCTCTCACGTGTCCGTCTGTCTGTCCGTCGTCTGTCACACGGGTATTACGGCCAAACGGTTGGAGCTACAGTTTTTAAATGTTCACAGTAAATTTTTACATCTTGTTGAACCAAAACCATGAAAATAGTAAAAAATATTTTTAATGTGTGCACCCTTACAGCCATGCCTATACGAGTACCTCATCGAATGGGTAGATACATACTGTATTTTTTGTTTTAATAAATATTGGAAAGCAATGGAATGAGAAGCCACCAATCAAAGTCAGTTTCTTTAACAAAATTTTGTACCGAAGAATTTTTAACTTCCCATTGACCTATAAACTTGAAATTGATGATACTGTTTATTTTTACGTATATTTTACTAAAAAAATCCAATAAATTTATAAATCAGATTTTTTCATTGACATTCCCTAATTTTTAGGGTTCTGTACCCAAAGGGTAAAACGGGACCCATTACTAAGACTCCGCGATCCATCTGTCTGTCTGTCTGTCCGTCTGTCACCAGGCTGTATCTCATGAACCGTGATAGCTAGACAGTTGAAATTTTCACAGACTGATGATATATTTCTGTTGCCGCTATAACAACAAATACTAAAAACAGAATAAAATAAATATTTATGTGAGGCTCTCATACAACAAACGTAATTTTTTTGCCGTTTTTGCGATAATGGTACGGAACACTTCGTGCGCGTGTCCGACTCGCATTTGACCGGTTTTTCCTATTATAACCAACTTAATTTTGCGGTTTAGTACCTAAATGTGCGAAGTCCGATACGCACTTGGCCGGCTTTTTATACTACTGAATTCTTGGGGAGTTTCAATAGAAGATGCCAAAATAGCGTGTTGAAAATGAAATTATTTCTTACTTTATGGTCAAGTCAAAACCCTTATGGCATCCAAGAAAACATGAAACTGAATCCTACTACTATATTTAAAACGAGAAAGTTTGTGAGGTTGGATGGATGGATGATTGTTACTCTTTCACACAAAAACTGCTGAACGGATTTTGATGAAATTTTACAGTAATATAGCATAATATACCTATATCAGAATAACACATAGGCAATAATTTATTATAATATTTGGATAAGTACCTACTTATATTACGCGGGCGGAGCCGCGGGCTTCAGCTAGTACTTGATACGTGCTATAAAGCATGATATACGATGTGCAATAAAGCTATGAAAGCGCTGTAACAGTAGGCGTCAAGCGCTACGATGCATTGTTGCTGGTTTACTGCCGCTCCTAAATATCGACCGGGAAGTAGCTGAGTGGTCTACTTCATGTAAAGCGCTGGACGATCGTAAACTTGCAATTTCCGTAATATAATCCTTAAATGTATTGCTACGCTAAAAGGTGTGATCGTAAAGCACTTACCTATAATATATATTTCCTTTGGCATATTTCAATTGTTGATAGTTTTATGAATGCACTGTTATGTTTATTGATTAAGTACTTTGCATTGCATTGTTTACGTTTCCATTCATTCAGATTTTCCTCGTTCATCAATTAAAAGTCCCCAGTTCTGATGCAAACAATCGTTTGACATTATGTATTCATTGAAATAGTCGAGTCCAAGCAATCTTAGTCGAATGTTGTGTTCCAACAAAGGCATAGACAAAAGCGTGTTAAACAATAAAGGAACGCGCAATCAAAATTCAAAATTGAGGCGCGCACAATTAGAGTGTATTCACGCCCCAACGCTTGTATTCAAATTTCGAACATTATGATGAGTTCTTTTTTTTTCTGCCCTTTGTTTCCATGATTTTATTTTGTTGGCGCCCTACACTACACAGGAAACTGTGGTTTTTAAGCTCGTATAGAAAAAAATATGTCATAATTACGTATAGTCCTTATGTTGTCAATCCATGTTCATAACAATACAAAATATGCTCAGAAATAATCAATAAAACATTTTGAACAGATCGTAAATGATATGCCGCACAAATCACTTTGCAAAAGCGTGAAATTAAAAAGTAATCGCACGGGTGGTTCCAATTACAGATGAATAATAAATCCAACATCTCAGATGACACATAATTTATTTTCTGCGAGCATCATGAACGCATGTCAATCGACGCGGGCGCCGCGATGTGAAGCTATGTCATGTACAAATACAACGCACATGTCACCGATACCCCGCTACGGTGGAACATCTGCTTTTACTGACTCATAAAAGCAGACTATACACGCATTACAGCTCTTGGACACGTGGATTAGCTGGTGGAGAAGTTAAACATCCATTATGTAGATGAAGGTAGAGAAATCATCAAGTAAACGGTAACTATAAACTATGTTATTGCATATAGTGCTAACACTAGATGCAATCAATATTTGATACACCACACTGTAACCATTTCCACTAATGAAAATGGACATTTAATCAATAATTTTTCTAGTGGGCATAATTTTCAAGTCTAAAGACAACTAAAAATCTGATTGGTAAAGATTCTTCTAATATAAAGCGAAAAGTCTTAAATATAACTCAATTTCAGGCTTTGTCTGAAATTTTCATAAAAATGTAGCTAGCCTGTAGCCATGGAAATTTTCCAGAGTCTCGGATCGATTACCTACACCTCACACTCCTAGATTAATGATAAACTGGTGCAATTAGGACTATACCAGGTAATGCATCAACTTTTTCAATTAAACTTAATTGAATTAGCTGCTGCAATAGTCTGAAAAATGAATATGTCATATGCAATAATAATGATTGTTTACGTTAAGCTTAATCGGTGTCACGGACCTGGATTAACGAAATAAGTAGGCAAGTATATACAGTAGGTGATGGGTCATGAAGAATTTATGGTCATGGAAACCGTGTTGATATGTTCTGTAAGAGATGAAGGCATCTCAGTCTCTTGGTCACGTTTTCTCGTCGTTAATACCTAATTGTTTATTTATTTGTACAGTTACTAAAGTAAGAACAAGAACAAATAAAAATCAAAGATTAAACGGAAACTTTAACTGTAGACAGTTATTTGTCGTAACAACCAACTGTCTGCAGTTAAAGTTGACCTTTTCATATTGAAAATCTTGCCGCGATGACAAGCTATGAAAGAACTCACAGCTGTTTAAACTGATGCCATCAAATTATAATCTGTCGACACAAACGAGCATATTCTATTAAAGCGATAACACAACAGATAACTATCTAATCCCTACACGAGATCGTGAGCCTCATTTTCAGGATGTTAAGCGAGACGGACAAGGGAAATTATGAATGGGCACCGCGCGGAACCGCGTCGAAACAGATTGAAAATACAAGTTTGTCGTGTTAGGGAACCGTACATAATGGGCAGGGCCCGCTTTCCTCGGTATCTAGGCCACAATAACAAGAGAGGCGATCGCTAAGTGAAATTAAACACAGCGACGAACACCGCGGAAATGCAAGACATCGGATAGGTAACGCGATGCGATAGAACTCGGGGACCGCCCCGATCATTGTTTGTTCTTTGTCTACACATCGTGTTAGCTGACTTTGGTGATCCTCGGCTTACTTCGACATACTTCGGTACCACTTATCTCGTGTTTTACATTACTAAACCTAACGGCATACGGCATAGAAGTATTAGCATTCGTCTTTATTTTGTCCGCTCGCCACATTATCTTCTCACAACTAACGCTAACTTATTACTGTTAGTAATTTATACGTACTTATGGGCGGTCACGTTCCCTACAGGTGGTACTATGGATAACGCTAAATATCTCGGTACCGGTGCAGCAATAACTTTTGCTCTCAAAAGTCGCCTTCACGTCAAGTTATAAATGTATGGCCTACTGGTGCCTTGTTACATTACAAACGATTTAATGTAATGAAATCTTTCAGCTCTCGCGATAAGTTTACAGTTAGCTTGTTACTCAGTTCACGTCTGAATTATTATGTAATAAAAAGACTGTGATTTCTGAAAATATGGAATACAGAAATGGTTTTCTGTGAAACCATTTGTTCCACGCTTTCAGTTTGAAACTATTTAAACTGAAATTATGATAGCCGTGTCCATTACTCTAATTTATTTATTTATTCAATATGATGTAAATAACACCTTAACAGCTATAACGCCAATGCAATGCAATGTTACTACCACATAGATATTAGGACTAATAGAAATACAATTAAAAATACCATTAAAATACAATCAACATACAGTAATAATTACAATTAAAATCGAAATAACATACAATTAAATAAAATTAAAATACATTTCAAATACAATTCGAATACAATTCAAATCCAATTAAAATTTAAAACAATAATAAAAATCAATTATAATTATAATAATCAATTTATTTTTAAACCAATGATCACTGTCAATAACAAATAGAACGAACGTTATAGCTGTAAACCATACATAAAACACTCCGAATTTGAAAAACGTAAACATAGTATGCGAATGACCTGCAAGATTCACATCCGCGTAATGTTTTCGCTGTAAACTTCGCACCATTCAGATAGCTTCTCTATTCGCTATTAGCAAACATTTTTGTTGCGAGATGAAGACACAGAGATGTGTCGACAAGTGAATTTACACACGCTACACCCGTTACGTACTAACATACATGCATAAACGGATGAATGGGTTAAGCAAAACACTGGCCAGTAACGCCGGAGCTTGTGAAACTATGATTTTAAGCATGTTGTTACATTATTCAAGTACAAGCAGTTATTGATCTGTGAATGTGTTATCTGTGGCATTCTATGGCTATTTCGAACCTACCTGCTATGTCGCGAGTTTGAACATCGCCGGGTACGAATGTGTTTTCACAAGCATCTCTGAAGTTATGGTTAGGCTTATGTCATAGTTACCTCATGTCTAAACCTTACAGTTTATTAACTAGAGAATATTGTTTAAAAACATGTGTTACAGTCTTCTTTATGATATAAATACTCTACTGGATGAGGCGAATCACCAGACACCAGCTGGAGTAAGCTATTTTGGAGCGGTCTACATTCCATTATATATTCAATATACAATGACATTCACTCCTTTTATCTTTCAACAGGTCTACCAGGAATAACAAACAACCCCAATTAGTAAAAACAAATGTCCTGTGAAACTGTAACTGTGAAATGAGCCGTCAATCCGAAAGCCAATCAGACATTAATATATCTCTCAAGCACCATTTGATGCACGCGTCCCCTCAAGTGGCGGCACGTGGTCACACAGATGCAGTGGAGCGGAAAGTAGGCCGGTTCGGTCCTGGCAGGAAAGAGACTCGAGAATTTACAAGGAAGTGCACTGAAGCGGAACAATCTCTTTGCATTTATTGTACCCGCCCGATAATATGTCTCACCAACTTTTGGAATAAGACAAAGTGTCCTTATATCAGCGATAGCGGTTGTCGAAATGTCAAATTGCAAGGCGTTGATCTTATGAAATTTTGATAGCACTGATCAATCTCAAATATTAAAAAAAAAAACTTAATCGCTGTTGCTGATAGAATGTCTTTTCTGGAACCTAAGTTCAACTTTGTAAAGTGTCATCGACTCTTTTAGGGTTAATTCACAAAGGCGTTTAAAAGCGTCGAATGAAACAAACGTGAAACGGTTGATTTGTTTGAATGATAGTGCTTTCTAAAGCTTAGGTCTATTGATTAAAATGCACAAGGCTTGTTATGCGATATATGGTGCTGGACATATAATTCTCTTCACCGCTGATGCATACTATGTCGGAACAGAGAAGTAGGGTCCTCTGTTTCAAGGTAGTATGCACCAGCGGTGAGGTAGAAGTTTTTATACGATTATGGCACCGCATACCGCAGCGTTATGCGTTCCGATCAAGACGCCAAAGCTTTATGTGTCCAGTACCGCATACCGCAGCGTTGCGCGATCAGATTAAGGATATGAAAGCTCAACACCGCATTTTACTTTCCAAGTTTATCTTGGACATTGCTGACAACGGTGAAGGAAAACATCGTAAGGAAACCTAGACTTATAGTGAGTTTATAAGATTGTGCTCCATTGGTGTTATTGCTGCAAGGCGTTCCAGTGCGAGGATAAACTAATAAATAAATTAATTAAATCGCTGAAAGAACAACCGTGCTCTAAAGCAAACTTGTGTGTGACAGTCTCTTTCCAAAGCTTAATGTGTCATATTAACGCCCGGGTACCGTTCAGGGAAGTGCACCGATGCGGAACAATCTCTTTACACTTACTTTATGTCGATGGAGTGATGGCCGACCCACCAATAGGGTCGGAGAAAGTGCCAAATTGGACGAAAGTTATTTTTGTGATGCGTGTGTTTTTGTTTGCAATGAGTGAAGTGGTTTTGACGGAAAGATTTGTTATATTATGAAAATTCCTGAATAGTATTGTTGTGGTTATTGAATGCAACGATTAAAACAGTGAAAGTCAAAGTTATGTTATTAATAGAACTAATTTCGGACGCGCTCTATTCTTCACTTTTGATTTCCGTTTCATTCAACATTTACAGTTTATATTCAGTCAGAGTTGGAATCTATTAGCTAGTATTATTATTTGTATTCCTGCAATTTGAAGCTTCTTGCCGCACAACAACGCATTTACGCATTGTTGTCTCGCTCATTCTAATCACAATGGTCCAAATGACAATATTCAAGGACTCCCATAGAAATACCTTTATTCAGAGATGTTCGCGAATCTTTTGTGCGATCCCCCACACGGTGCGTTGGAATAATATAGTGTACGTTGTATCGGGCATTCGGCCCGATACAACGTACAATAAGTAACTTGATATACCAACACGACAGTTTAACACTGAAAGCTGATAAACTTACACTTTATTTGGAACTTTCTCATATTTTACCGTGAACTTATCGGTAACATAAATAAGTTGAACAGATAAAGTCTGTCGACGTGTTTATTCTACTAATTCGTCTTCCTCTTGACGCGATATATGGCTTCTATTTGTGTATAGTTTGTTTCGTATTGTACATAAAGCTATATTTTACGATGTTACTTGGAACCTACCAATGCGTGCGTCTTAGAAAGCGGGTTAATCGTTCTCGATTAAAACAAGTACCCTAACTTACTTTATTGTTCTAAGTAAAATGGGCGCATTATTATCGCCACGATCATGCCCTTTTTCTTTACGAGATGGTCAATAATAATTTCTTAACCACCTAACCGATTTAGAATACTGGCGTTTTAGGAACACTTAACGCCCTTCATCAGGTTTCAAATATCAGCCGTCTACTGAACTCAGAGAGCCAGGTGCTAGAATCAATTCTCACAAACAGGAACAAAGCAGGCTGTGTTCCGTCGTCAAAACAAATCGAAACAACGCTGGACTTGTTCCAAGCTATGGTGCCTTAGTACCAACAACAGCCTACGGGATAAACATACCGACTTACATACGTACCATGACTGTATCTTGATCAGTCGAATAAATTATTACAATGAATATTAATACTCGCCACGTGGGTTGCCAGCTCAAGGATGAATAACTGTTGCATGCAGACAACTTACCTAAAACAAAGGAAATGGACGTTAAACAACAATTCGTTTATTCCACAATAAACTACAGTGAACGTGGCTGTAGCATAAACAAAAAGGTTAAATAGTTTTCGTAATCGAATCAGCTTCTGCAGCGACCGGGGGTGAAATGGAATGAAATAATTAAATTCTCTTTCGTTTTCTGTCAGTGTGACGTTAATTTATTTGATGTGACCACCCCGAAGAGCTATTGTGCTGCTCTTCACGCCAGTCAGAGGACGTGACTGGGGGAATCCAATCCGGGGAGACATTGTCCGGCCGTACTGATTTAATGGAGCTTTTGTTATTTATTTGATGGTGGGGATAGTCATAAATATACAAAAATAAGTCGGCTTATTTGAACACAGAAATAAAGAAAAGCAGAGCATAAATTAATTTGGTATTTGCAGCAAAATTCTATGAAATATTCCAGAGCGAAGTGCCTCTTACTACTTTGCAAAGCTTCGAACAAAAGAGAACAACAACACTCAAGTATAAAGCACTCGAGAAACTATCGAAACTTCTCCAATAAACATCCATTCGTTACTCAAACTTCAATTAAGCACCGCACAGCACCGATGCATCATCAATAAATCTTCTTATCTTAATGAAACTCATAAAGGGCTGCCGTTTCATAGCTTTTAAATCGCTTTATTAAGAAGCTTTTACACTAATTAATGATCAAGCGCCGGTATATCTCTCAGGGAGATTGTCGAATCATTGTAAACCGGGAATAGGCTGGTCCTCCCCAGGGCCAGTGAATTAGTGAGACATTCTCGTATCCGTGACGAGAACAATGACGTCGTGGTTGAAACGGACCCAGATATAAACACATACGGACAAAAAAACAACACCTTCTTTGTAAATGGAATGCGTTTCTACGTAATTCCCTTTAACGAAGCATTCTTTTAAGGACTGAACATTCCTTGGCGAAGTCAGAAATAGTTTTGTAGCTTTTTACTGCGGATTAATGAAACTTATCCGGTGTTTAAGTCTACATTCTTGATACGCTTGATTCTGGCATGTCGGTGCTCTCACATTACGTGACGTATTCAGGTTATATGTAAACAACGTGAATAAATATTTCAAGAACGGCAAGACATCAAGAGTTTGTATCGAATTAGGGAAAGTCGTAAAGCTGACAATAAAATTCTGATGAATCGCACACACGCTAGCGTCTTGCGACATCAAAGTAGTTGTATAAGTTACACGACAACAAAGATACTAATAAATTACTGTTCTGCAATAAAAATCCAGCAAAATTATATTATTAACGTTGGCTAGCGAAATTTTATCGACCAACAATATGAAATAAAGACCATGCAACTTCAAAATAAATCGGCTACGGATTTTTAAATTTTAATGCGTTGAATTCGTATAAATTTAACGACGAATGTATAAAAAATAGTCGGGATAATACGATAGCATTAAAGGCTTGTATACAATCCAGTCCACAAAAACCAAATGACCAAAATAATGACGTGATTACAGCGGTCGACAACAAATACGAAGAATAAACACAAGTAAATGTGGCTGCGCCTTCTTCGGCTATTTTAGTACAAGTTCAATTATTTCCTGAGGATAAATTGTGTCGGGACGGGCATTAAGTCAGTTAATTTACTTTTATATTTAACTCGCCGCTACCGAGGATATCTCGAATTACTCCTGAAGCTGTTGTTGGTAATGGAAAAACGATAACAGTAATACCACTTGTTGTTTTACTCCTAGGGGCTATTATGGTCTACCGCTTAATTGTAACAAACTACCCGCCGTTTTGAGTAACTTTGATCCAATGGTATTTTAGGTTGAAAGTTGTATAATATTTCTATTGCTACGTTGCACATTGGCTTTTTTTATTGTTGATAGGCTTGCGCTTGACCACTATCTCACCTGATGGTAAGCGATGATGTGGTCGACGATGAAGCACGCTTGCCTGGTTTTAGCTATCAGGAAATACAGGCATAAGAAAAAAACCGATGAAGATCATAATTTACAATAAAAGAATCTCAAAAACGTATCTGACACATTGATGTAACATAAAAGATATCAACATGCGCATTGTACGAATTTCGAGAGACAAAAACACAGATGTTTAATTATGAATGCGATTCAGCCGTGAATCTTTAATATTATCACCGCGATTGCGATTTTTACGGCTTTCGGTGGAATAAAAAAATTGCCTCTGTACCGAGAGCGATTTTTCACATGTTGTTTCAGTAATAAATCCCTGTCGGCAGCTTATTACGGATGGTAATTTTGTAGTGAAGGCTTTATAAGTGCATGATTAATTATCGGATATGGTGGTGTGCGCACTTCTTCGGCAATCGATTATTTCAGCCACCATCACGATTGAGGAGCGTCTTAATGGGGATTCCGAAAGCGTCGTTATTACTTTTTGCGGCGAACATTTAATCATTGTGCGGTACAAGTAACGTAATGGTTGAGATAACACTTTTGGCGTGTTGGGACATGGCCGTACTTAATGTTTATGTTGGAGAGCGTTTAAGCTCGTTTAAGTTTTTTCTTGTGAATTAAACAGTGTGTTCTGTTGTAGAGCTTGTTAAATTCATGGTTTATAGAAGGCTATTTTTCATTGTAACCTTACAATAGGAATAGAGACTCTGCCTAGCAATCCACAAAAGATATCGAATAACATTTCGTAGATACAAATATCACGATAATAAAATTAAACAGAAATCAGTAAATACGATTCGTAGGAGGTGCTAAGGCGTGTAATAATCGGAACTGCATTCGATAGTGATTCCCGCAAACGTTGATACGGTCGATTTACGACACGTAATTACAACCAACGGTCAAATCATAGCCGGCTGTCTGTAGGCAGACATTACTGCACCTAATAATGCGTGGGATTAATACCATTCATTTTGTATGAACTTTACTCAACGGTAATTCTGGGCTTTATAGAAATCGTCTCGCATTTTCGCTGTAATTTGAAGACATGATCTATGTCTGTATTTTGAAAGCGTACAATGCGGTTTCTCTAACGTTAATTTCGTGTAAGAAGAATCTCGGATTTAAAACATTATTATCTCTATTAGCTCCACTATTCACCATAAAATCAAATTATATTTCAATTTCAATCTGTATGAAATGAAACATTATTTTGAAAGTTATCGTAAAGCTAAAAGAACACCGCACGTGCTCAATACAAAATTAAATTATATAATTTTATTACTACTAACGATTTCAATTTGCATCTGGCCGATTAGAAAGATACTTGATGGCGTCACAACAAAAGGGTCCAAGTTATTCAATCGAAAAGAGAAAATTCTAATTTCGAATCGAACGAAGCGTCAGAAAAACATGGCTGGCGACAGCAAACGGGTATATCGCCCACGCAAATTCCTGACAGGGCACAGTTTGCACTGCCGAGGTGCCAAGATGCTGCAGAAATAATACACCTGCCCTAATAGCCACACTTTACGTGCTAACCACACACGTTTTATCGGCACCAACGACGTTTTTATTTGGCATATTGCCTTTCTGAGCAAGGCACATGGCGGTATGACATGGTCAAGTATCTTGATAACATTTAACTTTCAAATTACGTAAAAATAAGTGTTTCTTTTCCTATCGCTACGTTAAGTATGAACTTTGAGGGTTTATTTATTTTCGTATCGAAGTGAGTGATACATCAAATTCTGTCCAATGATTATATCATTGGTCAAGACGAGTCGTCTTGGGTTTCAAATAAGACATTGATCAAATAAGTGTCATGTAGATATGATATCGTGTTTTATTTCAAAGTAAGTCAAAACATTCATCATTCAATAACGGAGAAAATTATTGAAAATATAAAATAAGAGAATGTAGCGTTTCTGTATAATAATTCTGCTGAAGTTTATTAGCACAAACGGATTCACTTATTATGATAACAACCTGTCTGCAAACGAAACCCGATAGGTGAAAGTTTGCGTTTAAGAATTTTCTTGAAAAACTTTCGAGAGTGGGCGAAAAAAGGCCACCAATTGTAAAGTTATACCTAATATTTATTTATGTGTTTATATAATGTATAAAATAACCATCAATTCGTTTTATTCCGCTGAAGAGACAGTCGTGAGGTCGATATTCAAATCGCCTTGCGCCAACTTGACGTGCAACATAATTGAAATGTATTATGCTTATACATTTATGCACATAAATAAAAGCGGACACTTATGTACCGCGGGGTTAATGAACTCCCACGCTGAATCCTCCACAAATTCGAGATTAGGACACACATCCCACAACTTACTATAATAAAGATAACGTATACAAACGGGAGAGCTTGCTTCATGCTTTGGTTTTTTCAGTACGCCATGAAAAATGTGGGTTAATGTGTTACGAAGAAGTGAGTAATGAATATTCTACGTGCTCTCAATTACACAGTGCTATGACTAGAAAAACACTACAGTATGACACACTGCTATAAACACGCCTTATCTATGAAAATAAATTGTAGTAACCTTGTCTGAAGTGAATAAGCTCTGATTATTCAGTTTATGTTGAGTCTGAAATCGTCCATGCGAAAAACGGTAAACCTACGACCTTTTAGCGAAAACTTATAAAGTTATAGCAATAACTTTATATATTTTCAATAATAATTAAACGCATATAGTATCATATTACTCAATTAATAATTAAATTACAAGTTGCAAAACTAATTGATCGACCGCTATCAACAATAAATGTTTAATAGTCCTGCGTTGCAATAATATTATTTGCAATTAATTTCATTTGTAATTTCCGTTGCTGATGAAAATTAAAAGAACATATTTTAACTAACGGAATTATTTACTGGTAAATCCGTGAATCATTCTGAATTAAGATCACTACTGGGTGACCTCATCTCTATTTCCGCAAGATCGCTAAGTACCTAATCCTCTTTTCCGAGAACAAATCCCAGTAATAAAATTCACGTGTAGCTCTAGTAGGTACTTGTAATATATTTATTGGTTTCTATAACTAACAAATACATTATGTATGAGTCAAATTATTGTTATTGAGAGATCTTAGCTCCCCCTGTTGAAATAAATATCCCAATTCTAACAATGTTGGAAATATTATCATCAGAATCCCATGTTTTGTATTAGTGCCTAAAATATTGTTTCTTTTTTGTGCTAATGTATTTCACAACTTAGTAAAGCTTGTTTGCTGTCTATAAAAGTTCTAAGTGCTATCCACTAAGGTCATGTCATGTTGCACTGGTCAGGGTTCTTCCGTTACTATTTTAGATTGCTTCAAACCATATTCGTAAACCAGGCTAGCACTATTTGGCGTGCTATTTATCTATGCCTTATAAGCAAACTTCACGTTTAATTTTGAGATATGTCCATCGCTGAAAAGGTTTACGATAGTTACAAAAGTATGACTAACGTCAAACTTCCTTACATGAAGGCATTAAAACTGCAATAACACATATTATTGTTAATCATAACGTGAAAAGAGTAATGTTAAGATATAAACTTTTACTGCACCGAGCTCGTAAACGATACCAAATGATGTTGAGCATTGTAAAATATATTATTACCGTAATCCTAAAAGTTATGCAAGCGTAGCTGATGATAGAGTGTTACATTTCTACGCTATATGGGATTATAAAATGACTGTAGATTACTTTGGGTTAGTTGTTGCAGCAATAGTAAGAATACGCTAGTAATATGCTATGGTTGTAAGTTATCATTATTCAAGTATTTTATTGAGGAGATTATTGCTCTAAGTACGCACTTGGGCTGCGTATAAAATAATCATCTCTTAGATCCACAGATTCATACTCTGAAGATAACTCCAGAAAAATCACCTTGGTCTTGTTATATTTAAGAAATATTGCCTATTGTTAGGCTAGCTAAAACAAGATGCTTATCAAAACTACCTTTGAACTTTTACAGCGAAACATGACCATATCCCACATTATTTAAAACCATAATGTTTGAACAAAACCATATTCCTTCACAAAGACGGCCCATACCAGGCAAGTTGGCAAGGCTCTTTGATAAAAACTGCCAAAAATAAAAATGGAGGGTCCAGGATGACGCAATTGGGCAACCGGTCTTTTTAATTGCAGCATTCCTTTATGAAGCGTGTCCTGGCAATAAATATAAGAGCTGATAGCCTCGGAAAACAAATTTATTTTTGGAGGAGCATGGCGCGTTGGCGCTACATCGCATGCATCAAGGAGGTATTTTAATTTACGAAAAAGGATAGTCGTGTCAATATAAGGCACGTCTCAAAAACTGGCAATTTATTTATTTTTACAAATGATTATTTATGTTTTTAAGAAGTAGTGGAAAATACAGACAGTTTAAATGAAAATTCCACATTGTAAAGCTCCTTCAACGAAATCAGACAATACGCAATGAAAATTTGTGTCTATTTTATTTGCGACAAAGTGTTGTGTCTGGCATTCTAGACGTAGGTATCTGAGCACTTTGTTTACCATTTCTGACGACAGCATTTTGTTAGTTTTTTTCTTCTTGTAAACTTTTCCGAAGAAATACAATGCAAAATGTAGTATCTACCACATTTTACAGCCAGAGAGTCTTCTTCATTATTGCGTAAGTAATGCGTATTTGCGTTTCATCAAGTCAGTCTCCATAAAATGATATCATACGCACATCATTATGAGTAACGAGGCACACTAATGCATACTAATCTTGCGCATACGCTGCCGAACTAATGTTGCGCCGCGGGCACACCGCGCTACCTTGAGGCCAGCCATGATTTATTTGATGCCGCTATAAACCGACTTAACAAATAATGATGAACCTCCGCAAATGATGAAGGAACGTCATTCTATGAACTCGTCAAGTAATTTGTTTGAAATTTTATTTTTAATAGTTAGGAAAGTACAGATAATAAATTTAATATAGCTTTTGATATCGCACCAAGGCCACGCCATCACCTCACAATCAATGATGAATCAAACTCAATGATAATCGAACAAAAAGCGATCTTAACGTTACGGTACCAAGCAATCTTCATGTTATCCGTACAACATTTGTGATCAATTATAGATGCGCCCTCGATACCGGCCAGGAAAAACTTACAACCATTAGAATCACAGTTATATAAAACGAATAACATTGTACAAATGTGGTAAAAAGTTAAAAACTAGTCGTTGACTAACGGATTCACTCGGACCGTCAATGGGTTGGAAAAAGTAGTCGAGTTATGCGGTGGATGATGGCGACTGAATCGAATGTGATGCGATGGGCGGATTACTTTCTAAGTTTTTATTACGTAAATGTGTTTTTGTAAGTCAAGGTGAGCGGACCACCTGAGTCAATACAGGCCCAAACATTGCATACGATATTGTTGTATTATAATGAGGATGTAGAAATAAATAATAAGTAATGTCTACTTGAGGTAATGTCTCTTTGTTTTGAAGCCACTCATACCAGTGTCCGAGCCAGTGAGAACATTAGGAGCTGATTTGTTATGCTTTAGCTTAGTTGAGTTTCAGCACAAAACTTATGAAGCAAACGCAAAGTAAATGATTGTGAAGCTGAAAATGTAATAAACATAACTTTATCCAGCTTTAATGGCTATGGTGTTTAAGGGCCTATATGCGCTTTAGTGCCGTAAAACGGTAACTTTCTAAAGCATACTCCTTAGTAACGACTAGGTTAAAAGGTTTGAAAAAGTATATATTTATTATAGCTTCATGTACATTATTTTTTAAACATGGTTTTTTCGTATAACAAATAGTTTTGCTTTAAAAAAATTATTAGCAACACGATATTTTTCGCAACTTTTGGATACTACTCCAAAAAGACTTGGATGTTTAAAAATATTTTTACACAGAAAAATTTATGGCTAGAATTTCTTCATAACTGACATAGCGTATGTAAATTAAATAATATTTTTCGAACAAAACTGTTCAAAAGGAGGTTCAGTATTGATATTTTGGCATCGAGCGGGCGCACGGCAAGTTCTGCGTTTACATTGGGTCGTATATATCGCCTTAAGTGAATTACTCCTCGTGTGATACCCTTACTTAATAATTTCAAGAAGATGGGTATTAGATGCGCCTGAGCCCCGTTAGCGCCATGTAACAGTACATTATATAGACAAGTTATATCGACACCGGTCACTCGGCCCGTCCTTAGACGAACTGACAACTTAATAGAATCGCCATATTTGTGCTCAGCCTATCAACCTACTTACAGTTTGATAAACTTTGCAGAAGATTAGCTATTTACTTGCAAATATCAAGTGGGTACGTTTTAGTTATGATATTCTATCGCATGATTCGAAAGGGAACCAATGAAGATGATTCAGATTGTTGAAACCACTGACAAAGTAAGGGATATGGGATATCGGCAAGAAAATGGTTTTGGCAGATGGCGGGATAATAAATACGGTTTCTTGGGTCTAAACACTTATGCAATATTTTGGCTCTTATGTAAAAGGTAAACAATCGACACCATAGAAATTTTAAATCAGTGGTTGTAAATGAAGTGGAATAAAAGCATCGTCCCAAAACAGTTGGTAAGACAAGCATTAGGAATAAGAAGACGAAAGATAGTACGAGCTTCAGGTATTGTATCTGGTCAATTCCAGAATGCTTTAAGCTTCGCTTCGTAGGCCTTTTGTAATGATACTGGGTTTTTTTCAACAGGCAATTCCTTAAACCATTAATTATTCTTAACAAAGAAGAAATTTACATCTGGGTTTGTCCCAAACGAGCGATAACCTCGCCTCCTATCTAGAGAGGCCTGTACAATGAACATTGTTCTGCAAATAATATTTTTAACAAAGACCTAATTAATTAGTGCCCATGTAATAATATCGGTCGCGGCCTTCACACTACAGGTCATCACTTCCCATGGGTACAGTAAGAGGTGATAAGGAATTATGTCAGGAGGATATGTAGTACCTACAAATAGTTACGTACGTGGTATTATCAGCAAATCACGATAAGACAAAGTATCGTGTACATCAGAAACAAACTGGGTTGTTGCTGAAAGACAGAGTCACTTCATATAATATACTGATATTGGATAGACTGGACACCGACTACAACATAGTTGATATTTAGAAAATTAAGACTCCCTCACAAGTTATCCGTTTAGTAAAATACGGAAAATAATATAAATTGAAAATTTTCTTTCTCATCTACTCAAAACCTATTTCAGTTAGATGGACCCGTTCACATTAATAATTCCTACATTTGTTTTTAATCTAAAAGCAAACCTTTGAAGCAGCCAACCCGTCTTAACCAATCCTAGCACACGACACATGGTAAGCACATCAGATTAGCAAACGCATCCTTGCATTAACCACTGGCGTGCGCAGACGCAGCCTGTCTACTTGACTACCTGCTCAATTAAATGCGAATTCCAACATTAAGGTAAACTAGATGTATGACTGCGATATAACAAGTCCGGTTGCTGACCAAGTCTACCATCCAAAGAAGAGGGGCACATCTGCAAAAGTGAGTTATTTGAACATTCGCAACCAGGCAAACAAGGGCAATCTAGTGTAATATTTTTCTACAAAGTTCCGTGAATCTGGAAAAATCTAGTTTCGTTTCGCCGGGATTCGTGTGTTTCTCTGGTGGTCTTCACTGTTGATTCTGGCTTTCAGGACTTGCAATGCTTGGGAATAGTGAATATAAAAAGAAGTGTCCAAATTTCAGATGTTTTTCATTTATTTTCAAGGTTTTGAGTTTTGTTCAGATGAGCACTTTTGCATATGGTGACAGAAGTGTTGTTTACCCCTGCTACAACTACACGGTATTTCGCGGACAGACAGCACAAGGGTTCCTTACTGACGTGCGCCTGAGACCCTATTACACGCGTTTAGGCGCGACGCCGACGGTAGTGCATTAGTATACTAACTTTAGTTACTTATAGCTTATTATTTTAAAGAAGGAATTATTAATATCTTTCTCTATTTAAACTTTTTGGCTTTAGGTTTGTTTAAGAAGAAAATCTAGACAGATAAGGGGTCTCTCCTTTCACTTTTTCGGAACAGCGTTGGTTCCGTACCCGAAGGATTCAAACGGAGCACTATCGTTGTAACTCACTAGTCCGTATGTCTGTCCGTTTGTCCGTCTCGTCTGCCACACAATTTTAGTCCGAAGAATTTTTAACTTCCCATTGACCTACGAACTTGAAATTTGTTGATAAAGTTTATTATTACATATACTTTACCAACAAATACCAATATATTGATCGATTAGATTATTTCTTTGGTACGGAACCTTAAATGTGCGAAGTTCGACACGCACTTGGCCGGTATTTTTTAGTGCCAATGCTGAGGACTTATCTGACTGATCATTTGTCATCACTATTAATAATTTCTTAAAGACCCGAAGTCTTTAAGAAATTATTAATAGTGATGGATATTACGTTATAATTTTCACGTCTCAGTAACTGTTACTTTGGGAATGCAAATTAAACCTGTTAAGGCACTTATATCTTCTTTTTTGACTCACAAATTAGCGGAACATTTTTTCCTGATCAGCAAAAATTAACATAAACCTGTTCGTGACAAAAAAAATATCTTTCTAGTCTACTTACCTAGTCAGCCGGTTTTGCACAAAATAGTTGAGATTGCGAGTTATTTCTTAATTCAATATAATATCTTTGCCTATAGAACTTGATTTATCTCATGCCACAGGGTCAAGAGAAGACTTTGACCTTAGCGAATCATCAGCCTTGAGAAGTATTCTTGGAACATATCAGAAAGATGTGTCATGAACGAAAAATAAAACACGTTTGAATACGAAAACAACGTCTATATCTATAATTATTACAACTGGAAGTTTGTCGGTCTCTATATGATATGATAAAGCAAAGATATCTTAAGGTACATATGTTGGTCTACAATAAAGTTTATTACATCTTTCTAAGGTTTAATGTTTTCGAAGAAAATATAACCCAGCTTACAGCTCGTGGGATAATTATGTAAGTTTAAAGTTCAGGGAACAAAAACAAGACACTGAATAACTTTGTACAATGTGCAAAGCATATCTTAATTACGTAGATATGTATTAAAAGCATCTCAACAATGTGTTGTACACTTGTAAGTAAATACATAAATAACTCCCATCAGACTAATCTGTGTTACTAATGGTCTTAAGATCAGCATTTATTTAACATAGGATTATTTTAAATTACACTGCTATACAATCTCGTGGAGTACGCTTAAGGTCAATCACATAATGGATGATTCTGACTCCGCTAGCCATGATAAGTTCAAGCCTTAAAAGGTTGAACAGAATACTTCGTCCAATTACGAGCAAATGTGACGTAGTAGGGTTTCAGAGTATAAATAAACTCAATAAGATATAGTTGACTTTCAAGGTAAAGGATGTTCCAATGGCTCTTAAGGCGATATATGTTAATGCAGTACTGGCCGTGCGCCCGCTCGGAGAAAATATCAAAATATCAATATTAAACCTTTTTTTGAAAAGTTATGTTTTCAAAATATATTTTGATTTACATATGCTATTTCAGTTATGATGAAATTAAAGCCATAAATTTTTCTGTGTAAAAATATTTTTGAACATCCAAGTCGTTTTGGAGGAGTATCATTATTTTTTAAAGCAAATCTATTTGTTTAAAAAATAATGTACATGAAACAATAATAAATATATATTTTTTCAAACCCTTTAACCTAGCCGTTACTAAGGAGTATGCTTTAGAAAGTTACCGTTTTACGGCTCTAAAGCGGATGTAGGCCCTTAACTGAATGAGCATAACCTTTTCCTAATTCTGGTATCAAATCTATCAATCAAACTACGAAAGGGCGATTACTAAATGGCATTAGGTATCCAAGACAAAGGGCTCAAGACAAAGTGACATTCAATCGACGATATGATTATTGAAATGCCAAAAAGTTTGGGATTGACCACGTGGCATTTCGGTAGCACATGTCAATCCCAGACAAGGAGTTTTTTACTGTGGTCATTCGCTGACAGCATTTCGTTTTGTCTTAAGTCTAAGGACAAACTATGTATGTCTTGGCGACAAGATAAGAATGTCCTGTATATGTGGGGGGACCTTACCTATGGCTGCGACAGCGAATGGTGTTGCCGTAGCTGAATATTGGGCCAAAAACAACATTCTAAATTGCATTTAAATATTGGGACAATCCCACCGCACTATTCCCAAACCATTGCAACTCCAGAAAGCCAGAATCAACAATGGCGACCACCAGATAAGCGCCGAGGCAATGAAGCTCGACGAAGTCCCGGAGAATGAATTTAACTGTCTTGGATCCCGCAACGAAATTAATCAGAAAAGAATAAAGGAGAAGTAGGAAAACAAAAACATAATTTCCACTTCCCTCCATATCAAACAGGAGACAGAACAAACAAGGCCAATAGGCACAAAGGGTCGTTTACAACTGGGTTTAAGCCCAGTTGCCTAGCACCACGTATAAAAATTTACAGTAATATTAATGGGCCCTAACATTGTGAGCTTTTATATTTGAAAATTGTTTTTGCCATCGACCCTTTCAGAAGAAAAATAACAGAACACGTATAAGGACACGGTTTTTCTGACAAATTACTGTACTAGCACTCTACATACCATTCATCCCCACATACGCACAGCCCATCAAAGCCGACAGTCTTACGAAAGCAGTCTAGTTACCGATAGAACAAGATTCTTAACTTATCTGTGACAACCGGCAAAGACAGCTAATGAATTAACGTCCGCCGTTAATCATGTAAGTCGAATAATTGCGATGCTGATTGACAACTCTCCTCGGATTTATTAGCTAGAAACGTAGAAAATTAACCACGGAAAATGGGCTATGGACCTTAAGATTTGTACGGTAAAGTTCAAAATGAGAATCACTGAAACTGAAAAGCCAGTGACAGTAATATACTCATTAAGCTCGTGAGTGGGTACTATATAGGTTTTATGAGCTAACCTGACTTACAACTTGCAGCTCATAGTCAAATGGAAATCTCTAAACTCCATTTGAAATAACATTAGACATGCTTCCAAATCTTTTTACAGTCCGTTCAACCGATTTTGAGTTCTATCCCGTAAATATAAGGATGACATAAAAAGCATAAACCTGTTACCAAAACCAACTGTTTTCTACAACTACCATTTGTTGTATCATTAACGCAATAGAAGTCAAAATCGGTTGAACGGGCTGTAAAATGGGCTAATTTAAACGTCTAATGTTATCGCAAATGGAGTATAAAATATAAAACAAAGTCGCTGTCTGTTTCTCCACTCCACTTACTTCTTCTTAACTACGAGTATGCAAAGAATTTTGATATCTACCACTATCTATTATCACTACAAGAAAGGGAGATAAAGGATTTTGCCAATAATTTGTACGAAGCCTTGGTGCATCGGTAGTCAAGAAATCAAGAAAAATAATGAGTTAGAATAACTGAATGAAATCCACATCCCCATTAATAAATAAGTTGGCAGCAAATGTTGAAAATTATCTCTCGCATATACCTATACATAGAAGTTGCAACATTGTCTTGTAAACAAGCTTATCAATAAGTCAACGACGAGAGGAATTATTAACGAAAACTTATAGCAGATGAATAAATAAATGCATCCTCACTTCCTGTCCTGGCACACAAAGGAACACACATAGACATACATACAAACATACATGTACACTACGCTGGCGTCATCCACAGTGTGGGCAAACACTCATCGTATATTAAAGAAGAGATATCTGATACTTATCTGATATTAAAAACACTGATTCAACTTATCTTCATGTTATTTTACATTTTTAGATGTCAGTAGACATTTTATAATGCCCTTGGAATCTATTAAACAATTGTATACAATTTAAGAGATTGTAAATTCTATGAAATTATTCTATAAATCAAGAATATGGCGGTATAATTTAGCAGTAAGGCATTCAACAAATTGATTTGTGTTGGTTTTGACTCGGAGACAAAACATTGTCTCGATGTTGTTGAATTCATTTACTTTGAAGTCTTGTTAAATTATTTGACCGAATAACTAAGGAGTTCTATTAATAGACAATCAGCAAACTTCAACAGCAAATTGTGTATAAAACGCTTTATCGGGTCAGTTTTTGCACCATGCTCTTTATCTCGCATTCACGGTCTACTAACGTTTAGATTACTAAACACTCAAGTTTTTAGATAAATAACTACATTTTTTGAAACGCTACATTTAATTAAGTTCTTATTGACCTGCAGTTAAACGATGCCAGGATTACAAATTAAAATATATAGAAGCCTGCAACGAACCCTGTTTACAAAGTATCGACAAAACAAGCTCAGCACACTCAAAACCTCAAAATCACGATCCCAAAACCGTGGAGCATCTTGTCAGGGGTTTACCTGACCCTATTGTGTTGGACAGGGTGTCACTCGAAAATTGTGAGTTATTCCAGGAACTTACGTAACTACCACTTTCGTTATTCTCTAGTCGAAGACGTAAGAAGAAAGATAATGTTCCAAATCTTGCAATATCAATTGAAATCTTCGTCATATTTGCTCAGACAAAGTTAATCGTTAGCAGCTTTATAGGAAGTCCGCTATGAATCATTTCTATAACTGATACTTGACCATAATTATGACAAGACTTAGACAGAACTTAAAGCAACTGACTCATCCTTTCAGCTATCACTAACAGCCACGAACTAACCAAACAGACTTCTTCACAAAGCTCTTAATACATTCTCAAGCTCAAGCGGGCCCAACAATCGCCACAATAATAATCCCATTGAAAACACTAACAAGTCTTAGTGGCCGCAATCACTGGGAGAAGGCCTGAGGAGGCCCGAGGCCAACTATTTACCATAACAAGGGGGGCTCCACACAATGCCCGCCGATGGTAGGAGAAGCCGGCCTAACTAGGTGTAAAATGAGCTGATGTGATATGTAGGCCCCTTTGTATCGCGGACTAGAAATCTTATTATGTTACGCTTGCTCCGGCTTTTATTGTTCTTGATAGCGAGTTCGTAAATAGTGTTTATGATGTGATCTTACTCTGATTTCTATTTATTTACAAGGCTATATACTACGCTATCTCATTATCGTCATATTCATAAAACAAAAGAATCTTCTGAAGTATCCAAAAAGTCAATGACTCGTGGACCAACCTTGAACTAATACGTATCGAAAGCGAAACAAAAAGTCTTGACAATAAAACCGCGGGTTACAGCTCCTTCAAGTTGTTACAATAACATACTATTGTTTCTAACTCCGAATCAAACACGAACTGTTTCAAATAAAATAAAAATTAACGGCCGAAAAAAATCGGCCAATGAATTTATTGTCCTGGTATATTTCGGAGAATTTTCACCTCTACATTGTTCGGTACCGAAAAACGTAAAAGAATGAAATAACTTCTTCAAAATCTATTATTTTTAAGGTCGAAATCGCTGTTTTGAATTATAGCCCAAAAGATACAAAGCAACAACACTAAAATTATTGGCTTCGTAAATTCAGAATAAGTTATGACATCCTACGTTTTCTATCAACGTTTTATAGCATTCCTCTCATATCTCAAATTAAAACACACAGTGGGATAATCATTTGAAATGAGTAAATAAGTTGTGAGAGTTTTAATATTAAAATACCAATTCGAGGAAAAATCTCCGCCTGAAATGACGTATAAATATAATAACGACAGGCAAGCAATAAAATTTGGGTACTCCATTCGGATAAGTTTTTACATAAAATGTTTATTTAAGTTTGTATAACAATAAATTAAAATAAATGTTGTTTTTATGGGTCAGTAAAAATCCAGTTTTATTTCGCGAAAGAAGCCGAAGTATGGAAGGTAGCGAAAGTGGTCAGTGTTGGACAGAGATCCGATACCATACTGGGAGACTGCGCAGACGTCCAATTAGAGGGAATGCGCGCTGCGCCTGCGCCCCTCGGGAGACACACACAGGGAGTTGCGATTTATACCTCACTCCCACACTTTATTGCCTAGAGAGGCTCTAACTCTTCATCCGAGATTATAAGACTCCGCACACAGCTATTCTCAAATCACAAATAAGGCATCATCAGACACGATTTACGCTCGATAACTTCCTCAATTTTACATACACGGATGCATGCAAAAATAGTTGCTTTAACAATTCTGATCACGTTTATATAAGTGCTTCGCTCTAGTTGAGGTTTAAAATTAAAGATAATTCTGTAATTATAAAATTGTTGCAACAACTTTTTTATATGATTTACCCTCTGCCCATAATAACAGTGTCGTCCAAAAAGGGAAATTTTACATGAAATAACTGCGACATAAAGTTATCAACGCTAAAACTTGTCCGAAAAACGGGTGAGATTAAACGTAAGAATCTGGTTTGAGATCCGCCTGTAGCCGCGGCTCTCCTTAAAAGGCGGCTTGTCGACAATAGCCTGGGAACTCAGCTCATTTGAGGAGAAAATATCATGTCGTGTCGCTCGCGTCGCTAAATCGCATTTTAAATGGGACTTCGTTGGCGAAGCGTTATGAACAAATATGAAGTGAATATGAATCCCTGTAATTAGTTCACAGTTGGTCTGGCGAGAGAAATGCCGACATTTTTACAAAAGAAGGAGTAATTATAACTCACAACACATATCACTACAGCCACAGAAATGTGTGACAGGTTGACAACCAAAAGATGTAAAAAAAAAACGTAGTTACATAAATTTAAGAACATGACAAGACCATTTACTCAATTATCTTTCCTTTTTGGAAGGGATTCAAAATTCGAATTGACTTTTTTATAATTTGACTTTCATCAATTATTACGATGCGCTTAAATGAGTGAGTGCATTCATCATTAACACCAATTCCTTATAATTATGACATGTTGGTGATGTAAACTATTTTTTAAATAATTAGGTAATATCGCTGTTTTACAATCTGTCCCTAAAGGTTCGCGATAACGTCATACCTACGTTTTACCTTGAGTTAAACAAACAGGGGGCGACCGTGGCCACACGATATCAGCGAATTATCACTACTAATCTCTACGATAACAGATAAATTAACGAAAACCCCACGTTTTTATATCGTTATTACCCGTTACTGCCGCGCCGGTTATTAAGATTGAATAAAATTAATAATTCATTGTATAATGAAGCAATAATGCGTGTACCACTATCACCATCATTTTCTTTGCCCATAAACCTATAAGGTTTTACAAGCTTTTTACTATATCGCCTTGTAAATTATTTAATTACTGTAGGACAGGTTTCTGTAACGATCAAGACGAATCAACTAATTTAAAGCTATGGATTCTTTTGGGGAATGGCTACAAAATTTTACGGGTTCTGTTCTACAAAAAACTGGAAGATGTTATATCGAATGAGAGAGCAAATGGCAGTGACCTTGCACGCTAACGAAGGCTGCAGGCCGTACAAGGCTGGACTCGACAAAAAGAAATAAACTCGCCGCGTAAAGACCTGCCACAAAAAATAAACTAATAAGAGAACCCGGCGATGTTTGGAACGTGAGCGTGCCGCTCGAAATATTCCCGCTCTACGTTTTTGCTTTGGAACAAAGAGCTGAGTGTAGTATGACAAAGCCTTAACTTGTCTTGCTGACAGCTCGGACAGTTATGATGAATTAAACTTAATTATTAGAGTCAATCAGCTTAGTTCCACTATTACCTGTACCGTTGTAGTAACATTATTTTGATTTGTGTGGAATGTAAACCTAGGCACTTATTCGTTTTTAGGGTTCCGTCCCGAAGGGTCCAATCGGGGCCCTATTGCTGTCACTCACGTGTCTGTTTGTCTGCCCGTCGTCTGTCACACAGTTTTTAGCTACAGTCTTCAAATTATCACAATTTGTATGGCTTTGGGTCAATAAGATGCTTATCTTATTGACCCAAAGCCATACAAATTGTTAAAAACATTTAGAAATGATTTTAAAGACTCCCAAACAGCTAAAAACAACCTACGCTATCGAGTGGGTATCATTGTATAGAGCTCGTTGAGTAGTTGACTGCTGTATTTTTTTAATATATTGGGAAACAAAGAAATGAGAAACCACCAAATTCAGCTTTTTTTTACATATTTGACCTAGATACTTGAAGTTTGGTGATATGTTTATTATTACGTATATCTTACCAACAAATAAATATAAATTGATAAATTAGATGTTTTCTTTGAGACTCCCTCATTTTTAGGGTTCCGTACCCAAAGGTTAAAAACGGGACCCTATTACTAAGACCCCACAGACAACAAGCCAGGCTGCACCTCATGAATCGTGATAGCTAGCCAGTTGAAATTTTCACAGATGATATATTTCTGTTGCCGCTATAATAACAAATAGTAAACACATAATAAAATAAATATTTAAGTGGGGCTGCCATACAACGAATGTGATATTTTTATCGTTTTTTGCGATAATGGTACGGAACCCTTCGTGCACGAGTCCGATTCGCACTTGGCCGGTTTTTCCTCTTACAAACAAATTGATTTTATGGTTTGGTACGGAACCCTAAATAAATGTGCGAAGTCCGACATGCACTTGGCCGGTTTTTTGTTAAGGCTTTTCCACAAGTTATACTTATAATGGCAATCATAGGCAGATAACTTAGTATATTGATATAATTGGCTTTAACACTTGCTATCTTTTGCCAGCGGTTACCGGCTACACCCGCGTGATATTCGAAAATTATAACAAAGGATCATTTTTTTTTGGGGGGGTGGCCAATCATCCAATGACTTCTCCCGATCTGGGTGAAGCGAAAGGCTTTTACTGACTAAAACCCACCCGTGTTAAGGAACATCCGCGGCTCTGGCTGAAGGTACTGAAGGCAGTACCTTCAGCCAGGGCCGCGGATATGGATCCTACTAACCGGATAAAAAGTTTTATTTATGTTAATCCAGGTTATAAACTATATGTGTGTCAAATCTCATCCAAATCCGTTCAAGAGTTTTTGCGAAAGAGTATCAAATACCCATCCATCCGCACACAAACTTTCCCGTTTATAATATTACTCATAGTAGGATATGATTGGCATTAAAATTCGTGTATTTTGTTACGCGGCAAGCAATTGTTACATAGAAAATAAATTCAACATAAACGTTTCAACTTCACACCAATCAAATACATACCTATTGTAATAGAGTAGATAGTTACCGTCAATATTTCAGTATCAAAACCTATTTCACAAATAGATTTCTGCTTCAGCAACAACATTTCAGAGATAGTAACGTATCACGCCGCTATCTATCGGAATAGGGACAGATGTGCCCGAATTGGGTTACTTTGATAACGCTATCGAACTATTGCGCGAATCAGACATCCAATCTGAATCAAACAGTTCACTCATTGCGGAACGGATTTTTTTCTGTCATAATGATCTGTAAGTGCCTTTATACGGATACTGGTATCATTTTTTGCACGTTTTTTGCGGTTTACGTGATAAAATTCACTACAAAGTAGTTTGTTCCAAATAATATAACACCTTAAGTATAATTTAATTAATTGTTTACACAATATGCTAAAATGAAATAGTATATATCCGCAAACCAAAATAAATAGACCAATAACAAAATAACCCAGCATAACAAAGTTGAATCGCTCCTGTAAGCTCACCTTATCTTAACGACTAATGAGTATCAGTCGCTTGAAACGACCAGTTATTGTTACGAACGACGGGTCGTAAGTTCACGTAAATAGTGATCGAGAAGAAATCTATATCGGTAATCCATATAGGGTTGCCAGATTTGCTGGCGTCGAATCCGGGACAAAAAAACAAAAACAATTTTTACGAAAATAAAAATATATTTTTCATTTTTTTTTGCGGCATCTATTTTTTTTTTTTTTAATTACTTGACCGCCACTTTCGCTTCTCCGCACTGGGCGAGCGAGGGAAACCCGGCCCATGCCCGCGAAGAAGCGATCTAAATTCGGTAGATAGATGGCGTACACACTGTGCACAGTGTGCGCACTAGGCTTTGACCTCTGACCGCGTAAGATTTAAATTGTTTTAAAGCGTCATCATCATCATCATTTCAACCGAAAGACGTCCACTGGTGGACATAGGCCTGCCCCAGGCGTCGCCACATTGGCCGATCCCGAACGTTTAAAGCGTGTTGTATACGATTTCTCAATTTCGAGCCCCGGGACTGAGAGGGTGGGTCCCGGTCACCTGGCAACCCTAAGTATAATCGAGTCAATAAGTATATTATATATTTTCCTATATCCTGAAAGTAGGGTACTTACTTTCTGTTGCTTGACCTCTGTGACCTGTAACTAACTTTAAATAACTTTATTTATTAATTCTTTCTTTTGTTATCGTTATGAATGTTGTTCTTCATATTATTTCAAGAGCTTTTGGCTCAATTTTAGAGTTTTTCGTTACAAATAAAAAATATATCTTATGCTCTTTCAGTATTTCAGTTGATCTTGGAACTCATTATGGGTTTAACAGTGTCATCATAATCATTATCCTATATTTATCCTAATTTATTTGGGCGTCAGAATAGATTAGTTATCACCACATTATGTACAGGGTACCTACTTAAATTTCAATCAAAAAAACCTTCTGCACAATCGAATATCAACTCCTAACAAAGTGAGTTATTTAATCAAGTACGATGTTTACCCTCTCAAGAGCACAAAGTAGCCTTATTCATACAGTGTAATAATCGAAGTGATTGATTAATTCAATGGAGGCAGCTGCCGTGTGATTGAGTCGCATTCTGCATATCAATTGCTTTCAATGAAGCGCACACTTTGGCGGCAACTCACTCGACTGCATCTATGCTATAAATATAACCTATAAGTCATATGTCTCTCATATTTAAAATACAATGAATCACGTCAAATTTATTGCACAAAATCTATATTTGCATTCATCCCATGTCGCGCGTCGCCTTTGCTACTGTTTACTACTACTTACATAATTTTTTCATTCACTATTTTCTGTGTATCCACTTTTAATGTGCTGTTTACATTATTAACGACCACAATCAACTCAAAAGTCAACAGTACTGTTAACTCACATTTTAATTAAATTTTATTATCCAGTAACCGGTACTTATAACGCTTCCCGCATGCGCTGAGCGTTAACTTACTTTACTCAAATAAAATATGTCTGAACCATCAATTACGGAGTACAGGTAGAATGTCAGAGGCGGTTATTACGACGATAATACCCATATATAGTGATAATTACCCGGAGATTGCGACATTTTGAGACGTTGATCATTGCTCTAGTTGAGGCCTTCGGTCGTTCATTTGAATAAAGTTGATGTTGAGCTGTGTGAGGCTAGTGCAGGTTCGAGGACTGGTTGAGTGCGCCGTTGTCGGCGGCGGCGCCTACGCAAGGTGGGCGGACGTACTTGCCCATGCACTTACTTGATCTTGAATAGTTTACTGCTTATGTCGCGTATTCGTCATTGCGTTTTATAGTCGACTGTAATGAAAGCCTGTCGGACATTGCTTCAGTTTATATTGTTAGGAATAAATCTTCGGGGATGTCTTATTTTAGAAGTTGGACGTTAGGTGTGATTCGTTGAACTTTATGTGTGTAACTAAGTTTAATTAGAACTATAATTATTTCAGCCAAAAATGACGTCATTTGCAATAAACCTGCCTATAAATCTGCCACAATTGAAGATCAAATGAGATGAAAACGTGATTAGTCAAAACAAAATAATCTTCTCAGTAATGGATACTCAATTAAAAATAAATATATTTTCTAATCTAAACGATCTCTATACTACTGCAAAGGCTGAATTTCATGCACCAAATCGGTAAATAACAATCACAACAAAGTCCACTTAACTTCTTACATGCAACAGTTACATTCGCTGATAAGCACACAATACTATATACAAGGCTGCAATCTCAAATGGAATCTAAATGTTATCTTCCATATCTGCTATAAACAATACGAGTCAAATCGCGACTGAATGTGGGCGCTCTATTCGCAGAGCATAGAAATACTCGGCCTAATAACAATATATGTGCACCGATTTACGTTATATCGATTGAAACATCTAAGATTCTAAGCTGGTTTTATCTTTATATACTTCTATGTGTTATAAACTTGCCCGCGACTTTGTCTATATGTATTTCGGAAACAAACTTACAAGACCGTTCTTCCCTATTCCAGTACTTCAGGGGTTTAATTTCCAACAATCACTATTTACCCGACTACCGAAGGAGGGTAATGTGTTTATGTATGTAGGTATGTATGTTTGTTCCTATGTGGCGTTCTAGAGATCAAACACCTTGGCCGATTTTGTTGACTTTTACGTCGATTCGTCTTAACCTTACGAGTGTCACCGGCCACATTAAAATTAGAAAATAGAAAAATGGCGGGCTTTCGGCGCCACAAAATGGAGGCCCAATTTTATTTTTCTTCCGATCCCATCGTGTGGGGTATCAAAGTAAAGGGTTGGAAGAGGTGATTTCAAAAATATATACAACAATTGTATGTTTAAATGTACCAAATTCGAAAAAAAATGTAAGCAAAAAAGTTATAACATCTAGTTTTGGTCAGCCAGCTCGCGAATATTGTATCCTCCGACTGCACAGCATGATTTTCTTCTTGTTTACGTCTTTTTAGTTCGCTTCTTAAGCAGTCGGGTTTTTTGATTGTTTTAATGGTTTTTTTTTATTCCTACTCTACCGTACCTAAGCTAACGTGTTTCTATTTTCAGTGCTGGATTTGGCTGTGTTTTGTATGTCAATGAATCACGCGGATATAAATTTTAAATTTTAATAGGTACTTACTTGTTTTGGCAGACTAGTTTCTAGATGTGGTGAGCTTTTGTAGCTTTGAAAATTCGTCTCGTAGTAATATTTTTTGCTAACACTCCCTATTAGTTATGCCACTAGCTTCATGACTACTTCAAAACTATTGTTCCAGAGTTGTTTATATTCTTGAAGAGCTATAGGCTAAGGGTCTTGATCTTCCCTATTGTTTCTGAAACTTGGGGCTGCATGTGAAGTGTCATTATGTAGAAGCAGGAAAAGGCTAAGCGCAACGGCAAGCAATTTAGTACCTTCAAAAAGTCACCCTCATTTTTGTAGTGTTATACGAGCCAAATATAATTCTCATGAAAAGAAATTCCTCATTCTAGCTTTTGGAAAATTAAACTGTCAAGGAAGTTTTAAATAGGTCTTATTTCAACCCTTTTTTAGTGGCATGTATTTGTATTTGTATTTTAATCGTGAATAATGTTTTCTATAGGTTACAAGCAAGTCAAATATTGTAGGTCCGATCCATATCTCAACATAACTGAACAAATTGGTGCACCGCACATAATAATTATGAATTAGATCTGTCACATTGATAATACCCACGATTCTAACCGCAACATTGGCTTATCCTAGTTTTAATTGCATTTGATCCAATAATTGTTACCATTGGGAAACTGAACGGAGTCGATGCCAACAATTACCTAACGGTAAGTTATGGCACAATTTAAATATCAATGGGAGTGCATGCCGCTATTTATCTAGTGAGTGCTAATTTGCATAGCATGATTACTTGTGGCTGACTAAAATAGCTTGTGCTAACTTTACACTTACTGGAATATGCGAGCTGTAACGTCATATTCCCAAGCAATTTTTCGTTGCATCGATAAACGGGTTGGTGATCTTTATTTTCTTTATTCTTTGAACTAATATGCATTGATATCTTTTTAATCACTTAACACTTGAAAAAAACTTAAACCTTTTTTTAATAATCTTTTCTGTCTCATTTTCTGTCATCTTTTCTTCGCCTTCTAAACGACCTGTTTGTTCTACAAAAGTAATCGCTAGACGCTTACCATCAATGCTTAGTGAAGTTGTGTGAAACGACAGAAAAACGGATGGCTATCGTGGTCTCCGACGACAGAGCAGCGAGTTGTCACTTGATGCAAGGTTACGAGCTCAAAGCCGACATCTTACTACCGAGCTCCGAGACCCCGATACAAACTTGCTGCGTTTCCTAACTTCATACTCTGTCTATCCCGTTACGAGAAGCCGTGGCGACGCATATATAAATAATATTACACAAATACATATTACATAAGAACAGGATAAAGGATCATCTGCTATACATAAAGATCCTGGAGACATTTCAAATAACCAATAAATTCCACACTTGACTACATTTGTTTGGACATTTTATTTTTGACAGTCGCCGGTCGTGCCGGACAGTTTACTGCTAGTTATAAATACCGTCGGTAAATAAACAAGAACTAGTAGTAGCTGCCGTTGCTTCCGATAATTGTAACACAATTTCTGGAGTTACAGCCAGTACTGGCAGTTACAGGCTCCATTATGAGGATGTTAGAGCGATTACAGATAACACCATGGACAAATAGTTTACCTCTAACGTCTCGTAAATCATGGGTAAACGCCATAATTGGAGGTTCACGTTAAGTCAAGCTCTCAGACGATAATCAGAAATGTGGAAGCAGTTCAAGTTTTTTGTGTGATCGCGGCTATACGCTGTAATAGGCAATAACCAATAACCATACAAGACTCTTCAAACCTTTTTAGATCAACACTGTGAAATACAAAAATCACTTTATTTGCTGTAATAACTTTGCAAACCACACAATCTTTCCGTGCTCAACAGCTTTTATAATCTAGTATTATTATCGCATAGTTTTTCAGTTTACCATCTATTAAACAGGATCTAATTATCGAGAATCACACTAAAAGTGGACTTCGGATCTAAATGTCCAACTTCCTTTTGTCAAATGCTTCTCACAATCCCCCTTTAAAGCTCTAAACTTTAAATGACCAACAAAACCGCGTTGGTATAAATAAATTTAAATTGTAACAAATCGTTTCTCAAATATTTATGTTATTGAATTTCCCGCATTGGTCCAAAGACTCTCTCATCAGAGTAGTGTCGTTAGTTGCTCCCCGCTGAGCTAGACGTGTGAACAATTTAATTGGTAGGACCGGGGGACCAGCCCCACCCCTCTCGTAGACTCGGTGTTATTGAAACGAGACGCACGTCATTAACCACTATTTACATACAAAATAAAAACTTATTTATTTACACGATATAAAAGGTAAATTAAGTGTCAAACAGACTTGAAACTTTTATTACCTTCTCACATTGGAAGTTCAGTGTATACTGTACAGCTATTTTTCACCCAAACACAATAAAAATTCTGTGTACATTTGAAAGGGCACAAAAACATGTATTTTCATAAACAAACATGATACAGTATCATGTCGAACGGTGAGAAAATGTCTCTATTTGTGTGTAAACTACTAAAGTTACGTATTACTCCCACGTACAAGGTATTAGTTCAAAAGCTTTGGAAGTCGAGTCCGTATTCGAAGTACGTGCATTTACATTCACAACTATAAAGTACAGTGAATAGAACTGAGATGTATTCGAACCTTTATTTATGGTGTTGGCATACATAAAGATTGATGAATGTGCAAGAAACTATCATGGAATGTGAGAATACGGGATAGTCTGCTCTTACTGTATGAACACCATAAAAGTACGAGTCGTTAAAGAAAATAATGTCGTAATCACTATGTAAACCTATTTGGATAAGCCATCTTTACACTAAGGCACGATTTTTCAATAGTCTGATAAATGGTAAAGGAGCATTACCTCTCACTATAATTTGTATTCTTCTCCTTTCTCTGTCATATATTTGATATTTATTAGTATATTATATAGTATTGTATTTATGTATTTTATTTTATTATGTGTAAGTAATGTTATTTATGATATATTGTACACTGATAGCCCTAAATTCATCTCCTCTTGCTCAGTCCATCCAAAGGTTGTCTGTAAGAGATTGCCTAGTGCGATAAGACCGCCCATTGTACACTTGTTTTTTTTGAATGTTTGTCCTGTATGTTTTTTGTGGTGTACAATAAAGTATATAATAATAATAATAACTTTTAAAACTGAGAAATAAAAATGGCGGTTTGACAGCTTTTTTATAGGAAATATGTCAAACGGCCATTTTTATTCCTCATTTAAAAGTTATCAGACTATTGAAAAATCGGAACTAAGAGGAATAAAAATGACCGTTTGACATAATTTCGATACAAAAGCTGTCAAACTGCCATTTTTATTCTCCAAATAAAAGTTATCAGACTATTGAAAAATCGGGCCTTAGTCGGAAAAAATTATAAAATAGACAGAGATATTGAATTCAAATAGTATTATTTAATTTTCATAAAGTTATTGACACAACCAATAATTTATTTGCAAATAACGGTACGTACACATTATCCTGTAATACAGCCTCGATAACGGCCGATAATGCTAACTGTGGGTAAAATTACATAAAAGCTAGGCTTTTAAACTTCTGGTTGAGGTCCGTAAGTAATCGAACTACACACTTATGGGGACTTTGCGGAGTCTTTGACCTAGTATTTACATAGTGTCTTGTGTCAGACATAATGTTAGTTCTTTACGATTTGAGTATAGACAGATGATAATACGTGATCTGATAACGTAATTTATACAACGTGTACGTTTATATTGAAATGTAAACGCGAGATTGTCAATAAAATGGTTGTCGATAAGGGCATACAAATATTTTGTCGTCGCCTCGTCTCACGCACGATATCTATCTGAAGCTCTATCAATAATTAGGTAATATTTTATTTACAGAAATCACATTCAACAAAAGACTTTTGCTCTAGGAGCAGTTCCTGAAAATAAATATTTCGGCTGGTAACAATAACTTTGTTTTTTTTTTATCATTCCAAAGTTCTTCAGTATGTTTACGAAACACATAAGCATGAACTCTTCGTCTGAGTAATAAAACAAAACCGTATATACAAGAGGAAGATACATAATCCTTAATGAATCCTCCATGTGCGTTTCAATTAAAAGCATTAAGTTCTCATAGAACATGTTCCTAGAAACATTTTTTGTGTGTTGACATCCGTTAAAAACAAAAACTGCCGCCATCTAAAAAAAACTATCGCGACAAGATCTTAGAACAATCAGACAGATAACGCCAATTGGTAAAACCGAGACATAATTAATTTTGTGACTATAAAACGCAGTTCCACCTCTTTTCTGTACCATTTTGAACCTTAAGTCTAAAGTAAAAGAAGATCTAGTATAAAAAAATTGGCAAATTCAAGCGCAGTGACATCTCGGTCAGGATATAAATAAAGAGTGGGTCGAGGATATGTCGCTACATTCGCCACTGCCACCCGCGAGTCGTCGCCGCGGGGAGATGTTGGATCTCTTCCAGCTTCAACCACACTCGAGCTAGTCTAGTGAAAAGAGACTGCGAGACTGAAACTGTGACTCATCCTGACATGCGTTCCTTATTTTCCTTTTCGATCAGATCTGCTCTTGAAAAGTTCCTTGAACTGTTCAAGTTGAAACAGAAATTGCCCCTTATTAACAGAAGTTCATTACAAAGCAAAAATAATCTTTCAAATAAGAACCTATTATTTGCGTCTAGAATCAGCAGCAATTTACGTTGATGTGTTGAAACAAAAACTTTGCTAAAACACCCGTGAGCTGACTAAGATTGATTAAATACTTACTGTGAGGCACATACACATAAAATAGCTATTTACTCAGTATGTTGAACTTTATGATTAGTAATGTGCCAATTCGTTGATATATTTTCATCGCTTCGATTAATGCATGGCAGAATAATAAGGAAATATTTATGTGTACAATGCAGTCTTTGAGTAAATCTCATCTTCCACCCGGCGCCCCTTCCTTAGTAGGTCACTATCCAATCTCCGAACAGAACCACACTCGATCCATGTTCATATTTTACGCAAACATTTCCTTTGTCGATTCATCAAAATCGAGTGTCTATGAAACATGACGTGTCATTATATTTATGTTTGAAGCTATGAGACAGCAAATTCTAAGAATTTCATTCGTTTATAGCTAATCTCGCAATATAATGTTTTTATAAACGGAAATGAATATTTGAACAGCGAAATAGTATAAAATTATGGACTAATAAAATAACATAAATAAAAACTTATAATAATAGATAAGTACAAGTGCTTAAAAAAAGGGGAGGGAAAGAATTAATTGGGCATCCAAAAATTCGTCTGCGTCACTGCCAATGGGAAAAGTGTCCAGGAAACTTACAGCCACCACGATGAATGGTAATGCTGATTTTTTGGACGAAGAAAATCCAAAAGCGAAATGGTTGAAACTAGTAAATAAATATGAAAGAATGAATTGCAATATTTCAATGAATGTAGTACATTCTATCAATGGCAAATAATCTTCTGTTAGAGTTCACGTAACATTATGCGATATGACCTGGCTTCATGTGCCAAGTGCATTTCCGTCCTGGCAACTCGAACAATTCCTTTGGCGACGACCTTAATCGCTAACATAATGAAAGCGATGCTTTCTATCCAGACAATTTAGGGTTGAGAATTTGCTCTTGTTTTAAAAAAATATGTAACTAGAGTTTCAAGTGCATGTAAAGAAAAAGTCTGTTATTGTCAGTACTGTGGATATAGTAAAAGATTCTTTATCTTTACCAGAAGATAAATATGCCACAGACAGCGAATACATCATCCGAGCTCACAGAGCAAGACATAAATTATTCCCAATACCTACTAGAGGCAAAAAAAAATAAAGAACCTGTTCAAACATTTCTAATGTTTACCCGTATCCGAATCAACACATTAGCACAACTGATTCAACACTTGCTAATAAATTTAGACACCCGCAAACCTATAAGCATGAAGAGGGTCCCATTTCTACCAGTATAAGACTTCTGAAATCATTACTTCCTCCTCCGAGACATTCCAAATTAATTTCGCAATCAATTTTCAAGTCTCCGGCTGACAACAAGTCTCATTACTGCACTATCTTAGGACCAGAAGCAGTGATGTGACATATCGATCAGTATCAGTGACAGACGCACGTGATGATGCAGAATTAGCCGCGCCAGCTGAGTGCAATGCTCTGCCTGGCGCCGCCGCCGCTCCGCACTAGGTCACAGCCCTGCTCTCGTATCGAGATGTATTCCGCTCATTCATTATATATTCCGTAGTTCTGTACGTATCCATTCATGAGACAGAGAGAGGATACGGAAGAACAGCTAGCGATGAAACTTTGGCCCTTTTGTAAGTTCTATATTGCAAAATTGCCCAAATTACTAATTTATACACTAAACTCTCCCATCTCATCATATGTTAAATAAAAACACTGCGTTGTATTAACTCTTCTCTCTCTATAAGGGTTATTTAATGAATATGGAAATGTTTTTGTTAAACCCAAACTTCTCAGGTAAGTACTTTTTCTATCTACTTTGAAAAGCGCCCTGTACGACAGGTAGGGACTTGGGACAGGGCTTACGCAGGAGACACCTTTTTTTGATAAGTTCCGCTCAAGTTAAAGCCCTTACAGGACCATTGTATCATTGGTATGTTTAAGAGGCTATTGTCTCAGCCTCGATAAGTGCTCTTTAACTTAAGTACTTGCAAGGAAATCTCCACGAGATTTATTCCTCAGTCTTAACTGTTTTTAAAAACTGTTTTATAAACAAAGTACCAACTAGTTATAACAAGTTACATAAAATGTAACTCATTAAACAAGTTTACTTAGCGTTAACATGAGTCGAGCTCAGCGTATAGGCACTGCAAATTACAATGGCTTCATAAATTCTTGATAAGCATTTCTGATAATTTTCATATCACACTCGAACATAAGTTTTCGTACATACGCTCAAAGAAGCAAGATCAACAGACCGATAGAGCATAATATGGAAGGCGGCGACCTTCACATATGACATCATAACGTCTCATTACTGTAGGATAAGTTGCGCTAAGATCAGATCAGCACTCACCAACTTATGTTAGATCCATCTCCGTTGACGGTGAGGTGTTCCGCAACAGAAAATCCAAAATAAGAGCCTGGCTCGCCGAACTTTATCACAGGAATCCTCGGTTCCAGATTAAAACTTGTGACACTGTATAAAATGCACATAAATAAAACACTAGCGCACCTAACTTCAGCCATGGTGTTCACCGTTCGTAATATATTCGTGTTATAAATCGTGTTATCGCACCAATTCACTGTCTCCCAGTTATTATTTGGCACATCGCGACTTTCGTATAGTTGTGTCGTACAACGTCGAGACCCCCAGCGCGGTTGCCGTCCGCCGGCCGAGTCAGGCAGAGTATTCCCGCTCAACTCAGTTCGTATGTCTCTACGTACTCATAACTTGTTCTACACGTACACGGTAGAGCGCTCGCGAGGCGCGCTTGTGGTAGAGGCAAGTTCAGGCAACTGAACTCATAAACTTTGACAACTTTTTACTGAAACAGCGCCACCTAGCGACATACTGCTGAGCTATGTACACGGCCGGACACGAGCGCGGCACTTAAATTCACACCATGCTTTTGTTCGATACAGCGCCATCTAGTGTATAGATCATTAATTATGCAGCTTAAACAGAGCCATCTATGGGGTTTTTAGTAAACTTATAGCAAGTAGTTCCATGGAACGCTGAAAGGTGTCTAGGTATATATACTCACTTTTCCACCTTTCCAGTGTAGTATTGTAAAAGAACAGCACTATCCTTTCTTTTATTTCAGACGCCTTTTGTTTTGGCTTTGGTAAAGGTTCAGGATCTGGGTTCAAAATTCGGATGATTTTCTCGGGAAAACGAAATAAAATCATAAATTCAATCAAATATGTTGATTTATTGATTAATGTATTACAATATTCGAGAAAAAAAATTACAAAATTAAATTATGTCCCGATACGGTAAATTACTCATTATAAACTAGTCTTTTACTACTCTCTCCGGTACAAAACTTCAAAATTCCAATTTGATTGTATTACAAATTAACAAATTACGAATGAATAAAACTAAAATACTGATCAATCCTTGCTTTTGGAAAGTAATAATAGTAACTTTAATTACCGACACAAAATGCCTTAGTATTTAGTAGAAGGCTGTAGACTCCATCAAGAAACTTCACGGATGGTGACGTGTATTCCATTAATGATAGCAGCCTATGTTTGTGTCGTTACTATAACAGACTTCTCAGCAGCGATGGTAAACCGTGAGCTTGATGACGAGCAGCTCGTACGTATAGTTTTCAGCTAGCAGCTGAACCGAGTATACAACTGAATCGCAAGCAGCATCGGTCTAACATTCAGACCATTTTTCGGTTGCAGACTCGAGACCAATCCATTGGCTTTTGACGAAACCTATGTCGCGCCAGGTAGGTTTTTAGTATTACAATACCTCAATGTGAGACGATCGTCGTCACAGGTATTGCAACACCATTCTGACCTCGTGATCTATTTAGGGCAGAGGATGGAAGGTGAGCTCGGTCTGCGAGTGCGCGAACAGCAGGTTCAACTGCGAGTCCAAACCGACGTTGAAGACCTTCACTAGCTTGGCGACGGCCTGGCCAGGCTCCTTGCGCACCAGGGCCACTCCTGACACCTTCATGAGATGCACCTCAGAGTCCACGGACCCGCCTCCTGTGGTGGCTAGCTTCACGTGGCATGTGACGTCCACATGGACATATTTCTCAACTGCCATTCCTCGCTTGCCTGGTACATCCACATATTCTGTCTTTTCCTCAGCCTGAGGCAAATCAGCGCGGAACACGCTAGCTTCTCCCAAAAGACCCTGCAAAACAAAACAAATAAAGTCAGTATAAATAGAAGCGAATCCTAAAACAACCGCCAAGGTTATTTAATCAACTTCCATTTTCTTGGCTTGAAGCCAAAGTAAAATGTAATTAGAAATTGTCCTTCTGCCAAAGTATCTTGAACTTTAACACCAATAAAAATAGAGACAAGTAAACAAATCAGTCAGAAAGAAATGTTATCCTATGATGTATGATCTGTGTCTGAACACGTTCACGGCTATCGTGGCCACTCGCCAAGAGGGAGTTACCGGCTTTTATTTATTATTCAACTGTGTCCAATACGAGCACGTATTGGATGAAATGCGATTCGATTGCAACATCACAAAGACCAGAAATTATTATGAGTAATAATAAACATGACGTCTGGTACTAACCCCATTTCCTGTGATGGAGAATTTCATGCCCGGATGGATGGCACGAGTTTCTACACCGAGACCCTCAGGATGAGAGTCCGACCAGAAGTAGTTCTCTGGTGCGTTAAGAGTGTCGGGTTTGAAGGTGATGCGCTTTCCGTATCCCATGCCGATGGACTGCAGCAGCATGCTGCGACCCTCAAAGAGATGCCTCCTGCTACCGGCCGGTTTGACGCGATAGTAGAAACCAGGAATGATGCGAGGATCAACAAAAGTTCCTGAAATAACACAATAGTTAAGAATGATGTCTTGTAAGTTTGTAACAGCGCAAAAAAGTCAGTATGAGAAATAAATAAATAATAATTACCAATAACAGGAAGTTCGTATTTCTCTAAGCCAACAATGCAATACTGGCAAGGAATGTCTTTAATATCACCACCATTGACGGTAACCCTTCTGGAGGAGGATTCAATACCAGGCTTGAGCTCGTAACCCTTCCTGAACTGCTTGATGCCGATGGCGACGTTAAGCACCCTGGACACGGTGGCGTTTCCTCGGCCCTTCTTCAAGATGGCCACACCAGTCACGGGTACCAATTTAATAGCACCATCATTTTCATACCACTCAACTTTGCAAAGCGTGTTTATTTTAACTTTCTTGTCAATAGATCCATTCTCGTGAATCTTCTGCTCAATTTCAATTTGATTTTTCTGCAAACAAGTAAAAGTGTTTGGTTAGAATAGAAGACAAAATTAAACGACATACTTTAATTTGTTTCTTAAAGAAAAAAATTGATAATTACCTGTTGCTGAACAACTTCCAAAATTCCCTGAGGTTCATGGTTAGCGTCGTAGATCGTGAACTTGTCGCCAATGGAAACGGCCTCGATCTCAAACAAAAATCCTTCAGGCCTGGAGTCAGTCCAGAAGAAGTTGTCATTCTCATTGAGTTTGGATCCCACGGGCTCGAATGTGAGGCGACGGGCGTATCCACGACCAATTGATTGCAGGGTGAGGGCCTTGCCTCCGAACAAGTACCTCGGCTTCACTGATAGGGGAGGAGCATCCAGGGCCTGGAAAATTGAGGTCTACATTACTAATCGTGTTACTAAAGTTTACTAAAAAATCATAAACTAATTTTTATTTAAATGATGTTTAAGGCACTTTATTAGTTAATAAATAAAAGATAAAATTATTTACATTTTAAATTTGTATATATAACTGATTCATTTATTTATTGCTTCTCAAAATCAAGTTCGTGATCAGTTATGACTATTTTTCCGATTCATCATTTTTCTAGCGCTACAAGTGCTTATGTTAAAAAATTAGCGAAAATGTATGGACCATCGAATAATATGATATTTCCCATGTATGCATTCACGATGAAATGAAAAAACAATCACATCAAGACCACCAAAAAGTAAGTTTTTGAAATAGAACATTGATATGATTAACAATGGCGCAATGCCCTTATGAATGATACTTATGGTTTACCTATTATGGACATAACATGCCGCCAGCCAGTATGTCACTTTCGACCTGTCGGGTCTCTGCCGGTTCTTGAAGTTTGTATGTCAACGCCGCTCTGGGCGAGGGTCTGAAAAACTGGACGATCCACATACCATCGCCTACAACGGTGCACACAACCAGTGGCAAATCACGCAAGTCAACAGTGTTGATCGTTGATGACATTTGTTGGAAATGTCAGCAACGGACACCGCTACTCATTGAACTAACTCCCCAGATATCTATGTTTTCCAAATTCCCCTGGACTGCTGAAATCGACTATTGAATTTTCGAGAACTCGATTTGCACAAAGATAGAAGCCAATCACCATAGGTCCTATAACAGCTCCTTTAGACATCGGGCATAAGGTTGTCACCACAATAATAAACTGCTTTAGAAAATTAAAAAATGAATACAAAGAAATTTCCATTACAAGTTAAATAGTGTATTTGATTGAATTAAGTTTAAATAAAAATAATTTGTAGACAAAGTAATTACAATTAGACAGAGACATTATAATTTTGTGTACGAGTTTCAATAGTTGTACATCAAAATTATAAAGCATTTCTATGACAACCTTATGTATCGTGCTCGTGGACGTCAAAAGTTATAATATTAAAGACAACTTACTAATAACTAATAAGTATCTAACTCGATCGATTGTGGTTACGTACAATGGAACTTTGCGAAGATTCTTATATAAATGAGGTTTGTAATTAATCATATAATTTACAATGGAATCCATGATAAAGTAGCCAATTAATTAGTCATCAAGAATTTTCGTTTATTCCATGAACTTTTCTGTAAGACTTGTAGAAACTTACCATCCTCTTGGTTCTGAAAAGGATTATTCTTACAAAAACGTTCTAATCTAACCACAACCGATTTATTTAGTTTTTTCATAAACTTATGGAGATATTAATTAAATCAAAGAAAGGAAATATTTTTACTACTGATATTTATATTAAAAAAAGTATGATGAGTCAAATAATTTAAAGTAAAATATTAGAGTACGATAGCATGTCTAAAATCAGCTGTTACGACTATCCATATTCAACTCATATATCGTTCTTTCATTGACATAGTCGTTTCATTCGCAGTCCAGTTTCAAATAATTTTGCCCGATTTTATGGATCTTCGTCGTTTTTCTGTTTGTTGCCCGAGGGGAGCTCGATATTGATGAACAAAAGCGATTCCAGATTGATTCACATTACAGATTTGTCGATGGTTAAGCAACATTCAAAGTGATCATGTGAGGAATGGTCTTCATTGTATAGTTTGGTAATTACTTCTGATTATTTATTGTAAGCTTTGAAATGTGGAGGATTGCGTGTATTTGGCTAGTTCAAGCAATCATCAACACTTCTTCGGTTTAAATGAGACTATTTCCCACAGATTGCGAGTCGAGTATGTATTTGCGACAATGTTTAGACATAAATTAAATTACTGGTCTCACCTGCATGGGTCTGACTTTGTAACGGAAGCCGGTTCTGACGCGGGGGTCGATGTACACGCCAATGACGGGCATCTGATGGAGCGCGGGCTGCGGCACGCGGTACACGGCGGGGACATCTCCAAGCGTGCTTGCGTCCAACAGGACCTCTTTATTGTACGTACTGTCAGACCAGAAACCCTTGCTGGGGACATCGGTTGCCTCCTATAAAATTGAAGACACATTGTTACAGCGTTCTACAACACCTCTTCTATATGGACAACGACACGTCATGTCACTTGATTCAAGATATTCGTACATCATCCCAGTCTGGATCTTCGAAAACTTCTTCAAAACTCTCGCGATCATCGTAAGGTACTTTGACTGCAAGCATTATAACGGTTTACTAATTGATTGCAATTATTGTACCTAATTGAAATTAGTACAATGACCGACCTACCGGCCGTCGGGTGGAAGAATAATGGAATCAAGTCTACACATAAGATATACCTGCACTAGTTGGCAAAGCTTAGGCGCCCATGTGATGCTTCATAAACTGTTGCCAATAGTGTATTTATGAAAAATTACGTCGTAGTTGTTTACTTTTATTTCCGTCCGTGTCAATCAAAAAAATAATATTCTTTGGTTGCATAATTTAGATATACCTGACCTTGTGAGTGACAGACTAAGAGACAAAGCATTGAATAACACCATATCAAAAGTTAATATGCCATCATTGTATATCAATTGAAACTCATTGGATGCCATTAGTGCGACAGGGGGTGGACAGTATCTCATGTCATACAAGTAATGGCTTTTGCGCCGGCAACCAAGTCAAATTGATTTGTTGACCGCATCTATTAACTAAGATCAAAGTCCGTTCGGCCGTGGATAATGTACAAGTTATTTTTAGAGACATTTCCTCTGAGCTATTTCGGCTATTACTGCTGATCGCTATGAATTCTGCTGCTCCTACGCGATTGTCTGGTACAGGAAACGATATATGTAGTTTTTGCTACTCGCGTCCTATTTCATTGATGAAGGCTATGACCTCCTAAAATTTGATGTCGGCGGAAACCTAGCAAGTTTATTTGATCGACCTTATTTGCTGCATGAATAACTAGCCGGTGAAGCGTGATAAATGCCGAATCAATTAGAAGACACAAAAAGATAGAATGTTTGTCTACGACTAATATTGTAACGATGCTTACTCAGAGAGGTGTTATCAATTATGATTATCTAATTATACCGGTGTCTAGACGTGGAGGAGTCGGCGTGAGTTGTGACGTCGCCCGACTTTGATAAAGCGATAAACGTGCGAAGGAAACGTGTGACATACTTTACAAAATTAGTAACATAGGATTAACAAATCTGTTGTAAATGGCGAAATTCCAAACAATGTTGTTACCGCCGTCATCCGTCGTATATTTATCAAACATGAAAGCGTAGAAGCTCATTGACTTGGGTTTCATGAAATCGAGCACTATTTATAAATTCGACGTCGTTTGTGTTGTAACGTGTACGTAAAGTCTTCCGTCAGGCCACGCCCTCAATTTCTTGCCAAGATTTTTTGCTAAACATCACGGTCCGACATTTGGCAATAAATTACAAAAAAAGGGTTGGTTTACTTACAGGAATTTCTAACTCCGGGAAAGCTTCTTCACCATCGCTTTCATAGTCACTAGGAGCCGGGCGAGAGGCTTTTGGTGTACCCTCAAACTCCTAAAACAAAAAAATTACCGATACACATTTCCATGATTATTTTATTGACTTATGACGAGAACTATACAAGATATAAAAAAATTGTCTTCAATGAATTATGGAGAAGAACGTTATGTTTGTATATCAGTGATAAGAAAAGAGGACAAGTCAGGAGTAGCCCTTGACTTACTGCGTGATTAAACATGTAAGTACATGTATATCTACTGATAGATATCGCATAATAACTATACATATAAAAAAAATATCTAAATATATAATTAATTTGCAAGGAATCTCCTTATTGCATTCATTATATGTATATGCTTTTTTAATAGATACAACCACAATAATTATTGATTTTAGTCATTAAAATACTTTTACAAAGTTTAATTCATTTTATTACTCGACTTTGATATCCAAAATGAAACAATTATGTTTTTACTGAGATTGCGTGCTTGAATTTTTAAGCATTGCATTTGAAATTTTATTTCAAACATAAAAATCTTCTGAAATCTGGAAATGTATTTACCTGAGCGGGTGGCAAAGATTCTCCAAAAGATGGTTCCACATCAAGAGCGGTGGAGGTGCCAGCAAGGCGCGCACGGGTCAAGTTCCACAGGCGCTGCAGGGCCAAGGGAGTCTCCTCCGCTTGCATTTCCATAGCTGGGCTCGCGAGCATCTTATCTTCTTTCAATCCTTCTCAAATCTGCCAAAGAAAATTTACATTTGATGTTTGATTTCCGTTAGCCTAGATTCTTCTAACTTTCTTCTTAATTTATGCAGCTATCTTAGAAACCGCGACATTCCTACTGCGATCCTTGACTCTAGGTCATCAGTCAGTAATTAGATATAATCATAACAGATAAATGGTCCAATTATTATAAAATCAATTGCTTTCTTGTCCTCTAATGCTATCATAATATCAATAAAAAGGACACAAAAGGTTCAATCAACGAGCCATGGTCAACCGAAAGCCGACAAATAAATCAAAGAAAAACGAATATCCCAATTCATTCAGTTAAATCTAAACCATATTGATAAAAAATAAGGATTCTAAAGTCAAATTTTATCTTAAGCTCCAATTATACCAATTTTACCACAATACACCGGTAAGAGGTATCTGAAGGTTACAAAATAACTGACAAAAGTGCATATTACTTAAGACAATTTTAACGTCTATTACTGTAATTTGCTCCATCTTCATTCCATACTGGTATTATACGTATGGGTATATATATACAATTATCACATTTGGAAACGTAAATCAAAATTTTAAGTTCTTAAATTTAATTTTTGTTATTTTTTAAACTATACAATTGAATCTATTGGTTTCCTCATTCGCAATCGCACCAGTGCTATCCGAGTTTACGACTGTTTCATAACAAGCAGCTGCATTGGGTAATAGAATTGAAAAACGTTCACGTGTTTATAAAACTATTAAATGTTTACAATTTTTAGTATACAGTATCTTTTTTTCTAAATTCTTTTTTAATTTCGCTAAAATCATATTTGTGACATTATTCTCGAAAGGTCCTACATAATTTTTTGCGCAAACATTTTGACAGCGTCGACCCAGATTCCGCAATTTGATTTATTTCCAACAGCAATTCTTCTGTTTTGTGATCGATATTTTCTAAATCGGAGTTCACATTATTCAATGTTGTTATTTTTATACCACGTGAGGTCATATATACCCTGCTTCCTCATTTATGAACATCAGTAAAGTAAAGGTCTTGTGACGTTCATATTACATATTTGATCAGCTGCTGATCGTGAGAACGTCAGAAGGACACCAAGTTGTTTCAAATTGTGAAAAATTTCCATTTACAGACTGAATGAAAGGAAGGTGATTCACCTCAAACAGTGCAAATAACAAGGGGGTTCCCGAATTGATCAAAGTTCAAACATGGTTATCGCAAAATATCAGTTTATTAAATTCATGGTTTTCCTGTCGCAACAATTTTGATAATGTATTGTATCAATATTACTGTGTTTGGACACGACACTTTTTCGGAGGATAACATGTTTGTCGATTGTCATTACACAGTTACAAAAACCCTCGCATCTCAAAAAGGAGCAGGTAAAAGTTGAAAAAAACTACTGAATACAAACTTGGGCGACACAATTCAAAGGATCTCAGCGATTACACGGTTACCCAAGCGTAACCTTTTTATATACATTCTTCAGAAACTATTCAATGAGGGTTTTGTGAAAAAATTTAAACATACAACACTTATATTAAAATAACAATTAAGTAAACAGGAAAGTACAAAAACAAAGTTTTCATAAAAGTTGTAAGAAATTATTATTTCGTAATTGTTTATATAAATCTAAGCATTTGGAAGAATATGACAGAAAATATATAAATAGGAAAAATAGGCACTATTTAATAATAACAGGCGCCATATAGGTATCAAAATATTAGGCGCCACCAAAAGAAATAATCGTGTAAAGGAAAGTGATTTAGTATAGCCTGACGTAGCTCTAAGCCAGCGGCAGCGAGCCTCTCGAGAGAGAAAGCGCCGCCGATGCACAAGTCGGCCATTTGCTGTCCATTACCGTTAGTTAAACCAGAATGTTCTCTGATATATATATTATTAACTTCTGCTATCCTTAGTAGGTAAAAGTCCTTTACTTTTCCGCTTTACATATTCAGTAAAATTCATGCATGCCAATTATTTTGTAACTTACCTAGTCACAATAAATATTTCGAAACAGCTGTTGCTGACGGGGACTCAAGGCTTCAATCTAGCTATCAGACTCCACAAAGCTACAATATAAAAAGTAGTCACAACAATTTCAGCGATCGTCACACGGTGCAAGACTTTCAACTGTACAGAAGCGCAGCTTGATCACCACTGAGCGCTAACCCTCGCTACGGTGGTATTTTAAACTTACTGGTGCTCCCCGGCCGCGCCGCGTGCAGAAGAAGGGGATGGAGATATGTGGTCCAAGCGAGACAGAAACGGAGCACGCTCGGACCGCGTGCTCCACCAGACACTTTACGCACACAACGACAAACGGTTACGCATGCGTCGAAGCTTCGACGTCTGAATACGTCGAGGTCGACGTCACTGGCCCCTTTTCAGAAGCAAGAACAACTGGTCCAACTGAGGGCGGGGGATCCACAGCCGCAAAGTTTGGCACGTTTACCAACAGGTAGCTACATTTTCCAAACTTTGGTAGAAATCAACAAAGGGGATTCCATATAACAAAAAATGGAGAGTATGTCGTCACAAAGTATCGGTAATAGCAATAAAAAAGTCATTAGAATATTATAGAACGTCTAGCGTAGTAAATGAATCAACTAATCAGTAATGCAAATATAACAAAAACGTGACGTGAATCGTTAAAATAATGGCCATGCCCCAATCACGTTTATAAACGAGGCTAAAAATATTCATCAAAAGAAACTTAAATTTAACTCGATGAAAGCTGAATACCAACTATCTTATGCACGTGTCTAAATCTGTAGTGAAGTATGAGACACGTGCACGATGCCTTGGTGACTCTGTCCGCAAGCTTACAGGAAAACGATGCCATTCTTAAAATGGACAAGACATAATTAAAACAGTCCTGACAAAAAATCTGTTCATCTTCATCAAAACAAATTGTCTCTGCTTATCTATCTATCTTACAATGCATTTAAAAAAATGACTGAATGTAAGCCATTTCAGAATCGTAGCTAACCGTCTATTATCAGCAATATAATCATGATTCTCATCACCACATCGACCTATACAAGAATTGAGCCCTTTAGCTATGCTATATAGTAAATGCCAAGAAGGTTACATAATCAAAAACCGTCACCTGTAATAGGTTACGTACAACGAGTAAAGCAAATCAGAAAATAAATCAATAGTAGGCATATACCATAGTCACCCAATCGAGTTGGTTAACTGCAGTTATGATTCCTAATCGATATGGTGTTCCGACAAGTTGTATATGTTACTCATGCATTTCTTTACTTGTTCAAACAAATCTGCAGAATGTAGGTACATAGATAACTGTAGATAAGTTTATTGACTTTTCTTAACTAAGTCATTCCAAGAACAGATTATTGCATTACAAAACAATTTTAACGTAGCATATATGAATTATCTTTCGCGGAATCCTGTACAAATTAGATGAAGCAATTCATGCGGAAACAAAGATAAGATAATAATTTGAGTCCACAGAGCTTATCACTGAAAGCCAGACGCATCTTAAGATAGTAACCAAAATAAACAAAGAAGATAAAATCTTACATTTCACCAGCACGTGCTACCGACCTTTAGACTTGACAATACGAGATATATTAGACTGAAAGACGACTGAAAAGAATACACGCAAAAGTTATTAAGCAAGCTGTAAAATCTGGCAGACACAATCGTAAAATACTATCAAAAACATAAGCTGTCTGTCTTTTTACAGTCTGCATTTTTTTTTACAAAATTGTTTAGTTAAATCTGACACTTCTGTCACCATTTTGCCGTCCGTAGACATTGCACCAGTCGTACAAATATAGAATTTCTTGAAATGCATCGAGATACTTCCATATAAAATTAGTTTCGACGCTATCTTCATAATTTATAGGATTGCTGTAAATGCCGTAAACAAATTAGGTAATATCGATCAAGTTACAGAAAACAGTAGGTACACGTTGTCGCTATGCCTACTATTCGAATTATAATCTGATACCCATTCGTTTCTTGGAAGGCAATGTTTAACAAACATGACTCCCAGTAATACGCTCGAAACGATGGTTGTTGTTCACAATCAGCGAATGATTGCAATCACAAGCTCAGATTAACGGAAACCTCTGGAAAGCTGCTGTTGTGAATCTATCAACAATTCATCATCTTAAATCTGTTGACGTCCATGCTCTTATACATTTATATTCAGGGTAGGTGGAACTTGTCGTCTTCATTTTGTTTATTTCTCTATTCCTCGTCATCTCACCCCCTTCTATAATATATTATTTCACACAGTCCAACTATACTTCCATAATTTCTAGAAATATCCAAGTTCTATAGATTCAAATGTATATAATTATATAATTTTTTTCCATGCAAGTGAAAAGGCAACCGAATAAATACGAATTGCCAAGCCAACAGTGGTATATTCTAACATTGTAACCATAAAGTGACCTATATAAATAGTGGTAGGTCTGGAATTCATCCCGTTTGAGTTATTGTATCTTGTTTCCATACAAAAAAAAATGTTTTCATCTCGACTTACTTAGACACACCCTGTTCATACGTTTGACCCGTGTCTATTATCTTTTTGAACATCGCTAATTGTTAATTTGACATAATTGTCTCCATATTATGTAAGAACATTACAGAAGGTCACGTTTGCTTCAACTGCACGTGGTGGTGTATGTGGCTCATGGCTGGCTTGTTTGTTCTAGACTAGAAGATGCCATGTTACTCAATACAAGGATACCTAATGCTATATGCAGTTAGTTCTAGTATTACAAACCGGTTTATTTTTTATTATTTTTTTATTCTTATATTCTACCGCGGACATAGACGTCCGCGCCCTTTTTTACAGTATTAATTTGTTTAATAAATGTTCATAATATTACAGTTATTGGACTCCTACGTCGGACATTATTTCTGTGAAGTGAGTTCATCTTTCATTAAATACTATGGGTTTTTTTTTTTTACACACTGGCATTACAATTTTATATTTCTATTTTCTACTTATCTTTATATTATTAACTATTTTGTTTACTGGTTTCTATTGATACAATGCTGATGTTATTTACTATTTTGTCTACTTATTTCTATTTGTACACTTTCAGGGGAGATGCATGGCAGTGCGAGCAGACCAGTCCCGGCCGACGGTCCCCGTTCTAGAACCCCGTCGTTAGGATGTTAAGCTGAGTATGACTGACTCGTTCCACCATGCAGCTTTACATGTATATTTTTCATTACAGGATTTAGACAGGATGATGGTTTGGGTTTGGGGAGGTGTTTGGGTTAGAGTTGTTGGATAGAATTTGTTAGGTGGCGTTTTCCACCAAATCCCTGGCTCGCAAGAGAAGCTTTCTCCCCCTGCGTATGAACCAGAAACAGGGTGTTTTGGGCAGTGCTCGGTATTTGCGCCCCTGTGTAACCTTTCACCTTCAGGGAGTGGACCCGCGACAGCGACGACTTGGAGGAGTATATACCGGGGTATATCTCACTCAGTACAAACGCCACGTCCATTGGATTGCGGTGTGTGCAGAGAAACTCCTGGGTGATGCCAGCCACCAGGTCTGGACGGGTATACCTAAGCTCGAAAAGGTTTTCTCTGTCCAAAAATGGAAGCTGGTTAACGTCGCCGACGAGGACAAGCTCGCTTGCTCCAGACAACTTTACTGCCATGACTATGGCCCCAAAGTGGTTCAATTACAAACCGGTTATAAGCAGATACAGTAATAATTTATTAATTCCAATTGAAATTACTTATCTAACTACTAATTGACTGAAATACCTAAACCTGTACTAATGTATATTCATATTAGGTTCTACATTTAATAAACAGATAACTCGGTCGACAAATGTTTCTCTTGCTGATCAATCGATAAAATTTTAATGAAGTTTGACTTGTTCTTAACGTATCTAAATATTATGTTTGGCCCAGAATTCTGTCACGGAAACACCATTTGCCGATGCAGCCATAAGGTCCTCATATGCAGGCAGCTAGACAGTCCTAATGTTTGATAGCTGAAACCCATCCAGTGAAATCGATATCATGTTCAGTCTGAATTCCTGTTACGAAGTTCATCGATTCTTTGATATCAGAATACATACTAAGACATGATATATAATAATAGGTATTTCATGAGAATACTTTGAACGCTGCGATACTTTGAACATTAACTATCGATTTAAATACGCGGTAGCTAATTAGCCCGGCACGAGACTCTCAAGCACATTATAATGACTTATTATGTCTATCATTCAATCGTTCAAATCATTTTCTGCACATACAGGTAAAAGTGATTGTCTACGTATAGGAATATTATATAATTTGCATGGGTTTTTGTGTTAAAGGAAAAGGTGTTAAATAATTGACCTACAGAGATAAGTGAGTACAGTCTGTCCTTCATCATGACTGTAAATGAAGTCCTTGCTCTCCACACACACGAGACAATCTATGGACTTATACGTATAAACACCAAAAAAGTACTATTGGATTGATCTTTCATTTCTACTTTAGCAGTTGCTATAATAATAATACATTTTTAGTTTTGGGAATACTTTTATTGTGCGAACAGCTAAGGAGTGGCATTCCCTGCCGAAGTCTGTATTTCCTGATAGTTACAACTTAGGAGTCTTTAAGTCAAGAGTAAATACTTCTTACTTCGAAGCACCTTCTTACTTCGCTTACCATCAGGTGAGAGGGCAAACGTGAGCCTAACAATAATAAAAAAATAATCATATCTACCTCCAAAATAATGTCCATGCCAAGGATATGCTATCTATTCTGAATAAGCAGATAACTTCTTGTTATCCTTAATTATTAACCGTTTAAATACATAATTCCAGTCCTTACATAGAAATTTATGAATTCTTGGTAAGTATAATAATTTGTGTGGTTTATTTTAGTTATTTTCCTTTGCTATTAGTAATTTGTTATTAGGTACATGAATGTTAAATAATAATTGCTGAATAACAATTAGCCCAATATACCTAGTTAAGAATATACCTAGGAAGATATAAAAAATAAAAATAAAAATGTTTACTGGTCCAAAAAGGTTACATTACAGTTTACATACAGCTATATTGTAAGAATTATTCCATAGTAACCATTTTGAGTAACGAACCCTGCCTCTCAAACTAGGGCAACCTGTATCTTGCGAGACAGTATTCACGTAGGATTTAATACAATAATAACAATCATTTATACAATAGGTGGTAGGTACATAGTCGTCGCAATCACAATTTAGTATCAATAAACTATTCAAGAATAAGATTAATTAATTAATAAAAATAACAGTTAAAGTAAAAAAAAAATACAATATAATAAAATAAAGTAAAGTATGTATAGGGTGTGTGTGTAAAATGGTAGGACTGTTATGATGAGGCAATTCGCAAATGTTTACAATAATTTTAGGTATCCAGTACGGTATATCCTGTGAGGAAGTTTCCGTCATCCTCATCACCTAACTTTAGTATTTGTTGTTGATACCGGTAAACTATGATGAATATATATATATTAATTGTAGTTTTTTGAATAATGTTGTGTTTAAAGAAGACCGTTTTTTTTTCGAAATCTGTAACTTGTATCAACAACGGTAAAGTTTGAAGTAAATACTGGCAAATATTTAAGAAAATTATATAAAAATAGATTCTCAACATCTTTTCCAATTAGAACCATTGCTCTAATTTATAAAACAGTTCTTATAACGACGATAATTAACAAGTCATAGAGAGACGATCGTGTTTAATACATTACCTTCTTGAACAAATCCTTTTACCAGCTCACATCGGGTTTACACCGGTGACTCTAATGAAATCCTTCCAGTGCAGTGACAAAGAGACAGAAAAGTGCTAATAGCGTGCTGACTGCGTGATCCTTGCGTGATACCTACATTTTGAAGAGTTGTGAGTCACAAAGTCATGACAGACATCAGGGACAAGGGTTCAGATGACATGCACTACATAGCTACATGCAGGTAGGCACATTATACCTTCGATTTATTTTGAATCTAGTTCATAGCAGCTCCATACTTGGTTCTCTTCTCCACCGCTGTAAGCATGCAGTTGACTGTCAATTGTCGTTGTTGACCTTGACTGTCAATTGTAGATCTTCGGCAGTCGTTACGGACACATGCCTGAGAGTTTGACAGGCATTCTTGCCAAGGGGTGTCGTGTCACCCACCTAGATTGTGGAGGCGAGTTAATCAGTTGTTCCATGTATTTATTTAAACTTCATGTACAATGGTGATACATAGGCGGACTTAAAGCAGCAAGGCATTCTTTACCAGTCAACCTTGGAGTATGCGGAATAGGGTGTAAAGTACCACAAACCTCCATAGAAAAGGGAGGATCCTCCAACCAGACGGGTATTGTGTCTGGTCCGGGCAAATACCTGACTGACTGGACCGGACTGTTGTATGCGTTTAAATCGCGCCGAAAACTTTGCTTGCGCGATACAAAATTTGTGCAACATCATGTCACTAGTACAAGCCTCCACATCACTCCTCTCTGGAGACCGGATAGCAGGTTGTGCCATCTTTATATCTTGTGATGCGTGCCAGGCCAGTGGAAGATTGGTTCCAGTGAGTCGAGATGATGCTGCAGCTTGAGAGTGATGGCCAGGAATGCGTGTCCACTGCATGCTGGTTGTCAGAAAACCCCCATATTATATTCAGCAGCGTTCAGTTAGACTAGTATCTCGGGAAAGAAAGTTGGGAAAGGCCGAGAAAGAGAGAAATATAGTTCTGTAATAGCGTGATGAGATGACTCACGAGTCACGAATTGCATCAGGGAAAAGTTCTGATGACAAGCACTACTACAAACGTTTAAGTACTAGGACTTAGTCGGAGTCTTGTAAATAAGACTAAATAAGTGGTACTTTTCGCCGCATCTGTAAAGCACGTGAACTATTTGGTCCCGACTGACATTTGTACATCATTGAAAATTGAAAGTATTTACATGTAATCAGCCCGAAATCGATGTCGTGGTAACCCAGTGGCTAAGACCTTGTAGGTTCTAATCCGGGCAAATACTTTCTAAGTTTATCTTGGACATCACAGGCAACGGTGAAGGAAAACATCGTGAGGAAACCTAGGCCTATATGGTTAATGTTAGTCTGAAATAGCCAAGTCAGAGGCCTGTGGGTTCCAGGCGGCTTAATCAACTCTGACACCGGAGGTAGCCACATCCTCACACGAAAAGAAGAAGCCCGAAAGGCTCACCACCAGTTTTGCCAAGGTGCATGGTTTCCACACAGTTATTGGGTTGTGGAAGTCACATTGACAGTCGCTCCGTGTAAAATACAAGTGTATAGCTACATCTGGTTAGAATATAAGCCGACCCCGAAATGTTGAGCAAGTACTAGCCATAAAGACATGTGGTTCTCTGCTCTGTTTTGTGAAACATACCTCTATCTAATCTCAGTCAGAAAACGAGGCGGAAGAAAGACAGTGAAAGGTAGTTTTAAGGGTTTCGTACCCAAGGGGTAAAACCGGGACCCTATTAGTAAGACTCCACTATCCGTCTGTCTGTCTGTCACCAGGCTGTATATCATGAACCGTGATGGCTAGACAGTTCACAGATGATGTATTTATATTGCCGCTATAACAATAAATACTAAAAACAGAATAAAATAAATATTTAAGTGGCACTCCCATACAATTTATGAGATTTTTATGCCGTTTTTTGTGATAATGGTACGGAACCCCTCGTGCACGAGTCCGACTCGCACTTGGCCGGTTTTTAAATCATATTAAAACTAAACTTCGACTTCATTTCTGTATTCGCAAAACAGACTGATACTTACCGTTCACAGTGCAGTGGAGAGCAATCAATTCATTTGGTGATTCTACAGAATAACCAGGGCAAAGCCAAGCAGAAGATGCTTGTAGACTATACACCGAATGTTTAGATTAACACTGAAACGATAGTGTTACACAATGACCCATTCTTTAGCCAGCTAAGCATGGAGTGCAAACATTATATATTCACTTCCGTAGTCAAATGAGTACCTACTGCTATGAGTACGAACTGGTCCACAAAATTAAACTAAGATTACAGTGGAATTTTATCGTCGCCATTCTTATACAAAAATCTCTATATAAACGTCCTTTGCAGTAATGAACACGAGAGAGCTCCTCGATGACCTCTAATAGGAAAGGTAATTTTATTTTTTTTATTTTGCGTACCCACGATACGGGATAAAATTCCTAGTGTGGGCACTAGGAATTTCATCCCGTATCGTGGGTACGTTTACAAACATATAAACTCACATAAACAACACCCAGAGCCGGAACAACTATCTGTAGGTCATACAAATATTTGTAAATTGGATCGTATCTCTTGGTTGACGATTCATGTTTCTCCGCAGAGGATGGTGGTGCTCATCTTCTTTATGTTATCTATTATCATTGTGCTCTTACGACATTCTAGAGCGGAGACAAAAAAATCCCAATCATCATCAAGGTAGAAGTAAACTAACTATTTATAGTGTAGTTCAGTTTACTTCTATCTGCACTACGTAGCCCATAAACTACGCTAAATTAAATATTTGTAAGTGCACAACATAAGTACCAATCGGCCTGTAAAGTTTATGACTTAGGTACCTATACGACATTTATGTTTCATGCTGGAAATATTTGCGGTTTCAGCTTTCCTTTATAGATTGCAGTCGACTTTCGTAATAGCCTGGGAAAAGTAAGCGCTACTTTAAATGGACATTGTTAAATAGCTTGCACGCAGTTTTGGGAAAATATGTCATTCCAAAACTGCGCAACACAACCAAATAATGGAAAATTGCCGATGCCTCAAATATTTCAGCCTTCACTCTGGAATAGCGATATGCTTTTGATATTGAACCATGACCACAAGGGGAGGTAAACATCCACCAAAATGAGAGCTGCATTTTGATTTCCAATTAATAGCATTGTATAAATTCACTGTCAATCAGATTTGTTCTATAATGGTATTGGATTGGACAAGGAATTGTATCTAATTTTGTCCCTCTTGCACCTCACAAATTGTTAAAGTCGATGGAGAAACACGCGCAAACCCGCATTCCATCCACTCCTCGTCATACAAAATAAAACGTAGGAATAACAAGCGACCATTGCCAACTTCTGAATTTAGTGAAATGGAGGCATGTGCCAACACCCACCGCTTTCCTTCTCAATTATTCAATCACGAACGTAATATCAACAATGCTACGACCTCGAGCGACGCAAGAGCCGACGAATGAAGCACATACCAAAAAAAAATGTGCACACTGTATTAATATCACGTGTGGATTAGACTACGCGATTTTCTTTGATTTTTCTGCAGTTTCAGCATAAGGTGACTGCACTGACTCTAATTTCAGAGTCAGTGGAAAACAGGGTGAACTTAGTTAGGTATTTCATTTAATCAGTTAACATTGACACACGAGATTCTATAAAACTGAAATCATATAGCGCAGCACGCGGACCGTGGCTGACGGTTTTTCATATAAACAATCTAGTGCGCATTGAACAAAACTGCAACGTTTTTGTTAAACAAAACATTGGTTCTCCTAGTTTATTAAGAGATGTTTAAAAAACCTACTTTATTATATTTATATTCATTAGATATCTTTATATTTTGGGAGTTTTTAATCTGTTAATCTTCTTATCCAACACCTATGATGCTCAGCTTTTGATGTATATAAAAGCTACCTTTCAGGCTTTTTTATGCCTATTTACTATCTAGACTGTCCCCTCTGTTTACCAAAGCTCTCCCCCATAGCCTGCCACTCTTCCCGGTGTGTTGCCTGCTCCATCCAATCTCTGGTAAACGCCAATGTTTCCTGGACTTGCCCTAACAGGCGTTGCATAGAGAGGATTCCGGAGTGGTATTTTAGAGGCAACTGTGTAAGTGCTCACTGGTTTTAGTGAGGTAAAAATCCCAAAAATCCATTTGAAGGGTTCTCAGGGCAAATAAAAAAGAAGTCCTTCTTCGGGGATGATATTTCTACCAGTTAAGACGATATTTTCTGTAATAAAATTACTGTTATGAGATTTTTTGGCATTTCACTAACTAATAAATAAATTAGAAATATTATCTTCACTGATCTAGAAAAGCCAGACTAGACTGGCTTTCGATGCTAATCTGCCACCTCATCTAAATATTTAGTTTATGCTGAAAGCCATTATTCAGCCTTAACTATTTGGACTGGCAACTGAACCAACTGGCAAGTTCTAAAGTCTAGTCAGAAACAAAGCGCTGAAGCGCAAGCGCTCAGCGGGGTGAGCTGAAAGTGGCTGTCGTTTTCCTGAATAACTTTTTGATCACTTTGAGGTCATTTAAGTACTTTTTAAACTATTTATTTATTTCATTTATTTATTTTATTTACATATTATACATCATGAATACATATAATAAATCTGTAGAAAAGTCGTTTTTGTACATCGAAAATATTTCCAAAAAATATAGCCAGGATGTTAAAAGAGAACCAACAGAACCTATTTCCAGCATTTTTGAAATTTTTGTCTGTTTATTTGTGCACTCATCTTGTAAAATCTTCGAAACCACTGTACGAATTCCAATGTACATAACTGTTATACATATATATTGTGCATAACTTGAAGTATTACTTAAATTTTGTATCAAAAGTAAGATGAATTTAAAGTGTTTAAGATGTAAAATATCGCAACATACGCAATTCAGATACTCGAACTGTTTAACTCCATTTTCGATAGATGGCGCATAACCTGTCATTTTCTGAATGTGTTAAGATTTTCCGCGGAAGAATAACCACAGAAAAAAAAAGGTAGATAGATAACTTGTAATAGGTCCCTAACAAACACCTGCCGCGCCCACAGGCGGGGATGCAGCGAATCAGCTGGTCAACTCTCTATGTCGAAACAACGACAAACATACCTTCAAGTTCAAGGGCTATTTCAAGTGTGGCTAGAGTAAAAATGCGGGACCTAAAAAACGCACGCAACTAAAAAAATACGTTGTATTAGATTTTACGAAACGATATATACTTCAATAAATACATAATTCTATAATATATAGATACAAAATATATATACTTACCTATGCTCATAAAGATCAGATTTGAGAGGATAGATAATGCTCTTTTAATCGCTTTTTAAAAAGCTAGTTAGTATCTAGATCTCTGATACAAGGCGGAAGTGAGTTCCACAATCTTACAGCATGGACAGATATGGAATAGGAATAATAACTGGTTTTATGAGGATGGGATTTAAGGAGGAATCTAAGATGTGACCTACATAATGCATCTATGCACTATTTCTCTATTACCTATCTGTTTACACTTTGTTTTTTACCTATATTATCTGTGGTCACAGATAATATAATACTAGCATAAAGCATACGTAGTATACCTATACAAATCATGAGAGGAAAACAAAAATTGTTTACTGAGGACGATACAAAACGACCAATTGTTTTGTTTTGTCCTGTTTCTGCAATGAGTATGTCATAATGAACTACTCATTACTGTTACCCATTTACATTATCTACCTATATACACATTGTTTTTAACCTATACAAATCATGAGAAGAAAACAAAAATTGTTTACTGAGGACGATACAATATGACCAACTGTTTTGTTTTGTCCTGTTTCTGCAATGAGTGTGTCATAATGAGTAGTCCTTGGCCCACTTAACTTCTGTGAATCCTTTGATAAACCTGAGGTCTTAAATTCTGAATGTGCGTCATTGGTTTTAAAATAACAACAAACAATCATACAAGTAAATAAGTATTGTAAGCCCACGTAAATAACTCGGCAATAAATAAAAATTGTTACACTTTTACGTAAAGAAGTAGATCCAATCAGCAGTAAGTTTCCATTGTTTATTAATTTCATCAAGTACCTAGTGCAATACATTATCAAATTTAAAAAAAATACCAGTTACATTTTTTTTGTAGCCCGATAACCTCTGGCTATTCTATTATTCTCAATTATTTACTTTTCGCTTCCCTAGTTTTCATCACTTGTTGAGAGTTGAGGTACAAAGTAAAGATTTCGAATATTCAGGTTTAGATTCCCATATTAATATTAGCATAATCAAATTCTCTTACTTATAAGAGAGAAGCAATTGGGTTATTTTATAAGCTGGACCAAGTCATGCCGCTGCAATGAGAAGCTAAAAGACGGATCAACGATGGCACATTAAAAAAACAAATGGACGGAGACCTAAAAGTCTACACTACACGATACTAGCATTACTACTACGTTACTAGCATAGTGAACTGCCCTAAAAGGAGACTAAAAAATAAAATAGAATTCAAGCAAGACTGACTGGAAAAATCCTTTTGTTTTTACATTCCTCGCCCTACAACTAACGACAAAACAAGTCCTACCAAAGCTCACTTGTTTCAGAAATTATTCACGGGTTCCGAGAACGTTTAATAATTTATTACGTTTAATAAAGCAAGGCTGTGTATCGATCGAATGCACCCACGTGTATACCAGATTATGTCAGAATCGATACTGAAGTTCACAATGCAGCACATTCGACCTCTATTCGAACTTGAATCGTTATGCTTCAGGTTATTTTGAGTACCTACTCTTCTATCAAAAGGTTTTGCCAAATTATAAAATTGGGTTAGGAATGGAGTGACGTATGTCATCTATACTAATATTATAAAGAATTAAAGTTTGTGAGTTTGTGAGGTTGTAGGGGATAATCTCTGGATCTACTTAACCCATTTTGAAAATTCTTTCACCAGTAGACAGCTACATTATTCATTCAGGCTACCATTTGTTTCAAAAGAAATAGAGATCCTTATGAAAATTGCAATAATGTAACCCATAGTTGCAAAATTTTGGCTATAAAATTCATTCTTTGACGTGCGCTGAGAAAACTATTGATGATACCTACATAAAAATTATGCACTACATGATTAAAGTACCTACTCATTATTACCTACAAAAAAGAGTGCGAGGGAATATATCTAACTATTAAAGTTAAGTCGCTTCCTCTATAAAATTCCTCAATGTAAGGCCATTCATGCTACAGAGCTGTACTGTGTAGCTTCCCCATAAATCAATTAATTATAATTATAGCCTAGATACTTTCATTCACAATCGCCATTCTACGAGACGGCACAAGCTATACGAAAATATCCATAAAGTTTTGTCAAAAGATTCGACCTTGTATCAGTTGGTGAAGGGACCAACCCAGGGTGCTTCAGACGTAATGTACAAGGTATTGGTGGAGTTCGATGGATGGTGAAGGCCCTTCAATGCATCTCTTTATCTTCAGCCATAACGTTAAAAGTCGCAAAGTAACATTCTACAAAATAACCCAAAACAAGGAAAGAAAAAAACTAGAGAAATAAAAATATTTCATTACCAAAAAAGAACCGGCACTTCAGGACTTAGTTGACAATTGTATGAAACTAAACTGTTGAGTCTGATTTTGTGTAGAGCTTTGTAACTATGTCCAAGATAATAAAATGTTTTTAATAGCCACCAACGTTGAAAGAATAGTAAAAGGTATCGGTGGAGTTTGATGGATGGTGAAGGCCCTGTATTGCATCTCTTTATTTTCAGCCATAATGTTAAAAGTCGCAAAGTTTACATTCTTAATAAAATTGAGCTTCTAATTATTGCTCACGGACACAATATAACCCCTGTTTCAAAGGTGTAAGTATTTCTACTATTTACTTACACACTATTTACGTCAATGCCCCCAGAAACAGTTTAATTAGGTAAAGCCGGATGTTATCAAGTTCACACGTTATTGATAATTTGTAATTGGTTTACATTTCTCATTTAGTTTGAACCAAACGTAAAGCGTGGGCGGATTGTAGCTACCTAATCTATGTGTGCGCTGTATGGCTTCATGGGCGATCAACCATACCATATGAAATTGTGGCGACGAGGGTCTGCCTTATTAAGATAGAAAGTCTGGAAATCTATTGAGGTCAATGAATGAAATACGTTACTAAAAATAACTGGGTTAACTTTAGTACGAATACCTATAGCGAGTAGATAAATAAATCGGTACACAAACTAAAATAATACAATGCCTGAAAAGGGGTCATTGTACTCATCATTATAAACAACATTTACTAGAAGACCAACCGTGATATCGAGAAAAATGCAGCTGCATTTTGAGTTAAGAATTTCCGTCGATGCACACAGGCTAATCAAGAACTACCACCTACATTGAGAAACAAGCTGTGGCAAGAATTCCACCTACAACCACCCGACTTCTTGAAACCCCAAGAAAACCTGCCATCTGGACATGAACTGCAGTGACCTATATGGAAAGCACTCAATCGTTTGCGTAACCGTAGGCCGCTGCAAACACAATTTTGCGAATTGGGGTTTTATATACCTTCCTAATACTCAGTGTGAGTGCGGTGACCCTTTGCAGAATACGACATACATGCTGGAGTATCCCTAGTGTCCATACATCTGCACTTTGGACGACCTTATGCTAGCCAATGACGCTACAATCGGTGGAGCCACTTACTGGGCCCAACATATTTAAAGAGTTTTCCATGGACATCGTTTTTGATTTCGCAATTTTCAGGTTAATCCTTATACGGTAAAAATTCTTCATAGTGACGAGTATAATGACCCGTTTTCAGGAAAACCATTGTTTCAGTCACAACCTGTATAAGTTTTTAAGTACCTAATGTATAAATAGTTTGTTAAATATATAGTCAATTAAAAATATAACTAAGTTTGACATCCGCTAATCGCTAGTGGATTAAACATTTCTATTCTATTATGTAAGTTTACTGAAAGCCATTATTTTATTTATTACGTTCTAGTTCATACAAATTAATATGAACTCATACAACTGCACTATAGCTATTTACATACAATAAAACAGAGACAAGTAGTATATTAGTTGAATTTCAGGCCACATTAAACAAACTTCTAATATACCTACGTATATCTACTTTCACAATAACATCGGCCTAAAGGATTTGCTTGCGAAAGAACTTGCTAGACTTATTGACCAATCTCATCCATAATACCTAGATCATCCTATCAGCAGCTAAGTTCTGGAAACAAAACAGATCATACTTCAGCTTCGATATGACTTTGATGAAATTTGAAAGTCGATTTTGTTTTGAATGGATGCTCATTTTACTTTCTGATTTAAAGCTCACACCGTGTTTAGACAACGTGATATTTGGCATCATAAACAACACGGTTCGAAACACGTGCCTTCGCAAATATCACAATCTTGCCCGAAATAGAATACTTAGGCGCCTTCCGCGCCGGGTCGTTACCGACTTACTCTACAGTTCGCAGGTACAAAAACAAAAGAAGGAGGTTCTAGGAGGTGAATTTGAATTTAAATTCTATGTTCGACTTTATATTTGTTTCTTTTTTGTTTGTGTTCATCGATATCTCCGTCAATTTTGGACCGATTTTAGAAATTCTTTTTTTGTTTGAAGGAATATCTTTCGAAATTGGTCCCATTTTAATTTGGTGAAGATCTGATGAAGAACTTCGGAGATATACAACAGAACTTCAATAAATAACGGCAAATCTCTCGGAATTGCAGCAATCGCGTGTCTGTTTATTGTTTATACCATTTCATAACATAACATCACGCCAGTACGCTCTAAAGGGATACACAGATGTGTACAGTTCACCTTGGTACACTCTCATTTCACCGGTTATGTTCAGTTTCATGATATTCAGGTAGGTACTCTATTCTGACATTATAGGTACGGTACCTCACGTAACTACTTGCCCATTAGGTTGGTAGGTATAACTAAAAAGTGATAAATAAAAAGCTCTTTTATAAAAAAAATACTACTGATTTCCAAATAAGAACACTAAAAAGTGAAAAATAACTATATTTTTACCCGACTGCCGAAGGAGGTTAATGTGTTTATCAGTCTATGTATGTATGTATGTTTGTTCCTATGTGGCGTTCTATAGACCAAACGCGTTGGCCGATTTTGATGATATATAGTGTGAATACTATGTTCCGACTGTAAATCTACCTATGTATCGTTGGTTGACTTCTGTGTGTCCTGGCATTTGAGTGTGTCATGCTCTCTCTAATTTCTCTCTGATGGTGGCACATGTGTTGGATCATTCGGTTCCCTCCATAATGGTTGAGCTGAGTGGTGCCGATCCATGCGTTATGTTCGTGAACGGGCGCCATCAGTTGGGATTGGTCATAACTTAGCTGCCTCGGCCTGTCATTGCATTTTTATGTTGAAATTGTTTGTTACTCTAGACGCTTTTACGTGCACGTCTTTTTGCATCGTTCTCACATATATGTATTTATTTTTTAACAAGAATGATGTAACCAAAAACTTGTAATTGAAACTGGTGGAAAAGAGTGTCCGTGGAGTTTCTTGCAAATTCTTCGCCATTGAGATCTACTGACGTTTGCGAATTTGCAACTAGAGTCATATTTTTTTGTTGTTTGACAATTCAAAAGTACCTTTAAGGTTTATTTGAAATAAACTATTTTGATTTGATTTGTTTAATCGATTCGTCTTTACCCTGCGAGTGTCACTGGCTGCTTTATGATTGGATAACAGAAAAATGGCGCGACGATTTTGGGCGCCATATTGTGGAGGACCAATTTCTTTTTTCACCCAAACCTATCGTGTGGGGTATTAAAGTAAAGGGTTTTAAGAGGTGATTTCAAAAATATGTAGGTAATACTTATATGTTTAAATGTACCTAATTCTAAAAAAAGAGAACTAAAAAGTTGTAAATGAAAAAGTAATTTAAAAAAATCTAAAAACCCGATTGTTTAAAAAGCGAACTAAAAAGACGTAAGTAAACAAGATGAAAATCTTTCTGTGCAGTCGGAGGATGCATCTGGTTTTGGTCAGCCAGATCGTGAATATGTACGAGTATCCTCCGATTGCTCATGGTTTTTATCTTGTTTATGTCTTTTAGTTCGCTTTTTAAGCAGTCGGGTTTTTAGATTTCTTGAAAATATTTAGTTTATTGGAAGTGAGTTTCCATAACGCAAAAATTTTGAACCTACCAAAGACACCGACTTCCAAAAATAAAGTTATTTTTCACTTTGTAGTTTTCTTATTTGGAAGTAGGTAGTATTTTTTTGTAAAATAGTTTATTTTTATTTTTTTGTGTTTATAGGTGGAGGAGGTGTGATGAAAGGTTGGAAAGTTCTTCATCGTCCATTCTCGCTCTTCAGAGAATCCTCCACCCAGACGGGCACTGTTCTGTTGTCCACCGGATACAGCACCCGTCTGGTCTGAGGACCCTACTTCTTTTTTTAGGATCTTTCCACTCTATTCTTCAAATCACCAAACAGGTGACTAAATATGATCATCAGCGCAAATCAGGTCGATTGGCAGTTGATGGTTGACAGTGCTTCCAGCAAACCAAGCATTATCAATCATGTCACGTCTTTTCATATAGATAGAATCTGCAGATAGCGCCGAATAGTAATTTTATTCGATTAGGTTTTTTCCCAGCACTTAAACGGTAAACAATAGACAACTCATAAACTCGTAGATACATGTCAATTATTCGTAACGGAATCCACAAGGGAAAATTTAACAAACATTTATTTGGCTTTGTCTAAATATGGGGACATAGTAGGTACCAATGATAGGTTTCTTGTCGTGTCTCGAATGCGGCCACAGACATAAGTTTATTTGATTTCCTGTAACCGACCTTGTATTTGAAGGGTTAGTTGTTCGGTAGAGGAACTTGCTGTTACTGTGTGCCATCCATTGACTTTCGATGTTTTTAAGTGTGTGATGTCAGATACATATGAATTTCGATGAGCAATAATAATATGTTGGTAGAAAGAAAATCAAAGAATAGGCTTTGTTAAATAAATTTTTATTTTTCTGATACAAAAAAAAACAATGTAAATAATTTTTTTTATTCCATCTAATGCATAAATTAATTTTAATTCTTCAGATTTACGTGATATCATTCGCAAAGCAAAGTGAATACTATAATAATATATACTATAATATAACAAATAATATCTTCGTTTATAATGTTTACATAGAAAATGCACCAATTTGCTTAGCGCATTACATACGCAGTCATTACATGAAAAAAACAAATTGATGGAATGGGTGCTATTACCCCAGTCATCTTCTGTAATAATAATATGGCAACTAACAGCAGAAATGGCGGACGGACACAAAAAAATCTTTTCCATTTACTAACGCCAGCTAATTGTAAGAACAAAAAAAAACTATGTAAAAACTGCTTTTTTCTAACATGAAATTTTTTAGGTATCAAAATCTCAGAAGCATCAACGGCCAAACTAAAGGCGAGTCATAAGAATTTGAGAGCTTCAAAAACCAAGAGTATCGTTTGGAGGGTCCATTTTGCTTTGTTTGTTACGTTGCCTTTTAAACGTCGAAGTCGCTTTTGTTAATCGTGTGCGATTACGAACTACATCCGATCCGTGTGCGTGAAATTTCGGTTCCGAAGTAGCACTTCTTGTAGGGAAACCTACGCATTACATCCGAACTTTAACCGCCATAATTCAGGACATTTTGAACTCGGAACTCAAATCACGGACACGGACTTGCAGTGCGTAAACGCCCATACAATTATTATATGGTGATAAAAAAAAACAAATGCACATCGCACCTGCTTGGTGTCTCTTAAGGCGATATATACGCCCCAATGTAAACGCAGTACTGGACGTGCGCTCGCTCGATGCCAAAATATCAATATTGAACCTCCTTTTGAACAGTTTTGTTAGCAAAATATTATTTGGTTTACATATGCTATGTCAGTTATGAAGAAATTCCAGTGATCAATTTTTCTGTGTAAAAATATTTTTAAACATCCAAGTCGTTTTGGAGGAGTATCTAAAAGTTGCGAAAAATATCGTGTTGCTAATTATTTTATTAAAGCAAAACTATTTGTTATACGAAAATCATGTTTAAAAAATAATGTACATGAAACAATAATAAATATATTTTTTTTCAAACCTTTTAACCTAGCCGTTACTAAGGAGTATGCTTTAGAAAGTTACCGTTTTACGACACAAAAGCGCATGTAGGCCCTTAAGTTCGATATTTTTTATGTTAACCTTGGCATAGAGATGGACTTGTAATAGATAAGCAATAGTATTTTTCACAGAGTAAGCAGTACAATTTATCTAAATTGTAGCTCAATAAGGAAGTAGTTACGAGACATCGTCTGGTACTTTAAAAAAATAAAGGCATGCTATCTATTTGAACATAACCGTTTTAATTCTTTGTTCATATTGTTAACGAGCAGGATTTCAGAATTAGTCTGTACCCCGATTTCATGTAGGTATTTCTTTGTATTATTAGCACTGGTTTAATAACCAAAATTGGCATAGTGATAAACAATTATTTATTCTCGTAATTAGAATAACATATTTATTTGTTACAAAAATAAACTAAGTTCACTCGAGTTATCTATTTTATTTATAACAAGATGCTGCTTAAATAAAGTTGCTGTGCAATAGACAAAACAAAATATCATTACAATTTCTTTATACATATATAATGTTTGCTACAAATATTGTGACTTCAAATAGAACAGTGAATTTTTCACAAACATTTAATTTTATGGCAACATCAAATATTAAAAAAGATTTTTTGTTGCCAGTTTCAATAGTGAGATCTGAAAAATTAAAATCCTTACCCACTTACGCTTATAACTTAAATAAATTATACTAACGTATCGGTTATTGGTATATAAAACGTTATTTAAGCGGAAACATCCTGTACTTGCTAATCACCATACATAAGAAGAAAAGTCTCATTAATTAATAGTCTCCACCTTAATGTGATACAGATGTACATACTCTTAAACATTATCTATATCATGAACTGATTTATTTATAATCTCTAATGAGATTAGCCTCAGATTTTAGCAAACATGACTCATTGCCTACTCATACTTCTGCATTTTATATCCATTCTAGAGTTACTTTATTTTAGAATTAGGTATTTTAATTGCCAGCCATTGTTGTAGACAGTACAAACTTCTTCGTTAGTCTACTCCACATACATAACTTGGTTGGCAATATATGCCAGTCCCATCACTAGACGTCAAGCCCTGCATCCTTTTCTTGGTCCAATATTTACATATCCCAAATAAATATATCTTGTAACATACTCAACGCTTGCATCTGCGTGTCATTGGTCGCAATCAAATCGACGGTCACGTACTTAGCTGCCTGAAGGATTTTCAGACAGGAGGCGTTTTCCGGAGGCAGTTTGTGACAGACTTGTATGAAGGTAGTCTTAGCGCAGTCGTGGTGGAAGATGAGAGGATCCAAGATGTCTGTTAAGTCTGCCTGGGTGAGTAAGCAGCAGAGGTGGGCTAGAGTTACGCACAGCTGGAACAAAAGATACCTTATTAACTATAATCAGATATTGGAATTTTAGTTCCTATTTTTCTGGCCCAAAGCACAGTGATAGAAACTTTAACAGATAGTCACAGATCCTTAAGAACTTGGTGTACCATATCAGCAACAAGACAAACTATTCGAGAATACTAGCAATAGCGAAGCAATCAAAGATGAGTCAATCAGCAAATTGATAGTGCGGCTGACTTTCTAGGATACGCCGGACGAATGGTTTGTATGCTCCACTGTTAGAGGCTCATAGCGCCGTTTCGTTTAAGAACCGAGAATGCTTGCACATCGAACCATATCGTCAAATTTGTCCAAATCTCCCTAGGGCGAAAACAATAGATAGAAAAACAAATGAACATACAAAATTAATTTTCAAAGTTCTGTCAAAATCCTCACCTGTTCAATAAGATTATCTTTATGCTTGTACTCGTTGAAGTCATCGACGTCGGCCGCATTCTCCATGGCAGCCAGAATCCCTCTCCATACTAACGCGTAATGCTCTGCATAGTGCGCACGCGCAGATGGTGCGCGTAACGCTGTTGCTGCGTTGATACGGACCTTCAGGTTCTTGCACTCTTTGGTTAGGGTGCAGAGACTGGAGTAGACTTGGTTCTGGAGAAGGAGTTACGTCATGTAATATTGTGCTTGTAGTTCTCCGGGGATTTAGTTATCTGGGGTATTTGATACAACCAATTTAAGTCAAATTTGTGATAGGCACGGAGGAGCATAGTGCCTCAAACTAGGGACTTTTCGAGAAAGTCGTGCTGGATAAACCAATGATACTTTTGACAGACTTGAGAATCGAACCCAAGACGATAATGCTCATCAGTCAGCTGTTACACTTGCGAAAACTTGAGAATCCATAACTTTTTAGTGAAAACTGATACACATCAAAGTATATCGTATATTGTTTCCAAGATTAAACGGGGACTTGTGAACGCTCTTTTAGAACCCAGCCCTTGCTATTATTATATTGTCACTTTTCGGGACTTTGATGATAGACTACAAGGACAGTCGCCAAATCGTCGAGAAATCTTACCTGCCATCCATTAAAACAAGTGAACAACTGCTCATTTTTCATAGCGTTGCCCATCGCGTAGCAAGCGTTCCACCGCACCTTCATATTGTTCACCTTACACGCGCAATCCAAAAGCTTCCCTATTGCCGTCTCGCATAAGGTCTTCAATTGCGTGTTTCGGACCAGATTCTCGTTCTTGATCAAGCGCAGCAGATTTCCGAGGCCACGTGTCGCACTCATTTTTACCTTTGTAGCAAAATGGTTATAGTTATTCGAGATTACTTAAATTATTAATTCATGTTTTATTTTACCGGAAGTCGGAATGTAAAGCAACCTATTGTTATATGAGATTAAATTGATGTAGTATAAAATTAAATAATTACATTTCTGGACTAATAATAAAACATCTTCATACGCGAATTCCACAAACTTCAAGGTGTGACAGACATTGAACTTTAGTTATTAACACCTTAATGTGGAAAATTATCGAAACTAACACTTATTATGTTCCTTGTCGTGTTATATAGTTTAGTTTTCATTTGTAAGAGTTACACGAAGTAAAGAATGTGACGAACTATAGAATAGAATAGAATTATCTTTATTCAAGTACCATATGACTCAAAAATGATTTGTAAAACTTACAACTAAATTAGTAAGATACTTCACAAAAACAATCAAAAAACTAATAGTAGTGGATGACTGGATTACCATTGTGGCAAACCATGTGAGATAGCACAAAAGCGACCCACGAAAACACAGCCAAGGCGACTTGAAATCATGCTTAGGATACTGTTGGAGCTGCTCCACACCCTGCACACCATGGAAGTGCACCTTTTGCGCATGGTTGTGTAGAAACAATCTACATGCGCATCCGCCAACATCCCCGACGCTCTACAGAAGCGGGGCAGCCCCACCAGCATCCTAAACGCGATACTATAATGAACGTGGAGCACATTGATAGTTCCAAGAATATCGGCTGAAAAAATTGGTTAACAATTGACAAAAATATCGCTGTACATACTTACAAAAAAAAACAATCAGACCAATTGAGAACCTCCTAATTTTTTGAAGTCGGTGAATAAAACAAACTAGAAAAATCCTAAACTGGGCCTCGGGTTGTTCATTGAGCCTTTATTCAAGGCCTGGAAATACCTGAACCTTGACCAACAATCTTCTCTAATACGATGAGTAACATTTTATCAGATTACCCTATCTTTAAAGTGACTCAACCGCCAGTACTAGTTTTACTTAAAACACATCCTGTATGAATAACGGTCCAGTTAAACTTTCCATTAACTAAGAGATAACGAATGTTTTAACATAAGTGCAAGTCACAAACTGATAAGAGTTGTCCACGTGCGAAGAGCTAGGGAACTCGTGTTTGGTTTAGTGACCCGTGGTCTGATTAGCTTTCTAGATTTCCATAATAAAGTTTTAAATTTAGAATATGTTACTAGAAGAGATAAGAAAGTATAGTGAGTATTGGATAACTGGTTGTAACTGGATTGGTAATCGCTTGTTTAACATAATATATGATTTATTGCTGATATCAAAGTCTAGATTAACTTGAACATAAACTCGATACCTAAACAGAATATAAAGGAGTCTTCATACAAAGCACTCGTTAAGGAGCTTTCATATTGTTGTGATGTTTATTGTAAAACAGTGTCATTCGTTTGCGAAATAACATAGTTCACAAATTAGTAGATGGAAGGGAAAATAAAAGCTTGTATTAACTAAGAGTATTTACGTTACATTCTATAGATACCAATATGTTATTTCTGTACTAAAATTGTAACTGTCTGTTATAATTTTTTTTTGCATGCTGTGTCTATCGCTTCATATTGTACACTTAGTTTATATTATTGCTTGTATTATAGGATTATTATTTTTATATAAGACTATTATTTGTAGATAGGCCAATAAATAAATAAATACATAAAAATATAAATGTGAATATTATAAATGCAGAAGTAACACTGTCTGTCTCTTACCATTTCACATCTTAACGGCTGAACCGTTAAGATGTGAAATGGTAATTTTGATAAACTTAGATCACTTTGACTTGTACTATGGGTAGACGTTATCCTGGAATATTACATCTGATAATTTTCGTCGTGGAAATATGTTTCCTTGGGATAGTTGACAACATTCACACGGGCGAACTGGCAGAAACTAAATAATTTATAATACATTGGGGACTATTTAACTTTAATACTAACAAAACTATGTACTTTTTATCCGTCAGTAACATGTATTTGTGTTGCAACCGGGACTGATAACGTCACCCCATGAGATAAAAATATGTAATACCATTATTGGACACCCGCAACTTGAGTCATTCTTATTTTATGGCCAACGTAAAATTATTTATCATGATGCAAGTAAGTATTGTTCAAGGCGGAGGCTAAGTGGACCAATGACCTAAGTATGGTGGCGGGCAACCGATGGATGAGAGACGCACAGGAATGGTCGATGTGACGACTCTTGGGGGAGGCCTATGGCCACCAGTGGACGTCTTTTGATGATGATGAAGGGAACCGATCACTATTCCGATTTGTTTTGTCTGAATTTCATTTTACCGAAAACTATTGACGTCGGCGTCTTTTTTGCTATATGCATTATTTGACATATTTTCAGATTGTCGAAGTATCATGTGACATATGTATTAGTATACCTGAGTATTTGATATAAATTTCAGCTTGACACCTCCACGCGTTCCTGTGATAAAGGCTCTTGGCAGACAGACAGACGGACGGATGTGTCCTATAAGGGTTCCGTTTTTTCCTTTCGAGGTACGGAACCCTAAAAACGAAACGATAATAGTTGAAAAGTTTTAGGTGAAGTAAAATTCGGTCAAATTTTTTTCGAACTTGTTATAGATAACTGATGATGAAGAATTGTTCGTAATGGTAAGTACAGTCAGAGATAATCTCAGAATGTTTTGTTTAAATAATATTATTTTTACGAACCTTTCGTCGAAATAATATTATTTTTATGAACCATTCGTCGAAATAATATATTTTTACGAACCTTTCGTCGAAATAATATTATTTTTACGAATGTTTCGTATTAATATTATTTTTACGATGCCTTTGTCAGCAGCTTCGCCTGCGCTAAAAGCGGAAATTATCCCAAGAAAAGTATCCTATGTTCTTTCCCAAGGTCCAATCTACCCCAATACCAACGTTCATCAAAATTAGTTTCGTGGTTTAGGCGTGAAAATGTAACTAACAGTCAGACAGACAAAGTTACGTTCACATTTATATTAGTAGTATGAATCTGATGTAGTGTTCTAGAACTACAAAGTATGTAGGTATATGGAAATTATAAGACACGATCCAAGATTTATATGACCTTTATCAACCATCAATCTAAACACGTATAGATATCGCCACGCAATAGTAAAGACAAATTATTTTGTAAATAACTTTGACCCTTAACCACTTAGGTTTAAGTCGACATCCCAGCCTAAACAATCATGAATCATGCGCGTGATTTTATATATTTTTTAACAAACTATCATTCAAAACATGAATGGGCGATTTTCGTGCGCAAGACAGACGCCACTACGTCAAGATAAGACGGTTGACACCAAATATTACGTTGTTAGGGGTACCTTATCGTTGTCGACTGCGCACTGGATGCTGACCTCGAGCAGACGGACTAGCAGGGCGTCATCTATGTCGTCGCATTCTGGATCCTCCCTGTTGAAAGGAGAAATACCTAATTTTAGAACAGCCGGTCTATTCTGTAAAAATTACACCGTGAAAACTTAGTTGGTAAGAGTTTGAAATAAACATTCGTTCACCAAAGTTTTCGCGATGAGATTTAAGATTACAGACAAAATAGCATTACAGGAATGGCCTCTTTCACCTCATTCGTGTAAGTTTCGGTCAACAAGTTTTTTTATTTTGTTAATATTTCAGTATAGAATGATTGCAATCTATAGGATGGCCAGTGGTTATTTTTTTAATTGTTTAACTGGCATAGTCATTGTTTAAAATGTTCCAAAAACACAACATATCAGCACGTCTATATTTCCCAAAGGCCATCTGCCTTTAAAACGTACCTTTGTACCTATAAAATTACACCCAATTTTCTCTTCACTCTAGTTATGACTAGGGCCCAGTTGTCAACTAATGGTTAAATATGGTCACCAATGTTTTAAAATTTCGGTAAAACACGTTTTTTCATTAATTGTTAGTCTAGCAAATTGTCAAATATTTAGCTCTTCAACTTATTTGACCATTTTTGAGGTTAACAATTGATGGAAAACAGGATTTTACCGATATTTAACCATTGGTTGAGTTAAATACACATCAAAAAACTGGGCTCAAGACATATGTAATAGGCTGCTGCAGAGAATATCGTACCCGAAAAACCGAAACTCCCAAAAACGCATTGCCCGACCTAGGATACTAACCAAGAACCTAGTGTTCATCTTGGACCACTAGAGCAACGAGGCAGTTTACAGTATTTAATTAAGTATAATGCACTGTTTGAACAAAGTTGTAATATTTTATAAACTGTTGTAAAACTCCTAGATCTTGCTTGATAGATGAATGATCCAAAGAATCGTGTGTATATATTTTACGTCATAATAAATGACGATAACGTTTTGCGTTTTGCTCATCTATTTGATCTTTGACATTCACATATTTGGCGGTTTCCATTATGATGACCAAGTACAATTAGCATTAAATAAATCTGTGAGGAAGACAAATTCAGGTAGGAACATATTTATTTTCTTGCATATTCGTCTCACTTATCACCAAACCACAAGATCTTAACAAATATTACACTTTAAAAGATAAACACTAAAAGCACACACCATGATAGGAATTTGGAAAAGATCTAATGTTCAAAATCAATAAATTGCCAAAAATCTTAACTAAATATATTTTGCCGACTTTGCACCTATGTTGAGGTTACGAGTACATAGAAAGTAATTAACAAAACACGAAAGTTCACAGTTACTAAACAGTTTCTAGGTTTGTCTTTGTACAACTGTAACTCGAGATCTGTATCTTATTGCAACATTGAATTTTGTAGGATCTTCGTGACCAGCTCATTCATTGACCTTTATGAACTCCATCTATTAAATCATGACCTCTAAAAGATGTACAGGTCCTCAAAATGTGTTTTTTTTATGTTTATAAAAGTTTTAAGCTGTAGGTAAGAAATCAATCGTCGAATCTTTCTTAGCTCAATAGCATCGGGATACTAGTAAATGTCGAAGCAATACGTACTGTATCAGTGTGTGTTACAGAATCATGGGTACTCTTAAAGAGCCAAAGATAACAAAAGGTCACAGGAAAAGCCTATATTCATAGCCAGTATTAAGAAAAACTTACACATTCAACACGAGAGCATCGCATAGGTTGCCAAGAGCCCATGCCGCTTTAGTCCTTACGACCAGCGTAGGTTCGGCTAAGGCACGTAGGATGTTCTCCCCGCAGTCACTCACGAAACAAATGTCCTAAAACAAAAGAACAGCGTAAAGCATATGTAGTGAAGGAACAACTCAAGTTGTTCAATAGTCTGCAAAGATAACGGAGAAAGATGTTTTGAAATTTTCAGATTTATTTCTAAGAAAGAAGGTTGAGATTGATTTGGCGGTTAAAGACGGGATACTTCAGTGGCCAGATGTAACTAAACTGGTAACCTAAGCAAGTACCTAACCATGCTGAAGCCATGGCATGGCTTCGGCATGGTAAGGTACTTGCCATGTTTGTGTTTTGCTTAACTAGTGTCTCCTGTGCGGATCACAAATAAATATATTTTTCTTTTTTTATAACCAGTTAAAAAAAAGTGATCCTTGGACAGATTTAGATGCTGCATTATTCGCAGATAATGGGAGGAACGTGTCACAGAGAGTTATAGCAGATCAATTGGCCAATTGACATAATTTCATGACGATGAGTTGTTTGTTTACGTGTGTCACGTAAACAAACAACTCCACTTATACCTAACACGAGAACCCATGAAGTGGACAGATTAACGGACAGATTGACTGATAGATTCAATTTGCTTGGTACATTTGCGCAGGCAGAAGCAAAAACACAGGCGAAAACAGATATTGCTAAATATATTTAAAGGACCCTAATCGTTACAACTTAGGTATAGGAAATACAGAAATCAAACATTTAGGGAAAGCTGTTATGTCAAAAGTCTAGCAGATAGCTAGCTTGTTTGTAAACGCACCCAAAATACAGGAAGAAATTCCTAGTGCAACGTTATTAAAAAAATGAAACATAAAAAAGCTAATATAGGATACTGTCAAAGAATATCCAGCGCCAGGTCATCACCAGATATCAGAATATGTACAGTATATTTACCTAAAGTTCGAAGAAATAAGTAACATAGAGTTGATAGTACCTCCTATAAAATCCAGGCATCATAAACATGATGATTAAAGCCCGTGATTTAAGAAATTGCAAATTATGAAATTACTTAGTGTGCTTGAATAAATTTGAACTAAATTATTATATTGAAGAATCGTACTATGTTTACATACACTAAAAGAATCTAATATAATAAACTAAACTCTAAAAAAATACTAAGATTATTCAATACTAGCTGTTCCCCGCGGCTTGGCTCCCGTGGACCACCCCACAGGACCCGTTTTCGGGATTAAAAAATAGTCTATGTCACTCAGGAATAATGTAGTTTTCTATAGGTGATTTTTTTTTTAAATCGGTCCAGTAGTTTCGGAGCCTATTCGGTACAAACAAACAAAAAAGTCTTTCCTCTTTATAATATTATACAATATATATACAGGGTTACAGGAAAATTCGACCTAGATCCGTTAAGGGCGTGTAGTACACATCATTTCTGAATGATTTCACTATGGAACCCCCCATCCTAAACTTAACCGTTTTCGAGATTTTCGAATTTTAATTTTTTTTATGAAAATGCCCAATTTTTCGGCTATTGAATTGAATATTTTGAATTTTTTTGACTCTTATGATTATTTTTTTGGTTTTTACATGAAAAATTTTTTTGGTTTTTTTTTCGTTTTATTTCAAAATATTCAATTCAATAGCCGAAAAATTGGGAATTTTCATAAAAAAATTAAAACTCGAAAATCTCGAAAACGGTTAAGTTTAGGATGGGGGGTTCCATAGTGAAATCATTCAGAAATGATGTGTACTACACGCCCTTAACGGATCTAGGTCGACTTTTCCTGTAACCCTGTATACATAGTATATATCTATAGATAATAATTTAGTTCATATGTGTTCAAAGTGCAATAAGTAATTTGCAATTTCTTAAATCCCGGGATTTAATCGTCTTGTTTATGATGCCGGGATTTTAGAGGAGATATTATCAACTCTATGTAACTTACTTACTCCAACTTTAGATAAAAATACTTTACCTATTCATCACCTTATTGCCTCTGATGTCAGAGAATCCAGACCAGGTTTATTTATACAATACTTACTTCTCTCAGACTCTGGTACATAACGAGCATAGCCAACGCTCGTACAGCGGCAGCACGTACAGTGGCCTCCTCGTCACTGCATGAACCAATCAGAAGCGTACAACAGAGCACCTGGAGATGTCGCTAAAGAAGAACAAAATTGACATAAGTTTCGAAACATGAGCGATAATATGACGCGGGCATGGTGTGATTTGCGATAATTTTATCCCTAAAATTATTTCATCATCATCATTTCAATCTAATGCTGGACTTAAACCGCCCCAAAATTGTTTCATTACAACAAATAGATCCAGCAAATCTCGGGTTATTTTTTAAATAAAGCCCGCAATGCTGGATCAAAGACTCGTAGATTATTTTCTTATATATTATGCCAATAAAGGATTGTTCATATACTTGGATAGGGTGGTCTTTACATTTTCGTCAACAGTACACCCACGTAAATGGGATTTTATTGGGCTTACATATTATTATCGTGCCCCTTGACACTTCTTCACGGATTCAAGAATAAATGCAGCAGTGATAAACTGTGATTCCAATTACTACAGATGACATTACACAACAATATTAAGTTATTACTACAAGTACTTGCACTATTATTTATTCTGTGCTACAAGTATGACAATCGTTCTATACGTCAATTACGCACTTATAATAGGGATGTTTCCTTTGTAGAAAAATGATAGTTCTATTAAATCCGTCAGTGAGATTATCAAATAATATTGGACACGTATTTTTAGCTTCAACAAATCAATAAAAATTTCATCAAAGTTCAGGAGTGGAGGCACAGAATAAATAAGTGGAGGCTTGTGACGTCACTAAGCCAGTATAAAGTGTACTAGCGGCGTGACGTTTGACGATATTTCAACGCATTATATCCATACCTGACGGACAAAAAACTAATTTTCAGTAAAAAGTTATTATGACTAGGTGTGTGTGCCAGTAGTATTTCAAGATAGTGGGATTGTACACACATTTACTTTGAACCCGGAACATCTGCGTAAAGTCGCATAAAGACGGTCATAGTCCGCCTGGACAAAGTTTCTTTGATAAAGGTTTAACTGTAAACAGTTGAGTCGTGCTTGATGTCCACTGTCTAAGGGCAAATTGATTTCTGCCCTCAGTAGAAAATTAAAATAGTGATTTCATCATCTCCACGAACTCTTTTGTGCTATTCGTAAAAAAAATCTCTGGCGTTGCGTTGATACGTTACATTATAAAACTAGTAACCCACTTCCAGATACGAAATAAAATCGTTAAAATTGATAACTTTAATACAAAAGTTATTCTGAGGACCTTAGAAAAGGTTTTAGTGAACAAATCACAACAGACAGGCTTACTTTCTTTAAGGAAATGACCCCACAAAATTACCGTGAATTGATCATCTGCCAGGATTTGATCAAATCTCGGCTTTAATCATTTTCCTACGACATATACACTTACGGGTAATTCCTTGAAGGACCTCTCCCCTATATTGGCAATGCAGTCACAGACCACGGCCTTAGCTGGCAAAGTGTCGTGGCACTGCAGAACGGTAGAAAGTGGAGTAACCAGCTTCCCCCACATGTAGACACAATGGGCCAATGGCGGGGCACGGTCCATTTGCTCTATAAAGATGAGAATAGAAGGTTTTAGAGGTATTGTGTTTCTGCTAAACTCAGAGTTTTTTTGACCTAACCTATCGATAAGAGTGAATGAAAATTGGTCGATAGCAATATTAATAAAATACCGTTCTGATGCCGTTATCTTTAATTAATTTGTATTAGGTACCGAGTAAAACGGGGTCAATAGGAAAAAGCGAACAAAATGTTGATTAGGATTTTAGCTTTGATACCACTTTGTGGTTTCAAACAAAGCATCCTTTTAAATACCCTGAAATTTAATTGGTTGTTTTCCCGCGGCAGAACGACTTGCCTTAAGGAGTACTTTCGAAGTATAGAGTTAAAGTAAATAAATAACGATGTTTCTGTTTTAAAATAATTAAAAAAATATTCATCAACTCGAAAAAGTGAGTAACAATAGTAACTCTAGACGTAACTTGTAGGTACTAGGTACTACTCGTGTCACCACCTACAAAGAAAACCGATGCACAAAATAATGTCAAACCAAAATAAACTCTCGCACGTAGTGATAAGGCATAAAATGTTTGCTCGGAACAATACAAAAAATCACCGCGATGCCGACAAAGAAAAGACCGATTTAGAAATGTTCAAAGTAAAATTAGCTCTCGCGTGTAGTGATACGGCATAAACTAGCCTGCGCGCAACAATTTCAAACGAAGCCGCCGGCGCCTATTTTACCCGTGCGGCACGCGCGGCTGTGACCCTGACCTACTTAGTTTTCCCGCGAATGTCGTACGCGCAGCACGCGCCATCACTGTAAACTGCAATGGATCGACATTACAATTACAGCAATGTGGAGTACGTCGCTAGGTGCAGCTGTATGCTAGGGCTGATTATGACTCCCATGCTGCCCGGCGACTTTACGCAGAGCGGCAACACTTGGAGTCGCTCCGTCTTCGCGGGGTCCCATCTCCACGGACGATCGTAGCGGCGACACAGCGGCTACTAGATCATGGACAGTTCCATGCACCGGCACATGCACAGAGCAGAGGTCGACCAGCCGTTATTTTGCCAGCGCTCGACAAGGAGATCATCGAGTACTTCGAACGGGTTTCCGCGTCGAAGTACGCGCCAGGCCGAGGCTGGGTTTGGCGTAAGCCAGTACCACGTCTGGAAACTACTCAACTCTGAAGGACAGCATCCTTATCATTTTCGCGGTGTTCACGCTCTCCACGAAAATGAACCCCAGAACAGAATTATTTTGCGTTTTGTCAGTGGTTGATCGCCAACCAAGGTAAGAACATTTTGTGGACGGATGAATACTTTTTTAAGTAGGTATCTAATTCAGAAAATTAGTTTTTTTGGTTAATTTTTCTTAGTTTTCTTTTTTAATTTAATTTTGTGTTCAATAAATTGCAGATAAAAAAGTATTTATGACGGTCCTAAGCCCGTAAAAGTATGAAGGGAAAATTTGAATAACATGTTGGATAACAGCTGATTGAAAAGCACGTGGGTCAATGGCCTCGCGGCCTTTAATAGTAACACTAGACGTAACATGTATTGTAGGTAATACTGGCGTCGCACGCGCCGGCGCCGCAGCCCTCAAAGGAAAGCGATGCATAAATGGTCAAACCCAAATAAGCTCTCGCACGTGGTGATACGGCATAAAAGTTTGCACGCAAAACAAACGAGCGAGCCACAAGCCGACAAAGCAAAGACCGATTTATTAAATGTTTAAAGTAAAATAAGCTCTCGCGTGTAATTATACGGCATAATCTAGCCCGCGCGTAACATGATCAAACGGAGCCGCCTTCGAACCTAATCCTTTCGACGGTGACCTAGCACCCGGGTCAACGGCCTGCTGTCGTTCGGCCGTAGATATCGGGAGGTATACTATTGGTTCGTGATCGCTTTCGAGTTTAGTTTTTCACAATGTTAAATATGCCAGATTTTGTTTCTGATATTTTATATAACTACGAAACGATTGTATTTCATAGACAAAACCATTTCGCTGCGGGAAAACAACCATTTAAATTTCACGGTGTATATGGAGTTCCTACAAATAGTAAATATTTTTTAAATAAAGTGAAAACTCTCTTCGAAGTTTTGTGTCTATTCACCCCTGCATTTCTATTCTGTTTGACGGTACATACAATCTTTCGCTGAGTGGTTAATAATCGATTGCGAGAGAAGAGTAGTCAATAGACCCTTATTTTCTAGTATAAGTGAAACGCTTATTAAGTATATTTTAATGTTAACATACTAATTCGTTAATTATTTTTTTCTAAACTAGTTTGTCTTACCAAGTTTTTGTAGCCCATCGCCAATAATACTAATAGCGCTGGCAGTCTGCACCACCACATCTTGATGTTCATGCTGCAGCATCTCGCTCAGGATGTCTCCGAGCAGCGTGATGTGACCGTCCAACAGATCTTGAAGATGGTGGAACGCTACTGCAGATAACACTTGTAAGGACTCCTGTATTATGGGAATTGCTGACGGTTTGATTCTCTGAAATAAAGATTGACCGTGAAGTGTTGTTCGTCTCATAAGAAGGGCATTGGTAGGGAGTCTCGCTTCCACGCGAAGTACTATTTCTCCGTATCTATCTTATGCTACATACTCGGATCTGAGCCCCATGTCCATGCATCACGATAAATATTTTAATTTTATTTTCAACCCCCGACGGAAAATGAATGTATTATAAGTTTGACGTGTGAATTTGTGTATCTTTCTGTGGCAACATAGCTCCTAAACGGATGAACCCATTTTGACATCGTTTTTTTTGTTTGAAATTTGAGTTAATGTTAAATTAAGGTAAATTAAGGTGTTTTACTGTTTGAAACGGGGTATTTTCGCAAGTTATCGTGTCATAATTACGTGTTCGATAGATTATCAATCGAAGCTGTCTTCTATTAGTTAAATTATGTAGTTAAAAATATTAAATAAAAATATGTCGGGGGTTTTTAAATTTTACTTGTTATATTGGACGAATACTATCTTCAATGCAATAAGTTGTTTACGAACTGAACGATTCCCTTTAATAGTGTACAATTTTTAAGAGTAACAACAGTTCAATTAGGACTATTGCGCGTTGAATAAAGTCCAATAGTTACGTGTTGACGTCGCGGTCGGGCCCCCTATTACTTGATAATAAATCAATCATTTGCTTTAAGTGGACCATCGTCACCTAGTAATACTGCTGTTATGATCAAGATTTGATGCTGTGTTGCTATTTTTAGATTGGAGGCTTGGTATTGAAATATTTGATCACACAATTTCAAAATTTTTTTTGTTAGAAGCCCGTTTTATATCACCATCATTTTCCTACCCTTTTTCCTTATTACCCGGGGTCAGTATATTATGTTTAATTAATGGTACGATTATAACTAGAGATGCCGGGAATACTCGCTAATATTCGGTAATCGGCGGATTATCGAATCGGATTATTTGTAATTTTTTTGTTATTCGTCGTATGCCGAATAATAGTGTATATTTTTCGACATTCGGCGAATAGTTATCTAAATAAAAATAAACTTTTAATGAACAGAAAAAAATATATTAAGACATAAAAATAATCAAAATTTTATTAATCTTTAAAAACAAAACACACTTCGTATAAAAAGTTAGCAAAAAATCAGTCATGTTTTAGTTAGTTAATTTAGGCTTTTTAATTAATGATTTTATATTTAAAGTCAAAAATGAAGAAAAAGTTGCCACTTCTGCCACTCCTGCCGAGCGCGCTCGCCTGCTGGCTGTAGGTGAGTGGGAGTCGGGCCTCTGGCTTCACGCACTACCGTCGTCGAACATAGGCACCTTGTTTGACGACACTACTTTCCGCCTCGCTGCTTCCCTACGTCTTGGCGCTCCCTGTTGTACTCCTCATCGTTGTCACTGTGGCGAAGTTGTCAACAGCCTCGGTCACCACGGTCTTTCATGCAGCCGAAGTGCCGGTCGCATAGCGCGTCACGGAAATTTAAACGACATCATCCGACGTGCTCTCGTCACCGTCGGCGTTCCGGCCGTATTGGAACCCCATGGCCTGTCACGTGACGATGGCAAAAGACCGGACGGGATGTCTTTGTTTCCATGGAAGATGGGTAGGCCTTTAGTGTGGGACGCTACTTGTGTCGATACTCTTGCGCCATCCCATCTTCCTAGCTCGTCGTGCTGTGCTGGCGCTGCCGCTGCGGCTGCAGAGAACCTCAAGCGGCGGAAATATAATAACCTCATCGGTAGTTATATTTTCGAGCCGTTTGGGGTTGAAACTCTTGGTCCGTGGGGTCCGAGTGCTCATGCGTTGTTTAAAGATCTATCCAAACGCCTAGTTGACACTTCGCGTGACCCAAGGGCTGGCTTTTACCTTGGTCAGAGAATAAGCATTGCCATACAACGTGGCAATGCTGCCAGTCTTTTGGGTACATCACCAGTGGACAACGATGTGGAGGAGTTTTTCGACGCCATATTTTAGTTTAGTATATTTTTTGAGGTTTAGTTAGTGAGTATTTTTTGGTTTAAGTGTATATATTTGTAGTCAATATTTAATTAAGTATTTTATACACTATATATACTTGTACCTATGTAAATAAATACAACACTTTCGAAAAAAAAAGGAAGAAAAATGTATTATTATTACGTACAAGAAAAGTGATGCCAGCATTTAAGAATATTAAATCCGTAAAATATGAACTTCATTCATCAGTAATGATTGGTAAGTTCAAGAGACTACTACAAGTGTAACATTATTATTTGAGAATAATTAAACTATTTTTAAATCCCTTTTTTATGTCGAGTTATAATGGAGAGTATTCGACTATTCGCCATAGGAAATGGCGATTAATCTGTATTCCTCTATTCGGTATAAGAACTATTCGCGGCATCTTTAATTATAACCAATCTTACATGTAAATAAAAATAGGTGATGGGACGGATAGGGTTACGGGCCGGCGTTTATGGGGACTGTCTCTATGTAGGACTTTGACGTTCTACAAATGCTAGTTCTACGCCTAATTTGTACAGATGACTTTTGATTTTGGTAATTAATGATGTAGCAAAAAAGTTAATGAAGTAAATATAATGTTGATTTGACCTTTTTAACTGGTTTGCACACCAAACTACTATTTGTTTTACTTCAAAACAAAAAATATTTACCAAAACCAATGTTTTTCACAGATATTAATCCAGTAATATCCAGTGCTGAGATAAAATGCTGTTATGAATTTAAAATTCCGGATTTAAAATAATGTAATCTGGTTTTAACGAGAATGTGGTGATAACAGAGTTCAGTTCAACAAAAGTTAATGCTCGAAATGTAGGCAATCCAATAATTTTATCACTGTGAAGTAGTTATCTACCTACTTATAAAAGTTATAATTTCTTCGCTAATTGGGATTTGCATAAACAAGGCCAAATAAAAGCAGTTCAAAATAATGTAAAAGATCAAAAATCGCGATATTCTCACGTTTAAAAGAAACAAACAAAATTAAAAAAAAACCCTGACACGATATCTTGCGCAAATACTCCGATTCAAACAGAAAAAAGCCGATTTTCATCAAACATAGCTAAGAACATTCCCGATAATGTCACCATTCAAACAAAAAACTCTAAACCAAAATCGGTTCATCCGATTAGGAGCTATGATGCCACAGATAGATACACAAATACACAAACACATAGGTAAACACGCGTATCTTATAACATCCTTCTTTTTCCGTAGGGGGTTAAAATTACCGATTGGCGCATCGGCAAACATCCCAATCAAAATAATAAAAGAACACTTACCACAACTTCACTTCCTCTAAAAATCCAACCCATATTCTTGAAGCAAATATCCAAAATCCAACTTCTAAAGTAATGGCCTTCTTCAATCTCTTTATCACCACTTTCAACGGTCGGCTTATCAACAGCAGTAAACATTTCATCATCAGAGTACCCCTCTTCAAAGTCATCACACTCTTCAGCATCAACTTTGTGGGTAGTATAAACTATTTTGGAAGAACTCATGGACGTGGATATTTTAGAAGGCACTGCGTCTTTCTCTATTGCTTTTAGAACTTCGTCTACTTTAGGATCGACGGAGAGAACACATCCCATCGTAATTAAGGCACCAACTTGTAGTGTTACATCTGAAATATTACGTGGTGTGGTACCACAATTATAGCAGATATAGAAAATGATATTCTGAATTGTTAAGAAATCCCTAACGTTGCCACAATGACCAGTCGAGCGTTGCTAGAATCCAATGGATTCCCACGACTCTTATTACTTTCCATCCAACGGATTAATGGTTAATTGATAGATTGAACTAGTGTTATAAGATCCCAGAGCCTCCAAACATTTCTCAATTATTTCTATACAAAATGTGTGGGATTGAGTTGTACCCTAAGCCTGACACTTGTAAATTGGGAATCGACCCGAGGTAGCAAGTAAACGGACGTTCAAAGTACCTACATACTAACACTGTTCAATCCCACACACTTTTAACCGAATTCCCAAAAAGACCTCATACATATAGCGATTTTGGTATTTTCATCAATAATGCAATCATTTGCACTCAAAAAAATCATTTGGTGAAGTGGAACTGATGAAGAAGACCACAACGGCCACTGGCACTCCGAAGTAAAACAATGTATCCTAGTCGTGTTTGTGCTTATTGGAATCGTCATGAGATGTACTTTGGCCATAATTGATTTTCATGTTAATTGGAGGTACCTACCAAAACCAAAAATAGTAAAATAAAAACTTTCTAACAAAAATCAAACCGACTTCCAAAACAAAACACTACAAAGCAAAAAATAACTTTCTTTTCCAAAGTCGGTGTCGAATAACTGAAAACAATGGATGCAAAAGACACCGACTTCGGTTAAGAAAGTTATTTTTCGCTTTGTAGTGTTTTGTTTTGGGAGTCGGTTTGGTTTTTTTTTTGAAGAAACATTTCGGATTCCGGGTTTTTGTAAAAGAGATGTGTAACTTTATTTTTTGGTGTACAATAAAGTATATTCTATTCTATTCTATTCGGAAACCTCTGGGGCTCTGGGATCTTGCTCTATGACTCTATTGTGATTACAGCGACGTAACACTTATTGATATACGTAATATTAAATACAAAACAATATCTCACTAGGCACAGAAGACGCAACCTGTTTTAATTGACAGCAAAAAAATTTAATCAGTACTACATACCAATAAAAGTGTTAGTAATCGAATCGATAATCGAACTGATATGTTGCTGGAATCACTATTTCCATCTGAAGAAGCATCAATAACGCGTTAGAATAGGAATATAGGGCCTTGAATCTATCTATTGGCTATACTAAAGGTACTTTCCAAACTCAACCCAATCATTTACAGACACTTTTGGACTGTCAACGAGTGGGTCAATTTGTCCAAAAGTTAAATTTTTTTGCCAAATCCAAAAACTTGGATCTCTATGTAGAAAAATGGGTAAGAATGGCCTGCGCACACTGGCTGACGGGACGGCAGAGGATTTGAAAATTTATCAATTGAATTTAACAGTTATCCAATCTAAATAAGGTATATATTACAATGCTCGGTGATCAGCTTCGGAGCATCGCAGCGCAGTTTTCTCTGGAGCACCAACATTGAAATATCGAGCTATCCTGTCCGCCAGTGTGCGCAGGCCATAACGCTGCCTTGCATCTTACCTCTATGCACCAAAAACTTCCTGGTTGACATAACCAGCTGACTGATAAGACCCTCTTTCATCTTATGATAAGGCGTAGCTTGCACTAGCGCAGCGCAACACTTCAGAGCTACAATAATGACTGCATGGCTTCTCTCACTCTCTAGGATGCTGTTGAGGACCTTGTGTAGGCATGTGATCATGTAGCCCAGGGATTCCGAAAACGGGATGAATGAGGTGCTTTCCTTTTTACTGTAATAAAAAAATGGAGTGGAATATACCTACCAGCTGATCACTCTTTACCAAGATGTTCGGTAAGTATGTGTTTGAAAGTAAAACGTTTCTAGCTATGTGATATGATATGATGGAAATAATAATCAGGTTAGAGAAGGTTAGTGCATGATCCAAGTCTTTTTAACCACCGACGGAAAAAGAGGGGTTTTATAAGTTTGACGTGTGTTTGTGTATGTGTCTGTGGCACCATAGCTCCTAAACGGATGAACCGATTTAGATTAAGTTTTTTTTTGTCTGATAGGTGACTTTATCGACTGTTCTTAGCTATATATTGTTGAAAAACGGCTCAGACATTCAAAAGTTATGCGCATTTTCTCTTAGAATCGGGGTATTTCCGCAAGATATCGTGAAAATAACGAATTTCAATGGATTGTCGATCGGAGCGTGATTATTAAAAGATAAATTACATAGTTTAAAGAGGTATTTGTATCGGGGGTTTTTTTAATTTTACTTAAGGCCATTTCGAAGATCCAAATATTGTATTTTTTTTGGTGTATCGTAAAATGAGGTCTTAACATAGCATGTATCGTCAAGAAATATATTCAGATAGCCAAAGAAAATTATCAAACAGCTTACCTAGACTCAGCTTGAGACAAAAACATCCTGGATCTGGACAACAATGCCAGAATGACACTAAGAACACTTGCGCGACTACTAGCAATAGGGTCAGTGACCGCACAGTATGCAAGAGTCTTCTTAGCCGATTCCTCTGCAGACCAATTGGCAGCATCTGGCGAATCCGGCAGAAGGGCCCACCAATAACCGAATATCTCTCTCTTTTGTTTTACCTAAAAAAATCGATATGGTAGGTATAGAAATCTTTTTTTTTAAATATTGGTAAAATGGCTGTAGCAAATTTATATTCATAATCGATATCTGGGCAGCATTCGGGCGGTTGCGCGGTATCTTCTCGTCCAACTTACCTCAGTGTCTCAAGACCAAAGCCAGTATGACCAGTGTGTGTTGCCAGTGATGACGTATGGCTCTAAGACGTGGTCGCACACTATGGACCTCACAGAAAGCTTAGTCACCCAAAGGGCAATGGAGAGGGCTATGCTCGGCGTTTTCTTGCGTGATCGAATCAGAAATGTAGAGATCCGCAAGAGAACCAGGGTTACCAACATAGCCGTAAGAATTGCCAAACTTAAGTGGCAGTGGCACATTTCTCGCAGAACGGATGGCCGATGGCGCAGAAAAGTTCTGGAGTGGCGACCGCGTACCGGAAGACGTTGCTTTGGAAGGCCTCCTACTAGTTGGCCAGATGACCTGGTGAAGTTAGCGGGGATCCGCTGTTGAGAGACGCTCGGGACCGGTCAATATGGCGACGCTTGGGAGAGGCCTATGTCCAGCAGTGGACATCTTTCGGCTGATATGATGATGAATCGATCTTTTATTGATATTGAATGTTGGGTAAATATAATTAGTTGTGGTATAATACAAAATGAGCTGCACTCTGATTGCGTAACTGATTTGACAGCTCGAGGCACGCACACTCTCTTTCATTTTGACAACTAAACAGTGTTGAGCGTGTTTTACGCTGTCGAGTAGACGGATTTTTAAACACATGGAACAATGAATTCAAGCAAAACACGCGTGCGCCATTCTTTGAAGTTACGCAATTTGGTCTGCAAGGAATAATGTGTGACAAGCACATTTGTTGCTTGGAGTAGTGCTCACACTGTTTTTGAGATAGCCTTATTGATTATACCCTATTTGACCATCTGTGTCCTATAAAAATAGTTTTTTTATACTGTAGGCATCACCAACCCATAAGCCGAGTAAGTTAAATTGTTTGTGGTCTTATTTCAAATTAGTATGGTCCAATCATAGCCAACATTAAGACGTGAAAATGCCGCACAGTGCGTTCAAACGTTGTGCAAATAACCACCGAAACACCGAGATTTTGGAAGAAATATCTTTTTTTTTCGGTAAGTTTATATCATTAAGGGTTGCCATCAAATAAAAACCGAATTAAATAGTAAATATGAACCAATTACCAAATATTATGGTTGTTTGGCCAACGTTTGCGTCGAGAATGCGCCAATCATTGTAACAAACATTGACTATTCTGGACTATTTAGACTTTAAAACATGCGTGCAAAATTAAATTTGTTTTGATGTATTGTGAGCAACTAAAAAAGGTCATAAAAAATTATTGCTTTTTGTACATAGCTTTGAAAATGCAACTTTACACATTCCGTTTAAGGTTGAATTTGCAATGTATATTTATTTTAACTAGAATTCATAGAATTACGTAAACACAATTGGCGACAATTTTAAAGAGAAGTTTTGTATGGGATTGTGTAGGTATTCATTTATTTATTTATTTTATACTTTAAGCACACAAATGTACAGAGGCGGACTTAATGCCTTAGGCATTTTCTACCAGTCAACCTTTGGGTGATGGAGAGATAAATAGTGGTAGGTGCAATCACGATAGTCAATTGATTGTTTGTATCTAGAGCATTATTGATCGAAGTATCTAATACTCACTTTCACCAAAACCAAAAGCAGGTTTGAAGCACCCTGTCTCACCCTAGACTTCAAGGCAATCAGTTTAACCTCTTTGCTATTCTCAACATCTGACATATCAGAGTCACTGGTCAAAGCCCAGTAATTCTTGGCTTTCTGAGGCTCCAAGTAGTTCCGACTGGCGGGCTTGTATGCAGAGTTGTTCTCAAAATTATCAACGTCTTTCATAAGACTACGGTCCGACACTGGGATTTCTTTCTTTAAGCTCTCTATTGCATTGTTTCTTTGCTTCCGCAGTTTTTGTTTCTGGAATGTAAGATAACTAATAAGTTTTACAAAATTTTATCATGAATTTTAAAAAAATATCAATAAACATTTTCATTATTTTTCGCTCAGCTGCATCTGGTCACAGATAATATAATACTAGCATACAGATGGCCTTATCTCAGAGAAAAGAACGGTTCTGCCGTAACAAGCGTTTTTCAGCGGATTAATCGAACTTTTTTACTAAAAGTACATCGAACGCGGTCGGTTCCTATCCAAGCGATAGATAGTGTTTGCAGTGACTTGTAAATAAAAGGGTTTACTGGGCTCATGTTTTTTTTTTAATACAGTGGCTATTGGTTTTACAGTATTTTTTTTCCAAGTAATTACAGTTTCATTGTACCAAAATGTGTAACAATACATATTTGAAATATGATAAATCATAAATCGAGTAGAATACCGTGAAAATTTAAAACAGCGCCATCTATTGGAATGGAGTTTAAATGATCCGTTCAAATTATTTTTGAAATGTGAATTAAGTGCCCATTATACCAAAGTTTCATGATTAGGAGAGTTGATTAAATAAGATCATAAAATTTTTATGAACAATTCTATAATATCCTAATTTTACACAACATTCAATAACAAATCGAATGTCATCATCACATACATTGTTAAAGTGAGAACCAGATAAAAAAAAGTCATTGATCCGACTCGTACTAAAAAATACAATTACGTAACTTGAAAACATGATTTATTGTTTATGGAGATATTTTGATAATTTTGGTCTCAATCGAAAGGTAGAGGCGTAGAACCATTTTATCCGTTTATATCTTCGATCAATAATAAAAAAGATGCACAATTCCATATAAAACTTCTCTTTAAAACTGTCGCCAATTGTGCTCCCACGTAATTCTAAGAATTCTAGTTGAAATAAATATACATTAGGTAATGCAAATTCAACCTTAAAAGCAACGCCTAAGTTGCATTCACGAAGCTACCTTTCTTCGCTCCTCAAACTAAACAAATTTAATCTTGCATGTTTTAAAGTCTTAATTACAAAGTTCCAGAACAGTCGATGTTTGTTGGCATAGTTGGCGCGATTGATTTACAAACGCGTTTGCGTTTGTAAATCAGGTCTTAATGTTGGCTATGACCATACTAATTTGAAATAAGACTACAACCGTATTTGTGGCATTAATTTTCAGCCCGTTTCTGAAGCGCTTACCGGTTATCATCAATAATACACTATTATTGATATAAGGATTAAATCATGTAAATCGGTCAACTCGTTTATGAGATATTAAATCATTACTGAATTCCAAGTGAGCGTCAAGGACGTCCCTTACCGCGATACAATTGTTTTGATCGTGTTAGCGACACTGTCTTTACATTTTTTTCGTATCGTTTTGAAATATTGGAATACATTGATAGACAGGTGTAACCACATTTTTTATCTGGTTCTCACTTTAGTTTTATTTACAAGATAGAATAATAAAATAACGTTTACCTTTCCACCTTTAGGATTGGGTGTATGCACAACAGGCACTACAGCTATTGTTTGTTGGGCAGGCATAATCTTCTCTGGCCGACCAGTATGTGTCACCAGACCATAGAGAATGCAATGCCTACAGATTCCCATCACTTCAGGTACAGGTATATGTATGTTAGGGTCATTGAAATACAGCTGAGATAGTACCCTCAATGCTGATATTATTACCTGTAATAGAAAAAGTGTAACAAGGCATTATGTAGCAGTTTTTGAGATAAGCAATATCAAGAAATGGTAATTTATTTAAACTAGGCTTATTTAAGCCCAGTTTAACTAGGAGACGACACGGCTAGCTTTCGCGGGTTTGATTCCCGCGCCGAACAAATATTTGTGTGTTCTACAAATAAATGTACTGGATCTGGTTGTTTGTGTATATGAGTTTATATGTTTGGGACCCTAGTGTTGGACAATGTTTAAAAAAAATTATAATCATTAGAAAAATAACCTTTTCAGGCAAATGTCTAGTCTAAAAAAACCGGCCAAGTGCGTGTCGGGCCACAGGGTTCCGTAGTTGCATAATAATGATTTTTTTGTTGTTACATGAACATTAAAACCGTTTCAGCGGCTCACAACGTATAAAAGCGGGCCCACATAGGACGATGGTAACTGAAGAAGGAGTAATAAAATCCAACTTCACAAGTGAAGTTACTTCTTCATGTTCAAACATCTGGACGGATCTGTATGAAATTTGGCAAAGGGATAGATTATAGTCTGGAATAGCACATAGGATACTTTTTATCCCGGGATTATTTTCCCTTGGGATAATTTTCGACATTCACGCTGGCGAAGCCGCTGGCAGAAGCTAGTATTTCTATAAGATAATATTATAAAGAGGCCCGCACGCCTCAATGAGAATATTTGAATTAGTAAATAATTTCAAATTTATTTATTTAAAAAAAAACCAAATCTAATTTTTTCGAACTAAGAAATCTATCGGTACTGCCAACGATTCCACCCACTCCAATGCGTTATTCGAGCTTAAACATTATTAATTTAGAAATGATTATTGTTAAGGATTAGAGATGCGCCGAATGTAGGTTCAAACGAATACGTTTGTTCGGTCCAAAATGTACCGAACCGAATATTCGGCCGAATCATTCAGTTAATTCTGCGCGGTAAACAGGTTTGTACACGTCGGTACAAATCATCGGCACGGTTCTTGAGCGCTGAGCTTCACGTGCGCAAAAGTGAATTATTGGGTCCCTCTGGTGGTATGAAGTGTGGCGCGGGGGCGGGGAAAGTGCAGTGATTGGCCCGTAGCGTATCGCGTCATAGCCGTCAGTCGTGATTCGTTCTTTACTCTTGTTGCACGTACCTCACGACGCCGAGTACAATTCCGGCCAATTTAATTGCTACAAATTTTTAAACTGCATCATTTTAAATTATCTGGTAAGTTAGAACTCAAATATGTTATGTGATTTTTTTATTAATTAGACCTTTGTTATAATAATAAAAGGTGATATTTATCGAAAATATAGCAGGAAAAAATTTTATGTCAGTTTGTAATTATAGCAAAACTATTATTTTTCATTACTAACTATACTACTATACTTACAAACTATATTGTTTTTCATTTCATTAATGAACAAATGAAATTAGAGGTCAAAAATGTTAACAAAAAAAAGTATGTAGGTACGTTGTAGATTTTTTAGTAATTTTTGACAAACTATAAGAACTAAGTTATAATTTTAAATTAGAAATACTTTTGTTAGTTAGGTACCTTTTTTTTTGATCTCAATTTCCATTTCTCAATTTAATAAATCATTATTTAATCTTATAAGTAAGAAATAACGTAGACCGTAACTTAGAAAAAATAAATAATAAACGGGTGTGCGTTTTATTTGTCATAAGTGTACGATGCGCAAAGCGATCCCCACTCTTCCGCCGAGCGCTCAAGAACCGTGCCGGTATCTGTACGGCGTTTGGCACAGCCCTCTCTCTGCCCCGCGCGCAACCCGCGACCCCTCGCGCTGGCACGGCTCGCTCTGTCGATGCATCGCTCTTTCGGTTACATATTGCAGTTCTCGCATAATACTGTTTAAAACTTATCTCGGAACTGCATGCTTTGATTGAAGTTTATTATATTACGTCGATGAACGTTTTTGAAGATGAGTGAACGTAAAAGATCGCATGTGTGTTTTTTTTTAAAGAATACATAAGTGTAATGTAATTAGTTAACCTTACTGTTAAATAAAATTTTCTTTTTTTAAATATTAACAATAATTTAAATATCGGGTAAATTATTCGGCAAATCAACCGAATTTCGGCCGAATACGAACATGACAAAATATGCCGAATGTACCGAATAAGAATATTCGGGCGAACATTTGGCGTTTCTCTAATAAGGATGTTATGATTTTATTTTTGTATATTTTCACAATGGTCATAAGCATATGTTTACTGTCAGTTTTACACAGCTAACAATGTTATTTAAGTAATTTTTCAATGACATTTGTACAAAATTTTTACTTTTCCAAGATAATTTTATAAGTTAGTCAACTATTACTCGTAAACTTGTAAAATCTTCTAAGCTGTGATAGTTTTCCTTTATAATTTCGTTATATATACTACTGCCATAAATTTTTTCAAATAGCCAAAAGTAACCACTTGCAGGCAGGGGGGTAACCCCCTGCCTGCGAAATGGTTGCACTTGACTCTCACAAAAAACTTCAATTCAAAGCTTAATTTTACCCAAACAGATCTCTGAATCGAAAAATGGTTTTAACAGACCCATATTATTTTTTAATTGCCTATCCAACGATACCCAACACCATGAGTAGAAGAGAAAAGAAAAAAACACCCCAACTTTACTTTTATAGGAGGTACCAGACAAGTTTCTTCTTGATTTATTTTACCACTTTTTTGGAATTATTAATATGTACATCCATGCCAAATTATAGCTTTCCAGTACTAAGAGTCTCTGAGCTAAGCATATAGCAAAACTATAAGGGTTCCTTGTTGACTTAGGAACCCTAAAAATTAAGAAAGTTGGTACTTATTGTTATCTATGATGATACATACCTTACAATACAAAAATTCATCATCACACTTTGAATATCCCTTCATTAAAAACTTCACAACTATTTCAGATATCAATTCCTTTAGTTCAGAAGCCAAATTTGTATCATTTTTACTGTCATCTGAAGTGGATATAATACATATGATGCATTTCAAAGCAATTAAATGTATTTGTAAAGTGTTTTGTGATTTCTGTACACTCTTTGTAGAATCAATAAGCCTTATGAGAATTCCTTGGCTGCCAATTAAGTCTTCAGTAAACTATAAAAAAAATGTTCTGCATTATTAGACATTAAAATATAAGTATAATATGTCACTCTAAGATTAGGTAAAAAGCAGTGGTGCTTCATATGATGAGCCAGGAGTAGAGTATCTTGATCTGAATAGGTGTGATATTATTTAATATTCAATTGCACAATCAACTTTATTAACACTTACCTTATGACTTGCTTGAGGATTGGATTGTAAGATACATTGCATGCTATGTAGAATATCAGGCAGCACAATATCCGTACACTGCTTTAAGCATTCGATGTGCCATGAGATTACCTTCCACAGATAAGCAGCATCAAATTGTAAGTTTTGTTTTGTTACAATACTATTTATTAAATGTGATGTTTTTGCCGCCAAGAAGTCATCAGCAGGCTTAACATTTAAACAAAGAGCTGTCATTAAAGTTGTAGCATCCTGTAAACGCATAAATTATATGATATAAAGTATAAAATTGTTTTTAAAATTTTTAGGACAAAGATAACCTAAAAACTTACATGTTTCCGCACAAAAAGCTCCACTTTATAAGGCTTGGCGTTCAATTCATCCACTAGCTCGTTAAATTTATCTTTATTGTATTCTTTTAGATAAACTAAATTGCAAAGTTCTCCGCTTATTACAGAAAAACTCTGCGAATGTGAAGTATTCATTATTAAGCTAAATTTAACGAAACTTATTATTTAATTTATGGATAATATCCAGTTAACAACATAATCTTGCTAGACATCTCATAATTTAATCAAAAGATCAATGGTTTAAAGCAAAATCCGAAAAATTCTTAACAGATTTCTAATGAAATGAAAAATAAATAAAGCACTCGCTGGTCGCTTGATGTTGTCAATTTTGACATTGACGTTTCCTTGACCGTTTCGTATTTCGTTCAAAAATATCCACATGGCGATGCAAATATTTTTTACGATAAATATTTTTTTGTATTTTAAAAATGATATTTAAAAATAACGAATGCTTTCCGACAATAATCAATTAATCATACATAAGGACATGGCTGTTTGAGTTAATTAAATTAGGTAGGTTACTAACCGGAAACTATAAAGAAACTGGCCACAAATACTCATCAAAGATAATTTTAAATTAGACCACAAACAGATATAAAAATAAATAAATCAATGCAAATCACTCTCTGATGCAAATAACTGACAAGTATCAGCACAAGCAAAGAGTAAAATAATCACAAGTACCAGAGTCAGACCTACAGAGGAAAATATTATATGGTCAGATCGTTTACAAACAAAGATGTCGTTTTTCTATCCTGAGCTTGAGATTCCTAGTAAAGAAAAAAGTTCAAAGCACCCATGGGAAAAAATTATAAAAAACGCATATGCAAACACATATAAATATGGTCATAATTCTGCGAGGAACCCAATTTATCCACCGCCCAAGAAAGGCAAAGAACCTAGTGCACATCGGGTGAAATTCACGGTGATTGGGAGTAGAACTACAAAGGGGTTTATTTATTGTATGAATCTAGTAAAAGGACTACATAAGTATAGATGGAGATACTTCGATGCTCCAATCATAACGGGTAAGTGCTAAGAGCCCCATTTTCTTACGTATAGACGGTATAGAACACCTATAATAGAGTTCTAGTTTTTGACAGTTAACCTAACTGTTGTCGTAGTTACCTACAGTATGACCGATGTTAAGTCGTGGGATTGTGACCCATGTGTGCATAGGATTTGCGAACTTTCGCTCATGTACACTCGTGAAGAAAACAGCCACTTGGTTCGTAAAGTACATTCAGCGCAACCAATTGGCGCTAACTTCAGACGGACCACGACTCATCGGTCGTACTGTATAGTTCTCGCCAAACTTCTTGGCCGCCCTGAAGTTGGCTACAATGGCTGCGCAGTAGTAAATCTCATACAAAAACAGCACCGTTTCGTGCCTTGCGCATCGGAAAGCCTACTGTAGTTAAAGTTACTTACCTCTGTCGTGCCTCTATTGTCTTACGGTAGTCGTTGGATATCTCAACTTTTGGGTGGATTAGAACTAATTATGTTGAGACGAAACACAGTTCGGTAGGCCACATTTCACTCAGTTGACTAATTACTCTTAAAACCATTAATTAGACAATGTTAGAGCTAAAACACACGCACACACGTTAAAAGATCGTATCGTTTTGTAGCACGTTGCAACGTTGCCGTCGCGTCGTATCTATCGCGAATCGATATCGCGTGCGGCGTGATTGTTTCCTTCCTAAGCAAGTAGGTAGGTAGGTCCCAACTTAAATACCTACCTATGTATCATGCAATTAAATTTTATTTTTAGAGGTAACAAGCGCAGCATGGCCAAAAACATGGAGTGATTTGAAAATTCGGTATGGTGGTGAAGCTTATTGTTTGGAATCTAAAGTCGCTGTCATTTTAAATGATCAGTTTCTTGGCGGCGAAAAAGAATTAAAAGAATTGATCGAATCGAAATATATTTATTATATAAAACCAGATTATTATGTCGAGGCTAATACTCTGTTTTCCAATTATGTAACGGCAACTGGAGTAAGTATGCTTTCCTAGTTCACTTATTTATTCAAGCGTTATTATAATTTACTAGCTTTCTGCCCGCAGCTTCGCCTGCGTGGACTACACGATTTTGGCTGTTTCGTTTTTTGCAGTTCTGGCGGGATATTGCAAATTAATATCTAAACATAGCTTTCCGCCCGCGTCATTGTTCGCGTAGACTACAAAATTTGCTCGACTTCATTATTTTATTGAATTACATAAATTACATGTAAATTAATATATAAGCATAAACTGAACTGCCGTCGTGTTCTAATAGCTAGAGCATTGGACTTTCATCCTGGAGGTCTTGTGAGATCGATTTCCACGGGAAGGTACAAATAGTGAAAGACCACTTTGCTTGCAATTTCTGAATCCTACTACCGACACGATAGAAAATTAAGACAGTTTGGCGCAAAAGTTATCACCCGATGTTCATTGGCTGTATTGTTTTTAATAAAATGTAATACTTTGGTTCTGCTTTTGGATAATGTTTTTGTATACCACATTGGTGGTTTTTCTGTCTGGTGCTAAAATGGCCAGAGTGCTAGTACTGACTCTGTAACTGGCAACGTAGAATTGCCCGTGTGAGATTCAATCTTTCCTTAAATCTATGCCTGCCAACCATAATGACTGACCCTGAGGTTTATTTATGATCATTGCAAAGCAGACATTAAGGGGGCATTGTAATCGTTGAAACTCAAAGACAAAGTCAGAGGGTATCAGTGGTATTCGAGGCATGAAAACTTGTTACCCCCGAGCACATATAGTAGGTAATCATCCATTTTAACTTTAGCAACCCTTTTTACCCGTTTAAAGGATGAAATTTAAAAAAAGGCTTAGGTACGTTTTTCTTTAATTGTATTGTAGTGCAGTATTAGTAAATTTTAGGTAATTATGATAATAAATAATTTATTTTTCTTACAAACTTTAACACATCGGTAGGGGTTGAAATTGAAAAAACCTTATACATGAGTTTCTTTAATTATATTGAAGTGCAGAAATAATAAGTTTCAAGTAATTTTTATGACAAACAATTTTTTTGTAAACTTTAACACCCCTTTTTATACCTTTAAGGGATGAAATTCAAAAAATCCTTAAACACGTGTTTCTTTAATTTTATTGAAGAGCAGAGATACTAAATTTCAAATAATTTTGATGATCAACGATTAATTTTTCTTACAAACTTTCACATCCTTTTTTACCCCTTTAGGGGATGAAATTCAAAAAATCCTTAAACACGTGTTTCTTTAATTGTATTGAAGAGTAGAAACACTAAATTTCAAGTAATTTTGATAATAAACAATTTATTTTTCTTTCAAACTTTAACACCCTTTTTTACCCCTTTAAGGGATGAAATTAAAAAAATCCTTCGAGAGATATTTTTTATTTTATATTTAGAAGCTAAATGCCATATTTCATTCATTTCAAATTAAAAATCACAGAGTTTCATACAAAGTTTCATCCCCTATATAACTCCCTTAGGGGTTGAATTTCGTAAAATCCTTCCTTATTCCTTGTCTACATTATAAAGAAAACTTCTGTGCAAAATTTCAGCTTTCTAGGTCCAAGGGTTTGGGCTGGGCGTTGATGAGTCAGTCAGTCAGTCAGGACTTGTCTTTTTATTTATATAGATAGATAGTAGTGTTCCATGGCGGGGTTAATACATCTGACCATCTCAGCGAGCAATCTATTAGACATAGATGTCAAAAATTAATCACGTCAATTTGTATTGAAACTGGATAAGCGCCGTCTGGTGACGGTAATGAGAAACCTTTTTTAGTATACATTTTGACTTAAGAGATCGTTTACGTTGTCACGAGTGAGTATACTACATTCCGTTCTCTGACGTATCAATGTCTAGCGAAGACCGGCCATGGTTTGGCGCCGAATGTAAGCGCACCGACGCGCTTAAACATGGGGCGTACCTGGCTTGGGTCGACGCTTGATCGCGCAAGGCAAGTAACGTGGGTCAAAAGAAGAAGGCCTTCAACAGGACTGCCAAGTCCTGCAAGATGGTGTTGCGAAGGGCTCGGTTCGACCATATCGGCCGAATAGGGACCAAATTTACTTCTTACCCAGGTAGTAAAGCGTTTTGGTCCCTGGCTAAATCGGTCGACTCGAACTTATGCCGTCCCTCACTACCACCATTGCTGAAACCCGAAGGGTGGCCTACTCTGCTGAGGATAAAGCAAATTTATTTGCCTCTCTTTTTGCGGAATCCTTACGTCTGAATCCTGGTGACGCGGGCCACGCGTCCACCTCCTTCTCCTGATGGATGCCAGACGAGTATGTCGGATATTCGAATCCATCAAAAGGACGTCCGTATGGTGCTGCGCAAACTCGACGGCCAATAGCGAGAATCGAACGTCAGAGTGACATAATGACATTGACAGTTCCAAATGCTTCGCTTTAAGTCAGTAAAAGTCTGACACGCCCTCCCGCTTCACCCAGAGCGGGAGAAGTCCTAAGATGATTTTCCACCAATAAAAAAAGGGAGGCCTATTACATACTGATAATAGTTGCCTAGCAGTATCAGCTACAGTCCCCGGATTTTTTCTCGAAAACTATGAGACTTCGCGGCTTGAAACTCTGTGAAAGTGTTCTCTAAGAAGAGTTTTATACGTAAAAAAAAAATGAAGCTTCTAACAGCCTACAGCCCTATTGCGTAAGTGAATACGGCAACGCAAAGAGTTTGACCGCAATCCAATCGACCAAATAAACCAATCACACAGAACACAGACGGAAAGCCCACATCGCGTCATTCATCTCGCAAGTGATTGGTCGATTGGATAGCGGTCAAACTCTTTGCGTTGCCGTATTCGCTTACGCAATACGGTTGCTGGTTACGCACCAAAGTTGAACCCTCATATGGTCATTTAGGATCCATACAAATTGAAACTGATTTTAATAATGTTTTTCAGAGACCATGTGCATGTATTGAAATTATGATCGATACCAGATATATTGGGATGATGATATTTATGGTAAGACTGCATATGGTACTTACGTATAATCAGCCATTACCCAGGTGCACACTGATAAAGCAGTTCGATAGCGCTTTTTTTTCTGGCTTAATTTAGATACAATTATCAATATTTTAGGCTAACCAAGAACTTGAGCGTAATGCTAGTATAGCCTTCCTCATGAATGTGGCTATCATTGACAAAATAATGTTTCAAATCCGACTGAAAGATCCAGAGATAAGCGTGATCAAACAAACAAACAATGAAACTCTTCAGCTTTAGTACATTAGTATATACCTAGCTATAGATAACCAATGTAAGTACTCAGCGGGCGACCGTCTGGGGCGCCAGATATGAAAGGGCTCCGAAGACGCTCTGGGCTAGTACTTCTATCTATAGGGTGAACAGTTCTATCTATACGGTAAGATACGTGTTCAAAAACTTATTCAAATTAACTGTGCTTCACGAAACTCGGTTACCTTTAATTTTTGACCATAGGTAAAAAACCGGGTCAAGTTTTAGCAAAAGCTCAGTTTTTGAGGATTTGTTCGCGCTGACACTATAGGACCACTATTTAATAAATTGAAAAGCTTTACGAAACAGACCACAAAGACGTTAAAAATCTGATATTTTTATGCTCAAGTTAGAACATTACCTCACCTGATGGTAAGCATTGATGTGGCCGATGATGGGGCTCCTTTCGAGGGTATTACGCAATATAACAGTCGTTGTTATAAAGGTTTCGTGATCCATCCTTAGACATGTTCTTTGCCAGTTACACATAGTACGAGTGCTCATGATTTTCAAACACCAGTAGTTTCTCAAAATTTTTTTCTCATCGTTTTACGACCAAAACCGGATACTATCGACTGATTTGGTTATTCTGATTACAAAAATACTGTTTTCAAAAATTTTTCTCGTCGCGTCTGAAAAATAGCGATAAAGATAAAAGATAAAGATATATTTATTTGCTCAAACACGTCTATACATGCAAGGATAAACAATACGTGCATGCAGGATAACATTAAAAAAGATACAAAAAGTTCGGACATGTTTGCCACATACTATGGCGTGCGAATATTTTAGAAGTTAATATCCATGAACAATTACGAAAATTAATTTTATCATAGTAATTAAAAAATGTCAAACAATAAAAAAATGCATAAAAATAATAAAAATGTCAAATAAAAAACTAATTTCAGATAAAGATGTACGTCAAATCTTTGTGAAATATCAATCAAATAAACAATTACTAAAATGAATTGAAAAGGAATATTATCAAAATGTCAACAATAAAAGTAATAAAATATCAAAAAAATTTCGTACAAATATGTATGTCAGATCTGATATATTATCAAATAAATGTCAGATATAGATGTCAAATTTAAATTAGAGCAAAAAAAAAATACAATTAATTCGAATACATAATGACAGTTAAAATTAACAAGATCATAAAAAAATGGTAATAATCCTTTCACAAAATCAATAAAACTCAAACAATTCAAATTATCATCAAAATTTGTCATTCAAAAACTCTGTAACATTATAGTATCCCTTACTAATTAGTAATTTTTTTAGTTCTGTCTTGAATGAATTAATATTCATTATTTTAAGGGAATTTGGAATTGCATTGCATATTAATGGAGCCATGCATATAACACTTTTTGTTAGAAATGCTGTTTTAGCAGAGTGTGATTGCACCCAAAGTCTGTACTTTTCGCGTCTTTTTATTATTCATAAGGGGAAACAAATGAGGATTGGTTTTTACAAATATCGATATTTCCAATATGTAAAGTGATGGAAGTGTTAGAATTCTGTGCTGTATAAACAATTGTTTGCAACTGTCAACGGTTTGCAACCCAAATATAGCCCGTATACAACGCTTTTGTGCTTTGAACGCAATTTCCTTTAGAGTTGAATTGCCCCAGAAAATTATTCCAAATCTTAACACTGATTCAGCAAGCCCGTGATATGCTGTTAGCAAAGTATGTGTTAACAATCGATGCCAACTTATAAAGAGCGTATGAAGAAGTACTAATCTTTTTACAAAGTTCATTAATGTGAGTTTTCCAATTCAATTGTTTGTCAATGATTAAGCCCAAAAATCGGGTTGTTTCAACTTCTTGTATTATATTATCTTTGTATACTAAATTAAATTTTGATGTATTACGTATTTTTCTCGTTGACTAAAATGCATTATGTTTGTTTTACTAATGTTTACCTTCAAATTATTATAACTAAGCCAGATAATTATAGAATTCAATGAATCATTAGAATCAGAATAGTGGTTAACCATATTTTAGGTGCTATGGTTACAGTACTGTCGTCAGCGAACAATGACATGGGTTCCTTAGTCGCATTTGGTAGATCATTAATGTATAGTAGGAACAAAGGAGGGCCTAATACACTTCCCTGAGGAACACCATATGTTATGTATCGCTTATCAGAGGTAAAATCAGTTATCTTTTAGCTTTAACATTAAATTTTGTTATTTGGGTTATTTGTTGGCGGTCCGATAAATATGAACTTATCAGTTCCAAGACAGTACCCCTTATACCATAAGCCTGAAGTTTATCCAGCAAAATATTGTGGTCTACATAGTCGAATGCTTGTAACATGTCACAATAAATAGAACAAACGGGTAAAGATTTGTCAACTTGCGAAGAAACAACGTATAAAAAGTCGTACACCGCCATATTGATATTTTTATTTTTTCTGAAGCCTTTTTGCTCATCACATAGGATTTTATTTTTGTCTAAGTAGCTATTAATTTCACTGTAAATATATTTCTCAAAGATTTTCGAGAATACAGAAATAAGTGCTATAGGTCTATAGTTCTCCATTAAGTATTTATTATCTTTTTTAAATATAGGTTTAATAATTGTCAATTTAAGGTCTTTTGGAAATGTCCCACTCTGTATACAAAGATTCAGTATATGGCTTAAGTGATGAGAGATATCTTCATTTACTGCTTTGATTACCTTAGTCGAAATACCGTCATAACCCACACTGCTAGTATCTTTTAGATTTCTTATAATTTTCTGCATGTGATAAGGCAAACATGGTGATAAAAACATTGAGTTCGGTTGGGGATTAATTAGGGCTGTGGTTTTTTTTTCCGGCACCTGGAATAGGAATTGCTTTTTCAATGAAATAATTATTAAACGCATTGGCAATTTCTGTAGGATTTGTTGTTAATTTATTGTTAACTTTAAGTTCAGTTATTGATTCTTTTGGAATATTCAATTTATTATTATTTATAATATGCCATGCCGTTTTACTTTTATTAGTCGATGTTTTTATTCTGTAATTATTTTGAGCACGTTTAGTAAGGTTTATAATTCGTTTTAGTAATTTTGAATAATTTGAATAATTTTGTTTGTTAGTTAATGTTGATTTCCGTCTGAAATTCCAGAGTAATTCTCTTTTTTTCTTACTACAGGTCTTAATTCCACGTGATATCCATCTTAGCTTGGTATTTACTGGCACAGTAATTTCAGTTAGCGGAAAACACAAATCATAAATTAATTTAAATGTTCCTATGAAATAATGATTATGCTGCTGTTGGATCACTTGTGTTATATATTTCACAAAAAGAAAGGTTTTTTATATATTTTTTGAATTTATGAACATTTTCTGAGCTATAGTCACGCTTCGTTTTATGCCAATACTTTAATTAAAATATTTTTTTAACTGGAAGTTTAATTAATTGGGCAGTATGGTCCGATAAGCCAAATTCTAACACATCAGTCTTACACTGTTTTTTAAAGTCATGTGCAAAGTTGTCTATACAAGTCTTACTTGATAGTCTTGTGGGCTGTTTTAGCGCTAATGTGAGATTATAATTTAACAATAAACATTCGAATTCTAATGTAGCACTATTGCACTTCATGGTATCTATGTTAAAGTCACCAGCTATAACAGTATCGATCTGACCTGACCGCAATTTTTAATTTCATAATCGTACAATTACCGAGGTCACAGATAATATAATACTAGCATACCAAGGTGTTTCATAGCAATCTGTCTGATTTTGGAATGTAGTTGAACGATCGATTACATAATTTTCAGACACCAGTAGCGCCACACGTACTCCACCATATGAGAACATTAAAAATGTGGCAAAAAAAACCCGTCTGAAAATCATGTTTTCAAGTGAACTTTGAAAAGTTGATGAGGAATAAATCAGTTAAAAAAAAAAAAGTGTGAGCATTCTATTTGTTGAAGCTATTTTGAAGCGACGCCGAAACGTTCTTTGCGTTTTTGGAGGTATAGTTAATATTCAAAATGTCTGAAAACAATATTTTGGTAATCTCGGCAACCGTACAAAAGATTTTTAAAAAAATTTGAAGAAGATGAGAGAGGTCGGTTATATTATTTTATACCATTCCCCCTCTAAAAAGCTTATTTTATTCACTGAAAACAGTGAATAAAAAGCACTTTTAATCACTGTTTTGGTGTTTGAATTTAGAACACACCAATATACATTTGACCTCCATCTCAATGCAATACAACCTCCTTGCGCATAAAATACTCGATACCATCGAGATATAAGTACTAACGTACTAGAGAAGACACCGTAAATTCCTACTTTGTCTCGTTCAACTGCGGCGATCGCGCCGCACCTCACTCAGTCGCTCTCTAGCTCTTTCGCGCCTAGTACTTCCGGCAATAATAAATTAATTCATAGAAAAAATCGACGAAAAATGCCTTGGTGTGTGTTGAGATATTGTACTAATAATTCAAGGAACACGGCAAAGTGCAAAGGAATTACTTTTCATCGGTAAGTAAACCAATTTCCTTGTTTTACAAATTAAATAATTACCACGCGCCATATTGTATTGTTTGTCATAGACTAATCAAACAGAGTGCAATGTAGGTAGATTAGACTGACATTACGGTGAAAATATCGCATTCATTTTGCCAACCAAGTACACTGAATCATAGAATTCATTTGATTCGGGCTATTATTAATAAATTATACTACTATTCGTTTAAAACATGAAGCAAAAACAGATCAAAGCGTTGATTATTCAACAAAAAGGCAAAAGATGACTAAACTCATATTTTTTAAGGGTAACTAAATATGGAAATCAAAAAAAAAAATTGTCTATTTATGAAATAAACCCTGTAGGTAAAATACCTACGTCGTCCATTCTGTAGTACTCCTGTCATAGTCTATAGGGAAGACATGTTTTTGCACTTTGTTGAAGAAAACGCGTAAGTGCCGTGATTTACATGGCGCTTAAGACCTTTTTGCCGACAATAAATACACTTCCGCAGCAAATCTAGCGCTGTGGTAAATTAGTTACGGTTTAGACGAATGGTTATTATTTTAGCGCTGCAGCGAACTAAAGATTCAAATTACGAAGAATAGGACAATTCAGTTATTTGACGTAGCTTCTCTAGTACGTTAGTACTTATATCTCGATGCTCGATACAAACTTTTTGTGCAAAGAATATTCGAATTTCAAACTCCTTCGTCGATTTAATTTTGAGTTTGTTTATATTTACGATTTTGATAATGATTTTATTTTGGTCTAGGATGTTTAGTGAATACTTATTTGGATTGTAATTCTAATATTAATTGCATTGGTGTTTAATTAATTATAATTATGTAACTTAACGAAGGTGGTCACTGGCCCCTGAAACACAGGTGCTGTTTAGGTAACTCAAACTCAAAGGCTCAGCTTCAATTTACAAAAAATGTGAAGCCCTAAGGTTTCTCATTTTCTGTAAATTTTGAAGGTAATAAACCATTTATTTATTTATTATTATTCCTTGTGCTTTTGGCTTAAATCCTTCTTTTTCTAGAAGTCATGGTATAAAATATAGTATGCAACTCTTGAATAAAACGGATTTATATCGAGGGCCATGAATCACTGCTTCGTTCAGGATTCTAACACTTGAATCACTCGCTATGCTCGTGATTCAATCATCATGAATCACTCCCTACGGTCTTGATTCAGTTGTTAGAATCCTTCACTTGTTCGTGATTCATCTATGGCCCTCGCTTTAAAACCGTCCTTTATTCACTAGTTGCATAATATACTATTACACCATGTGACGCGCGAACGCAAGAATGTCTGAAAAGTAACTTTTTCATAACAAAATTACGAAACCTACATTTTGAATATCAGATATATTGTAATAAACCGTCTGTATATTTTTTCTCGTAAAAGATGTAAATGATACCCATCTGTGGATTTTTTAAATAAAAAGTGGATAGGTTAGAAACAAAATGATAAAATATAATATAATAGTTAATAAAAATTGACAAATATTTATAATCATTGATTTATCGATAGTGCATCAACTAAACACATCAACACGGTCTAGGGATATTTCATACTCAATTAAATAACTCGAAAATTACTGGCCGCATTGGAATCTTCTAAACACCGATTTGTTTGTAATTTATCTCAGACTAATTCCAAATTCAAATTTTTGAAAATTCTTTTGTTTCGGTGGCATAAAAACGTCTTGATGTGTAGGAGAGGGAATTTTCATTTGTGCGAAATTTAGAAAACAATACGAATTACGTTTAGTGACAATTTTTTTTTTCATTTTTAAACGAAAGATAAAGTTAAAATTGAGGTATTGTAGCCATGCAACGCCAACATTTGACGAGGGCGGAGATGTTACGAGCTGTGGGAATGCTGGAAGCTGGGTCTGTTCAGCGTAATGTTGCTGAGGCCATAGGGACCCACCAAAATGTTATTTCAAGATTGTGGACACGCTATCGTGCCACAGATGAAGTAGCGGAGAGGCACCGGGGGCCAAGTCGCATCACTACCCCCAGACAAGACCGATTTTTGCAAATTACTGCGCGAGCTCAACCAAATGCAACGGCGACTCAATTGGTCCAAAGGCTGCGAGTGGAACACCAAGTGCTTGTGAGTGACCAAACTGTAAGAAGGCGACTGCATGAAAGCAATCTACGCTCTCGTAGACCACTCCGGGTCCCACCTTTACGGAGAGGCAATCGTGGACGACGATTAGAATGGGTTCGGAACCACGTGGACTGGGGCCGTGAGCAATGGTCCAACGTGCTGTTCACGGATGAATCCAGGTTCGGCTTCCATCCAGATTCACGAAGGACGCGTGTTTGGCGAGTTCCTGGACGATGGAGCCGTCTTCAGAACCCTCAGGAAGTTCACCCATACCAAGGAGGAACAATTATGGTTTGGGCAGGAATTCGTCTTGGAGGACGGACGGATCTCGTTTGGGTGCGGGGCAATATGACGGCAGAACGATACGTCCAACAGGTGCTGGAGCCCGTAATCTTGCCCCACAGCACGACAATGCCAGGGCACACACGGCGAGAACGGTAGCAGCTTGGTTACATACACACAATGTTAGGGCCTTAGACTGGCCTGCTCAATCGCCAGATCTAAATCCCATTGAGCATGCGTGGGATATGCTGCAAAGAAGAGCTCTGAAGGAAGTTCCTGAAAATCTGGCTACAGAAGATCAACTTTTTGCGCACCTCAGAAGGACATGGGACAATATTCCGCAGCAAGACATTGACAACCTTGTTCTGAGCATGCCGAATCGTTGCCGATGTGTTATGAACATCATGGGCGCTTTCTCAGACTACTAACTTCAAGTTTATAAACACAAATTAAATGATTTTTCTATTTTTTTTCAGTTTTTACTCATAAAACGGTTTCCGTCTATGCTTCATTTTTTTCCATAAAATCCTGAAATTTTAATCGAAGTACCTTAACCATTATTAAAAAATGGTAGAATATTAAATAACGTATCTTTTAAATATATACATGTCATATAAATAATGAACACATTGATAGTAATTCGATTTTTTAAAAATATCCCTAGACCGTGTTGATGTGTGTATATATGGCGCGTTTTCGACCGGAGGCACCGGTTGACCTGAAGTGATGCTGTGACCGCGCGCTCTCCGCCCTCTATCTCGAAAACGGTTCACCGTATGAAAACATTTTTTAAACAAAATTTGTAGAGAATTTTGTATTATACAATATTGATATCATACAATATTGAACTTTGACCTTGGAATTTAATAGTTGCGTACACCCTACCATATTATGTAGGTTTTGAGACAACTTTTAGGGTGTCAATATACAAGTATTTACAGACTTACAGCTGGGTATCTCGAATTCCGAGGTGAACTTACTATAATGACTGGACTATAACATTTTCTGTTTCCGTCGCGAAGGATGATATCACATAAAGAGATGAAGAAACAATAAACTAGATTAGAGATAAACGGTTTTTGCTACAATAGGTAACAGTTCTTTGTATAGCATAAGTCTCCTGCAAGTTCATAAATATAATTCCCCTGATAAATTAATTAATTACACGTTTATTTAAGAAATGATGGTATAATTTTTCTTTCGCGGTATAGCATAAGTCTCCTGCAAGTTCATAAATATAATTCCCCTGATAAATTAATTAATTACACGTTTATTTAAGAAATGATAGTATAATTTTTCTTTCGCGATCTAGAACTAAGATTGAGGCTGGTGCCCTATACCTTAACATATTATCTGTGCCATAACTGTCTTTTTTAGGATTCCCTACCCAAAGGGTAAAAATGGGACCCTATTACTAAGACTTCACTGTCCGTCTGTCTGTCTGTCACCAGGCCGTATCTCATGAACCGTGATAGCTACACAGTTGAATTTTCACAAATGAAGTATTCCTGTTGCCGCTATAACAACAAATACTAATAACAGAATAAAATAAATATTTAAGTGGGGTGGCTCCCATACAACAAACGTGTTTTTTTTTATTATTAACATTTTTTGTGGTAATGGTATAGAACCCTTCGTGCGCGAGTCCGACTCGCACTTGGCCGGTTTTTTAAATTTATTGCCCGCATAATAATAAAACGAAGTTAATTAGTTCTAGGTATCCTTCCGAGTTTCACGATTTATCCTGATTTTGAGGTAGGGTGTAAGGAACCGTAAAAACAAAAATAAAACCGTTTCTTTATTTTGGCAATAGACGCTCATCCGCCATTGTTTCAGCGCCCTCTTTGGTTTGGTACCTGGTAGGGCGCCTCCATTCACCCATCGCAGAACCCGTTTGCCCTGGTTATGTTAACCTATATTAATTGGAATATTCGGTTGTCGGCTTTCGCTCCCAAGGACTATGCGCCCCGGTTTTTATATGCCCGGGTAAATACGGTTCTAGAGAATGCACCTGTGCCTGTGTACTTTCGCGCATAAACTTGTTCAAATTATGCACTCTCGTAGTTCCTGCGCGCTTAACTAGTATCATTTGAGATTGGTCGCCGTGATTCAGTCAGTCAAGATAACTAGATTACAAAATCGTCACGCATAAGAGTTTTGACCTGCGTATCAACGAAACTGCTTGTCAGAAAATACAATGCTAAACAATTATTTTTTCACTGGTCTGACTACCTTATATACAAATAGTTATCTTTGCTTACCTTTACTTTCTTACAGATATGTTGAATCGGTATCCATGTTTGAAACTGCATGACCATTTATAGAGGTAATTCATTTCCAGCTATATTCAGACCTAGCGCCTCGTACTTGCGAGAATTTCCTTCGTCTCTGCAAGGAGAAAAAAGGGGGCTATTCGGGAACTCCAGTACATCGCATTGTGAAAGACAGCTGGATCCAGTGTGGAGGATATGGACTCAAACAAACAGACCTATCCTGCGAAAACTTTATTGTACCGCATGATAAACGAGGAGTTCTCGCCATGGCCAATGATGGCAGGTAGGCTTTTATTTCTTAATTCATTGACATGCCTAGCTAAACCTCTGCTTCTATTGCATTGTTTTTCAATGTTAAAACTTATAAATTTGGTCTTAGATGCAATAAAATGTATGATCTCCAAGTATATACGGCGGCGCGGATCTAAGATTTATCTGACGCCATAGAAGATGTAAACCGGGACTTGAATGCTATCAAAGATTGGTCTGACAGATTTGAGGTGTCCATAAACCCCACAAAATTTCAGGCCATTATAATCGGAAGGTCGCGTATGATGGGTATCTACCCATCATGCGCGAGCTTCCAATTATTAAATGGCGGTTGGATCTCTTCCCCCGATGATTTTCAATGGTTCCGTCATTCATATTAGCCCTAGTATGAAAGATCTCGGTTTGCATCTTGACTCGATACTTAGCTGGCAAAGTCAGGTATCCAGTGTCAGTCAGAAAGCCAGCGGTACTTTGCGATCCTTGTATCGTTTGAGGAGGTTCTTGTCTGCCAAAACGAAAACTATGCTTGTGCTGATTTATTTTCCCAGTGGTCAACTATGGTGACGTGTGCTACTTTGACTTGAAGGCGGTCTTACTGGATAAACTAGATAACCCTATCTAGTAACATAATCAACTGTCTTGTTACGAGCTGGGGTTCAAGGATAAATTATTTAAACAGTAGACTTCAATTAATCACACTTTAGTACAAAAACTCTTCTTAAACAATTATTTTACTTCTCACTATCTTCCTTTTCCGATCGCACTGTATCGCTTCTCAATCGAAACTGACCCACGACTCTCCTTTGGAAGTCACGAAGCTGAGCTCCCTGGCCGCGGGTGCAGTACCGTGGCTCGCCACTGCGAACCCGTCGCCGTCGTTATGTTGTCGCCTGGTTGTTAACCCACAATGAACCTGACCGCTCTTTATATAGCACGGAAGATGTTTCTGGAATGTTCCATACCGTTCTAGATAATTCGAGAATCTTCCAGAACAATCGACATTTTAACTCACTGTTCCTGAAGCGCCTAGAAACTTCTAGAATGTTATTCTGGAAAATTCCATTCGACACGAGAAGATTATTTCCGCTATTCGATACTAGATGGCGCTAATAGTAACTTCTTCCTCTCGTCACTAGATGGCGTTGCTATATCTTGTAACAGTATTATAGGTTCATATTTAACCTGACCATATGTCGAACTACAGGTCTGAGTTAAAACGCTTTGACCACGCTTTTCTTCCTGTTCAATACGCCGCCTTCCTATCTTATCTCTAAATTTCAATATTAATGTTCTTCTCATGCTCGGAATCTGCGTTCTTCCAATAATCTCCTCTTACTCTGTCCTTCTCATACTACTGATTTTGTTCAGTCTTCCTCTAATATTTATTTTCATCTGAATATAATTATATAAATTGCGGATTTATTTTCAACCGAGCTAAAGAGAGTCATCTCACTTTCTTCTTTTCTGTTACTAAATAAATATATATATCTAAGTATATATTATATTCAATATTTCTTCTTATATGTACGTGTATTTTACCTATTTTAGTATGTAAATAACAACTTTTATTTTTTAAACAATGCATCTGCCATGTTATCTCTTCACCACCGTTGGTTGATTGGTAGAGAAAGTCTGAGGCATTATCACCCGGTTTATCAGCACTCGATTATCGGGCTGTTAACTAATCGACGAATAATCGCCAGTTAATTCTACATTCAGTATCTCAAAACCTTTTTAAAATTTGTCACATTTGACAAAAATCGCGAATTAACACAGCATTTATGGTTTCCTGAGAATCTTTTTCAATGTTAATCTTATGTCAACGAGCACAATTTATAATTGTCGGATTATGGTCGATTATTCGCAGATTAAAATTAATATTATGATTTTAAAGGCTTATATTACGATAAAAAGATAATAGGGGTCGGCGAAAACTATGGTATGGGTTCATTTATAAAAATATGTTAATTTGATCAATTATAGTTTAATTACCAAGATTAAGATCATGTAAGTTATCAAAAACTTTTTAAATTAATTACTTTATAAAAAAATAACACAATTATCAAAAATAGTTATTTTTTATGTAAATAAAAAAAACAAAAACTTACTGACCTGGGAATCGTACCTTCCTCACGCGCATTAATGTTGACTGTACCCTGTACTTAGTACTTACCAAGGTTAGTTTCTGGGTAGAATTGTGTTTAACTTGGAGCGGCCGAGGTGATGACCCTGCCAGGGTAAACAGCACTTACCAAAGTCAGTCTTTGAATGGGTGACCACTTATTTTGGTCCGCTTGTTTTTGAATAGGTGACCCCGCACAGGTTAAGCAACACTTACCAAGGTTAGTCTTTGGATGGGTTACCACTTTTTTTGGTTCGCTTGTTTTTAGATGAGTGACCCCGCCAGGGTAAGCAACGCTTACCAAGATCAGTCTTGAGATGTGTGACCACTTTCGTTTGATTTATTTTTCAAAAAAAGTTTGTCACAGATCCCAAGACTGACCTTGGTAAGTGATGCTCTTACCCTGGCGGGGTCACCTATCCAAAAACAAGCAAACTAAAAAAACGTGGTTACCCATCCAAAAACCTTCCTTGGTAAGGTTTGCTTATCTTGGCGGCTTCACCATCCCAGCCGCTCAAGATAAAATATTATTAATAGTTACTAAGTGTGCTTATTCCAAGTTTTCTAACGTACTCACTCGTGATAACGTAAACGATATCTTATGTCAAAATGTATACAAAAAAAAGGTTTCACCTTACCGTCCCTAGATGGCGCTTATCCAATTTCAATACAAATTGACGTTTAGGTTAACGCGATTGAGCGTGAGTAAAAACTCGCACCAATGCCGCTCCAAGTTATAGTAGTGAATGAAGTGAATGAATACCAGCTAGGTTATCCAACCGAAATAAGATTATATGTATGTATTTTTTATAATTTTCGATTAATCAATGTAACAAACGATTAGGTATGTAAATTTTCGATGATGCAGTTTTGTGACACGCACTGACAACTGAGGGCTGGCTAATTTGTGACAAATTGTAAGCGGATTTGAGATGTGACATCTGTGACGCCTTTTTACCATTTGTGCATGAATTCTAAATACATAATTATATGAAAAAGCTTATTCATTATTTCAGACATGTTAATTGCTCAACACAATTCTTCGTTTTATTGCAACCACAAGACTGGATGGAATTCAAATATGTGGCCTTTGGTCAACTTATTAGCGGTGAAAAAACTCTGAAGACGATAGAAAATGTACCGACCTGGTACGAGTCACCGAAACAAAAAATTGTCATTTGTAAGACAAGTATTCTAAACTTGGAGTGCGAAGACATTATAGTTAACAAAGGATCTAACAAATATATAGAGGGTCACATTGAAAATCTCATAACCATAGGAGAGTTGTTTTACGAGGTAAATTATTCAGTTATAATCAATCAATCGTGACCTACTTCCTTCTGCTTCTACCTTAATTTTCATCAGTTCTGAATTTCAGGCATTGCTAGAAAAGGTGTTTTTAGAGGTCCAATTTAGAACTTTACAACGAATACAAGAAGAAATGCATGTTGAAAGTGAGATTACTTCTGAGGAAGTTGTCCAAAATTTACATACAACACAAAGGTTATATAAGTTTGTATTATTACTTATCTTCTTTAATGATTTCTACCCGCGGCTACTGCGACCGAAGTGTTTTGAAATAACGCATAAGCGACGCGTATAATAGTGCTATCACACGCTTGGATAGTTTTTTGTCCGTGTTAGACATAACTTTACAAATTAATTACACTATGTTACAAGAATAAAACTCAAAATTTCCATAGATCAAATTATTGAGAATATGGTCTTATGTAACAAAAATATTTTTCAAAAAAAATCCACTAGCCGTTTATAGACGTGATTTTCATTTTAAAATCAGAAACTTAGCTAGCTAGCTAAGCGGCAGCAGGCTGAGCGGGATCTGCGCCTTAAAGACCAAGTAAAAAAAAACAAACAATACTACTATTGTTAAAAGCTTTTTTCTAACCTTTCTTCTTTCTCGTCTGTACGCCGCTCTCATATTTTCTATTTACTTCTTTACATCTTCTGCGGTGGCGTCCTTTTCAAATTTTGAATGTAAGGATTGTAAACGCTTGCTTTCGAGCATCTCAGTTACAATAAAGCTTGTGAGATATATCCCACAAACAAGGAACATCCTTATATAATTCAAAAACTTCAATGAATATATCGCGTTCGGAAACGATATCCTCCATGATGTAGGCGCAGGCGCGGCCTTCCTTCTTGGCCACAGAACATATGGGTATATAACTCTTGACGTTCCGAACACGACTAGTAGTAGTTGGTACGGCCCAAACGCCCGACAACCCTTCACACGTCCGGATTTGGTACGAAGCAGACCATATCCGATGTGAAAATAAGCGGACCGAGACGAACTCAATAATAGTAATATCGGGCGGACCACTCTACACACGCTCGGATATGGTACGGCCGGACTAACTCCGCCCACAACTCCGTGGTCCGGCCATACCAAATCCGGACTTGTGTTAGCACTATAAGAATACGGGCTCTTATGACCTTCACACCACGAATTTTCAGTGTCCTGGCGCCACGCTGCTCGGCAGTGAGTCTTTAATTACTTCGATCTCTTTGGAACCTTTTTTAGATCACTTCACTTACTTTTTTGACAGATATTAAGTACCTAATGCTAATGGAAAGGATATTATAAGATAAATAATAAACGTAATTGGTTTTATGATTATTTAGATTTATGCGAAAAAAAGAAGAAATTGATAAGCACATTGCAAAAAGTGAGGCTCATCACAGCGGCAAAGCAACCCCAGCTCCTCCTGAAAAGGGTGAAAACAATGATTTTGATGTGGAAGAATATCAGTATGATGAGTACCAGGCTGAAGAATACTCTTACCAACAAGCGTCTGCGGTGGTGAGTGGAAGCCTGGTGGTCAAGCCAGAGAAGCCCTTCTATATACCTTTAACAGACGTGCCCTACCCTGGGGAGGTTAGCTCAGAATTCGATCTCAAAAGGTTTGTTTGATTAGTCTCTTTTTCTGTGTTTATTTTATTTATTAGTTAGCGACGTTCGCTCGACGCGATTCGATGTACTTATGTTATAATTTATTGAATGATAATAGTTCATCGTAGTATTGTTTGAAATGATTAGTTTTTAAATGTTTTATTTGTTCAATGATATTAATTTATTGTGATTGTATTTTTTTGTTTTAATTGTTGGAACGCCGATGTCTGCCCTTTCGGAGGTAGGTGCTAGTAGCTACAACACAGTTTCAAATTAATGTAGCTTTTAAGGAACACTGTAATTGTGTAAACACCCAGCCCGTTCCATCATCGGACAACCAGACGCACGGCGATGCGTCATCGGTACATGGTGGACATCCCACCCATACGCACAAAACGTTTTGGGGACACTTTTATTATGCGTACAGCTAAGGAGTGGAATTCCCTGCCGGAGTCTGTGTTTCCCGATAGCTACAATCTAGGGGTCTTTAAGTCAAGAGTGAATAGGTTACTTCTAGGCAAGCGTGCTTCACCGTCGACCACATCATCGCTTACCATCAGGTGAGATAGTGGTCAAGCGCGAGCCTATTTACAACAAAAAAAAAAAAAAACAATCATACAATAGGATAGATGGACCCTTTTCCGCACTTAGGCTCGCATTTAGACCGTTGTGTAATTTTCGGATCTAAGACGTGCCGGTTTCCTCACGATGTTTTCCTTCACCGTTTTGAGAGCAGGGTGATGAAATAATTTACACAAAGTTAGGTGTAAACATTTTTAATGTTCCAATAAAAACATTGATTTTAACAAAAAATATAATACACACCGATAAGCGATTTTACTAAGCAAAATTGCAAGTATGTTCACATGGACGTAATTTGCGATGCACTTCGACCGATTTGCGTAACGCGTTTGAATTTTCCGCTAGGGCGCTGGTGCGGAGGCCATCAAAATGTCAAATTTCATAGGTTATATGCTTAAAACGCGTTTTTTTTTATTGTTGTGAATATTTTCGAAATATGGCAGATTAAGATAGATACAGGATTTACCAAGTACTGCTTTCGTAGAGTTTTATGTTTCGAAAAATGTTGTCCGTTTTTTGAAAAAAAAAGGGTTGCGTTAAACCGCGGCATACTCGATTTTATATTTAATCGCACTTCTACAGCATAAAAAATGATTTTAATGAACTTTTCTTCCGTGCGCGTAATTACAACGCATATTCAGCTATATTTAAGGACCTTACTCATTAGTGGAGCAAACAGTGAGCAATAAAACGGTAGACGGTAGCCCCAATACGACACGCAATCAGGATTGCCCGTCAGGTAACATGCATTAATTTCGATCTTCAGGTTGCTCCAAGGAGACTATTGCAACGAAATTGATATAGACAAAGAAACTGACAAGAAAAAGAAGAAAACTGTTGACGAAAGAATTATGTTTCGATCGGAAGTACTTGAAGTACTTCAAGATATAGAAGATCAAAAATCTATATCATCATCATCATCATCAGGTAATACATTATTAGTTTTTAGGGTTCCGTTCCTCAAAACAAAACCCAAAAGTAAAAAAGGAAACCTTTAGGATGACTTCGTTGTTTGTCTGTCTGCCTGTCTGTTCGTATGTCAAATGAAATTAATACATATCACACGCTCAAATATGCAATCCCTTGGAGCTGTAAAAAACGACGCAATCTAATGATACGGCCGTTTATGCCGTACATTTGTGACAGTCGCAAGGGAATCAAAAGCGATAGGGTACTCCCCGTTGACCTAGAAACATGAAAATTTTTCAAGAAACGACACTATTAAAATATTAAATCCGAAAACCGTTTTGTTGTTACAACAAAAAAATAAAACGATTAATAACTTATTTTCAATTGGTAAACTGACCGCCACCTATTTCAATATATAAGAACATTCATTTTCGAACAGCAAAGTTAATTTTGTGTCTCCATCCAGTTTACCTTTTCATTAGAGCACACATTTTGCATAGTTGCATATTTTGGTAAATGTAGCTGTTTTACGGAACCCTCGGTGTGCGGTTTCGACTCGCACTTTGACGGTTTTTTTTTTTGTTGTTACAAGAGTCTTGTGATTTATATAATTAAATATTTTATAATACAATACCTAGATACCTACTAATTTACTTTTTTTATTTACAGATCAGACTCTAGATTCTTATGACTTGAGAGAAATCCGGCAATATATACAGTAAAAACACTCATTTACTTCTGTATTAGCTAGTTTCCAGGCTGAACCTATATATATACCTACCAAGTTAATAGGGTATTTGAGTACCTACCTACTATCAAAAATATAATTATTATGAGTCTACGTTGTCTCACTGCAGGGCATTTGACTACCTTCATGCTCCTTTCCCTCCTTCCACTTCTCCCGCGGTCCACTGCGATTGCGACCACGGGTCAATCCCTCAAAAATATAAGTAGGTACATATTTATCGTAGGAGAGAAGAACTTGGCTCTTACCAGTCTTACCGGAAGGACTGGCCTGCAATGGCAGAGAACAGTAGTGTGAGGACAACGGAGAGCGACACTTTTGCCCAGCTGTGGGACATAATGGGCTAATTAGATTACCTATATTTATGTCAATACGCCAACAGCATCCTATCTATAGCTCGGCCAAGTTAACTGAGCACCCAAAATGGCAATGTCACTCTGACATTCGACTCTCGCTGTTGGTGCATGAGGCGAACGTTCAACGTGGGGCGCCGTGCGGGTCGGCGAGCGTGGGGTCGTTTGACATTTCGGGTACTTAGTTATCTTGACCGAGATATTTAGATCTAATCATAATCATCATCAGCCTTTTTAATGTTCCCACTGCGGGGACTCAGGCCTCCTCTCTGTGAGAGGGCCGTAATCCATCACGCGGGCCCAATGCGGGTTGGTGGATGTCACATGTATTCGAATTTTTCTTTCTAGGACATGCCGGTTTCCTCAAGATATTTGTTTCACTGTTTTGAGAGCAGTGGTGGTGAAATAATTTACACTAAGCGCCTGCCTGGGTTTGAACCTACGACCTACAATTTTTAAGTCGCGACCGGTACCACTAAGCCACCACACTGTACTTCTATCTTAATCTATACAAAAACTACTTAAAAAAATATACACTGGATGTATCTTCCCATACAAATAAACGGTGGCGACGTAACTAGCGTAACTGACTTTTCGTCTGATTAAGATGATTATTTTTTCTAAGTACTTCGATGGCGTTCGGTTCCATTCCATGGCTATAGATGGTGTTAGCAGCAAATTGCAAGTAAAAGGGTTTACTCGGTTCGTGATTTTTTTTTCTATAAATACAGTGACGATTTGTTTTAAAGTATTTTTATGCACGTGTTTACATTTTCATTGCACCAAAATGTGTTACAATACAAATTTAAACAATCGAGTGGAATGGCTCAGAAATTTAAAACTGCGCCATCTATTGGCAACAATTTTAAATAATCCGTTCAAATATTCTTTGAAATGTGAATTAAGAGCTCAATATTCCATAATTTTGTGCGTAGGAGAGTCGATTAAACAAGAAAATACAATTTGTATGTTCAATTCCAGAAAATGTTAATTTAACACATAATTCACTATCAAATCGGTGCATATCGCGCCAGGACCCCGAATAGTAGTACCGAGTCGCATATTAAAATTTCTAGAACGCCTCCAGGCGCGAGAGTGACTTCGTCGAACCACTTTTCGTGCAGGGCCAAATCGAAACCACCGGAAGGCGAGGAAGATCGTCCATGTCATAAACCGACCTAATGAATTTTGCTTCATTAGCAACTTTGTAGCAGTGGGTGCTTGGGCATGCAGTTTCGTACATTTTAAATTTCTAAATTAGCTTACGAAATTGGACACCTGACTAACCGAGCCAAACATAATGGTAAATCAGAATAATACTTTAACTAAAATGAAAATGTATAATTTGTAGTCTGGATAGGTGCGCCTAAGTGGCATTTTTTTTTAATGTTCAAACAAAGTGAATTTTCTTTTTTTCAAAACTTCTACTAAAAATACTCCACTGCTGGGGACACCTTCGACGATACCATCCAGCTTTCCGAGTTCGGAGTACCAAGAGTCGTTCAGTCGGCGTGGATTCGCGAGCTCGGGTTACAGATAGCGCCTCATAAAATTGAGGCGCTGCCTGGGAGCAAAGAGCCACCAAGCCCGTTAGTGAGCGCAAGTCCACTATCTTGGTTTAACCCTGAATGGTGGGGTTTCAAAGAGCATTTCAAGCGCCTGTTACCCCGGATTAGTAGGCTTGGGTGCTTTGCATACACTGCTGCCCAATCTCGGAGGCAGAACAGACTGTCAGATGTCCGAAGCTGCAGGAGTGAAATCAACAGCCTGCAGCGGAAAGTGGTTTTTGAATAGCACGTGGCTGGCTGAAAAGAGCGGTACGCATCTCCTTCAGGCATATTCAGGTACCTACTAACCGGGCACGGTTGCTTCGGTGTGTACCTAAATAGGATTGGGTAAAAGGGCACGGCAAATTGCCATCTTTATAGACATGGATTTTGCACAGCTCACGTCCGAGGAGTTCCTTCTTGGGCCCTTGAGCGATGGGCCTTGGTCACCAGGATCGGGCGAGACCTGTCTCTGACAGTATTAGTGAGGAATATGCAGATCCCACGCGGTCTCACGGTGGCACAACGGTCTCATTGGCTTTATATTCGTATTCAGACTCGTTCATTTTCAGATGATCCTCTTTTGATTTCAATAATAAATTTCATAATTGTACAAAAATATAACATAAAATTATTTAAATGAAATCAAGTTTCGAAATAAGAGTTGTCAATTTCGAAATTAGAGGTGTCAATTTCGAAATTAATAAATATTCAAATATGGTCCGAAATTTCGAATGGGACCGGCCTTGCACCAGATTGTCGGCCAGCAGGGAGAACTGGCAATAAACCCTATGATCTAATCCAGGACATGGTTTATCCGTGTACAAAGATTCATCCAAATTCTATCAGTCGTTAAGGTGAAATTAATTAAAAAAAAAAAACATTTTGAGCTGGGAAACTCGGGGTCTCGTGCTTTTACATTTATTTATTAGCTGCCGCCCACGGCTCCGCCCGCGTGTTATTAGTACTTCTTCCAATGTCTTTATAAATTATAGCCTACCTATGTGCTATTCTTATGTTTATAAACTATATTTCTGTAATTTCATCAAAATCCGTTCTGTAGTTTTGCGTGCATGATTAACTAACACCCATCCATTCCCACAAACTTCACGTTTATAATAATAGTAGGAAGTAGGATACTAGTAGGCTGTAGGTAGGTAGGTAAAAACGTATGACATTGATTTTAATATGTATTACAGGTAAGTAAGTCTATGTACCTATACTCCATTTGAAATTTCTACAAGCATTTTTCTTCCAGTCCGTTCAACCGATTTTGAGTTCTATCCCGTAAGTATAAGGATAGCATAAAGGCATAAACCTGTTACCAAAACTGTTTACTACAGCTGCCAATTGTCATATCACCAATACACTAGATGTCAAAATCGGTTGAACGGGCTGTAAAATGGGATTATTTAAATGTCTAATGTTATCTCAAATGAAGTATACGTTCGTAGGTACTAAAACCTGTCTAAAAGTTTAACAGGACTCACGCTTCCACAAAAATATCCTATTACCTATCTAGATAGATCTAGATTATTTAATTACTATTAATTAGTAAAAAAGTAATATGTCATTCTAAAACGGTGTCTTTACTTTTTCTAGAGACAATGCGGATCATGCTAGTTTTGGTGTTGGCAAAATCCTAAAGCCCATGGCTCGAAGAGGCACACAAAACTTGCTTGCCATCGAAAATGCGTAAGATTTTTTCCGAATTATTACCGTGTCTTAGACGCGTGCTCAAAGTTCTTTTGGTACTTATCAAGTTTTTATTTTTCTGTATTTTTCATGGTATGTATCTATGAGTCATACCAGGGGGTCTACTCCCTAACTCCGTCAACGAAGTTACGGGCCCGTCCGAAGTACTCCGAAACTTCGGAGCGAACCCTACTCCGTAAGGCCACATTCGCACGAGAGTTAAAAAAAGCGTTGCGTTAAAACCTTGCGTTAGCGCTTTTTAACGTCCACGATATAATTGTTCATAAGAACGCTTTTAAATCACTCTTGAATCGTCTGTTGCTTCGGCAGACGTGGAAATGGTTACTGCAGAATTACTAGCAATAGCAATTTGTATTGCTACTTGCTAGAAGACGAAAAGGAATCAAAATGCATACTGGGTACATCCTCAGAATGAACAGAGATACTTAAAAGAGCAGTTTTGAGGTGGACGAAACTCCACATCTATGAGCAGCACTTCGGGATCTACAACCCACTACAGTGTTTCGACGTTCCGTTGGCTCGTGCGATTTTAGCATTTATGATTAATTTTTTCGGACGGGTAAAAACACATCGGGAGTATGTACAACTGTCAAATTGTATTGTTATTCAGTCTTAGTTCGGGCAACGAACGAATCATGCGTCCCGTAACGAAGTCCGAAACTACGGACATCGTGCTTAGAGATAAGACCCCCTGGCGCAAATGAACTCTATTCTTGTTTCTTTTTCAGACCTGATCGTTGGATTGTCGACGAGAGCCTGCGACAATATAGGTAAGTATTTACCTAGGTACATTATTTAAGTAACCTACTTTGGTTATCGTACATTATATTGTATGGGCTCATTTTATAATGTTTCTGTTTGTTAGAGAGGCTGAACTTGAACTCAAACGTGCATGTGAGAGGTAAGTTTTACTTGAAATCTATCAAATCTACCATAATTTATCTACAGGGTATCTCCGACACAGGTTATCTCCGTGAAATAGAGTAAGAGTAGGTTCTCGTCTCTCTCGTAGACGCTCTAAAAAAGTGCAGTAGTAGTTTTAATTAGGACAAAGCCTACGAAAAACTCCAAAGCTAGCTTCCAAAATCATGGTACTCCCATTTGCATCGGTGTCAGAGACACCCTGTATTAATTCTGAACCGGTGCAACCTATCTAGGTTCTGGCTCCCGATTTTCTATGAGTCAATCTCAAAAATTTTCGTCGCTCATCCTAAAAAAAAAAGCTTTGCCATGCTCTGCAGGCTTATTACGTATCTTTTGCAAGAGCAAAACGATAGCGATTTTTGCACAATAATTGCTCTTCAATACAAAAGTTTTAGAGTTGTTGGCGGTTTTTTTTAAATAAGTGCATTTGACAAACAGCGAGCGATAAGCAAACGATTGTGTAGGACCTACCATAGATACACTGCAGGTAATTCCGACTTTTATGACAGAAAGCGTCCGATAACGTTTCTATTGTTCGTTGTCGAGGGTGAGCCGTTCATTGTTCGCGAGCTAATCACCCCGACGAATTTCATTGTTTGCCCGTTCTTATCTATCGTCCATTTTTCGCCGTCCGCCGCCGAGCTTTCGGGTTCTTATCTATGGATAGCAGGTATTTAAACGATTGAAAATAAATTCTAATTAAAGATGTCAAAAATACTGAATATTTCATACTGAAACACTTGTGAATACATGTTTAAAACAGTGATTTCAAAATAAAAATTTGTCGACGAAGCCCCCATCATGTCCTTCGAACCTAACCTATCCGTGTCGGGGTGCCCTAACATTCTGAGCTCGCTACGATCCGATATAGGCAATTACCGTCCTATTAGCCTTGTCTCACATCTGTACAAAGCTTTTATCAAATGTTTCCGCCGCGGCTTGTCCACTACCTACATTCTTTGAATCAGATAAAGAAGTTGCTCAACGCACCGAAAACGCCTGGAAGAGCTATTGGTGGTCGAAACACTTAATGAAAGGACCACTTCCACTTTCCCTAAAAAGGAAACTCATGGACACGTGCATCCTTCCCACCCTCACCTACGGAGCGCAAACGTAGTCGTTACCGAAACGTCAAAAGTCGGCATTCGGAACAGTATACTTCGTTCCAAAACACAAATCGCAGACGTAGGCAACACAGCTGACAAACTATAGTGGAATTGGGCAGGCCACACCTGCCGCACGTCGCAAAAGAATTGGGCAAAAGTAGCCACTTACTGTATTCCGAATAACAGAAACCGGCGACGTGGTAGGCCCAGAAAGAGATGGTGTGACAAATTGGACGTCTATCTAAAGGATTGGCCAGATGTGGCAAGAGACAGGAAAAAAATGAAAAGACGGAAGGCCTTTGCCCTGCAGTGGGACATAAAAGCCTCATAATAATAAATATAGATGGTATAGTGCAGGGTCATCCATAATATTGACCGACACCATCGTATCTATCCAAATTCCATATGATTTACGTTAGCGTAGTTGATGGGTGGACAAGGATACTTTTCAATTTCAAGAAATGTACCTCCTGAGGAAATGTTTGAATATTATTTCTGTGTCGTTGTATTTCATTGTTATTGGAAGTTCCGTTATCATTTCTTTCTCCCAACCTATTAAATCATAATAACTAGACGCATCAACCTTAAGGTTACACTAGTTGATCATTCTTCCATACAAACGTAGTCTGGCGATTACTCCACTGTTTAACGATGTACTATCAGAATAAAAAATGATATCAATTTGTCTCATCATTATCTAGCCCTGTATGGAAACAAAAAAGTAAAAAAAAAAGAAATTTGAAAGTTATGAGCGTCGAAAGTTAATTTCAACACTAATTTTTACGCATCTTTGGGCGGAAATGAATTCCATATGAAGAAGGAAAATTGCAAAACGGCCCCCATACAGGGATAGATCAGTAATTCAACAATGCAAATAATTTTATTTTGAATATATACATTTAATAGTTTTTCATGATATCTAGACTCCCAATGGTCTGTTTATAAAATTTCATGCGCTCGTTTTCGTCCTAAATCATCATCCATTTCGATACAAATTTGCAAGAGTGCTAATTCGTACGCGAACTAGCTTTAACTGCTCATGCACAGCATGAATGTCAAACGACGTCACATCTGACGAATGACAGTTGACGATTGGAGGGGGATTTTTCCGACACGAGGCGGGGTGAATCAATTCGGCAGTCTAGTATGGACGGGTTTGAAACAAGCATGTTTCCTAAGTGTTTAGCTTAGTGTTGATCTAAGTGGATATATTGTATGGATGGTAACTTAGTATGAAGTGGAAAATAATTAATAGTTCAAAATCCAAACTGTGTGTTATTGCTGAATTACCAACTACACGTGAGTATTATTCATCTTGAGTATTTTTCTACCCACCGACCTACTTGCTTTGTATTAGCTCTGTTGTATATCTACTTATCTATTATATACCCATTTTCCTTTTTTTATCTCCTTCGTTAATCGTTGATTCGATAGAAAAGCTTTATTCCTACGAAAAGCCGTGGCGGAAACCAGCTTGTTCCGGGACCGATGGAGTCACGGTTAATAGGACGGTAATTGCCTATATCGGATCGTAGCGAGCTCGGAATCTTAGGGTACCCCGACATGGATAGGTTAGGTTCGAGGCTTCGTTGATAAATTTTTATTTTCAGGTCACTGTTTTAAACATGTTTTCACCCACTTAGTATTTCAGTAAGACATATTTAGTATTTTTGACATCTTGAATTAATTTTCTATCGTTTAAATACCTACTAACCATAGATAAGAACCCGAAAGCTCGGCGGCGGACGGCAAACAATGAACGATAGATAAGAACGGGCAAACAATGAAAGTCGTCGGGGAGAATTAGCTCGCGAACAATGAACGGCTCATTGTCGACTACGAACAATATAAACGTTATCGGACGTGATTATGTCAGTGGTTAGTAATTCTATATCTCCGGAACGGTACATCGTAGACAAAAATGGACCACAGAAACGTGGTCAGAGCATAGCAGAAACTTTTTTTTTAGTTTGAGCGAAGGAAATTTTTGAGATTGACTCATAGAAAATCGTGAGCCAGAACCGGTACAACCTATCTACTTGCAGGTTTCAATTCACGAATTTGATTGAAAAAGTTCTATCGTTTTTTTTTTCATTATGTAAATAGATACATCGTAGACAAAAATGGACCACAGAAACGTGGTCAGAGCATAGCAGAAACTTTTTTTTTAGTTTGAGCGAAGGAAATTTTTGAGATTGACTCATAGAAAATCGTGAGCCAGAACCGGTACAACCTATCTACTTGCAGGTTTCAATTCACGAATTTGATTGAAAAAGTTCTATCGTTTTTTTTTTCATTATGTAAATAGATATGTACCTAAAATTGCCGATCTCGTAGACGATTAATTAAGAATATTGGGTAACTACTTCTTCAAATAACGAATAGGTAAACTAAACTATTTTGGCAATTGACTTTTATTATGGGGCTGACCAAAACAGACCAGTTTTTTCTCTTTTTATTTATATTTTTATGTTTTATTTTTTTTAGAAATGTTTCGATCAGTTTACCTCCAGAAGCTGAAACGGCACGGCAAAAGCACACTGAAATAATTAGACGACAGACTGGATTTGTTCGTCCGGAAGATTTAGCTAGAATGCGGCAATTCGAACGATATGATGATGATGATGAAGAGAGCGAGGATAGCGCTGATCTCGACGATTATCTACCATATACTAGGTGACAGATATTAAATAAATTCAAGGAAATATTTTTTTTAATAACGCTGTCCTAACAAATTGGATACCAAATCAACTTGACTGCACATTCAAATAACTTTCAATACTTTGTATTAATTGGTAATATCGAACTCGGAAAATTGACGTAGTATGTCAATTTATTAAGGATATCTACAATTAAATTGCCTGACAGTGCTTTATAGTAGGTACATAAATGTATCTACATCAACATACTTTGCATTATCTTATTTTTAAAGTTTTTGCAATGTCTTGGACATCATCAAATACAATCTGATCTCGCAACCGTTCAGAAGCTTTTGAGGTATTTTGTTTATCAATCCATTTGCTACAATTTTCTGATCTCACTAAACAAAATAAAATACCTCATTCGCCCATTACCGGAAACCTACACTTGACCTGCCGTACAAGGAAAACACAGCATCATATTATTTGCTTTTTTTTTCCACTTAGACAAGTATCAATCCAACATCCTCAATCAATAACCAATTATAAAAAAAGGGAAAGCATTAAGCGTCCACAAAAAACAATAAAAATAAATGCGAAAGAGAAGGGAAGCCATGAGTCGCTACTCCAACATGAAAGCGATGCAGAATTTGAGAAAAGGTACAATAACTTGATTTTTTAAACATGTAGAGAAGAAGTTTGAGGTAGAAGTTAGAACTGGTAGAACCGAATCAAGGTAATATATATATCATTACCGTGACTGAAGCATGGTTATGATTATTCACTCAGCATCACAAAAATCACAACGCTCCTTATATAGCATTCAAGCCTGTCTCGCCATAAACGAATGTAGGGGAATTGAGACCCCCCCGACGTCTAAGAGCGGCGCGAGTGGAACACTACCCGCTTGAGTGCTAATTAGCAGACACAATAGAAAAATAATTGTTTAAGTAGGTACCATATATATGTCAACTTTAACGTGTAAGCGGCTACGCGCCACCACCTCGGGTCTTGATGTTTGGATGGATTTGAGGCGTTGAGCGCCCTCCGCCGACGTGGAAGAGATCTCCCTCTCCCTTTCCGCAGCCTCCTTCTGCGAGACGACTGTTTCACAGAATGATACCACCGCTTCCCAGGACTCCTCGTTGCCGACCATAGACTCAACTACGTCCGGCAGCGCTACTCATGAGATGAGGGCACCCTATGTATAATCTACCGATACCTTTTATAATTATTTTTTATTTTCTTTAGACAACTTGCTTTGCTTTTTGGGGCTGAGTCACCCGCATCCGTAGGAGAGACCCCCTTTTGTTGTTACGCTGCACGTGGTCCCCGGGTGGTACTAATCTTGTGGCACTTACTGGTGGTAGGTTTCGGCCGAAGGTTTGCGACCACCCACCGGGCAAAGACGTACCGCCAAGCGGCCTAGCCGTGTTCCGGTAAGATGCTCGGTGTAGCCACTAGAGGAGTTGTTTTGAGATAGTTGTTCCACTGCATGCAGACCAGCCTGACTCACGCTGTTTTGGGGCCCAAGTAGTGTTCCAGCCACACACGAAAGGCTGTCCCGCCAACTGTCGAAAAAGCCCGGAATGTACCATCGTGCTGGTTGGCGACCAGATGGGAGGGCCGCCGAAGGTAGGAAGTCCGTCAGACGTGTCGCAATTATCCTACCCAGGGTTTACCCTGGAGCAAAACTTTAAACCACGCACGGGTGTATGCATGTATGCCCGGGACAACACTTCCTATCAGCGTCTCTGTAACCTTGAAGCCCCCGGGTTCTCAGTGCTGTGGGCTCTGGTGAGCACAGTTCGCATAGCGGAAATCAGGAGACAACCAGGCTTACAGAGTACCTCAGTGAGGCGGTTGATGCGCCACAGTATCGGTACCCGTCTGCCCAATTAGAGGTACTGGGGAACTTTAATGCCCACCACCAAGAGTGGCTTTTCCCATACCAGTGCACTGATCATGCTGGGCGAGAGACGCGCAAGTTTGCGCTAGCGCTAAATCTCACCCAGCTGGTCCAGGGGGCAACGAGGGTGCCATTTGTTGATTCGTACACAGCCAAATGTGACACACGAGTGACCTACCTACGCTCGCATTAAAAAAGACCAAGTACCTCCAAGTACTTAGGTAGTTTCCTTGGCCAGGCTATCTTTACGGCGTCCTCACCTTCCGACTGACGCAGGTCCTCACCGGACACGGCTGTTCCGGGAGGTTCCTGTTCAAGATAAGGTGGGATGAAACGCCCGGGTATCACCATTTTGTGGATCGCCCGGAGGACAAGTATACAACATACAGTGGAGGTCTGCTCCGCTTGGAAGGAGCACCGCCGCCGTGTCCTCGTGGAGGCGATCAGCAGTCGCGACCTCACATCCGGCCCTGGTTCAGGCCAGGTACGGAGCGAGAGCGCATGGGAAGCTCCTTCTGCGAAGCAGTAATGCTCGCGAAGGAGGAGGCGGAACGCGTGAGGGAGACGCAATGGAGGCGCCCACACACCCCTAGCCACCGCAAGGAGACGCCCTGGGCGTCGGGAGTCGCAAGCCGATTCCCGGCCCCCGTAGGATCGGGCTTGCGGACGGCTTGTAATGGGTATTTCGCCATCCGATAAGGACCAGGCCCGCGTTCCACGCGCGCCTCAAAGAGATGTCTGCAAAACTGACGGGGTCCGCACAAGCAACTGTAGGAACACTGGTAGGTTTTAGTCAGTAAAAGTCTGAAACGCCCTCCCGCTTCACCCAGAGCGAGAAGTTGGAAGGCCCCAGCAACCCGCTGGATGCTCGGTGATCGGCATCAATATAGTGAAGCATGGGGGAGGCTATGTCCAACTGTCGACGTCGTCTAGCTTAAATGGTGATGACGATTCAGCTGCTTATGGTTTAATTGGAAACCCACAACATACCTACTTGCGTAAAGGCTAGATAAATTATCATTGACTAATAATGATTGTATTAACAGACAGAATGCTGTCGCATGGAAACCAGGCAGCGGTCTTCGCGCACCCAAGAGTATCGAGTCAAAAGGCAATAGGCGGATGTCTGCCCTCACGCGGCTCATCGATGATGTCGAAATTATTGACCATGGCCCAGCACCCACCTTAAAGGATTATATGTAAGTAAACTAACTAGTCAGTAGTAGGCCAGCAGCTTAATTGCGTAGGTAAGTCAATTCGACAAGGCAACGGGTTTGACCCCATGAAAGAGTATCAAATAATTAGGTAGGTATTGCCAAAAGTTATTGCACTCTTTGGAAAATATAATTACTCGTATTTAAAGACTATTTATCATACTCAGTTGTGGGGTCAAACCTTTGCCTTGCCGAATTCACTAAAGCCCAGCGCACACCTTGAGGGGCGTGGCGAAGATACCGAGACGAGCGACTTGAGCGGTGCTCGGCGACTCCGAGCGCGGCCAAGACGCACGGAGCGGCGCGCGGTGACTCCGAGCGGCGGCGCGCGATGACTACGAGCGGCGGCGCGCGATGACTACGAGCGGCGGCGCACGATGACTACGAGCGGCGGCGAGCGGCGGCGCGCGATGACTACGAGCGGCGGCGAGCGGCGGCGCGCGATGACTACGAGCGGCGGCGCGCGATGACTACGAGCGGCGGCGGCTCGTGGTACTCACAACCCGTGTTGATCGAAGGCAGGACAGACCTTGATGTTGACTGGGACTTGGTTATTATTGCAACGCTTGCAGAAGAAGAAGAACAGAGAAGAAGTAGCATCTGGCACGAACCACCCGAGCTACCTGCGCCCGTCGGTGGGGCTCCCGCGGCGGCGACACAGGAACAGTCGCGTTCGCCTCACTGTGTCGTGCGCCGCTCACTCTTATTTATTTTTACCATGACATTTTCAACTTTATGAAATAAGAATTAGGGTCTATTTTAATATGTTAACTTCTCAGTAATTTCGCCGTGCCTTTTCAGGTGTGCGCTGGGCCTTACGCAATCAGGCTGCTGGTGCGCAGTACTCATAACCGGCGCGAGCGCATATGTAGATGTATAAAACTTAAATGAAATTAAGCAAAAGGTGTATGTTAGGATCGCAGCCGGTGTCTTTAAATAGTTTCTGCCTACCATGGGAAAAGCGAGAGTGTGTGTATGTACTAGCTCTCCGCCCGCGACTTCGTTCGCGTGATTTCGTATACACCCTGAAATTTAATTGGTTGTTTTCCCGCGGCAGAACGACTTGCCTTAAGGAGTACTTTCGAAGTATAGAGTTAAAGTAAATAAATAACGATGTTTCTGTTTTAAAATAATTAAAAAAATATTCATCAACTCGAAAAAGTGAGTAACAATGGTAACTCTAGACGTAACTTGTAGGTACTAGGTACTACTCGTGTCACCACCTACAATGAAAACCGATGCACAAAATAATGTCAAACCAAAATAAACTTTCGCACGTAGTGATAAGGCATAAAATGTTTGCACGGAACAATACAAAAAATCACCGCGATACCGACAAAGAAAAGACCGATTTAGAAATGTTTAAAGTAAAATAAGCTCTCGCGTGTAATTATACGGCATAATCTAGCCCGCGCGTAACATGATCAAACGGAGCCGCCTTCGAACCTAATCCTTTCGACGGTGACCTAGCACCCGGGTCAACGGCCTGCTGTCGTTCGGCTGTAGATATCGGGAGGTATACTATTGGTTCGTGATCGCTTTCGAGTTTAGTTTTTCACAATGTTAAATATGCCAGTTTTTGTTTCTAATATTTTATATAACTACGAAACGATTGTATTACATAGACAAAACCATTTCGCTGCGGGAAAACAACCATTTAAATTTCACGGTGTATAGTCATCTGTAGAATAAAACAGATGACTTTCTTATGTGCAGTTAGTGAAGGCGACGAAAAATAAGCTATTGTTAAATAAATAAAAATGGGGTATCGTAGAAATCTAGGGATAGTTGGTTTAGAACGATACGTTATTTGATTTGTATATTACATTTTAGGTTACTCCCCTGAAAACTTAATAACTCCTTTTTGCCCCGATGAGGCCCGAGTTTTTAACAAATCAAATAGGTTATTCGCTCTTTTCTTCTCCATTTATTTTTTGTTCGTTAGTCAGATTGCGCAGTAAGATTCCTCAAAAAACTTTAACAAGGCGTGTTAAAGTTTTTTGAGGAATCTTATCTGGGGGCTAGTTTAAAAAATTTCTAAAACTGTCATATTGATTATTTAGTTTATCCCCAAGAAATTAGATTTTTCATATAAACAAATATCCCCCTATTCACATTTCCTTCATAGTGCTTCCCTAGGACCCTTACATCAAAAACGAAAAAAGTAAACGTCTGATTCTAAGCAATCTTTAATACCTGTGAAATCGTATTTTGGGGGTGGTTTTGTAAAACGTATAAAGATAATCTTTATTGTTTACTTATATAATCATGTCAAATATTCAAGTTTATTATCTAATCTAAGACATACAATTCTTCATAAATACTTTATCGCCCGCTATATCGTATTTTGGGAGAAGTTTCGCAAAACTAAAAATAACAATTTTATTGTTTACTTAGGTCGGTATTTGTGCCAAGTTTATTTCAAGTTTATTGACCCAAGTAAAAAGAGGCCTTAGACCGAGTTTTTACTCACGCTCAATCGCGTTAACGTAAAGATCAATTTGTATTGAAACTGTTTAAGCACCGTCTGGGCGGGTAGGGAGAAACCTTTTTTGGTATACATTTTGACATATGAGATCGTTTACGTTATCACGAGTGAGTACGTTAAAAAACTTGGAATAAGCACAAACATTCTTCTTACAAAAAATATTACACCCCTTAAAGCGTTTTTGGGGTTAGTTTCGAAAAACTAATAATAAAAATATTTATAGTTTCTTTAGTTTCGTATTTGTGCCAAGTTTCGAGTTTATTAACCCAAGAAATAAGATTGTTACATACAAACTTCAACACCCTCTAAATCGTCTTTTGGGGGTAGTTTCGAAAAACTTTTAATGTTAACCTTTTAACCGTAAACCTAGGAACCAATCAGAACTACCTAGGTCAATTCAGCCAATCAGAGTTAAGGGTATTCAATGTTTCTAGAGCGACTCGTGTTTTTATAAAAACCCTATCTTTTTAGGGTTCCGTACCTCGAAAGGAAAAAACGGAACCCTTATAGGATCACTTTGTTGACCGTCTGTTTGTCTGTCAAGACCCTTTTTCTTAGGAACGCGCTGCGGTATCAAGCTGAAATTTATATCAAATACTCAGGTCTACTGTCCCTTAAAGCTGTGTCAAACTTCTAAGCCAACGCAATCAAAAGATAAAGCCGTATATGCTGCAAATTTCCGCAAATTTTCGACACTCGCAAGGGAATCAAAACCTACAGGGTACTTCCCGTGAACTCGGAATCTTGAAATTTGGTACGAAGCAACGTCTTATAGCACAGATAAAGGAATAATTGTGAAAACCGTAAATTTTTAGTTACTTACATCATATAATAAAAATATTTATAATAATTTTAAACTTATTACCCCTTTCCTCATGAACACGTAGAAGTATTATATTGGAATTCATTTCAAATACTCAGGTCTATAATACCTTTAAGCTGAGGTTTGTACGGAACCCTCGGTGCGTGAGTCCGACTCATACTTGGCCGGTTTTTTTCTAGTAATATTGAGAAGTGTTTTCATAATTGTCTAATTATCCGTGTTATCGCAAAATCCCCAGGGTTCGAAAATTTGGATTCAAAATCATCCTACGACATATATATAATGAATAGCATATTTCTACATTTACAGACCATTTGGGGATCAAAAACAAAAGTCACTGTTCCTTCTAACGTATTCGCCGGAAAAATACCAAGACCTAAAAAACACGAGCGATGATTCCCGTGAAGTGTATTTAGAGCGCCGCTACCCGGTAGAACTGGCCCATTCACCTAAACCGATGGACCAACTTCTTCATTTACAACATGGGAAAAGAGTTAACCGCAAAATATCTACGGATTATGTCAAGACCATCGATCAGATCGAACAAAAGGAACAAACGTCTTTGAGGAGTTTGGAATATGCGAAAAAGCGACCTGCGATTTCAATCTCGGATTACCAAAGGAAAAATAGAGAGTATCAAGAAAACTTATCAAGAAAATCGAAGGCTTCTTCCTATGAAAAAAAGCAGCAAAATAACTGGTAGGTAAGTTCTAAAAATTAAATAGGCCGTTTGTTCACGAGGCACCGCACGACACGATTTTTCACACACGGCACACTGCATACGGTCTGTCGTTTTTTCGTTTGTTTACTAGACACGATTCTGCAACGACACTGCAGTGCACTTGTATTGTTTTATAAGCGCGTGAGTGACATACCACGCGTGAGCCGTGCGGTGCGGTGTGTCGTATCGTCAACAAGCGCATATCAGTTTTGTTCAGCCGCTAAATCGTCACCGCAAAAAAACCGAACCGACATAGCGGCATCGACGACATAGCCGAAAAACCGTATGTAAATCGTGTCGCGTTTGGAGCGGTGTCGTGCAATGAACAGACGGTCCATACAAATATATGGAGCTCTGAATCGCGATCCCATTTTGCGGTGTCGTGTGTCGTGAACAAACGACCTAATGCTATATTCACATGAACGCGCGGCACCGCACGTCGCTACGCGGTGGGAGCGTTTAATTACATTGACAGCATTGTACGCGAGCCAGACTGTCAGTCTTCGCTACTCATTTTTCTTTAAACAGTGCGTCTGTCCATCACAAACCGCGCGGATCAACTGAACGAGACGATGCAGGTTTGACTATAAACACTATTTAGTTTGATCTTGTAACGGGCGGTTAGTAGTTCCGATATGAACTTAGCCTAGCGTTCATTAAATTTATGACGTTTCGTGTCGGACTGCTGCGGCGCCACAGCGATGCGGGTGTCGTCCTACGCACGACCGGTTTATTTTTCCGCGACACGAAACTTCTAAATTAAAAGAGTCCTAAGTTTGATTGTTTTTTTAAATCAAAGTGACAACTATACGGCGACCAAGGTTAAGGTTGTATGTTCACGAGACACCGCACGACACGATTTGCGGTCACTAGGTTTATCCTTACCGTTACTAGACGGCGCTTCATCATCATCATCAGCCTATAACAGTCCACTGCTGGACATAGGCCTCTCCAATTGCACGCCATTTGGTTCGATTTTCGGCAACTGTCATCCAGCTGCTACCAGCCACCCTGCGAAGATCGTTGCTCCACCTAACCTGAGGTTGTCCTATCTTACTTTTACCAATTCGCGGTCTCCACTCAAGAACACGTTTACCTCAACGGTCATCGGTTCTACGACTTAATGGCCGACCCATTGCCACTTCAGCTTACTTATTCTGTGAGCTATGTCGACAACTTTGGTTCTCTGCCGGATCACCTCGTTTCGGATTCGATCCCTTAGAGAGAATCCGAGCATAGCCCTTTCCATAGCTCGCTGAGCAACTTTGAACTGATGGACCAACCGTATTGTGAGTGTCCACGTCTCGGCACCGTAGGTCATAACAGGTAGGGCACACTGGTTGAAGACTTTAGTCTTCAGGCTTTGTGGGATGCGCGACAAGAAGACTCGACGAAGTTTTCCAAATGCCGCCCAGCCTAGCTGTATTCTTCTGCTAGCCTCCTTCTCAAAGTTGTTCTTACCAAACTGCAGAGTTTGCCCGAGGTAAACGTATTCTCGAACAACTTTGAGAGCACCGCCATTGACCACAATCGATCCCGGAGTGACGTGTGAATTGAACATAACCTGGGTTTTATCCAAGTTCATCCGGAGACCAATGCGTACAGAAGAATCAGCTAGGCCATCCAGCATCTGCTGCAAGTCGTGCAGCGACTCTGCCATTATGACGATGTCATCCGCAAATCTCAAGTGTGAGATGTACTCGCCGTTTATATTAATGGCGCGTCCTTTCCAGTCCAGCGTCTTAAACTTATCCTCCACTGCGTTACTAAACAATTTCGGGGAAATTAAGTCCCCTTACGTACCAGACGGCGCTTATCCAGTTTCAATACAAATTGACGTTTACGTTAACTCGATTGAGCGTGAATAAAAACTCGCACTAAGGTCGTTTGATCAAGAGGCACCGCACGACACGATTTGCGGTCACGATTTTTAACATACGACACACTGCATACGGTCTGTCGTCCGCTCGTTTGTTCACTAGACACGATTCTGCAACGACACTGCAGTGCACTTCTATTGTTTTATAAGCGCGTGAGTAACGAACCACGCGTAAGCCGTGCGGTGCGGTGTGTCGTGTCGTCAACAAGCTCATACCGGTTTTGTTCAGCCGCTAAATCGTCACCGCAAAAAAAAACGGCGACGACATCGGACATAGCGGCATCGACAACCTAGCCGAAAAACCGTATGAAAATCGTGTCGCGTGTAGTGTGGTGTCGCGAAATGAACAAACGGTCCAAACAAATATATATATGGAGCTCTGAATCGTGACCACATTTTGCGGTGTCGTGCGTCGCATCATGAACAAACGGTCAAGTAATAAAAGCGTGAGACTACCAGGGGTACGCCCCTTTATAATTACTCCTTTGTGCGCTCCAGCAATCCCTTACAATTATTTACAAACTTAATATTCTCTTGCTTTCCGTATGTGTATACGGAACGGAACCGAGTAATTCATTTTTCAAGCATTACCTGGTATCCGATTAAGCAACTCTCAACTTTGCTTACTTGTGTAACTTTGGAAACATGATGAAGGCGGAAGGTGGCCAAAGCAACTCCTTAACGAGACGAGAGATGCACCATCGTGTTTGGGCTTATTGGACGTGTATTGTCCATTACATTTAGCGCCTTAAAAATCTTACTAAAAAAACCTTTACTTATTATAAATTAAAATGCGTATTTTATATAAAAACAGTTTTAATCAACACTGAAATAGCACATATAATTTCCCATCACAATTTTAATACTACTTGGTACAATATAGTTACATCATCACAATGTCAACTTATGTACACCATTACGTTTGTTCGATGAGTTAATGCTTGTGCATAATGTACATAGGATAGAGTTCACGATATTGATACAAAAATTATTTGGTTACAAATGCTCTTCTTGAGCGATTTGTCATGACCCTTATGTCTAACCTCCTCGAACCAAACAATTGACACTAGGAATCGATAAAAATATTCGAATTCACTGATCCACGAACCGACTAGCACCCTGCTTCGTTACTTATACTGTACACTTAATGTCCATGGCCGTGTCCGAAAGTGCTGCTGCCGTTGGGTTGACCGGCCGGAGGTCGGGGCTCGTTGTTGTTGTTTCCCTCTCCTCCATTAATTTCGTTGTTATTGCGATTCTCCAGCTGTTGCTGCCACATTGACGCGTAGAAGGTACCTTGTGCGAGGAGCGCTTCGTGGCTGGAAATTAACGTAAACCACAATTAATCAACAATTTACAAGTAATTTCACATTCACAGATCGTGGGCAGATTTCCAAGTTACACTTACTTTCCTCTTTCGATGATTTCTCCTTCTTTCAATACGAGAATTTCATCTGCGTGTATGATAGTAGAGAGCCTGTGAGCGATTATAATTGTTGTCCTATTCGCACACACCCGCGCCAAAGCCGCCTGAAACAAGAAAATTTATTACATAGTTATTTATCTCTTTTAAGGTTATAAAACAAAACTGCAATCCAAATAGTCTGTCGTCAATCATCTGGCAAAATCGCCAACAAATTTCAAATTTAGACTCATTTTTGACTACATTGTTGCCGAGATGAGAATGCAAACAAAACAAACACACCTGTGTACCCCTTTAGAACGTACTGGCGTGATTTTATGTTATGAAATGGTATACACAATAAACAGACATGCTATTGCAGCAAATCCCGAGAGATTTGTTGGCATTTATATCTCTGAAGTTCTTCATCAGATCTTACCCAAGGAAGATATTCTAACAAAAAAATAATTTTCAAAATTGGTCAAGAATTGACGGAGAAATCGTTACACACAATCAAACTTATATACCTCCTCCTTTTTGGAAAGTAGGTTAAAAATTGAATTTAAAGATGGTCAAAATTACCTGTATATTTCTTTCCGTGTTGGTGTCGAGAGCTGATGTAGCTTCGTCTAGAAGTACTATTGCCGGATCCTTAAGTATGGTCCGTGCGATTGCTATCCTTTGCTTTTCTCCCCCGCTGAGGCGTAAACCTCTTTCTCCAACCTGCAAATTAATAAGCGCAAATGGAAGATTCAACGTGACTTACAAATTGTCTAGTGATTAATACTACAAACATAATCATAATTTATTATGTTTCTGTTTCAGAGAAAAAGTAACTAAGAATAGACTCTTAGGTTGTGGACAGTTGAGCAATAGTGAAGGTAATTCATCTTGCATTTATATTATAACTAGCCTCCGCCAGCGGCTTCGCCCGCGTGAAAATTGTTTTCTTATCCCAAGGGAAAATTAAACCGGGATGAAAAGTAGCCTATGTGCTATTCTAGACTATATTCTATCTCTGGGCAAAATTTCATCCAGATCCGTTCAGCAGTTTAATGTGATTGAGTAACAAACATACACACATCGATCCAAACTTTCGCATTTATAATACTTGTTAGATTAACTGGCAAATTAGTGGCCTCAGCGGTAACCCACTGGCTTTTTCAAAGAGAGTGAAAATATTTTTGATTTTCTGGAGATTTCTTACCTGTGTATCATAAGCATCTGGGAATGTGAGAATCCTATCGTGAATGTCAGCATTTTTAGCCGCTGATATAATATCCGCTGCCGGCGCGGTCAATCTTCCATACTGAATATTATATCTGAAATAAAATAATTTTGTCCAAACTGTTATTCTATTCATAGTTTTGTTTCAATTCATCTAAGCGAGTGAGTCGGCCCAGAACTTGAAGAGATTGGCACCAACAATATATATATTAAGTTATCTGCATGTTTTATTAACGATTTTGTTTTCAGTATGCATGGGGGAAGGTTAAGATCAGAGTTCCATTGTGTGATGCAACACAAACCCAGTACGGCTGCTTAGTTTTTTAATTGACTTTTGTTGTTATAATTGTCTTTTGTCATTTGGTATTACTATTTTTGATCACAATAAAATTTAACATCTGGTTTGAGTACCTTATTTAACATCTGGTTTGAGTACCTTATTCTTTTACTTTACAAAAACCTAAGCTAAAATTCTAAGCATGCAGCAATAAAAGGATGCGTAAGCAAAAGCCTGTAATAGGGTTTCTATGATTCGATATTGAATGTGCTCTCGGGCTACCGCACAGTTGATATTTCGGGTTGTTTCCGTTTAGGCAGATTTTCGTTTCGGCAGATTTTTGTTTCGACAGCGTGTCACTTTATACTTTTTAGGAATATCAATAAAGTATAAGGATGGTATGACGAAAGTGAAAACCAAAACGTCAAATTATAAGTCATGCAAACGCAATGGAAATCTACCGACGAAAAACATTATTTAGCATTTTTTATAATTCTATTGTAAGAATAAAATTTTAATTTAAGTCATGGATTATGCGTTCAATATTCATGTCCTTTGCAATAACAGATTTATTTCTATTTTTGGTCAATTGTGATAGCATTTCTAAGTTTATTTTTTTTGAAAAATGGCTTCCTTTTTGAGCAAAAACATAAAATAAAAGCTAGTTTTTTTGTAAATCTATTTATTATTCACTCATCGCGGTGCCAGCCTTCACATTATTTTTGTACGAAAAGATTCTTCCACATTATTTTTTGTACGAAAAGATTCTTTGTAAAAACTCAGTTAATACCAATGAAATAAGTATAAAATAATCATATTATGTTGAATTAAAATAAAATAAAAGCTTGTGTTATAAATCTATCACTCCTTGTGATTGTACTTTTACTGGCGAAACGATAATCCGACGAAACAAAAATCTGCCAAAACGAAAATCTGTCTAAACGGAAACTACCCGATTTTTCACTGTCAGTGATGCTAGCCCACATGAAATTTAAAGGTTAAGATACAACGTAATGCACACATTTCAAAATAAAAAAGGTCGGTTTTTTTTCTTCGATGTCTTTTTTTTTGACTCAACGTCGACGTAAGTACTAAAACATTTTTAAAAACGAGTGATTGTCCACCATCTTTGGGAGTCCGCCATATTCATTAATTAAGAATGATGTCACTTAACTAACCATGCATTGTCACCAAACATAATGAATAACAGATCAATCGGTTGCTGTAAAAGACCTTAGTTAGACCAGCTTTTCTTGACTTACCTGACAGAATTATTAAACAGCACGGTGTCCTGTGGCACGACGCCTATGCTGGTCCGTAGTGACGCCTGCGTCACCGTCCTCACGTCTTGCCCATCGACCAGCACCGCGCCTTCGTTCACATCATAAAACCGGAATAGAAGCCGCATGATTGTTGACTTGCCTGCACCACTGGGACCCACCTAATGGATGAATTTGTAATGTTTTTATTACAACACAATTACTCTCTTTGCTAAGCCTCATCCCATTATTTGGGATGAGGAGAATCCTCCTCCTCATTTTACGCCAGACGTGACAACAACTGATGGATTTATAGAAATTGCTATTACAAAATTTCCTTTTTTAACCGACTTCAAAAAAGGAGAAGGATTCTCACACTTCAGCTCCCGTCATCTCGTTCGAACCTAACCTGTCCGTGTCGGGGTGCCCTAAGCTCCAACCGGCTAATACTAGGTGTAGCCGCACTTCGGGTATTAGCCGTAACATATATATTACATTGCCCCACACTAGGAATTTTCTTCCTGTATCGTGGGTGCGTTTAGAAACATTAACTCACATACACAACACCCAGAGCCGGAACAACTATCTGTAGGTCATACAAATATTTGTTCCGTGCGGGAATCGAACCCGCGACACACAGCGCAGCAGTCAATCGCTCAACCACTGCGCCAACCGTGCGCCCAATATAATATAATATATATTTTTATGTGTTCGCGGATCACTTCGTCGTTTATGAACCGATTTTGATGATTCTTTTTTGTTGGAATGGAGATATCCCAAGGGTGGTACCATAATAAGGAAAGGATCTGATGATGGCATCCCAGAGAAATCGAGGGAACTCCCCAAATATTATAGGCATACATATAGCGATTTTGGTATTTTTATCAACAATGCAATCATTTACACTCAGTAAGTGTCATTTGGTGAAATGGAACTGATGAAGAAGAACACAGATGGCCACTGGAACTCCTTAATGCTAAGTATGTCACGGGTATAAGATATATCGAATAGATAACCGACAATGATGAAGCAAATACTTATAAACAATGATATTTTTCTATATATTTTTACTAGAATATAATTGCTTGTAAATAAATGGTACTGATGAAACTGGTAACATATAGTTATTTTTCGCTTTGTAGTGTTTTGTTTTGAAAGTCCGTTTGATTTTCTGAATTACAATGTTTGTTTAAAGTCAGCAAGTTGTCACCAAGTGGCAGACACCAAGATACGAACAACGAATAGGTGCAACAAAACAAAGATAATTATACAACTGTAGCCTAAATAACGCTACATCTATTAACAAGCTCCATTTGAGTATAGCTAAGGAGCGGAATTCCCTGCTGCAGTCTGTATTGCCTGACAATACAACCTACGAGTTTTTAAGCTGGTCACATTATTGTTGTGATGGCAGACGCCAAACGCGATTCTAAGTCTATCAACATTTTTTTTTTAATAAAACACTTCTCAACTCACCAAAGCCACAGTACTGCCCGGCGGCACTTTGAAGCTAATGTTATTCAACACAAGCCTCTCAGGACCGTATCCGAAAGAAACATGCTTGAACTCAACGGCTCCTCTCCTAACTAACAAGTCCGGGGCTCCGATAGCGTCCTTCACGTCCGAGTCCACTCGCATCAGGTCGAACATGTTCTCCATGTCCACGAAGTTCTTTTGGATGGCCCTGCGAAGGTTTTATGAGTTATTTGAGTGACTTATTAGAGTTGGCGGCAGATAGATTAAAATTAGTTTATTGTTTTCATCCTGATTTGGTATTATTAATTTCGTGGGGACATCTACACCGTCACTATATAAGAATGATATCTGACATCATCGAAATTCTACATCACGCAAGTTTGCCGTGCACGTGTTTTGTTGGAGAATAAATAAACGATCCGAACGATCCCTTTCAATCGAGAATGAGAAACTTTCTACCCATTCATTAACACTAGTTGCCACATTATTATAGCACTGTTGGATTTTTATATGTTTTTGAAATGTGTATTCGTTAGAAACCACTTATCACTTTTTGAGCAGGATGATAAGGCCCAATCTAAAAGGAAAAAAGTACAAAAATCTCTGGTGGTACGTCGAAGGACATTCAAGTTACGTGACAGAAACTGCTACACCATTGCGGTAAAAAATTATAATTAACTACCGGGAAAAGTAAAAAAATAACTTAAAATTTAATAGAACTTTAAAAAATTGGCTTCGTGACAAATGTTTTTATTCAATAGATGATTATTGAATTTTAAACAGACATGATTTAGGTATTAATCTAACGAACACTTATTTAAATTATAATTATTGACATCTATAATAAAAATGAAACCCTAATTCACATGGCCACGCTATAACTTGAGAATGGCTTTACCGATTTCCCTCATTCTTTTTGTTGTTGTTTGTTATTGTTAGGAGAAGGTACTTTGATAGAAAAAAAATAGTAGGAAGGTAGGGTAGGTATGTAGGTAGGGTAAGGTAGAGTATGTAAGGTAGGGTAGGGTAAGTGGGTTAGGGTAGGCAGGGTAGGGTAAGTAGGTTAGGGTAGATAGGTAGGTATTTGCAAGACTATAGGTATACGAAGATAGGTAGGGTAGGGTAGGTAGTTGACGGGACCGAAACCGCGGGCACAGCTAGTTATTTATAAATCTAATAATAATAATTTAATTTAATATTTTTTATAATTAAATGTGCATAGTTAGTATTAACAAAGAAAGATTTTAAATTTTATTATGATAATGATGTGTATGACAAATTACCAATAACATTGATTTAATTTCATGATATTATTATGCATGTACCAACTAGAAGTATTTGCACGTCTGTTAAGTCGAATATAGTGAGACTTAAATTATTTTACCATGTTATTATGTAGCTACCTATAGTCTTGCAAATAAATTAATTTCATTTGATCATCGCTTACCATCAGGTGAGATAGTGGTCAAGCGCAAGCATATCACCAAAAAAAAAAGATCTCTCTGCCCTGAGTCTAGTATTGAAAATCCTACAATGCGCTTTCATTTAGGCGTACATTTAGGGGTCCAATTGTGTTAATTAATACTTATACAACTTGAGGAATTATAATAGCTTAGTTCATTCTTATTTTTACTAAATCTTGGGTAAGAAAACGGTGCTGTCACATAACGGCCTTAAAAAGCGACGGCGCTATATTTATTTATTTATTAAACTTTATGCACAAGTACAAAGGCGGACTTAATGCCTTAGGCATTTTCTACCAGTCGACCTTAGGGTGGTGCAGAGATAAAATATGGCAGGTGCAACTTAATGAAAAAAAAATAGAGTAAAGAAATATAAATACAACAATTTAATATACAGGGTGTTTGGAAGGGAGCTGTACATACGCCTAGGGTAGAAACTAGGGATAGTCTGCTACCTACCCCCGCCCATTATATTGACCTTGGCCTCAAGGTTTTTTTTTAATTTATTATTATTTTTTATTTGACTTTTTTATGATTTTTTGACTAAAACTACCTGTAGCTCAAAATCTATCCATGGGACCGGTCGGCTAATGGTCTTGTTTTAATCGTTAGAGTCTTAGGGTCCTGCAAAAAATTATTTTACACCAGAAAATTGTGGAGAAGAAAAGTTATGGGGCCTGAAGTACCGTAGTAAGGTAAAGAAATAATTTTAAGGGCAACTTTCTATGGGGTTTAAAAAAAAACTAACAGGGTTGGAGTTCTTCTGATTTTTTTAAAACATCCTCAGTCCATGCCCTTTCTAACGATATGCTAAAAGTGTATTTATCACTTTTAGTTTTAAAGTTATTAATTAATTTCCGCAACTAGGGCACTTTTACCACCACGAGTCGACATTTGTAAGACAAATGTAATTTCAAATATTTTTATTGTTTTAGGCTTAGAGGATAACGACTATGCAAGAAGGGTGGAGTTTTGCCGCCACTTGCTCCATACGGACGTGGAAGATATTAATTTTTTACGGAGTATTCTCTGGACTGACGAGTCCAAGTTTGACAAGGAAGGAATTGTAAATTACCACAATCTCCATCACTGGGCACCCAGAGATCAAAACCCGAGAGTCAAGAGGCACAGAGGTTTTCAACGAAGGTTCTCCGTGAACGTATGGGCAGGCGTCATCGGTAATCGGTTGATAGGGCCGCACTTTTTGCCAGACAACCTAAACGGGCAAAACTACTTAGATTTCCTCGAAAACGATTTGCCTGATTTAGCGGAAGAAGTGTTTGACGAAGATCGGCCCATAGTCTTCCAGCACGACGGCTGTCCTGCTCATTGGAGCCTAGCAGTGAGGGAGCTTCTGGACAACTGCTTTCCTAATTCTTGGATTGGTCGGGGTGGGCCAATTCCCTGGCCCCCAAGGTCGCCTGACCTTACCCCACTCGACTTCTACGTCTGGGGAAGGGCGAAAGAGTTGGTGTACGCAGAAGAAGTACCAACAAGGGAGGTTCTAATTAACAGGATCCACGCCGCATTCGATACAATGCGCGAGGAACTGCTGCTTAGAACGGTGACCGTGGAGATGAGGAAGAGGTGCCGAGCATGTTTACAGGTCAATGGTCATCAATTTGAACAAAATTTGTAATTAATTAAAATTAGTAATTAATTAAAATTTGTAATTTAATGACATTAGTCATTACCAAATTTTTTGTTTCATTTGCCATCCTTTTACGATCGAACACATTTAATTTTCATTAGTTGAAATTTTTGCTTGAAGTGCCCTAGTTGCGGAAATTAATTAATAACTTTAAAACTAAAAGTGATAAATACACTTTTAGCATATCGTTAGAAAGGGCATGGACTGAGGATGTTTTAAAAAAATCAGAAGAACTCCAACCCTGTTAGTTTTTTTTTAAACCCCATAGAAAGTTGCCCTTAAAATTATTTCTTTACCTTACTACGGTACTTCAGGCCCCATAACTTTTCTTCTCCACAATTTTCTGGTGTAAAATAATTTTTTGCAGGACCCTAAGACTCTAACGATTAAAACAAGACCATTAGCCGACCGGTCCCATGGATAGATTTTGAGCTACAGGTAGTTTTAGTCAAAAAATCATAAAAAAGTCAAATAAAAAATAATAATAAATTAAAAAAAAACCTTGAGGCCAAGGTCAATATAATGGGCGGGGGTAGGTAGCAGACTATCCCTAGTTTCTACCCTAGGCGTATGTACAGCTCCCTTCCAAACACCCTGTATATATAAATATATACATACATAAAAAAATATGACAATGTTATCGCCACGTGGTTACGCTATTAATCAAATTAAGCTTATCTTCATTACTGTACTACTAACGACCTCATGTTGCACTACATATCAAGCATATCAATCACGTAGGGTGTAAATTATTATCTTGTTTCAAACGTATCGCGTAACTGAGTGATACGTATGGAAACAAGATAATAATTTACTGTTTTAATGTTTATACAAGGGAGATGATTGATGCAGTGGGTGATAAATGGTGAAAATATTGTTTGAAAATAGAAATGTGTGACGCGGCGACACACCTTATTTGTTTAAGGCGATAAGCGATATGACGGTTGATAATGTATTGAGACATATTATCGCATCAGTGTTATTCTTCAAATGATTACCATTACTTTCAAGTTAACATACTAGAATATACTATATGAATATTATTACGAAGTTTTCCTAGGCAAAAATCTATCCAAATGGCTTTTTAGGGTTCCGTATTTACACAAACGGTAAAAACGGGACCCTATTACTAAGATTCCACTGTCCGTCTGTCTGTCACGAGGCTGTATCTCATGAACCGTGGTAGCTAAACAGTTGAAAAAAAAAACAGAATAAAATAAACATTTAAGTGGGGCTCCCATACAACAAACGTGATTTTTTTGCAGTTTTATGCGATAATGGTACGGAACCCTTCGTGCGCGGGTCCGACTCGCACTTGGCCGATTTTTCAATAGCATTATTGCTACGAAAATTTCGTTGATTTGGCTATGAATAACTTATTTACATTTAACTTGTTACCACTAACACTATGTTGTTATTATATAAATAAAAGTTGAGTATTTGTCAAACTCGACATTATTATTAATTATTTCTGATTGAGTATAAGTTTATTTCGTGCGAACCCTATTTTAACGCCAAATTTTCAGGCAGACAGGCTTTTAGGCTAAAGTATAATCTGACAAATACTCAACTTGAAATCCATAATTCGGAAATTGGGTGTTGCCAAGGTTTGACACGTTCTTAATTCCAAATACTCAATTCGAAAGCCGGCCCGTAGTGAAAAACGGAAGTAGTCGCCCAGATTAATAATAAAATATCTTTTTATCACATCTATTCAAAAAGAGCTAGTTTATTCTTCGTAAACAGGGACTAAAATAGCTCATTAATCCATAGGGACTAAAAGTGATTTGAATTTGGAATGTGAATATTGTTAGTAAATGTTTCAATCAGCAAAGAGATGGATCACAAACCATGCGGTCCAAAATAGGATTACATCGCTAAAATCGACGACGAATGTATGAGGTGAATGGCTAATGAGCGATTGTAATTCTATTTCGGACGCATTGTATTGAACAAGTGAATGGCTGGAAAACCGCGCGCGAGCCAAATTAAGAAATATATCTACAACTGTTACGGATGGTACTAATAAAATTATTATGATGCACTTCTATAATTGCTCAAATATAAAAAAATTGCCTCTAATTATTTCTGTGATGTCTTATGGTTTCTAATTGTATGTAAATAAATAAACGTAACGTTCTTGTTCATAAATTGCACTTACTTATTTTCTCATAGAGGGTGATAAAAAGTAGTGTCCACCTCGGGAGCAACACTATTTTAAACTCGAGTGAGGTGGCGAAGCTATTTTATGCTCGCTGCGCTTAAGATTCTACTTTAAAATCCTTGCTCCGATCTGGATTAAAAAAAAACTGTCTCGCCTTTAAAATAGCTGTTTGCTCCCTAGATAAACAATCTACTATTAACTCTGAGCATGCAAGATCCATCAAACACAGCCAAAGTTGTTCACATACCTATAGTAGGTTCCGAACCAGTTGAGCGGCACATACAGTTGCACGATGTAGGAAGCGAACAGCACATAGTCACCGACTGTCAGCTCGCTTGTGTTCACAACCATCGACACGCAGAGTAAGGAACCAGCCAAGAGACCTGATGATAACAATAATTTATTTATTCGTAGTTCCGCTCACGTGAAAGAAAAATAGTATCAGCCTCTATGAGATAAGGTGAAATCTGCCCAAATATTGTCATTTCAGATATATTTAAAAACTAGCTATGCCCGCGGCTTCGTCTCCGTCAACTGCCTACCCCTTACCTTCCTACCCACCCTACCTTCCAATTTTTTCTAGGTCATTCTTTCGCGGAGAATCTGACCACCGCCATTCAAAAAATGACGTCAAATGCACAACGCCATCTATCGAGTATGAAGTTTAACTGTCCGAGTATCTGAATTGCGTGTGCTGTGATATTTTACTTCTTAAACACTTTAAATTCATCTAACTTTTGATAGAGTGAACCGATTGCGATGAAACAAAAACTAAGTAATACTTCAAGTTAGTTAATTTTTATGTATAAAAGTTATCTATAATGGTTTCGTACATTTTACGTGATGCGGGCACAACTAAACAGATAAACAGACCAACCGACAAACATTCCAAAAATGCTGTAAATGGGTTGTGTTGGTTACCCTTTAACACCCTGGCTATTTTATTGGCAATATTTTTGATGAACAAAAATGACTTTTCTAGAGATTCATTATTTATGTATTGATGATACTTGTGGAGGTTAGGTACGCCGCCGTTTCATTAAAAATACTGGTGCATCTGGTCAGACTAGAAACCCACACTAACATAGTTTTGGGAATGGGCTAGCCAGTACCCCGTAATGCAGATATAATCTCTTTGACAGACACATTTCATGATACTACAAAAAAATGGTTTTAACTTCTGCAAAGACCTCATAGATTCAGTTTGGAGAAAGATAGGAATTCAAGATGACTGTATAAGAAACTACGGGCGGTTAGGCACTACATCCGATCCGAGTCCGTGATTTGAGTTCAAAATGTTCTAAATTATGACGGATAGAGTTCGGATGTAGTGCGTAAGCTGCCCTACAAGAAGTACTACGGCTACTTCGGAACCGAAACTTCTCGGATTCGGATTGGATGTAGTGCGTTAATGCCCTAAGACCTTCTAAAATCATTGATAAATCTATATAAACCAAACTGTAAAAAACTGTTTACCTAAACTATAAAAAGTGGCATCAGGAACTCACGATTGCTAACCGATCATGTAAATAAGAAGAATGAATAACATGGTCATTTTGTTAATAAAATCAGTTTCGAAAGAAATCAGACACTGAATCTATTCTAGGAAAACATAAATATATATTGCTGCTTAGCTTGTGAATTGTTTGATATAAAATCGTGAGTTCGGTGCAAAATAGGTATAGAAATTTCACAACTCTTTTCCCTAAAACGAGATAAGTTCACAGAAATACGTGTGAATATTTTCCTCACCTATTTTTGTATATTAATATCGTAAGGAATGAAGCACACTTACCAGAGCAAATGATGACATTTTGTAACGTATTCAGCATATTCAGTGTTATCAGAGATTTAAATTCTTCCGTCTGAAAAAATCATTACAATATTAGGTAAGTACCTTATCACATAAAATCACAAGTTTTTTCCTAATGAGGAAAGCAAAAGCATATAACAACTTTTCAGCAGTTAAAATGTCCATTCATAGACCTCTCCAAGAAATGCCTCTTTCAGCTTCTCGCATTCAGATCTTCACCAGGTCTTTGTTAAATCGATTGGGAAGAAACAGTTGAGGATGGCCTTCCAGTGCTTTGCCAATGCTATAGATTTTTATTCCAATGTTTCTGCAAGCAAACGGTGCCACTTATGTTTGGCACGTAAAGGGTTGTTGCAACACATTAACGTTATAATTTTTTAATTAAAAACTGTAACATAACTACGGTTTTTAATTAAACTTTTTATAATGAAATAACGGATCGATTGACACCTTATTCATCAAAATCGGATGAATAGTTTAGGCTCTGCGGAGGTACATGCGTAAATACAAACGTACATAGTCTGCTAAACTTATAACCCTTCCTGTTGGCTTTGCCGTAGTCGGGTAAAAATAGAGCTTTTTCACTCATACCAAGCTACTAATTTTCCAGAAATAGATCAAAGAACGCACAATACTGAATATTTTCACTCTTACTGCCTCGTTGGAATAGTGGTCCCGGATTCGATACCCGGGTCGAGGAAGACTCATTAAGATTTTTCCATCTGAAATTTTCTGTACTACTTTGAACTTGATTAAGTTCAAAGTTTGCAATCATTCCAAAGAATCTGAATTACCTGGTATTTAACAATAGCCTCCCTATAAGACACGACCTCATACGTTTCAGCGCCATAGTACTTGACAGTCTCATAGTTGAGCAACGAGTCTACGGAGCGCGCCTTCTGTTCGTTGTCGGCGAGGTTCATGCGTCTCTGGAACTTGGTCCGCCATTCTGTTACAGCTATTGTTGCAACTAGAATGAAAAATATTTTTTTTGTTTTAGGAATGAGCATCTATACATATAAATTTTAATGAATGGCTAAATAAAGAAAAAGATGGCTTATATTCACAACTGAACCCGGTAGGTGGCGCTGTAATCGGATTCGGGCCCGAGCAGGACAACGTTTGTCTTGTCCGCTAATTATCAAATAAATTGTTAATGTTATTTACTTTATTGTCTTGTAATGAGTAGCTATATAAATTTCGATGTGTCATATTAACGCGCGACTAAGCCATCAAGCCAATATTGTAAACAATAAATAATTCCGCGTTCACGCTGCGGCATTAATCATTTCTTTTCAATTTCTGAGAATTAAAATCTCGACAATACAGAGACCTTGTGGCAATAATAAAGATAGAGCGGACAAACTTAATATTAAATTAATAAAATTAAACTAGGCCAAAGATAATAGGTAATTGATTGTAGCTTAAAATTAATACAAAGGCTTGGAAACAGTGAACAATAGTTACGAATGAGTACCTATTCTACATTAAATTAGTAGCACGCGACCGAAAACCGATAAACGATAACATAGTCCAATTTATTCGACATTGAAACTTCTGTTTATTCAATCTGCCTAGCCTTTGCCCAACTATATTGGGGTCGGCTTCCAGTCTTACCGGATTCAGCTGAGCACTAGTGTTTTACGTGGAGCGACTGCCTATCTGACCTTCACAACCCAGTAACTGTAACACGGTACCCCTTGGCAAGACTGGTTTCAGATCTCAAGCTTCTGACTACCCGTAACGACTGTCAAAGATCTTCAAATGACAGCCGGGATCAACGGCTTAACGTGCTTTCCGAGGCACGGAGGTAACTCGGTATGTTGAAAATGGTCACACATCCACGGACCGACCTCGTCAAGCGTTGCTTAACCTTGAAGATCGACCCGTGCGGCTGTTATTATGTAGCCACGAGCTCCCTCTAAAAAACTTCTGTTTATGAACGTCACTATTACAATAAAAAACAAATTGAAACTTGTATTGCGATAAAATTATATCGATTTTTACAACTTATTGTAACATAACACGCGGTAGGGCTTAGAATCGATCACTACTTCGCTACTTCCCTGCGAACGCTTTTGCGATAAAACTCTTTGAATATAGCAATAACAACCGATAACAATAGGAAATACGGCAAATGTATCATACAATTATTCTTTAAAATGCAAGGTCAATTTCGTTGATATAATTAGTTTTACTAAGTATACAATTTTATCGTGTTTTATTATCAAGGCCGATAGCTTTAACAGTTAAAGAGGGGTGTGGTGATGAAGCTGACTACTGCATATCTATCAAACTAGTTGTCCCACGCGGCTTCGCTCCCGTCAACTGGCTACCTACCTACCCATCTATCCTACCACATGATTGTTGCGTAACTTTAACCGCTTTCGCAGCGCACGCAACGGAAGCTCTCAAAACGGAATAATTTTGCCCGTTTTTGCAACATTTTTCATTTATGCTCCGCTCCTATTGGTCTGAGCCTGATGTTATATAGCCTAAAACCTTCCTTGATAAATGAATTATCTAACACAAAAATATTTTTTCAATTCCAACCAGTCGTTCCTGAGATTAGCGCGTTTAAACAAACAAACAAACTCTTCAGCTTTATAATATTAGTACAGATTAATGTAATATTCACCAAGTTTCACCTAAACGATGAACACTCATCCAAAACTAAGCTACTATAAACTAAATTAAAACTATAAAAACCCTGAGGCTTATTAACCTTGCGTTTTGAAACTACATAATTTATCTAATAGTAGACTCGCTTCGATCGACAATCCATTGAAACACGTAATTAGAACGCGATATCTTGCCAAAATACCCCGATTCAAAGAGTAAAATGCGCATAACTTTTGAACGAATGAACCGATTTTCATGAAACATAGCTAAGAAGACTCTTGAAAAAGTCATATTTCAAACACATAAAACTAAATCAAAATCGGTTCATCCGTTTAGGAGCCACAGGCAGATACACAAATACACACTTCAAACTTATAACACCCCCCTCTTTTTCCGTCGGCGATTAAAAATCCAATATACTCAAAAAGTAGCCGAGACAATTTGAGACCTCAAGCTTTAAGCAGAGATTATCATCTACATATCAATTTCTGACCATTGCCTCGGTGTCGCATACCATACTCGCCTAAGGGCCTATATACGCTTTAGTGCCGTAAAACAGTAACTTTCTGAAGCATACTCCTTAGTAACGGCTAGGTTAAAAGTTTTGAAGAAAATATATATGTATTATTGTTTCATGTACATTATTTTCTAAACATGGTTTTTTCGTCTAACAAATACATTTGCTTTAAAAAAAATAATTAGCAACACGATATTTTTCACAACTTTTGGATACTCCTCCAAAACGATTCGGATGTTTAAAAATATTTTTACACAGAAAAATTGATGGCTGGAATTTCTTCATAACTGACATAACATATGTAAATCAAATAATATTTTGCCAAAAAAAATGGTCAAAAGGAGGTTCAATATTGCATATTTTGGCATCGAGCGGGCGCACGGCCAGTACTGCGTTTACATTGGAGCGTATATATCGCCTTAACGATATAGGCAAATCGCAAGGGTCATTATCCTCAAAAAAAAAAACTTTTAAATCACACGGGATGTTCTGAATAACGAACATTTTCTAAAAGTTCATGTCAACAAAAGCTTGTAAAAATACTCACTTATATAAAGAACCATAGTAGAAAACACGATGAGTCCGAACCACACGTTGAACTGCGATACAAAGTATACGACGGCCACGACGATGTCTATGAGCGTCGGTGTGATGGAGAACAGTATGTACGAGAGGAGATTGTCTATGGAATCCGTTCCTCGGTCCATTACTCTCAGGACTTCGCCAGTCTTTCGCGACAAGTGCCACCGTAGGGGCAAGTCGTGGAGGTGTCTGAATAGTTCTAACTGGAAAAGACAAGTTAGGGCCGATTTTACCAGCGATACTAATCGCGCTTAGTTCAACTAAACTCAGTTTACGTAAATACAGCGTTCTGATTGGTAGTTTCTCAGCGGTCTCAACCAATCAGAACACTGTATTTACGTAAACTGAGTTTAGTTGAACTAATCGCGATTAATATATTTGGTGAAATCGGCCCTTATTTGAATTGAGAAGCTTTTCGAAGCCTCTAAAAATATAGGCTATATTCGCTGCCGCTGTACTTTAGCGAAAGTAACCAGCGGAAGTTCATAAAACCGGCGAAATATTATTCATCGTTATTGTACGCTTCCCACTACACCAACAAATATCGCTTATTATGTGTGGATAGGCTTTTGAAGACTCTGGTCGATAATTCGGCTGTAAAATACATCAAGTCTGGAGTTTCGCTGTTATGATTACTTTATCCAGACATGTTCTATGAAACAACTAATAAACAGCTGTGATTATCAAGGGAGGCCTTTGCTTAGCAGTTAAACATAACGAGCTTTTGATCAAATGGGAATCTCAAGGGATAAATTAACATCTTAATTGAATATGTGTTTAGACACCAGAGTCAACTCTTCCTATACATGTAAGGCCACCTCCGGTGCCAGAGTTAATTAAGCCGCCTCTGAACCTAGAACCCCACAGGCCTATGACTTGACTATTTCAGATTTACATTAACTATATAAGTCCAGCAGCCGAATTGCGTAAGCGAATTCGGCAAGACAAAGGGTTTGACCGCCATCAATCGACCAATCACATAGACGGAAATCCACATCTTGTCTCTCATCTCGCATGTGATTGGTTGATTGATGGCGGTCAAACCCTTTTAGCTTGTCAAATTCACTTACGCGATTAAGCTGCAGGTTTCCTCACGATGTTTTCCTTCACCGTTACCTGTGATGTCCAAGATAAACTTAGAAAGTACATACGAATTTGAAAAATCACATTAGCACATAAGCTGCAAGAAACCACATGTGAAGTCTAACAACTCATTGGATACAATCGCTTGTTAGTCACGTTTAGCGTAATTAGCAGTAAAGTGAAACACAATACCATATGTCAATATGTGATGAAACATCTGAATCATAGGACAAACATATTGGATTGTGTCAGTGGGTCTTAAAAGATTATACTATAGATCTAGTCTGTACTGTCCTACTGCATAGTAAAGGTTATTTTTCAGTCTGGGTGCGCGCGAATTAACGATTTGAAGAACCGTGTCTATTTAGTCGGTAGTGCTCCAACATAACCCTTAGGTTTATTACGTATTTTTTGCAAGAGAAAAACGATAGCGATTTTTGCGCAATAATTCTTTTTCCATACAGAAGTTTTAGGGTTGTTGGTGGTTTTTTTTAAATAAGTGCTTTTGACAAACAGTGAGCGATTAGCAAACGATTGTTTACGACCTACCATACCTACACTGCAGGGAATGCTGATTTTTATGACATAAAGCGTTTGATCGCTATCGTTTTGCTCTTGCAAAAAATACGTAATAAGCCTGGGGGTAAGAGAAGAGGGTAGTTGACAAAAAATATCTATTTAGTCCGTCAGTTATATAACCTAAAAATATTGGACACGAATTTTTCTTTAGCCACGAAAACATGAAATTACGATGATACAGTGCATGCGCGAAATATCGTGTGACGTCACGCCGTTAGTACACTTTATACTGACACAGTGACGTCACAAGCCCCCACTCCCTAAACTTTGATGCGCATTGGTTTGGTAAAGCAAAAAATACGTGTCAAATATTATTTGATAATCTCACTGACAGACTAAATAGAATTATCATTTTTCTACCCAGGAAACATCCCGATTTCTCTACAGTCCAAAACAACCGGTCAAGTGCGTGTCACACTTCGCACATTTAGGGTTCCGTGCCAATGAAAAAATGTGATTCATCAACATATTGGTATTTGTTAGTAGAAAATACGTGTTATTAAACATTATCACCAAATTTCAAGTTCATAGGTCAATGGGAAGTTAAAAAATTCTTTGGAAAATATTGTGTGACAGACGACGGACAGACGGACACGTGAGTGACAGCAATAGGGCCCTACGGACCCTGCGGGTACGGAACCCTAAAAAGGACAAAAGCCTTCAACTCTCTTTTTCAGACCCTTTTATTCACTGCCAATGCAGGCCAGGACTTTTGAACGAGCTTGATACCTACTCGAGAGTTCGTATCACGGGTCACGTCTGATCTTCTGCCATACTCCCGGTTCTTTACGTAGATCGTCTGCAAATAGCTAAAATTATTACTTTTTAGATAAATACCTGTAACTCCCTAGTAGTATACTGCTGCACTTTGATCCACAAGAATGACCGCAGATTGTTGAGCAGTCCCATTCCGCCAGTTCCTCCTCCTTGCAGGAACTTGAAGAACACGTAGATCAACACCAGGTCCCATCGGAAGAAGAATGGTGGGATGGAGATACTATCGACTGCAAGGAAAGCACTATTATTTAAAAATCGTGTTAGAGTGAACATTTAAACGAACGACTAAACTTCAGTAACGAAATCCGAGTAAAGGACATTGTAATCCAAAGAATTTTCCTAATAAATGAGTCCCTAGATAATAAGTTTACTAAAATAGGTTTTATGTTTTCTTTTTCTGCTTAACTATATGGCCGTTAAGTGTCTGAATTGCAAATTATTTTATTTAAAACTAGCTGTCCCACGCGGCTTCGCTCCCGTCAACTGGCTACCTACCTACCCATTTAACCTACCTAGCCTACCCTACCTATACATGATTTTTGCGAAACTTTAATCGCTTACGCAACGCACGCGACGGAAGCTCTCAAAAAGGAATAATTTTGCCCGTTTTTGCAGCATTTTTCATTTGTGCTCCACTCCTATTGGTCGTAGCGTGATGTTTTATAGCCTATAACCTTCCTCGATAAATGGACTATCCAACACAAAAAGATTATTTCAATTCCAACCAGTAGTTCCTGAGATTAGCGCGTTCAAACAAACAAACAAACAAACTCTCTAGCTTTATAATATTAGTATAGAAGTATAGATTAAACATTATTTTTAATTATCTCCTTATTTCTTCCATGTTTCTTACTCTAGAGAATTGAGACAGCGGTAATAGGTTAGTTGACCAAAAATATCTTATGACACGTAAACCAAAAATTACGACGATACAGATCGTTGAAATATCGTGTGACGTCACGGTGTGCTACACTTTATGCTGATAAAGTGACGTCACAAGACCCCACTCCTGAACTTTGATGCGCTTTATCTTTGTCAATTATTATTTATTTGATAAAGCAAAAAATACGGGTCCAATATTATTTGATAATCTCACTGACGGACGAAGTAGAATTATCATTTTTCCACCCAGAAAACATTCCTATTGCTCCAAACATTTACATACCATAACATCACTCCTGTAGATATTCCCAAAGGAATGAGCAGAGGTGCCTATTAGTACACTTATATGCATGTCGCCCACAGACATATATCTAAATAGATAACGCAAGTTCCTCCATCTGTATGAATACCAAGCGTGCCACTTTTTTACAAACAATTAAAAAACAAATTTGCTTACCAATGAAAGAAAACATTTCCAATGCTTTGGCCAACTTTTTCTATACATTATTTATAGCTCAATATTGCATAAAAAGGCTTTTTCTAGATTTTAGTGGATATCCGGTGCCGATAATGCCAAATTAAAACTCAGATTGCGATTATTTGTCGTAACTTTAGTCCGTTTTTTGGCACGTGAAGTACATACAATCGCGTCATCTAGTTAGATTTATGTCTGTGATGTCGCCAGTTATGTTAAGGCGTATCAGTATATTTAAAGTCAAATATATTTATTCAACTAGGCCAATAAGCGGCACTTTTAAACGTCAATCAATTAAAAATTAAAATTTACAAGTAATAAAAACTTATTCTACCGTGACTTATCATTCCCCAATGTTAACGCGGTACTGGCCGTGTGCCCGCTCAGTGCCAGAATATCAATATTGGACCTACTTTTGGACAGTTTTATTTACCAAATATTCTTTTATTTACATATTCTATGTAGGTAAAGAAGAAATGCTAACCATAAATTTTTCTGTGTAAATATATTTTTTAATAATCCAGGTCGTTTTGGAAGAGTACGAAAAGAATCAAAAATATTTCGCGTTGCTAATTATTTTTTTAAAGCAGTATTTATCATACGAAAAATCCAAGTTTTACAGAATAATGTACATGATCGATTTTTTTTTCCAAACCTTTTAACCTAGCCGTTACTAATGAGTATGTTTTAGAAAGTAACCGTTCTATAGCACTCTAAAGCGGAGTAAGGGCCTTAAGTCCCATGTAATCCAAAGATTTATTATTTCTTAAACGACAACTTACCGATCTTTTTGCTATAAATAGGCACGAACAGGTTCACGGCTCGTCCAGCAATCAGGAGAAGAACACACAAGAATACGTAGACTTGTAGGAATGCGCTCTTCTTCGGCCATAGGAAGGGCAGCAAGGTTCGCAGTTTGCCAAACACATTGCGGAATGTCGATCTGTTTTCATCTGGCTATGGAGAAAGACGTGTAAATTATTAATATATCTAGGTAAGGCTGGTTTATATCCAGAAAAATCAAGGAAAAAAACTGCTAGTAGTACTGCCCAATTATAAATAACATATTTTTTTAAATATTTTTTCTAATTTAATAGCTTTGTTGAAAGCTAGCCTAGTTATTGGGCTTTCTATAAAATCGCAAACTTTTTGCGCAAATTTACAGCAAAATTTTGATAGTTTTCATAGATAATAAACTTATCAACGAGTCGAGGTTTGGCGTCGGAATTAGTTGAAGTCAATTTGCGCCAAAGTAAACTATCATGAATTCATGAGTGAATAGCGTCAATTTGGCTTTTATTTTTTTTATTTTAGTCTACATTCGACATTAAACTTAATTTAAGTAATTATTGTTCGATTAAAATAACAGTGTTTGACTACAATAGGTCACGTTCTTTGAACAAAGCCGAGAAATTGTAAGATAAAAATATATAATCTCACAGGGTTGTAGATGTAATAGTATTTTCCCATTGCCTCCATGTTTGTTGAGTAAACCAGTTAAACAGTCTGAAAACAAACATCTTTTGAAAATAATGTGAGAACGATCCGGAAAAAAAAAATCAAATTCTCAAGAAAATCAGATATATAATATCATGTATGACATGTAACTTGGCAAGGTTTTGCCGTAGTAGGGGTAAGTTCGCATATAGTGGTGCGTCAACTGACCAATCACCATATAGAGCGAACGGAACGTGGACGCAACGCGATTGGTCGGTCGATCCTTGTGTCAACTGACCAACCAATCGCGTGCACGGATCGGTGCTATACGTTCCCCGCGTCTAGCTTGGTAACCAAACAGACTTAAAAAACGACTTGTGCGCATTTAACGACTCTTGCCAACTTACGTGCCGACAATTATACCAACATTTGATTTTCAAGTAGAGTAGAAAAGCGGCAAGAGGCGGCAGCTTTTAAATCTTTGAACACGAATAATTCGAAATTGTACCAAACTTATAGCTGTAGATATCCACCCTTTAGGATTCCTATAAATAAGTAAGGGTGGGTTTTTAAACTTGCTAATATTATTTATCCCCTTGCCACTTAATGCATATTTTACTCTAACTTTCATTATTCAAAATTACTCTTCAGACTGTTTACTTGTAAGTACTCACCCTATTTGAAAATATGACATCACGTTATGGCAGCTCTTAAACGTGAGAATAATGTAACAGAGTTCAATACACTTGATAATTTAATCACCTTTTTTAATTTAAATATATATTTTTCGCCTGTTGAAACAATTAAATGATTTTGATATGGGCATGACATCTTAACCTACAAATTAATTACAAAAAAATGAACGAATTGACGTACGGTACAAAAGTTATGCAGAGGAAATAAAAAAGTTTGATCATCTTATGTATAGTTTGGTACAAACAAGTTTTTAATTGATAGTTCTAATAAATGAGTCGCCAAATCAGGGAACTATTAGATGAGTAATTTATTAGAACGCACATACGGAGGAGACGATTAGTTACGGGTTTATGCCAAAGCTGGCGTCCTTGAACTCTTAAAATTACACAATTTTTAAATGGTTACTTCTCAAATAATATACCTACTGTCAGCTATAAGAGATGCCCGGCCTTCTGGTAGAACCCTTACAGGCACTGGTTCATACAATTATAAATGTTTTCATTTGAACTGTTTCTGAATGAAGAAATGGACTACATCTTCATCGTGGCCTGAAAAGGTCCGATTGCGCTGCGTATTACAAGATTACGATTCCCGCACGAAAGAATATTCGTTTGGCCTAAAGTTAGCAGCTGTTCCGGGTATGGTTGCTTTTTATATTATTATTGATAGGCTCACGCTTGACCACTATCTCAACTGGTGGTAATCGTTGATGTGGTCGACGATGCAGCAGGCTTGCCTAGAAGAAACCTATTCACTCTTGACTTAACGACTCCCAGGTTATGTTAGGTTAGGTAGCCTCATCTCAGAAGTGGGCCGCCCGGCCGTAGTCGAGTCTATGGTCGGCAGCGAGGAGTCCGGGGATGCGGTGGTATCCTTCTGCGAAACAGTCGTCTCGCAGAAGGAGGCTGCGGAGAGGGAGAGGGATATTTCATCCGCTCACCCGATCCGCAGCAGAAGCGCCGGGCGTCGGCGGAGGGCGGACAACGCCCTCTTCCGGCCCCCCTAAGTGGGACCAGGGGCGACGGACACGGGGACATCCGTCGCCCCCCACACACCAGAACCCGAGGTGGTGGCGCGTAGTGTTCCACGCGCGCCCCTCTTAGACGTTGCGGGGGGAGGCAAACACCTCACTCCCCCCCAACGCGATATCGAGGCCCGCAGAGCCGGGGGTGACGGAAGTATCGTATGTTCCCGCGACCCCCGGCATAGGTGTGAGATGGAATACCGGGGTGGTTTTTAGTCAGTACGAGTCTGACAGACCCCTCCGGCCCCCCAGGGCGACAGCCCCAGGACATCCAATGAGGATTTTCCACCTCGGAACAAAAAAAAGGTAGCTATTATATAGGTTAGGTCCCAGGTAGCTATCAAGAAATACAGACTCTAGCAGGATATTCCACTCCTTAGCTGTACGCCTAATAAAAGTATTCCCAAAACGTTTGGTGCGTATGGTTGGGATGTCCACCATGTACCGATGGCGTGGTGTTGATTCTGGAGAGTCTTTAAGTCAAGAGTGAATAGAGTTACTTCTAGGCAAGCGTGCTTCACCGTCGACCACATCATCGATTAAAATCATGCGAGATAGTGCACAAACTCGAGCTTATCGTAAAAAAATGCTCACCCTAGGCGGTATATGCCTGCGGTTATCCTCTTCGCCCTCGAGGAACTCAAACTGGTGCATGATGCCGGGCGCTTTCATGCCCAGCACGAACATTATCATGCACGACACGTAACGCCCCACGAACAGAGCCATCTCCAGGCGGTCTTGGAGACTGGGGACAATAGAGAGTTTATTTATTTATTCCTAATAGAACTATATTTTTTAACCGACTTCCCAAAAAGGAGGAGGTTCACCTCAATTCGACCGTATATATTTTTTTTTGTGTATGTTCGCGGATAACTTCGTCGTTTATGAACCGATGTTGATTTTTTTTTTGTTGGATACGGGATATCCCAAGAGTGGTACCATGATAAGCAAACCAGGATCTAACGATGGGATCCTTGAGAAATCGAGGGAACTCCTCAAATATTATAGGCATACACACAGCGATTTTGGTATTTTCATCAATAATTTAATCATTTGCACTCAGAAAGTAACATTTGGTGAAGTGGAACTGATGAAGAAGACCACAATGGCCACTTGAACTCCGAAATAAAACAATGTATCCTCGTCGTGTTTTGGGCTTATTTGAATCGTCATGAGATGTACTTTGGCTATAAATAATTTTCATGTTAATTGGAGGTACCTATCAAAACTTAAATGAGGAAAATTAAAACTTTTTAACAAAAAATCAAACCGACTTCCAAAACAAAACACTACAAAGCGAAAAATAACTTTCTATAACGAAGTCGGTGTCGAATAACGTAAAACAATGGGTACAAAAGACACCGACGAAAGGAAAGTTATTTTTCGCTTTGTAGTGTTTTGTTTTTGAAGTCAGTTGGATTTTTTGTTAAAAAGTTTTTTTATAGATAATGCTGCGAATCTGCTGCGAATTAAAACATTCTATGTGGTTTTCAAAAAGCGTTTTTACATGTGGAGACTCGCAACATGCTCTGTCTTTTCGCGACTTTTGTTGGGCACATTCGTTGCGAAAGTAGACTGTTTGTGGCAGAATTGCTTAAAAAATTGCCCAGGAATTAAAGGAAACAATGCAACATTATAAGCCGATACCAAGTATTACGTAAAAACATTCTGAATATAAAATATGACTATTCTATCAAGTATAAAATATAGTACCTATTATCATTCAAATAACAGAAAATATTATACTCACTCTTTCAAATGCCACCACCATCCTTCTTTGTTAAGATTCAGGAAGGAAAGATTTTCCGATACAAATATCATGGCCCAGAAGACTAGCAGTACAAATCCGTGCCCTTTTGGCGGGACGGACGGCAGTAGAAACCGCCTTTCCAGTACTGCTAGGTAGGCCGATAGGGGAAACATTACTAATGTTATCACTAAAGCTAATATCTGTAACAAATATATAACAATAAATTATGCTAAAAAAACACAAGCGAACCTAAGGGACATACTCGTATGTATATAATATAATGTAACATAGCATTCACTAAAATCAGTGAAATGACGGATGCGAAAGTCCGTCACGTTTTTGATTGGGATAACTTTTTTTCTCGAAGTTTTTGATGATCTTTAGCCCCTTTACGCAATAGCGGTTAACCGCCTAGGCGGTTCATTTGAGCGGCCAGCCGCCTGACGCGGTGGGAATAGCGGCTGACCGGCATGGCGCCCAACCGCGATGATACCGCTTCAAGCGGTTGGACCTTTCATTTTCGCACGCAGAGCAGGACCCTTGACTCTAGTGCTTATGATATTAAATTAATTTATAATTGAGGTGTTCATAGAAACTCAGAAACAATTACAAGTTAGTTTATTTTACGACAAATAGTGTAGTTAGTACTTAAGTACGGATTTTTATTTTATTAATTGTTGTTCTATAATTTTACGACTTTTTTATTTTACTCATCGTTGTTCTGTAGGTAATAATTATGTTTTTTTTTTGTTTTAATTTTTTTTTATTATTGATAGGCTTGCGCTTGACCACTATCTCACCTGGTGGTAAACGAATATAGCCTGCTCTAAATAATTACATAAGTTTCGTTCCTTTATTTTCGTAAAAAGAGCCGCTAGCGGTGGTTATGCTTCAAGTGAGCTCCACACCTTCATCTTTGGAGCACAAAATCAAATCCATATAATTTGGGAACCACAAAATGAGCACAAAATAATTAGGTGGTATGCAAATTCTTAGGGTCAAGGGTCCCGCTTTGCGTACTCATATACATCAACGGTGGGTCGCCGCAAACTAAGCCGCCCATGAACCGCCAGAGCGTATTAAGGTCATAGCACACTTATCAGCTCAGAAGGGATTACCGTATTGCCTTTCGCCTCGCTGTCAACAGACGTCAACCTTACGTTAGTACGTAACCAATGCGGATCAGCAGCTCCGGTACGTCGATTCGGCTACGGCTAGGCAACGCCGCTAACGACCGCTGGTTGACTTGGCTGGCCGGGGTGAGACTAACAGGGCACGGAGAGACAAAAGAGCGGGAATGACAGGCCGTAAGCGCGGGCACCGCAAGTTGACCACGTGATGGTACCGAGGCGAGGCGATTACGTTACGATTTCGATTAGTGTGCGTTACAGTAGGGAATTTCATACAAATAATTCTGCACGGCTCGAGTTGATACGGTGACGATCCCTTTCGGCAAGTTGATAAGTGTGCTATGACCTTAATAAGATGGTGGCCAGCCGCGAAGCGAGCCGCGGTCAATCGCCACGGTTGACATTTTATAGTGGTTAAATGGTACGAGCGGTTGCATATTAAAATGGAAAAGCGGCTAGCCGCGCGGTTAGCCGCCCCCGCAGTTAACCGATAGTGTGTAAGGGGGCTTAACAGTAGGTTTCTAATAATAAGTAATTGCATCAATTTCCAATAACATTACTCCTAATACCATTAGTCTAATAACTGAAATAAGCTTTCAAAAACACTTACCATATATCCATAAATAAATCCTCCCTTAAATACGAAAGCCTGTAGCAGGAATCTTATCACAGCCAGCACTGGTACAAACAAGGTGAAAAACAACTGCACGACGAAAAGCCGTGAAGTTCGCACATCCACCACTTCCGTAGCATATCTGAAAAGAAGCAGCTTTTTATTATATGTACCAGTAAAGCCAGCAATTAAAACTGACATGACTGTAACTCAGTTATGACAATTGTTTTGAAAAAATTCAAAACTACGTTATTTATGGACTATAGAAGCAGTGTCTACAGTTTTGCTTGTGATTAGCATTTGATAAAGGTCACACAGAAAATAATATCTATTAGGCGATTTATAATAAAAACAAATGGATTAGCTGAATGATTCTCATAATTGCAGGCCACCTAACAGAAGTATTGATGATTATACATATGTACTGGTTTTTATAATAAAATAATTCTGAACCTATTTATTTTATTTATTCACTGGCTGTCCCACGCGGCTTACTCCCATCAACTGGCTACCTACCCTACCCTACCTACACTACATACATGATTGTTGCGTAATTTTAACCGCTTACGCAGCGCACGCAAAGGAAGCTCTCAAAAGGAATAATTTTGCCCGTTTTTGCAACATTTTTCATTTATGCTCCGCTCCTATTGGTTTTAGCGTGATGTTATATAGCCTATAACCTTCCTCGATAAATGGAATATCCAACTCAAAAAGATGTTTTCAATTCCAACCAGTAGTTCCTGAGATTAGCGCGTTCAAACAAACAAACAAACTCTTCAGCTTTATAACATTAGTATAGATTCAGTCAATGTATAACATCTTTAAAGACACATTCGAGGCGATTAATAATTACTAATATAAATTATCAAAACCCTAGACCTTTTTCAACTAACATTTGTACAGCTTTAAGAAAGCTGTTGGGAAAATATATCCAGCAATATCATTATGATATTAATCTCTTTTAGATTAGAATAAACCTAAATAATATTTTTTTAATGGCAAGTTTAATCTTGCATTAATTACCATTCTTATCAATGCATAAAAAAATAATCAGATTAATTATAAATTAACAGTTATAAAATGCCGATATGTTTTATTGGAGCAATTACATAACACAAACATGACTGGTACATTAATGGTGTGGACAATAACGTTAGATAATAAATAACTAGGCATTGTTTAAATTAACTGATAAAACGCACAGTGTGAAAACTTTACTAAGCATACTTCAGATTAATCAATAACGATATACTAAAAAATTTCCTTGTTCCTCTCGCAGTCTATGACCTTGCCAAATGTAACACTTCTAGTATTTTCCTGGTCTAAGTGATTGCATTTTTTACATATTGAGTTTCCTGATAGCTACAACCTATGCGTCTTTAGGTCAATAGTGAATAGGTTACTTCTAGGGAAGGATACTTCACCATCTACCACATCATTGCTTACCATCAGGTGAAATAGAGTACTAATATAACAAATTAAAAAAAATGCCACTTACTCCTAACAAGTTACAACATATTATGAAAAGATAAAGTTGCTGAAGTTTTACACAGCATGGTTTTATATAGCACTAGCTGTCCCACGCGGTTTGCTTCCATCAACTGGCTACCTACCTAGCCATTCACCCTTCCTACCCTACCGTACCTACACTACATACATGATTATAGAGTAACTTTAACCGCTTACGCAGCGCATGCAACGGAAGCTCTCAAAAATATTTTTTCCCGTTTTGCAACATTTTTAATTTATGCTCCGTTCCTATTGGTTGTAGCGTGATGTTATATAGCCTATAATCTACCCCGATAAATGGACTATCCAACACAAAAAGAATTTTTCAATTCCAGCCAGTAGTTCCTAAGATTAGCGTGTTCAAACAAACAAACAAACTCTTCAGCGTTATAATATTATAGTATAGATGAGTAATTTGTAAAATTATGGACCCACTATTGTACTGAATAAAATTAACATAATTTTCTTTACTAAATTCTCTGTCAATGTTAGCATTTCAGAATATTTTGTGATGTCATCATGAGTATGGATTATAAAATTTATATTGTTGACTGAGAAGTGCATAATTTCAATATGATTTGTTAAACAACCAAATCAAGTTACCTATGTCTTAGTAGAAAGCAATATTAAGTGACAATCAATAAACTCTAAAATATGTCACAGCATAATCTTATCATATCAAATCATTCTCATACCTTTTATACATTACAATTTGAATCAGCCCAAATACTAATAGGAATCCACCAATGAAGATAGCAGAGGCAGTCTCCATAAAACACTGGGATATTCCATGGTCCACCCATATCTCTCCCAGGGTCACGTTAGGGGGGCAATATTCCATCATTTTGCTGCAAATATTGAACTGTATTTACTGTAAGGTACTTATACAAAAATAATCTTTAAAAAATATGACGGTAAAATGGACATGCTGACTTTAAATTGGATGTGGATTGCAGTAGTTAGTAGATTAAGCTAAGAAGTTTTTAAAATATATTTCTCACAGACATTACGCGCATGTTACGCGCAGTAGTGATAGTGCAACAAATATTAGACAGAAATTACAATGTAAAAAATAATCGTATAGCTTCATGAAAGTACACAGCAAAAACAATGTTACTTACATTGCGGTTAAGTCTACAATGCGGTTTTGGCTTGAAATTTCATCAAAACACACTGCCGGCTAACTCATATTGCCATATCAAAATGCCCTAATCATTTCTTCTGATCATTTCATTGAAAATTAAATTCCAATTTATTTTGACAGCTCATGACAGCTCCATTGACATGTTTTTTTTCTTCTTCCTACTAGGGCAGGCTAAGGTCTTGGGCTATATCGCCTCGACTTATTTTAACATTTTTTAATATGCATTAGAATGTGGATGTAACAGATTCTAATGTTTTTTGGAGTATTTGGCAGCAAATTGTATCAAGTCAGCAGAGATCGCTTCTGTCAACCACACAGAGACACAAAACCACACAATTATAATATCACAATATCCACTATACTTCTTATAAGATAGTTTGATCTCTGCGACAGCTGTCAGTATCAATACAGTCACAATAGCGCTCGACAGGTTATCAATAACACAGCAGAGATATGAAGCTATCTTTTACGAAATATAGGCATCAATTTTGCAAATAATATTAACAGCCGCTGAACAGTGCAAGTGCGGTGTACTTACTGCAAGTCGAAGGGGGGCCACCGTTAATTGCATTTGTAACTTGTTCCCGGCCCCGGGAGTCTCGCTGCAATATATCCCTCTCAACCAACTACCAAATCTATCATTAAAATTACGGCAATTTCTAGAAAACTGCGCCAGAAATTTCTAGAAAACTGGACAAGTGGGTTTAATAAAAAATAAATTGGCGGGATCATTTCCGCTTGGATAAAATTTAAAATGACAATTTGGGTCGGCCTTTAGAATAATCATGTTTAATGGTGACACAGTAGTAGGACTCTAGGACTAGAGGTAGATAATGAGTTTTTATTTAGCGACCGTTGGTCATTCAGGAAAGTGGTGAATCTCCACTGATTGCTCAGACACCGGTGCTCATCGACTAAAGAAAAAAAATAAAAACCGGCCAACTGCAATTCGGACTCGGGCACAAACATAGAGCAACACAGGCCACCGGTGGCCTGTGTTGCTCTATGGGCACAAACGGTTCCGTACCATTATCGCAAAAACGGCAAAAAACACGTTTTTTGTATGGGAGCCCCACTTAAATATTTATTTTATTCTATTTTTAGTATTTGTTGAAAAAGCGGCAACATAAATACATCATCTGTGAAAACTACATCTGTCAACTGTCTAGCTATCACGGTTCATGAGATACAGCCTGGTGACAGACGGACATACAGACAGACAGACAGATAGACAGACAGACGGACCGCGGAGTCTTAGTAATAGGGTCCCGTTTTTACCCTTTGGGTACGGAACCCTAAAAATATGTTTCACTCCTGCTTTCAGCTGATTGAGCTTTTATGTCAGTGCTTTGTTAGTAAATATATTGTACCTTCATGTTGGCCAGAGTTTAGTCCAGTTTGTGTCTATGTCACCACTGGGATCCTTTTCAAAATTTTCGGCTTTTCTATAAAAGCAGAGAGTGGCTGGGAGTGGGACGATTGGTTTTCCAGTTTAACCGGGGTTCTTAGACTTATGTGTACCTAGCATTACTAAACTATGAGACAAGTTTCTAATTTTTATTATGGTTCTGATGGAAATATACATACATTAATTTTTAATTATATTTGAAATATTTATTTAACAAACAATGAAAAGACAGGGATAATACGGAAAGGATCCTTTGTTCTTTAAAGTTATCGTGTTTCTGAACGGACAGCAGAGTTCACTGTTTCAGTGTGTGTGTGGGAAATCATGTACGTGTTTACAATATAAATCCAGTTGTGTGAGTTCACAGTTCCGGATGTGTGCGTAGTCGTGGAGTGACGGGTGTTGGATTAGATTACGTTTTTAGCGATTGTAAATCATTATTTGTTGTAGCTTCTTTCCGTGTAATATCTGCTACAATTAATTACAAACTTGACGTTTATCTGCAATGATAATTTGCAAATAAGTTACGTGGTCATATGTTAGTAAAAAAATATTCTGCGAATGTGAATGATCAGCATGTGTCACCACTCATCAACAAATTCTGTGAAACGGTGAACAGTCGCGATGTGAGGAAAGTAATGACTACCAGCTGAAATCAACTTGAGTTAGTTAGTGTTTGTGTTGCGGACCAGTGTTATTTATTTTTTGTCTGGTGAAGGTGATAAATTTGAGACTCAAAATGGCGGACCTCGAGGCTGTGCTGGCAGACGTCAGCTACTTGATGGCTATGGAGAAGTCGAAATGCACTCCAGCAGCACGAGCTAGTAAAAAGATAGTTCTACCAGACCCAAGGTAATGTCCTCAGGGGTAAAACTACGCCATGGCGCCGCGGTCGATGATGTTTACACGATTTTAAGAAATAATTCTGAACTTGTTTACAAAATTGATTTTACCATGATTTATTATGAATTCTGTATAATCTATGGTAGAATCTAATGAGATAATCACATGAAATTACACTTCCTTGTAAAGATTAAATTCAGCTGATCAAAGTCTAAACTACACAAGTTATGGTTCACTTCTAAAACAGAGTTGAGATAATAGAGATAGTTGAACTATTTATATTTCAGGATTATTATGATAAAGTTAATTAGTATGTTAATGAACAATGTTTTATTCATTTAATGTTATTAAACAAATCGAAATTAATCTAGGTCATTAACATCTGTTGAGGTCATTGCACTCATCCATGTAGTTATGACCAAATTATAATCAGTTTTACAAATCTGTTTTGTTAAATAGCCAGTATAATTCGTAATTTGAATTTATTCATAATGTAGGAATTATAGTCTGGCTTTTGATTTTGCCTACTGTGTATAGTTAGGTATGAAACTTTTTTATTTTGTTTTAGAAGTCAAGGCTTTCTCATATATAATATATGTGTTAAAAAATCATGCACTTTCTGTATTAGAATATTGTAGATACCTACCACACTTTATTTAGTTAAGAATATGGAATCAATTAACTTGTGGAATATTATGAACAAATCAAACGATGGAAACATGCCATTCTTTGTTGTACTTTTTATTACCCTTGACATAAAAAGATAAGTATCAAAGATAAAAAGTGGTACTTCTAGTACTGGATTTAATTTCGTTGATCAATAACAAGGTAGCAAATAAGAACATACTTAAATGTCAAATAATTTTATCATCAACTAGCGGATGCCTCGCTGTTTCACCTGCATAGTTCCTGTTCCCTTGGGAACACAGGGATAAAAAGTAGCCTATGACACCCAGGGATAGTGTAGCTTCTCCTTCTGTCTTAGAATTTATGAAATTGGTCCAGTAGTTTTGAAGTTTATTTGTTACATACAAAAATACAAATCTTTATTATTTACTAGCTTTTACCCGCAGCTTCGCTCGCAGTGAAGCCAATAAAAAGATTATTTTTTTTTTAAATTAAAATGTATCCTATGTTACTTCTAATACCTCCAAGAATATATGTACAAAGTTTCATGATGATCGGTTCAGTAGTTTTTGCGTGAAAGCGTAACAAAAAAACTTACATTCACATTTATAGTATTAAGTAATTAGTAATTATTTATTAGTATAGATGAAAAATATCATTACAAATCTTATTGCTGCTGCACAGGTTAAGACAGATATAGATAGAGCTGTCTTAACCTGTGTGCTATTCTTGACTATAATCTATCTCTGTGCCAAATTTCATCCAGATCCATCCAGCCGTTTGAGCGTGACGAAGTTACAAACATACGTAAACACACACACACTCACAAACTTTCGTCTTTATATTATTAGTGTGATTCTGAATATTAATGGTTGAAATTTTTGTTGATAAATGGCTTGAAGAATTTCTTAACAAAATATCACTTATGATTTCTACATAGCTTGAAGATTACCTATAAATCTCCTACAAAGATCTTTGCAAAACAGATTGCTAGGTAGTTCAATACTCCATGCCCAAAAAAATAAAATATTAGTTAAAAAATACTAAAAACATGCTTTAATAGAAAATCAAACTAAAAAGTAGAAAATAATTTTTAAAAATTTAAAAAATTTAAAAACAGTGCAATAAAAAAAATATTGTAAAAAACCGGCCAAGTGCGAGTCGGACTCGCGCACGAAGGATTCCGTACCATTATCGCAAAAAACAGCAAAAAGATCACGTTTGTTGTATGGGAGCCCCCGTTAAATATCTATTTTATCATGTTTTTAGTATTTGTTGTTATAGCGGCAACAGAAATACATCATCTGTGAAAATTTCAACCGTCTAGCTATCGCGGTTCATGAGATATAGCCTGGCGACAGACAGACAGACCAATTTTGGGTACGGAACCCTGTAAAGTGTGGGGTGCTTTTTAAGATATTTTCAAAATGACCAATTTACCAATGTCTGTCAATAAAATATTATATCCATTGAGATCACGCACCCCACACTTTTGTACAATATCTTTTTTTGTTTTTCAGTCTGTTCTTAATTAAAATTTATTAAAAATTATTTTCTACGTTTTAGTTTGGTTTTCTATTAAAGCGTGTTTTTAAGTATTTTTTAAACTATTATTTATTTTTTACTTTTTAGTCCTATCTCTAATCCCGAATATCCTGGTAAGGATAATAGGACAATCTATTTTAATTATTGCATTGTCATCGGTCCTTGATAAGTGTGCAAGTTTCAAATTAATCCAATGTTTTGAAGGGGGTGATAATCACATTCAAAGTTTCCGTTACATTGATACATAGATACATACATACCAAGCTAATAAAAGTGTGTTAAAAACAATTGTATCCCACAGTTCAGGAGCCTGGTTTTACTCATAATTCAGATGTGGCCATAAATAATTAGGCAAAATTTGTCCTAAACCTAAATGGTAAAAATTTTGATTCCCTATTTTCTCAAAAAAAATTATTAGACATCATTTTGTCCATCTGACGTTTATATAAAGAAAGAAAAGTTATCAATTCTGTCCATTACACATAAAATAGTTAAATATTAAAACCTATTAAAGCACAAAAAGACTCAAATTTATATTTTTTCAAAATGACAAGAATTGTAAAATAGCCTACTATGTAATTACAAATGTAGCATCAAAATTGCCTATAGATAATTCTCACACAAACTTTGCAAAACAGAATGCCAGTTCAATATTCTCTGCCCAAAAAAAAAAACAATTGTTCCACAGTTCAGGAGCCTGATGTGACCTCTCCATTTTTCAACAGGAAGGAATGTGACAATTGCTATGTTACTCACAATTCTGTTACCCTATGTAAACAGTGGACATGGCCTCTGATTCATTTGAGTGACTCATTCTTGAATTGAAGCCACTTACAGATGTTTTGGGTCAACATAATTAGATTATTTGGATGATACACTTTTCAACTGGCTATGGGTTTAAAAGAAAGCATTTTTGACAATTTTCTACTTATTGGAAACTGTTAAAAATATTACCAGCACAATAGTTAGAAGAAGAAAAATACTTAGTTTATTTGCACAAGCATGAAGACTGCCATTAAAAAGTAGGTACTAATAACAAAACTTATAATTTTATTTTATAACCAAATAGTATAAATGCTTACTAAAACTATGGAGTTTCTTGTGCATTCTTCTCCATAACAAGCTACTTTTCCGAATGCACGGTAGAATCAATTTTTATTTTATTTTATGATTTGTTACTTTAATTCTGACGTTCAAAAGTGCCGCTTTTTGGCCCAGTTGAATAAATATATTTGACTTTGACTTGACTTTGAAAAAAAAGATTTAACTGAACTTTAATTATTTTAGCCAATATTTTTTATTTCTGGCAGCGTATAAAATATATATTTTATTGACCATTTTACATGATATCCAGTACTTATCTCTAGTTGATGACATTCTTAAATGATGATTATTTCTTATAATGTTTTATGAATCAGTGCCAAAATAATAATAATAATAAATATCCATTGAGAAATTATATAAGACGAATTTTAAATTCTACTAAATAATATCATAAGTAGAATCACATGAAAAACTACCTAGGCTTGCCTTAAATAAATAATTTGTACCTAGTTAGGTACCTAACTAGTACCTACCTTAACAGAAAAAATAAAAATTACTACTATAGGTACCTGTGGAATATAAATGATACTAAATATCTCTAATTAACTTCAAATTACAATGTGTTTTTAGTTTGCTTATCATAATACACTTACATGTTGCACTCGATAAAAACATATATTATTAACAATATACAATGTACAAAATGCAGCAACTCCGTATTATCAATGACATGATACTTGTTGTAAACAAGTATTTCTTATAAATTTACTTAGTTGTTTGTTAATCAATGGCGCTTCGTCGCCTTTTAACCAATCTGGATGAAACTTATCACACAGATACATCATGACTTGCTAGACATACTATTGATCCTGTTAGTTCATTACCTCGGAATGATTTCCGACTTTTGATTTGACTTTCACGCGGGCGGAGTCGCTAGCAAAAGTAGGTCACAATTAATCTGAATCATGTGCAACTTCAAGTGGTTATCACTAAGCAAAAAAGAGAGGAAAGGTCCGATTTCGCACACAAAATTCAAATGTTAAATTTCGCGATGTTCGTGTTTATTTATTTATTGGTTCACCAACAATTGTTTACACTGGTATTATGCTAAAGGTAACATGCAATAAAATAGAGTACAATAGTGTAACTACAACGCAATACCCAAAGACCTTATACTTCTTACTACTAGACTGTGTACCAAATTTTTTTGTTTAGCTAAAATGAGATCTATCATCATATACCTAGGTTAGCTATTGCCTTATAAGCGGTAGCTAGCCAAAAACGGTCCTGGCGAGAGGGTTTCTGCTGGAAGTGTGTCCTTGTCTGACGTCTTGACAGCTCAAGTAATCATTGGGATTAGTAGAAATGGTAGAAATTTAATATATTTTCTTTTCTATGTTTTCCAAAACGAACGATTCATAAACTTTGAAATGTATTTAAATATTTCTACAGTTCCTATAATTAAAAAGTTGTTTTAAAATAATAATTAATTAATACTGAGTAATGGTAGTACTTAAACGTTTAGGCCTGGTAATGCACAGATAATATAATATTAGCATACAGGTGCCTCATCCCATACAAAGAAAACGTGCCAACTTAACTAGCGTTTTTCATCTGATTGGACCGATTATTTTTTGTAAATCGATCGCGTTCGGTTTCGTTCCATGGCGATAGAGAGATCACCGTCTATATCCGTGGAACGGAACGGAACGGAACCGAATAGAACGTCGGCACAGTTTCTTTGTATGGGATGAGTCACCACTGCTAAATGTAAGATGGTGGTTTGCTCACTTGGTTCTTTGGTTGATTCTCGTGCTTCGGTTTGCGATTATGTAAATTTTCATTTTCATTAAACCTGTTTGTTTTTCAAATGGTGAATTCCCCCAGCGCAGCAGTGAACAGTTTCGGAGAAATTATGTCTCCCTGTCTCACACTGCGCTGGAGAAGGATAGGTTCCGAGGTCTGACCCTGAAGACGGACTGACATGGTGGCGTATTTGTACACTTCAACACCTCAATTTATCGGTAGTCATCCGGCACCGTTGGAGAGACTGCAGCAAGCCCAAATATCGATCGAATCGAAGGCTTTCTCGTAGTCCACAAACGCTAAGCAGGAAGGCAGGTTATACTCTTCGGTCTTCTGTATAACCTGCCACAGCGTATGTATGTGGTCTACGGTGCTAAAGCCTTTTCGGCATCCGACTTGTTCGGGAGGCTGGAAATCATCGAAACTGCGCGCGAGACGATTCGTGATCACTCTTGAAAACAACTTGTAGACATGGCTATCAAGAGAGACGGGCCTATAGTTCTTCAGCTGGGTATTATCACCCTTATTGAAGAAGAGTACCACCACACGCCCGCACCATGCCTGTGGCGTTTTGCCCTCGAGTATGACGGAATCAAACAGCTTCTGTAGGGCCTTAAGGACTGAATTCCCACCTGCCTTCAGTAGCTTGACCGTGATTCCGTCCGTCCGTCTTGTTGTTTTTAAGCTGTTTCAGAGCCACCCTGAACTCACATAGGCTGATGTCCGGAATGTCTTCATTATAGAGTCGGGTCAATCTAGCTCTAGGGTCATTCGCTAGATTCGCGACGGGTTTACTGGTTGACGTGTACAACTGCCCGTAGAATGTCTCGATCTCCCTCAGAAGCCCCGGTTTGGCGAATACGATCCTGCCATTGTCGGTCATCAGTTTCGTGAGCTGGCTCTGCCCAATAGCCGGGTCTCGTCCGGGATTCTTAGCACCCCTTGCCATGCCGTAACCTCGACCGCTACCGTAGTCGAGGGTAGGCAGACTGCCGGGCACTAGGGGTAATTTTTTATTTGTGCTATTCATGGGGAATGTTTTGCCATAATCGCCACGCTTTGCAGGCGGGTTGACGATTGCAGTATTGTTGTTACAAATGCACAGAGAACGCTGTTGCCCATTCTGTGGTTTGTCCCTTAGTCGCTTCTTACGACACCCACGGGAAGATATAGGATGGTGAAATTCTTTACTTCAGACACCATACAGTAAGTGATGTAGATTCCAAAAATATACACACGATGTTTTTTTGTTTTATTTTTTTATTTACATAATTTAGATAGGTGTAGGTAGCGCAGTAAGGTAGCATCAATATATCAGGATACTCACACAAACGTTTTTACAAGCAATTTGTCCCGTGTTGTTTGGAAACCTCATTAGAAAGAGACACACTAACAAACGGGAGCTCTCTCGCGCGGAGCGGTTTTTGCGCCTTAGTGCACAGTCTAGTAGTAAGAAGTTTAGGGTCTTTGGCAATACCCCTGAAAAATGACAACAAACCCAAATATTTAGCTTGGAACGTTTGATTCGTATGCGACGAACGATTCACCTAGGCGGCCTTGCAAACCATAGGAATCATCGCCTAAAGGCGGTCCAGTTTAATTTTCTTAAACAAATGACGGGTAAAATAAAGCCAGCCAAATATTGTCAGTCATTACTGTACAGCCAAATATTGTTAGTCTGTAGTGATTACTGTAGTTCCTTATCTTTTCTGAGCGACAGATCGTAATAATTATTATTACGTAAAATTAGCCTGCACAAATGCAAAACATCAAATTGGGGTCTACTCCCTAAGCACGAAGTCCGTAGTTTCGGCCTTCGTTACCGGCGTTTCCTACTCCGTATCAACTACGGAAGGATGATTCGTTCGCAATTTGACAGTTGTACCTTTTCGTTTTACGGGGGGCAACTTTCAAAAGGCGCCTGGACTTTTGGGGAAAACACCAGGGAGTGTGGGATTTTTACCTCATTAAAAGCACCCCGGTGATCACCATCATCACGTAGAAGAAACCCCGTGACCTCTCAAAAGTCCACCCCGGAGCCCCCTCTACTCCCGATGTGTTTTTACCCGTCCCAAAAATTGACAACATTGACACTTAAGGTTACACTAGTCGATCATTCTTTCATACAAACGTAGTCTGGCGATTACTCCACTTTTTGACGATGTACGTTCAAAATAAAAAAAAATAAAACAATTTGTCTCATCATTATCTAACCCTATATGGAAGTAAAAAAGGAAAAAAAAAATATTTGAAAGTTATGGGCGTCGAAAATTCCTTATTGCAACACTAATTTTTACGCATCTTAGGGCGGAAATAAATACCATAAGAAGAAGGAAAATTGCAAAACGGCCTCCATACATCGATAGATTAGTAATTCAACAATACAAATAATTTTATTTTGAAAATATACATTTAGTCATTTTTTCATGATATCTAGACTCCCAAAGGCCTGTTTATAAAATTTCGCGCGCTCGTTTTCGTCCTAAACCATCATCCATTTCGATACAAATTTGCAAAAGTGCTAATTCTTACGCGAACTAGCTTCTTACTGCTCATCACAGCATCTATCTCTTTCGCACGTGTTGTCGGATGAGATAGCACGCATTTTAACTTCGCGCACAAAATAGTTCGTGCCGTTGACTAGGGAACCCTTAATTGCTTTTTTCACTCCGAAGTTTCGGTGTACTTTCGGACGGGGCCCGTAACCTCGTTGACTGAGATAGGGAGTAGACCCCCTGATGCGATTCTAAATACTTCTTTTGCTTCGTTCCTGCGTACACAACTTTGACCTTTGCTCTGAAGCTCCGAGTGTTCTTGAGATGTATCTTAGACAATTTTGTTCAACCAGGAGTAGCCGTTATGATTTGCCGCCGTTAATATATTGGAAAACTTCGATGTCCCAAAATAATAAGAAAGAAATCGGCCTAAGAAGAACGGTCGCGTATACCGTTTGTCGTCGGCCTATTATATTTGCTACAGGTTTATATGTAAACCAACTGATGGCGACAACTATAGTCCACAAATTAATGTGAACCCCACTAAAAAGTTAAAGAGAGACCGGTTGCTGTAAACCTTTGTTTAAACTTGCGCACGCGCACTGAGCTATTTTTGCCAAAGTTGCAAACAACTCGATGGACGCAGTACTTTACACGCGCATGAAGTCAACAAACTTGAGTGCTGGTGCTTAAGAAAATGGCGTTCCTTTCCAAACACTCAAATTACGGATATCATACATACGCAGACGAAGGCTATGTATTGTATGACGAAAAATCAAGCTGTCTAAACCAAAAGATTACAGCGTTTGACTGAAGATTCAAACTCAAACCCTTCATATCGCCACATGGAAAGAAAGAAAAGTTGTTAATTACGCCGTGTGCATTATAAAAGATAAACCATAATACTGGGATTACTTAATGAGGTGATAAACGATTTCATAATAATTCGTCGTTCATACATTAACGTTTATGATAAAGTAACTACCTACCCTACAGGTTTCCGCAATGTAGAAGTCTCAACATTGACATGTCATTAGGTCCTCGGTCCTCGTGCCAACGCAGCGTCTGCCGATACGCGGTCGCCACTCCTGAACCCTTCAGCCCCATCGACCATCAATTCTGCGAGCAATGTGCCCCACCCACTGCCACTTAAATTTGCAAATTCTTCGGTCTTTGTAACCTTAGTTCTCCTGCTCTCGGATGTTTTTATATCTTATTCAATCAGGCAAAGAAAAACCAAATAAAGCACACTCTTTGAGTAAATTCCAAAATCATTGCCCAATAATAAACGTCTTATCACAATATGTGATATCAGCCATCCTCTGTGTATTATGTCCGTTTCTAACAATATACCAACTACTAAGATTTTTTGCAACTCTGGATAAATTACATCGCAAAACCAACAAATCATCCATCCATAATAAATCTGAATATTCACGAATGTCGTGCTGCGTGCATCAATTTGATACTGATCTCGATGCGTTTACCAGAAAAATCGAGACGATATTCTTTTGTATCTGCCGATTTTATTTCTTTTCGTTTGTACTGTAAAGATGTTTTAACTTGTTCTACTAGATAGGTCTAAAGCTCGTGGCTAAATAATATCGCTCTGGTCGATCGTGGTTAAGCAACGCCTGGAGAGGTCGGCCCGACAGATTAACGTCTGTAGTCTGAAGTCAGATGCCAAAAATCTGACACCAGTCTTTCCAAGGGATATCGTGCTATCCAGTTACTAGATTGTGGAGTTTAGTTAAGCATGTCGCTCTATGTGAAATTCTGGTATCCAGCGGAATCCGGTTAAACTGCAAGCCCAATATAGTTGCGAAAAAGCCTAGATTGATTTGTTCTACTAGATACCGAAGACGTAGATGCGTACAATATATTTATTCTAGCTAGCATCAATATGCAAGTTGCGAACTAAGCACTCTACTAAGTTTACCGTCGCGTTACAGACGGGCTCGTAAAAAGTTCAAAGGCACGTCTTCTCAAAAAAAATATGGTGGTCGTGACACGGTAAACAAAACGATAAACTAACATGTTATTTAAGTCGCGATTTCGTAGCTTTGTTATACATTTTATTGGCGAATATGTGACGAATTTTGTGATTTCTGGAGTCTTGATATCTAGATAATTCTAGTTGTTTAAAGTTATGAGAACATTATTCAGCATAGTCACAGATAATATAATACTAGTATACAGATGCCTCATCCCATACAAAGAAACCGTGCCGACGTAACTAGCGTTTTTCGTCTGATTAAAAGCTGATTATTTTTCTAAGAACATCGATCGTGTTCGGTTCCGGTCCATGAATATAGATTTTATTAGCAGCGACTCGCAAGTAAAAGGATTTACTCGGTAGATACAGCGACGATTCGTTTTATAGTATTTTTGTACGTTTTTACAGTTTCATTGTACCAAAATGTGTTACAAAACAAATTTAAATAATCGAGTGGAATGCCTCAGAAATTTAAAACTGCGCCATCTATTGGCAACAATTTTAAATGCTCCATTCAAATAACCTTTAAAATGTAAATTAAGAGAACAATATTCCTTAATTTTGTGCTTAGGCGATTTAATTAAACAAGAACATAATTTTTTATGATCTTCTCTAGAAAATCTTAATATTTCACAAAACTCAATAACAAATCGAAGCTTATCTCGCCATCTAGTGCAATTTTTTTAACCAAATTTTCTTTCGTCGCGTTGGGTGCCCGTGGCATAGTATAGCAGCACACTTGGAAGAATACCATTATCTTCCTTCTTAACATTATCCCCACCAAGGATCACCAACAGCCACCGACTGAAACTAAGTTTATGTTACCTTCCTACCTGTAGCATTGTTTAAAACATTTCTTTTTTTGTTTCAGTGTTCGGAGTGTAATGCACAAATATATGGAAAAGAAGAATGAAGTAAATTTTGACAAAATATTCAATCAAGTCTTAGGTGAGTACCACTGAAGAACCAATTGAAATCGTGTCGAATTCCTCAAGATATCTTGGCGTATGTTAATTTATTTAACCCGAAAAACTGTTACGTAGTGTGATTGCTCCACAGTCTTACAAAATTTAGCTCATGCTGACACAAAGCAAGAAAAATAAATGTCAAGAATGTGCCAATTTCGTCACTTCCTAACTTCATTATAAAATTGATGGGTACTTAAATCGCTAACGCACAGTAAAAGTTTATAGTGTAGCTGGAGGTAAATAATTTGTAGATGAAACAGTAAAAAGTTTTCCAATGGAGCAAATAAATCGGGCAATTACAAAAAGAATTACGGCCATTCGTAAACATGATGCATGGTCTTTGTGACTTTGTAAAATTGAGAGCGAAATTGCATGTGTATATGATCGCCTTCATTATGTTTTGATCAACTGTATCCGTCTTCCACGATCATTGAACTGGTAATTACCCCTCATGCTATTTTGGGTACTATTTTGATCAGTTTAACTCGAGTCTATTCCAAGACTAACGGGCACAACTTGAAATGGCACTTCCTAATGATCGCCGTTGCCTTATCTTGTTTAATGGGTGTAGTATCTTAAAACGTTAATTATAATGGACGTTAACGTACCATGTTGTATTTAGGAATATATTTCGAACGTACAGTGCGGGCTGTGCCAAAGCAATCAAAACCTCATAGTTAGCGTGGCATAAATTAGAACTCCGAACTAAACTATAGTCGGTTTTGGTGTCAGGCGGATTTGCTCCATGCTATCATTGCAGACGGGTTTGAAAAGCGGATCTTGGGTACCTGAATTTCATGTACCTAATATATTATAATGTGTTTTATTTATTGATGGCTGCTACTCGCACGCAGGTTGCGGATTTGCGAACGCACGTATTCACTGAAAGCTTTTGCATTATGATAAGCCGATTTCATTCCAACATTACAATTTTATCGAACGAAAATAGTGCTCTGCCTTGTTTAATCTTTCACGTCTCCCAAGTTCCTCGGCAGTTCGGCTTAGATTAGAGACAACATTATTGGTTGGTCGATGCTAAAAGAAACAGTGTTGTGTAAACACGAGGGCCCTTTGAGCCGTTTCCTTTCGAGCGATTTACGTCTGCGCTTTTACAATTGCTTCGTAGATTGAACGAGCACTTATGTCGTCTGATCACACGTCCATGTTTGCTATTATTCTTCTTTGATGTTTGTTTTGTGTTCTAACTAAAAATAACAATGATTTTCGCTTAGAAAATTCTGTAGTGAAATACATGTAAATTAAAACTGAAATAGTTTCCAACATTTCGCTGAGGTTGCCTAAATATTCATTATAAATAAATTTCGCCGACGCTTTGTACTCTCATGCATATAATGTATGTTCTCTGTAAACAATGGTTTCTCACAGTCTACAACGAAGATAAAAATAGTGCAACGTGCATAGCATACCATTTGTTAATCGTACCAGTTTTAACCAGTGTTTACCGCAAGCAGGCGTAGTACGCCATTGATTTAAGTATTCCAGACAAGTTTAATTCAAATTCACTTTCGTATCAACTTTCTTGCGGGGATTTGTATCGTAAACAAGATTAAACGTAAGCGAGGCGAGTAGGCCGCGTCGTTGGTTCCGCACACAGCTACGCACGCCGGATTATTGCCGCTCTGCGTACAATTGCTTTCCCTCTAATGAAGTTGTCTCATGTCGCTGGATAATTTTCTTAGTCCTGGACTCGGTTTTTGTCTTTTTCATTCTGCTAGCCTAGCTTGTCCAATTTTATAGAAATAAACACACTGGATATTAGATGTGTTTCATAATTAAAGCATTCAGTCTGAAGATGATTAGAAATACGTCACACGTCTAGTTATATGGAGCTTGATGAAGGCAGAGGCTGCTGTTGACATAAGTGTCAATCTGTTAGATACAGATTGCACTGCAGCTGTATACTAGGCCCGCAGGGACGGGGACAGACAGGGCGGCTACTTCGATATCGAAGATTTCTCTCGAGAAAACATGTAGGTTTATGGCACACTTACTTTTCTCAAGCATTATTAGTATTGCATTTGAACAACCGTAGCTTTACATGTAACTGTAAAACAAGCCTACCTAATGTGTTTCTATATTAAGGGCCTACATCCGCTTTAGTGCGGTAAAACGATAACTTTCTAAAGCATATTCCTTAGTAACGGCTAGATTAAAAGGTCTGAAAAAAATATATATTTATTATTGTTTCATTTACATTATTTTTGAAACATGTTTTTTTCGTATAACAAATAGTTTTACTTTAAAAAAATAATTAGCAACACGATATTATCCGCAACTTTTGGATACTTCTCCAAAACAACTTGGATGTTTAATAATATTTTTACACAGAAAAATTGATGACTGGAATTTCTTAATAACTGAAATAGCATATGTAAATCAAATAATATTTTGCAAACAAAACTGTTCAAAAGGAGGTTCAATATTGATATTTTGGCTCCAAACGGGCGCACGGCCAGTACTGCGTTAACATTGGGGCGTATATATCGCCTTAAGTTACTAATTATGGTAATACACAAAGCCATTTACTGGCAGTTAAGTGAACGCGAGATATATATTTTTCTCCAAGAACAAAGGAGAAATGTTTTATTTAACTTCGCTTTTAACCAAAGAACAAATGATTTAATTTTTTACTGTTTGCAACAGAAACATAACATTTGCGTGAATCAGCACTCGAGTATTTGATTAAAGCGTTGTGTTGGTGCTCAGTTAATTACTGGTTTACGAAGTGTGCATTATCTGTGTATATTGCAAGCCACAAGTTTTCCATCTCGATATTGCCCTCACAAGTTATTTTCCCAAAGAGAAAATTGCTTTGTAAGCTTGTTAAAACAGCTTCACCGGGTCGATCAAAGGTTCCAACTAAATCTTTCGTAAACATTTCATGTTTTAAACATAAAATCCATATGGTGTTAGAGGTAATTGGATCAGTATTTTCCAAGTTCCTTAAAACATAGGCGTACTTGGTCCAGTTTACCTGTTTATAAAGTTATTTTAAACAATTTTACCAATTTATACTATTAGTTTATATAATTTTACCACTTAATAATATTAGTTTAGGCAATTTTACCTCTTTCTTTTTTATTGTATTTGTTTAGAGTCTAAACTTGAGACCATTCAACTACTTTCTAATGTTATTTTAAAGCATAATAAAAGCTATATGAATTTTGTTCCATTATGATTTAATTGGAAAAAGTTTTTAAGTTGGCTCAATTTGTTTTATAAAACCTGCCAAGAGCGAGTCGGACTCGCGCACGAACGGTTCCGTACAATTATCGCAAAAAACGGCAAGAAAATCACTTTTGTTGTATGGGAGCCCCACTTAAATGTTTATTTTATTCTATTTTTAGTATTTTTTGTTATAGCGGCAACATAAATACATAATCTGTGAAAATTCAACTGCCTAGCTATCACGGTTCATGAGATACCACCTGGTGACAGACGGACAGACAGACAGACGGACCGCGGAGTCTTAGTAATAGGGTCCCGAACCCTAAAAATTGAGAGACATATATCCATATCCGTTCATGTATTGCACTGTTTGTTACGTATGTCAGCAACTTGAATGTAGTACAAACAAATTCGTCTTTTTTGAAAGTTTGGAAAGCCTAGGTGATTACGGGTTACGTCTACGGAGATAGAGCACGGGGATAATACGAGAGGAACCTTATCTGGCCTATATATCAGTGACCCTCAGCGGATCAAAAGACAATACCATTGAGAGGCATTTCTGAAAGCCAGGAGACTTACTAGCCCTCAGACATGGCCAGTTGCGTTTTGAGTTTACATGCGTTTGAAATAAGTAGATTGTCCTAGAATCTGTAAGTAAAGCACTGATTTTAGTTTAGAATTGCTACAAAACACTGTTTAGTTTGTTTGATAAACTAACTGTAACTAAGCTGTATTGACTATTTCACCTCCGGCCACATTTCACATTTGAATGTAGGGACTACATACTTTAGGCCTCTCTTGGTGTTTCGAGCTATTTTTACCCGACCAGTAATGTTTTTCAAGCGTATGTATGTATGTATGTATATCCATTTCCATAGCACGCTCTAAAATCCAAACGGCTTGACAGAAGTAAAACTAACATTGTTTTAGGATATGGACATATGAGGTGTCGTTCGATTCGTCTCAATTGTGGGAGTGACATAGGCTATAATTTTGCTTAAAATCCCCTCCCCCCCAAAAAAGGAGGTGGTTACATTTTTTTTAATTTCCTAATGTTATGGGTTTCCAATGAAAGCAATTAAATAGATCATTTCAAAAATATATGTATCGTACCGCTTTTATGTTACTATTTTGGCAAAAAATCAAGATAAGCGTAGATTTAAAAAGCAAAATAAATAAACTTTTACCCACAGACATAAATCTAACTAGATAACGCAAGTCCCTCCATCTTTATGAAAACCAAGCGTGCCACTTTTTCACAAACAATTTAAAAACAAATTTACTTACCAATGAAAGAAAACTTTTCCAATGCCTCGGCCAAATTTTTCTATACATTCTTTACAGCTCAATATGGCATAATAGGCATTTTTTTTAGATTTCGGTAGATTTCCGGTACCGATAATGGTAAAAGAAAAACTCAGATTACGATCATTGATCGTAACTTTACTCCGTTTTTTTTCCTGCGAGGTACATACAATCGCGTCATCTAGTTAGATTTATATCTATGCTTTTACCACATAACTTATGTGTAGAACTCGTTCATCAATAAAACTAAAAAGTCTGAAATAGAATAAAATATTATAAAAACAAAAAAACCCGACTGCTTAAATATAATTAACTGAAAAGAGAAAAACAAGTAGGTACTAGGTATAGGTGCTGCAGGCAGGTACAAACAAAAATTATAGAAAAACCTAACAAAACTTCGTTTGCCTCCGTCCTCATAATATTTAATGTATAATTAATGTATAATGTATAAACCTAGTACTTTGTTTTCCCATTTCAGTTAATAATTTTTAGCAAACGGGTTTTTTGTTCTAGTAATAATTTACTTTATGTGTTACCTACTATGATAATAGTTTGCTCGCTCATAGACGATAAATAAATATTTTTTTTGGGTGCCTGTGAATGTCATACCGGTAGATCAGATAGTTCTTGTTTTATTGCGTCTCATTACCGGAATTAATGTTATGTCGCAGTATCTTCGCAAGCTCAGTTGATCGTGCCGTGTTTTTTTTTAATAATCTGTTGCGTAGATTTTTATAAGGCAATGTAGCAAAGCAAGAAGAAATCAGTCTTTTTAGACTTCCGTACCCAAAGGATAAAAACGGGACCATATTAGTAAGATTCCACTGTCCGTCACTGTCTGTCTGTCTGTCACCAGGCTGTATCTCATGAACCGTCAAAGCTAGACACTAGAGAGATGTAATTTTCACAGATGATGTACTTCTGTTGCCCCTTTTTAACAAATACTAAAAACAGAATAAAATAAATAGTTAAGTGGGGCTCCCATACAAAAAACGTGTTTTTTTTTTGCGATAATGGCACGAAACCGTTTTTGCCCGAGTCCGACTTGCACTTGGCCGGTTTTTATTTTTTTTCTTTAGACGTGATGTTTCGATGTGCACCGGTGTCTAAGCAATCAGTGGAGATTCACCACTTTCCTGAATGACCAACGGTCGCTAAATAAAAACGCATTATCTACCTTTAGTCCTAGAGTCCTACTACTGTGTCACCATTAAACATTATTATTCTAAACGTGTCAAACCACGAGTAAAATCATACAATGCAATACAAACACCTTGCCACGAGGCAGACCCAAGCTTGCAATGAAATTGTCATTTTAAATTTCATCCAAGCGGAAATGATCCCGCCAATTTATTTTTCATTAAACCCACTTGTCCTTAAGGCGCAGTTTTCTAGAAATTGTCGTAATTTCAATGATAGACTTGGTAGCTGGTTGAGAGGGTTATATTGCAGCGAGACTCCCGGGGCCGGGAACAAGTTACAAACGCAATTTACGGTGGCCCCACTTCGACTTGCAGTAAATAACTTTATCGGTTGCATTGGACTGGACATTGTAGAGGCACGTCGCCGTCGCTCGTTCCCTTCTAGACAGTAGCTGTTTGGGTTTTGCGTCGCTCAAAGTATTTTCTGGGATAATTTTCAAGTTTTCTGTGCTTAGATTGGAAGTGAAGCGAACAAAGCACATAAACGGAGTGTCTTTTATCATATCCACAAAGTTGAAGATTGGATCGTGTCAGAAATGTTTAGGTTACGCATTTAGAAATAAATAAACACAGGTAACCTATAACACTAGCATAGATATGCCTCATCCCATAGAAAGAAACCGTGCCGACGTAACTAGCGTTTTTCGTCTGATTATGCTGATTATTTTTATAAGAACTTTGATATCTTTCGGTTCCGTTCCACGGCTGTAGATCTAGATAGTGTTAGCAGCGACTGTGACAATTTTTTCTTTAAATACAGTGGCGATTTGTTTTATAGTATTTTTTTTGCATGTTTTTACAGTTTCACTGTACCAAAATGTGTTACAATAAAAATTTTAAAAATCAAGTGACATGTCTCAGAAATTTAAAACAGCGCCATCTATTAGAATCAATTTTAAATGATCCGTTCAAATAATCTTTGAAATGTGAGTTAAGAGCCCAATATTCCATAATTTTGTGCTTAGAAGGGTTGATTAAACAAGTACATACAATTTCTATGATCAATTTATTCTAGAAAATGTTAATTTTACACACATCACGACATCTAGTGGCCAAAGCCACCAACCAAAACCAAGTTTTCTTTATTAGCACTGAGGCCCCTTGCCTATACGTATTATGTAATTGTACCTAGGTAAGCACCAACCATCCGTTGAACCAAATATATTCCTGTTGAATTGATAGAAAAATGTTGCTGTGTGTGTACTTATATGTTACCGAAGTTGTCGAGTGGTACACTATATACATCAGTTTTTGCTTCAAAAAAATAGTCCTTGGCTGTGTAGTGTGTAAATTTTTGCTTCAAAAAAATAATCCTTGGCTGTGCAGTGTGTCCCTAACTCCCTACTCTCTAACGTCATAATGCATTTTCATTTACGGAGTGAGCTTTAGATTACAAGATATTCAGTCAAGTATTCAATCTGTATTTCGAAAAATAAAGTGAAGTGAGGAGAAGTTTACATTTATCAGCGTTATGCAATACGTGTTCGTACCAAAATATGTATTTACTTCCCCATTTATAAAGTACCCTGTGATACCATTGTGACGCAAAACGTGGACTGCTGTACGTACCTACCAAACGATTATTACATGTTACGCACACCACTTATGACTGAATTAGCAGATGCCAAACAATCAATTGACATCATACGTATTAATTTACATACACATGTTAAAAGTACGCGTGAAGCAACCTTTGAGGTATTACGTAAACAAAAACATCATTTTAACATATTTCTGTATTGTTCCAGGTTATTTATTATTTAAGGAATTTTGTGAACAGACTTCTGACGAACCAGTGCCACAATTAAAATTTTATGAAGAGGTAAATATGAAGCATGTATGGACATTTCCATTTGAAATTGGTGTTATGTTTATTTCATGTGGTTTTTCTTTGACAGATTAAATTATACGAGAAGCAAGAATGTATTGAAGAGAGACGGCGGATCGCACGGGATATTTATGACAATTTTATTATGAAAGAACTTCTAGCACATTCACATGTAAGTCAAAGAAAATTATGATCAATGCTTATGTTTTATCAATCCGACAAACAGTTTAGACTAGGTGATATCTCTTTGTCTCCTTAGGGAGACAATGCACTAAGCGTCTAGGTTGCTGTAGTCAATACAAAGAATGCAGCTGCTCTGGCATGCCAGTGTCGGATAAGCCGACCTAATACAACATGGCTCTGCCCTTTTTGATATGCATTATGCATTTTGTCTTGCAGTCATACATAATTTTATAGCAATCCTAATACTAACAAAATAATCTTTCTATTATAGGTCATTACACATGAAATGTCGTGTTAAAATACAGTTAATGAAGTACATAAACCGCGCCATCGGTACATGGTGGACATCCCACCCATACGCACAAAGCGTTTTGCGAATACTTTCATTGTGCGTACAGCTAAGGAGTGCAATTCCTTGCCGGAGCCTTTGTTTCCTGATTGTTACAACCTGGGAGTCTTTAAGTCAGAAGTGAATGGGTTTCTTCTAGGCAAGCGTGCACCATCGTCGACCACATCATCGCTTAACATCAGGCGAGATGGTGGACAAACGCGAGCCTTAAACAAATAAGGACAATGTTTGTTAGTAGAAATATCGAAGCTCCTGTCTTCGCCCACAGTCTCGACGCCCGGCGTCCGTTCGGATTTAATTCTTGGGATTATCTCAGTTGCTCTAGGAGATTTGCACTCAGCTTCATTTGCATAACTGTTGTTATGTGGATTTATTCCGAAGCTAGAACAAATATTTGGTTGCATAGAGAAATAATAACCAGAAGCAATTGAACTGCGCTGTTTTTGCGAATAAACTTTCTATTATTGGAGCTACTAACTGCCATCAAAACAGACGAAAAGTCTGGAACAGTTTTCGTAAAGTTTAAGAACTTTTTTATATTCATATTATTCTCTTAAACCTTGGAACAGACATCTATAAACTTTAAAATACATTGATTTGATTTACTCTACCTGGGCGCTGTGTTATTCAGTCCGACGAGCAGTCTTTGTAAACCATATTTCAATTATGTAAAACCTTTTAACCCACTGAAATGAGTGACTACAAAGTGATACGATCTACGTGGTCCATATAGCGATATGGTCGCGGTTTTCGTTTTCAAATAGTTTCTAATCTAACATCTCTGTATGTTATACGTAAGTTGTCGGGTCCCTATGAATGCTGCCTTCAGCGTCTTTGTTATCGGCCCTTCTTGTTGCCAGACATCGCCGCATATGTCGGTTATGTTTGCCGACATGCGTCTGTTTTCTGTGGTCAAAGTTTTTGATGAAACTATAATAGGGTTAGTGCAAATGTACATAAAAAAAAACATCCTTTCAGAAGTTGCCCGAAGTATGTTGCTCGGCGTCCAAGCTGATGTTTGCATTTCCACGAATTTGTTTACCATTTTTAAAATAAAATGGTTTTAATTCAAATTCTGTATGAAGTTAGTATAGAAATTGCGAAACAAGAAGTCGTAAGCGTTGTATCCGGCTTGAACGACTGTTGTTTGTATAATGAATGAGCCTCGTTAGTGGCATGCTGCCCAGGTGAATCCTCCGATAAATAGCTTAACGGTGGACACTCATTATTTGAAATGTTACCATTAACCCCCTAACTCAAAATCATCTGCATATTGTGAATAGTCACTTGTCCAGTCTCTGTTGTGACTTGTGAACCACGGCTTAAGACAAAACCTTATTAGATTATAGATGTATACTTCCTGTACTTATAATAATGATATCCATTGTAACATTCTTCGTGGCAAATTCAATCCATCAATGACATTCCTCCTCGAATACGAGCCCCAAAGAGAAGAAAAGAAAGCTAAATGGTTTCTGCAACGACTAGAGATCGCATTCTCAGCGGGTGACAATAAAAACAAATAACGTTCATGAGCAGTGGCTTCTCTATTGATTTCTAATCAGACTGGTTGAGAAACTGTTTCAACTGCTTCAGAATACACTGGATTTTATCATCTCGTGGTTATTGCCTTAGGTATTCGTACGTGTATAGGCAAAACTTGACGGCAAAAAATAATATTGTGGCCTGTAGACGTGTATAAAGTTCTGCGTTTGCATGGATATGTTCAGTAACAGTAAAATATGAATCATAAAAGTATGCTTCTTCATTTTAGTAGTACTAGTCGAGTTTCTCAAATGACCAGTTTTCATATAAAGGATATGCAGTTTCCTTTACAGCTGTGAAGACCATGACAGTTTCCTTGATCGATACTGATCGTTCAACTATATCTAAATATATGGAAATATGTAGAACCGATTATCTGATATAGTTTTTTGAACTAAAGTTGGTCGTAGCCGTAATTACTAATCGATGTAGTTTTGTGATTTAGCTATATAAATATATGTCTCACTATTTGTGTATTTGGCTTTCAAAGCTGTTACCGATTGTCTCACTATTAGTGTATTTGGCTTTCAAAGCTATTACCGATTGTCTTTTACTGTCTTAATTTTTCATATTGATGTAATATATACGGATTTTTTTATGAAATACGTATAAAATATCAAAAGCAACTAAAGGAAAATACATTGGCTACAAATCTAGCTTATAAAAATCCATTCTAGTGTTATTATTTTATGAATAATATTAACTTGTACACCTAAGCTTCATACATTACGTTATTCCTCAGCATGCGTGATGTGTACACATTCCCAGTAACATAATTTATTTATATCTAACCTCGATACCGTATTTGTTTATTTCACTTGTAAATCATATGTGTATTTTTTTCAGGATTATTCTAAAGAGTGTGTAGCGCATGTACAGAAATATTTAATGAAGCATGAAGTGCCACCGAATCTATTCGAGGTATGTTCTATCAGAATTTCGAAATAGAAAGTTGAGCTTTTTGGAAATCAATGGAATTCTAAAAAAAAAATACTTTTGCAGCCCTACATTGAAGAAATCTTCCAACATCTTCGAGGGGAACCATTTAAATTGTTCTTAGAAAGGTAATGCGCGTTCAGATTCTCTTTCATCTTCATTCAGTTTTGACACTGTTATATTGACGTCTTCCTTTGTTTTAGTGACAAATACACAAGATTTTGTCAATGGAAAAATTTAGAATTAAACATTCAGCTCACAATGAACGACTTCAGCGTGCACCGCATCATAGGGCGAGGCGGGTTCGGCGAGGTAAGATCAGCCATTAAAATATTACCCGTAAATTAATACACTCAAAGTACAAAGTTAGTTACGCAAGTCTCAATGTGAGTCCCAAACCTAATATCATTAGCATTCTGGGCTTGCAGCGTGAACGTGTTTACTATATTCATATTCATCTCGACGAACGGAAAGCCGCTACGTAGGTGTAATAAAGCCGTCCTGCTCCCCCACTGGAATAGTGATGGATTTTAACGCGTATATTTTAATATAACACTTATAAGTACATCGTGATCACTCAAATATGTTGTGTTTTACATTGTATTAAAACTTGATGCCGGTCGGTCTTGGGTAATCGGCAAACCGTTTCTTTTGTGTTGAAAATAAAAATTGCATTCAAGAGGCATGATTCAATAACTAGGTATACACAAGCTATATACAGTAATATTCTTCTAAGCCTAGTATATCTGGCAAAGATCATTCGTTGTTGTGGTCTGAGAGAGGTCTACGTTCAACCGTAGTTGTCTGCTTGGATATCTATGTTATATATATTTCACAAAATATCATGCTATGATTGCGGATACAACAAAAAAAATACTATAAAATATTTATTCATTCATTGTTTTGAACACCAAGATTTATCTGATCGACATGAGCTCAGTTTTACGCTTCACAAACGTTTTGTAATATTTACATTTCGAAGAAAGAAAAGCTAAACGTTTCCTATATTCATTATTTTCTTACAGTTCGCCAACACGAATGTGAGCTTAAATAATATTTCAAATAAACTGTAGCTCCACGTCTTCGTGTGTTGTACGAATCAATTCGAGCACTTATGTCAGGAAGCGACATGAAGTGCTTGTCGTAAATAAGTTCACACGCGACTTCCTATTCAGCTCTGCACTTTACGAAGCTGAAAATGTTCGTAATTTTGAGTTTTCCCCCTCATTATAGTCACGCTGTTACTCCCTTGAGGCGGTTGGGGACTTTTTCTGAGGGGAAACTCCATGGATTGTTATTGATTACTGTTTTAATTATAGATGATTGTAGTTGCTATTTAATTATAAGGAACAGACTGCCAATTGCCATGCCTTTCAAAAAACCCTTATTACCCTTTTTTATCCCGAAACAGAATATCAGAAGCCAAGCTCTATGATTGTTTTTGACGCAATTAGGTTTCCTAGCGCTTAAACAGAGTTAACTTTGCACGATGATATCACAATCCCATGATGTAACGAGCAGACATCCCGAACACAACCTTTTATGAGTATCTATATGTAGGTACATTTTGGCAGCGGCACGTTATGCTCACGGCGCGTACAGATAAATACCTTATTTACATGTATCTTATATACAGGTGTACGGGTGTCGGAAGGCGGATACGGGTAAAATGTACGCGATGAAGTGCCTCGACAAGAAGCGTATAAAAATGAAACAAGGGGAGACTCTCGCCCTCAACGAGAGGATTATGCTCTCTCTAGTCAGTACTGGGGTAAGTACTTTATTATATTTGTATTTGTTTATGACTTTGTCGCCATTTCGACGTTATTGCGTGTCGGATTGTGTGTGTTCTTGAAGTTTAGTTGTGTGACGAATATGTTTCGGCAAATTGTTACAACCGCATCTTGTTGTGGGTGGACTAACTCACCTTTCAAAAACGAGTGGAATATTTTCTTTTAGCTAGGTATACTGTTACTACCCACCGATTAACTCTTCACAGACTGAAAAAGTGACAGAATTACTTTGTCAATAAGCGAGCAGGTGGCCAAAACGAAGCCATCAGGTGTTTTCCCAGATTCTACACAGCAGATTTTCGACTTAAAGCTGTTTATGGTAGTAGCCTTTTCGGGCACTTAATATTCAACAGTAAAAGTTGATGTGTTCTAAGATAACGAAGTTACAAGCTAGCAAATCCTCTTACCATATTATAATGGCGATGCATGCACTGATAACCACACGAGGAACAGCAAACAATCATTTTCCACAATCACAACTGTCTCCTCTACGCGTTCCAACAAAGATAACGATTGTTAAAACTGACACTGTATTCCCATATAGAGCTGGCAAGGTTTTGAACAGACATATTCAGGACGAAAAGTTGATAGCTGAGTCGGTTATAGTGAACCGAACAGAAAACAACTTTTGCACAAAAAATAAACCAGCTAATGGTTTATTGAAGCAAAGAGGATTTTAGAATGGAGAAAGAAAACCGTATATAAATATATATATATATATATATATATATGCTATGGACCAAGTCATTAATACGGCATTATTCATAACGCCCGGGCAATTTGAAAAATGCCCAATATGTGTAGGCAATATTATAAAAACTATTGAAATAATTCATTTGACCGGGCTTTCTGAATAATATCCATCACTTATTGGGCAATGTAATAAAGATGTGTTTTATTAAATTATTTTAATGTTGAACTTGATTTTAATATAGAATAGGTAAGTACGGTTATTATTTAAGCAACCGCAGGTGAGATAGTGATCAAGCGCGAGAATGTAAAAAAAAAAAGAAGACGAAGACGAACCTCTATTTTGGTCTGCAAGGTCTAAGGTAACAAGTAACCTAGGGTGTGCCGGGGTGCCGTAAGCGCCCGAGCTCGCTTCGCTCGCTCTTGGACTAATTCATTGACCATAATTATCGAATTGCCCAACAACCATAACGTAGCAATATTCATAATGACCAGACATTCTGATAAATATAGAATTTTACATCAGTATTTATTACATTGCCCGATTTGACTTGACTAGATTCATAATGCCCGGGCATTGTACATAGTGCACATATTAATCACTTGGTCCATGATAAAGGATAAACAACATGATAATTCCTATAGATATACTGCCAAAGCTGTATTACATGCATATGTGAATATATATACAGTACAGAGAAACGCCCATCCGTACACTACGTCCGATGTTTTTAGATACTGGAATGGAACAAAGTGCATGTTCTGCTATTGTGAGATAAGCACATAGGTTTACAGAGATATTCAAAGAGCCATTGAAGCAGAATCAACTGATACTGAAAATAGACTGGACAAAAATAGGAACGCTAAAAGCGGGCGTTTATTTGTTAATATGGACTGTCTGACTGTTAGTATATAAAAAAATACGTATTGTAGTCACATCGGATCTTTGTGTCTCTGAAGTTGGCTCTGCCAAGCATTGCGCAAGATACAGTTTGTCATGGAGTATACTGCATAGAGTAAGCGAGATAGGACGATGCGACAAAATTAAGCGAGTGAAAGAGACAGTTATACAATGCTATCTTCACCTTCAACATTGACGCACAAATAGCTACTGCGCAAGGTATTGCAGCCAATTGAGAGACACAAAGATCCGCTGTGAGTATTATAAAGGACCATGGGCAAAAATGTATGAAGCCTGGGCTCACCCACCAACAGAGATGAGACCACTTTGAATATACTTGTAAAGCACTAAATATAAAGATTTAAACTCATTTTTGCGAAGAATCCATGGGGTTATTTTGCTATAAATATTTTTCTCCGACCAAAAATAAACTAAAATTCTGCAAAAAGTAGTGCTGTTATGGCATTGTAGGTTTTGTTATTGAACATCTTTAACTAGTTTTAATTCCAGGTTTAATGTATACATAAAAAATAAAACAGCTGCTAACAGTTTACATTATTTTTATTAACATTTCAATCAATATCAATAATAATGTCGTCTAAATATCCTGCCGGTGGATTAAATTGTATGTGCCTGCCTAACCCTAGATACCATATTATTGAAATGGTATGAGCACAACTTCCTACTCCATAAACAGAGTCCAAAACAACAAGCTAGGGTCGGTAAATCACAGAACAAGAGAGGATACACGGAAACACAGCTAACAACGTGAGAATCACGAGTCGACTGATTGAGACTTTGAGAGTAGACGGGCGCCCGCGCAGGCGTCCGGGAGGTGTGAAAGGGATGGTGAGTGTTGTAAATCACACGGGCGTAGGCGCATCTATTGTTTACCACTATTTTAAGCATTTTAAGAATGAGTATATTGTTTCAATAAGTTTTACGACTCCTAACAATTGTCTTTTTCTACAAAACCTATTTAGGTGCATATCTTTTTTCTGCAATAGAATTGACGGTGGTGCCCATAGTAACAATTTTAGTACAAACAAAATCCTTCACAACGGCATATGCTATAACTCTGTTGGACACAGCCCAATTTGACTCATGGTCCGTTATTAAATGTAAGTTATTTTTTGCAGTTTATCGATTAACGCGATTATAAGACAACCTTGTTATAAAATTGTCTTGTTAGGCTTCTATAGAATCTAAAACGTGGACTCTGTCTTTAATTAAATATCGATCAGCCATTGTCGTGTAGACGTAGGTAGTAATAATTATTAGCTGTTTCATAGTTAGACACATGTTTTTTCCTGAATGTATTCGTTAAATTCCCGCAGGTAATAGATTTCATGTGGTAATAAAAATATTGCCAGTCGTAGTGAACGATGATTTAATAATAATATCATTTTTTTTAAATAAAATCTTTTTTAGTTCCATTAGGATTTGAAACTCGATGAAACGATAGAGCGAAACTAAAAAGAGACGAACACACACATTTTTTCATTTATTTTTTATTTGAAATGTGCTTGCTCTTGACTCTAGTCTAGGTCAGAGGTGACAGAATAAAGTGGTCGATGGAGTCAGCCTAAAACTATAGGATTTAACGTGCGAGAGAGTGAGAATACAAATACAGTATTTTTTATACTTTTTGAAAGTTTCAGTTCTACTGCGAGCTACACACGTGTTTTTTTCCATGTCACTTTTTGCATTCTTAGATAATCTTTCTACGAAAGCAACGTCTTTAAATATTAGGGGTTAAAGTATAAAATTGCCGCAGGCTTATTACGTATCTTGCAAGAGCAAAACGATAGCGATCTTTGCGCAATAGCTGCTCTATAATACAGAAGTTTTAGAGTTTTTGGCGTTTTTTTTAAGAAGGAAGTGTATTTGACAAACAGCGAGCGATTAGCAAACGATTGCGTAGGACCTACCATGCCTACACTGTAGGTGATTCCGACTTTTATGACATGTAGCGTTTGATAGCGCGATGATTGCTGTTTCTTACGTAATAAGATTTGTACTGAAAAATTGAAATAAGTTTTATTTTCAATTTAACATATTTATTTAATCAAAATAATTACCATTATTATCTATACGTTGCTGCTATATAATAGGAAGGTCATTTATGCCTTTGCGATAGAACTCTCGTGATCTAGATTCGACAAACTGTGTGAAAGCATTTTGTACTGCCTCCTGAGAAGAAAACATAGAAAATTGTCCAAATCACGAAAAAAATGGTAGTTCGTTGGAGCAAGGTATGGCGAATACGCAGGGTGACGAATGGTTTCTAATTGCAGTTCATTAAGAGTTAAAACGGTTTCTCGTGCTGTAAGAGTTCTCACGTTATCATGCAGCAGTAATAGTGAAGATCGATTCATGAGTCGGGGCTGTTTCACTGCTAGTTTTGCTGTCATTGTTCGGAGTTCGGCACAGTAGACATCTGCCGTTATTGCTTGACCAGATCGGAGAAAGCTATAGTGAATAACACCATGCTGAGACCACCAAACATTACCATTACCTTTTTACTGGTAAGTTTTGCTTTAGGACACTGTTGCGGCGTTTGACCCGGGATCAGCCGTTGCATTTTTCGTTTACGGTTTACGTAAAGAATCCACTTTTCATCATATGTCACAATTCGATCCAATATTCCTTCATTTCTGTATCGATTCAACAAGGCAACACAAGTTTCAACACGCGTTTCTTTCCGCAGATCAGTCAAATCGTGAGGCACCCATTTTTATATTTTTTACTTTATTGATTCGACGCAAATGAGTCAATATTGTCGGTAAGGTAACGTTAAACCATGCCGCTAATTTCTGGATAGTTTGGCTCGGATCGGCTTCCACCATCTCCTTCAATTCATTGTTATTCATCTGTGTGGCCTTTCTTCAAATCAATGTTTCCATCACGAAAGCGTTTAAACCAAAATCGCACGGTGCGTTCATTAGCAGTATCCCCTCTCCAAACGCATCATTGATATTGCGAGCTGTTTCTGCCGCGTTAGTTCCGCCTCGGAACTCGTATTCAAAAATCACTCGAATTTTCGAAGTATCCATCTTTCTTGTCTAAGCTGAATAAAAAAAACAACTGAAAGTCGATAATCGAATGTTGCACATTTTTTAAAAGAAGAACCTCATAGGTATCGTTTGAAAAATGTTTCACTAAAAAATCTCAAACCATGAAAGTTCTATGTCAATTCGAAGTACCTATTACAATAAAACGGCAATTTCATTCTTTAACAGTTTGAACCACTAGCTTCCTGTAAAATGTTCAGTTCTCACAAAGCTTTGTTAGCGGTGAATGAGATTTAACGGGTTCCCGAACTAAACTGAATTTAATATCCGCTTGTTAACGTCACCGGGTGGTGACGCTACATGCAAAGATACTTCCGTCTATTGCGATTGCCCCCAAAATACTACCAAACTCTCGTATGAATTTTAATTAGTTTGAGCCCCCCCTCAGCCCGGGTAATTCGGCAAATTTCTTTATTATTGCCTTTCTTAGCCACAACTCGCGAGCGAAAAATTTCAGGAATTTATTCATTGTAATGAAATAAAACGGGATGGGTCTTGGGGTCAGTCCTTTGTTGTAAGGGTGTTGGCCAGATAATGATAACAAGACAATTTAAAAAAAACCGGCCAAGTGCGAGTCGGACTCGCGCAACGAGGGTTCCGTACAAACCTCAGCTTAAGACATTATAGACCTGAGTATTTGATAAGAATTTCAATTGAATACCTCTCACGCGTTCATGAGGAAAGGGGTAGTAAGTTTAAAATTATTAAAAATATTTTTATTATATGATGTAACTAAAAATTTACGGTTTTCGCAGTTATTCCTTTATCTGTGCTATAAGACGTTGCTTCGTACCAAATTTCAAGATTCTGAGTTCACGGGAAGGACCGTAGTAGGTACCGTTATAGTAGGTTTTGATTCCCTTGCGAGTGTCGAAAATTTGCAGCAATTTGCGACATAAACGGCTGTATCTTTTGATTGCGTTGGATTACAAGTTTGATTTTTTCACAGCTTTAAGAGACAGTAGCCCTGAGTATTTGATATAAATTTCAGCTTGATAGCTCCACGCGTTCCTGAGAAAAAGGGTCTTGACAGACAGAGACGGATGGACGGACAACGAAGTGATCCTATAAGGGTTCTGTTTTTTCCTTTCGAGGTACGGAACCCTAAAAATACATTCTACAAATGTAAAGTTCAGAGCATTATAAATGATGTATTTATGATTCCGTTGCGCATCAAAAGCAATCGACGCGCGTAATGTAATCAATAGATACGAAACATTTCAATGATTCGGAATTTTCTATTGATCTCTCCATCTTTGTTATTATATGAATGGCATGCATAACGATGTTGTTTGTTTCTGTACGATGGTATAGTGCGAAGAGAGGGTCGTTCGTTTTATGAAATCACCGACTCGCGACAAACATACATTATTCTTCATACGTTGGTTTGGTATCACACCACCAAGTAACTGCACAAACAACACGTTTAAATACTCCGTCATACTCTGTTATGTATTTACAGATTAACGGCGTCATAAATAGTTGATTTATACGCAGATTTATTATTGGATCAACGTTATCAGTGGCTAATGTGTTACAAATTATCAATAAAATATGATCGGCGCCACAAAACGGACGATGTGCCATGTTCTGGACTTTATTACTCGATCTACCGATAAAAATTAATAACGCAAATAATTACCGTTTACTTCGTTCCCACCGCTCTCGCCTTCTTTAAGGAAAATACCACATTACCACAGATAATATTATAATACTAGACATTACTTACAAACTATTTAAGAAACGTGTACTTTCTCACGTTAATTAAATGAACACATGTTAGCAATACGGAAAAGCTGGCGAATACATTTATTTTATGATGATGATATCACCTACAAAAAACAGTAGGTTACGAGTTTAAAAATACATGGAACAGGTGAAACTGAACATATTGTTTAGCTCAACAAATCTGTAACATCTGCTACTGATTCAACTAGCATTAAACTATCTAATGATTTCAATTGTCATTTTTTGTTCTCGTTTAGTCTTGTAATATTGAAATCCATCACAGCTTATGTTTATTCAGTAAAGATGGTCTTTCAGTAACTTTCTTTTGTTCAAGCGCTTAAAGAGCCTCCGGCTTTGTTGCGTTTTCTTTTCTAAGGAAATGCTTTTTCACATGGCATTCTAGGACAACTTTCTTGCGCAACTAGCAATTCAATGCTTGGAACTGTTCTGTGATGCCATTGTGTGCGCTGGATAGACATCACAGTGATTTCAATAGTAAGTAATCGCAGAGCGATCTTGAGAATAATAGATGGGATTGTAAAAAACTTTTTAACAAATATTCAAACCGACATCCAAAACAAAATACTACAAAGCGAAAAATAACATTCTTTGCCGAAGTCGGTGTCTTTTGTACCCATTGTTTTCCGTTATTCGACACCGACTTCGAAAAAGAAAGTTATATTTCACTTTGTAGTGTTTTGTTTTGGAAGTCAACCGACTGTTAAAAAGTTTCTTATTTTTCTCTTTTTAGCTTTGGGAGGTACCTCCAATTAACATGAAAATCATTTATAGCCAAAGTACAATATCATGACGGTTCCAATAAGCCGAAACACGACTAGAATACATTGTTTCATTTCGGAGTTCCAGTGGCCATTGTGGCCTTCTTCATGATTGCATTATTGATGAAAATACCAAAATCGCTATATGTATGCTTTCAATATTAATTGAGGAGTTCCTTCGATTTCTCTAGGATCCTATCGTCAGATCCTGCTTTCCTTATCATGGTACCACCCTTGGGATATCTCCTTTCCAACAAAAAAATAATTATCAAAATCGGTTCATAAACGACGAAGTTATCCGCGAACACACGTAATATATACATATATATGGTCGAGTTGAGAAACCTCCTCCTTTTTGGGAAGTCGTTTAAAAAACGAGAATATTCAGAAACAACGGTTTGGATTGCAGATTCAACAAAGGATGAAGGGCCAAGAATGACTAAAGTTCGCTTTGAGGTAATATTCTATTGACTCGATCGACTTCCTCACGTACTCACAAGTAGTTATGCAAATTATGTTTGTAATTCACGCCGGCACGGAATATCATTACAAACAAGGGCAACATACAGTAACATGGCAAAGTAAACATTCTTATTTGAAGAGACCGTCGATTTTATCAGCCCATGAGTTTACGCTCTCCAAGAAATTGAACTTGACTCGTGTAGGGGCAACTTTGTATGTAGAAAATGGCTTTTCCGACTAGACAACCTCGTAAAGCGGACAACCAACGTCCGTAATAAATATATATGTTATCTGTAGACTTGATATGAACATTGCGTTCTCGAGGAGCAGTTTCGAACGTCTCCTACAAAATAAGTTAAGAACGAAGTGGCTTTCCGCAAACTCCGTCGTGAAATGCCTTGGTTTAACCATCATGTCGTATGTTAACCTTACTATCCATGGCTTTGTGATTACCTACATACTTCTTATGCGGTTAGCTGACACGTGTGACCTTTTCTTTCGACAACATTTTGAAACATTATGGCCAAGATACATTTCAGACACTGCTTTGTAGTCTTATACTTCTGCAAGATATTGGCGCACGTTAGTTGAACAAGTTCTAAGATACTTTGCAGCTCCAACACCTCGAATAGAAGGGGCAGGGAGAAAATACTATTGAATCAATTGATTTGGAAATAGAAGAAAGTGCAATAAATTGTCCTGAACGGGTTATTGCTTCAAGAAGTATTACATTATGCTATTAGTGACATTACATTGCTTTTCATGATGGTGTTCGAATCCGTTTAGTGGTCTTTGTTCGTGAGCATAGAGACAAGATATTGGATCCTCAAATATGCGCATAATTTTCGCTAAGCACGGCTATATCAATGACTATAATATCCGATTGCTTATCGATTGCAAACTGCTTTGATTCGGTGCAATACAGCTGTGATATACCTACCTACGTTTTATATGTGATATGGTATCGGGGACATAAACGATATCCAGCCAATTGGACTGAAACGAATTGGATCGCCCTCAATTTGACGTCGTAGTACAATCCGCTTCCGCTGCATTTTGTTTCGCCGTTTCATCCCGACTATTAGTGTTTTCCATTTTACATTCAGGGCTGAAGTTATACATAGGAACACATACCTTATGTAACATGTGTACAATTTTATTCTTCGTGACCTAAAAGGCTTCCCCAAAGTTTAACAAGGCCGTCGGTTTCCGAAGCAAAGTTTATATAAAACGAGAAACTGTCAGTCGTTCTGTTACAACATTTATATGTAGTCAACTTTCGACATGAATTTTCTTTTACTGTGACCTTGTTTTAAAACTTTATGTTGTGCGGTAATAAAACGTTTTTATTTTATGTTTACGAGTAAGCAAACTCTGGTTTATAGGACGGGACGGTCCGGTCTGGATGACAAATTTTATCGATGTTAGATCATACATGCCCATCTCAGTATCGATTCATTCTTATTTGCAAATTTTTATGACTATTTTCTGTTTTACGAACCGTGAACCATTCATAATCACTTTGTAATTTCTCATGGACTCGTACGCGAACGCGATTAAAATAAACGGATGTCAAATGGCAGATGTTGTTAAAATTTCCAGCGCGTACAAAAATATATTTATAACCAAGAGTGGGGAATTCGATAAAATCATGTTTCTTAAATATATTAATTTATTTCTCCGTGTACATCGTATGTTTTGCGAAGCCAATGAATGTAAGCGAATGAAATGGCGTTCACGTGGAAAAGGCGGCGCACTGTGAAGGCTTTGTCATCCGCTCACTCAGATATAATTATATGTTAAGATTTGAACACGGCCCATTCCGTCTGTGAGTTTCAAAGTCATCAACAAGTATTAAACTTCATAATCACAGTTTAGACTGGATATCATGATCAATGTATTTGGCACCGGTACCGTTCACAGTATGGAATTACAAGTAGACAGATGCTGCTGGCCATTTATCTTCCAGATATAATCCCTAGTCGCCTCTTACGTCAGTTGCCGCGGTAAGTGACGGGTGGTCTGTTCGGCGAGACCACACGGTAATGTTACTTTATACGGGTTAGTTTATCATTTATGAGCGTTCGTCTGGTGTCGGGGCGGCGCCGCTTCGTCTGTCCGTGTCTCACGAAAGGTTTTGGAGTTCTTCGGAGCTTGGTTATCGTCGGAAACGCCTCGTCTCGCCCTGATTCTCTGTAACACTAGCAAACGTGGCCCTTATCAGTTCAGAGTCCTGGAAACAAACCAGAAAAGTCTCGCAACTTTTTTGGTTCTGTTCCAGGACGATATCAAAGGAAAGTATATAATAGGCCTGAAGAAACGCGGTGTTATTTATTGCTTACATTTAAGAGCATACAAACACCAAAGACAACTATTAGCGTATGGCTTTACTTGTTTACTAGAGAGCGGTGACCGACTTACCAAGATTGTTTTGCACAAATAAATTTTGAAAATAGAATATCTAGTTGCCTTATTTTCATGCCACCAAAGTTGCCACTGTAATCAATACAATTCTGAACGTTGAAACCACACAGCCACCGCGCACTGGCCCGGTTAAACAAAGGAGGTGCATTCATCACAATATGTATACTTAAATATTTCCGTCTGCCATAATATCGTGGCATTACCACTGTGGTTTATAGCTTTTATGCTATTTTACATTCCGTATGACTAACAGTACTAACAGCCAGGTTATATTTGTCACCAGACCTTCAAACGATTATGCCAATTTCCCATTACTGTTTACGTTTTGTGTGGCTGCATGTTTAAATAAATTTAATTTTGTGCCGGAATTAATTTTATAAAAGTGGTTATTTTTATTTCCTGCCCCAGTTATAGTGCACTGCATAATTAATTAACTACTTTGCGGTGTCGCACGCAAGTCGTGTTATTTTATTTTTTTGGTGTCGTTAAAGGTCATACAATGTTAATGAATACGTCTATACGACGACACCTCTGTAGTCTGTCCTTCTCTATGTATGTTATGTACCTTTCTGCCAAAATTCAAATTCGTTTCCTTCAATTTGCGTTTATATCCTTTTCAAGGAAACTATTCGCATTACGAAATCATCCCATTTCTACGGTTGTAAGCAAAACAATACGATTCTCGTGCTTGTAGTGTTTAGCAATATATCTAGCTATATATCTCAATATATCACTTCTAAATCAGGAATACAGATGAATAAATCAAACATTACTTCATGGATCTGGATTTCTAAATACCTTCCAGCTTCATTGCTTACCTCACCGAGTATAATCTTATTGGCACAACCAACGTTGGTGACGTCATCTGCTTAAGGAGCCGAATTAAGTCGAACGTGGTATCAGTATAAGTAATTTGTACGAAGAAAGTACCAGATATCCTCTAGCGGGATGCATTTGATATTTCTCTCTTGCAGCTATGTCAGGTTCTGTCAGACCCTGACAGACTTGGCGTTAGCGTTAACCTGATTTAGGTAAATAATAGTACATCTAATTTCTTTGTTGTAATAATATCTGGTATTCAATAAACACATGAGAGTATCCCCAATAGTGTGGATGTAAAACACTATTGTGGATGCTGCCATCATCCACAATAGTGTTGTTAAAAAAAAAGTAGGTATTCACCTTCGACCACATCATCACTTAACATCAGGTGAGATAGTGGTCAAACGCGAGTCTATAAAAAAAAAAGGTATATGAACTATTAAAAAGAAAAAAAAGCACACAAGAAAGCCACAGAAATGTGACTGCGGATTGCGAAGTCCACCAACTGTCGCATCGCATCCTTGACAATTAACCCACTCTTATCGCTAGCTTATTTAGCTTAGTTGGTTTAATGAGGCTTCACTAATCATTTCAAAATTATTGAGGATTAAATGAATTTACGTGTATGTTCATATGTTCGTTACATGTGCACTCTCGGAAAAGTGTAATAAATCGATACATCTACATTTTGACAGTGAAGTTATAAATATATGGAGGCAAATTTATTTTTACAGCCTGTTGTGCCCCTTTGCAGTTCAATGGTATCCCTTCTATCTTTTCATTTTTACCGACTTCAAATAAAAGGGGGTTCGATACGTATGTATTTAATATTGTTGGAACTGCACAATATTCACATATGTTACTCTATTGTGGGTTTTTCTAAACACATGTGCCAAATTTCATAAGTGTATGTATGTTGGTTTGTATTGTATGTATGTTTGTCCACGCATTTCGCCGAATCAACAGTACGAATGTGTAAATTGAGTTATTATGGGTATTTTGTCAACATTTAAGTTGGTACCTTATTAAAGAACTTGCTAAAACTAAAAAGAGAGATTTGTAACACCTTACTAACCTACAGCCGTATTTCGTTAGTGAATTCGGCAAGGCGAAGGGCTGCTATCATATCGACCAATCACACAGATGGAAATCCACATCGCGTCATTCATCTCGCATGTGATTGGTCGATTTGATAGCGGTCAAACCCTTCGCCTTGCCTTATTCACTTACGCAATACGGCTGCTGTATTATAAAAATAAATTATTTGATTTTATTTGAGAAATAAAAACTTTTTCAAAAGATTAATAAACCGACTAGCGACTTTAAAAGCAAAACATAAAAAAGTGCAAATAACTTGCGTTTCGGAAGTCGGAGTCGAAAAATGATAAAAACAAGAGGCACCAAAGATACCGACTTCCGAAACAAGTTACTGAGTTATTTTGCAATTTTTAGTGAAGCTTTTGAAGTCTGTTTATTTTTTTGTGAAATCGATTTTTCTCTATACTTTGCGGCTTCTAGCCAATCCTTAAGTAGGAGGTCTAGCAAAGGGTTAGGGGAGGCTATCATAAGTTCGAAAAATATTTGACCGAAATTATTTTCACCTAAAACTTTTCAACTTTTATCGTTTCTTTTTTTTCTTCAACGAAGTCACATCTGTCTCTGTCTCAGTTGACCAATTATCAATTCGGTTTTTCGTTACTCCGTCTTTCTATTTGGTCGAAATACTTTTTACCGAAGTTACACTTAGCCGAAATAACGTTTGTTCGAAGTATTATGTTCCCGAAAATTCATTATACTATTGTTTTAATTACCATATATTTTCATTTCACCAAACGCCTAGAAAGTTTGTACACACTATTTCATGGATCCCTATCCATTTGCATAAAATTTTAAGACATTATATAACATGGCATACTTTTGTTAACCCTAATTATATTTACGCAAAACAGCTTACGCAATTTTTTTTAAGCATAATATCTCTAATCATAATAATGTTTAAGCTTAACATTCTACAGCATAAATGTATTTACGCATAATGATATTAAAACATAATTTTATATGCATATCAAATAAGCATAATAACCCCTAAAATGCTCAACACTAAAACACTGAATATGCCTTACTGAAAAACTAAATGAGAGAGAAACAGTGGGCGAATACAAATGCATAAACAACGAATTGAAAAAAAAAAATGTTGTCGGAGCCCCGCCGCGCGGGGTCATGTCTGTCTACAGGGTCTAAAGTAACCTAACATGAACATTCCAACCTAACCTATCCGTGTCGGGGTGCCCTAAATTCCCGAGCTCGCTTCGCTCGCTCTTGGACTAATTCGTTAGAATAATTCATTAAAAAAAAATTAAATGCTACCAAGTAACCGGCTTCATATTTGTAACCAAATAACATTCCGTAAAATGTTGTTTCGGTATGGTGAAAATATGGCTACTGAAAAAAGTTCAAAAGAGGCTTCGGCCAAAGCAAAAAGTTATTTTGTAAATCGGCGAAATATAGTTCGGTGAAATAATATGCCACATGATATTTCGATGATCTGAAAATAAGTCAAATAATGCATATAGCAAAAAAGACAACGTTCAGTAGATTTCGGTGAAATGAAACTCGAACAAATAAAAATCGGTAATGTGATCCGTTCCCCTAGCAAAGGTTTGGCAAAAACCTTTGACTACAAATTCAGTGCCGCTTGCCGTTTTTCAAAATCCTTTTTTCTTTTCAGCCCTTTTTTATCCTACTGCAGGGCTAAGAACTGCCCTCCTTCCACTTATATTGTACTGATTGCTGTGGCTGTTATTAATATTTTTATTATTTTGTTCCCCAGGTCGACTGCCCATTCATCGTGTGCATGACCTACGCCTTCCACACGCCGGACAAGCTGTGCTTCATCCTTGATCTGATGAATGGCGGGGACCTGCACTATCATCTGTCACAACATGGCGTCTTTAACGAGGCCGAGATGAAATTCTATGCTGCTGAAGTTATATTAGGTAATTTAACAAAATATCATTTACATATTTTTACTAGAAAAATAGGGCCAATATTTTGGATGGGGTATGCGGACTTTTGACAAGTGGCTAGAGTGCAGTGCCTAGTAGTAAAACGTAAAAATATATTATCTTATTTTTTTTGAAAACTGCGAAGCATTGAGGTGAAACCGAAACGAATCATGAAAATATATACGTTTTGGGTTTAGTGGAAATAAAAACTGGGTATTCTATACTTTCCAAACGACTTCAAAAACGAGGTGGTTCTCAATTCGACTGTATGTTTGTTACCCAATTATGAACCGATATTCATGATACTTTTTTTATTTTAAAGCAGGTGCTTCTCGTGCGGTCCCATTTAAATTTGATCAAGATCTGACGAGTAGTTTTTAAGTTATCCTTAATAAAAATAATTCGTATTTTCATGCTAATGTAAGATACCAAAACTAAAAAAACCTTTTTTGGAAGTCGGTTTATTTTTTTTGTTAAAAAGTTTTTTATAATAACCCGGTGCTGAATTCGTTTATTTTCCAACTTTAATATTGCTGCTAAAGGCATAATAGCCTCACTCAGCCTTTCTCCATTTATTGAACACGATATGAATCTATTGAAGAGCGAATGAAATGAATCTATTATGTTTGTTTCCATTATAAAATCACGATTCGCAACTGTTCTTTTTCCGATGCGGTAATCGGATCAACGTATGACCCATTTCTCTACCCTTGCACTGAATAGGGTGGAAACATTCCCGTCGTTTTATCTCCCAACTAAAGAATTATCACGTCATACGTGGCTTCAATTGCGAAACATTACGCTATCTGAAGGCCACCCAAGTGAAACCGGCCAAAGCTATATACTTGTTAATATTGTTATTGCAGTCGTCTATCAATATGAGTCATAATACAAGCACCTATAAATAATCTCTGCAGTATCATCAGAGTATAATTTTAGACGCAGTTTATGTAGGTACTGTATTTAAAAATTGACGCAAGGAAATGTATAAATGACGTAAACAGATAAATTATTTATTTTATTGGTACATGGAGGATGACGTATAATCAGGCGATTAATATACTGCATTATGAGTGATTAATTAACTGGCTTTATCTGTAAACATAAATATTTATGACACAATATTTTTTTCATGCTATGTCAGGGAAAATTTGTCATGTCATAGAAATGAACTCTCATGATTTATGTTAGTAATAGTACTGCACGAAATATTATGGTATATTCTTATAAGAAAAATAACTGGGCTACGTCACTAGATGGCGCGATATGCATCGATTTGTTAAAGATGTGTGTGTTAAATTAACATTTTCTTGAATTGATCATAAAAATTGTATGTTCTTGTTTAAACAACTCTCTTAAGCACAAAATTATGGCATACTGGGCTCTTAATTCACAGGTCAAAGATTATTTGATTAATCATTTAAAATTGATTTCAATAGATGGCGACGTTTTAAATTTCTGAAGCATGCTACTCGATTTTTAAACTTGTATTATAACACATTTTGGTACAATGACTCTGTAAAAACTTGTAAAAAATACTATAAAACAAATCGTCACTGTATTTAAAGAAAAATGATAACGAACCGAGAAAACCCTTTTACTTACAAATTGCTGCTAACACCGTATATAGCCTTGGAACGGAACTGAAGGCGATCGAAATACTTATAAAAATAATCAGCTTAATCAGACGAAAAACGCTAGTTACGTCGGCACGGTTTCTTTGTATGGGATGAGGCATCTGTATGCAAGTATTATATTATCTGTGGCTACGTAAACAACATCCGATCCGAACAAACGACCGACAACCGTTAAACACTGAATATTTTTTTCTTTCCCAAGGTTTGGAACACATGCACAAGCGTCACATAGTGTACAGAGATCTGAAGCCGGCGAACATTCTTCTCGACGAACATGGACACGTCAGAATATCGGATCTCGGTCTCGCTTGCGACTTCTCCAAAAAGAAACCGCACGCTAGTGTGTAAGTATCCTTATTTAACCTTAAAACCAAAAGCTCACAGAATAAGCATGCTGAAGTGGCAATGGGCCGGCAGTATTAACCGTAAAACCAATGACGTGTTCTTGAGTGGAGACTGCGTATTGGTAAACGTAGGGTGAAATGTCCTCAGGCTTGAGAAAGCGATCTTAGCAGAGTAGCTGGCACCTAACTGATGGATGAGAGTTGCCAAAATCGAAATAAATGACGTGTGTTTGGAGAGGTCTATGTTCAGCTGTGGACTGCTTTAAGCTGATGATGACGATGACGCAAAAACAATGAATTATGAAATACATAAGAATATCAATAAAAAAAACTTATACAGGATTAGTTTTTTAAGAAACCTAAAAAACTCATCCCTCACTATTTCTGGTTAGCAATGTCGATTTTTCAAAAAAAATATAATGCAGTTTTAGTTTTCACCAAAATCGGCCTCGTGTCTCCTTTGAGTGTTTTCCGCTATTACTCATAGAACACTTTTCGGATTTGGCCATCCACGCCCACTTAAAAAACTCACCCTGTATATTCTGTCCTGCTTATCGCCACTAATGTCAAGAGCTGCGACAAATGGCCCTGTGAACGCAAACAAAAAATACTATAGTTTAGTAAGGCTACGTTTATTCGAATTGTTGTTGTTATTATTAATTAAATATAACCCGCGTGATCGCCGCATTATATCGATACGAAATAATTGAGGATAATATTACTATGTATAGGCTATATAACGGCCGTAATATACTTGTTTAGGAATCAATTGACGTAATAATGCACTATGTTAATTGTTTTAATTGGCCCGTGTACATACACTAGTCGCTCTTGTGTAATCCTAGCATAATTATTCTAGTTGCCTTGACTAGTAGTTAAATGTTTATAAATTGATTGTTGATGATGATCTAGACTGCTCTTTATGAAAATATTTAACCCTTAATTACTCGCGTGGAGTCAGATTAACCCCAGCGTACAATCAATCGGTCATATTTCGTTGCCTTGACTTGTGATTAAACGTTTGTAAATTAATTGTTGATGTTGGTCCAGACTGCTCTTTGTGAAAATATTTAACCCTCAATTACTCGCGTAAAGTCAGATTGACCACAGCGTACAATCAAATCATATTTCATTGCCTTGACTTGCAGTTTATAAATTAATTGTTGATGTTGATTCAGACTGATCTGTTTTTTATAGAGAGATACAAAGACTTGTTAAATTTTTTAACAATTAATATTTTTGAATAGTATTGTAGCATTGAAAAAGTGATTCACTTCATTTTTGGCGTGTGTAAGATGAATCTAGCGCCGGCAAACACCGTAAGTTTATTATAAATCGTAAACTCTGTCTTCTCGTTAACACGCGGATACATTGGAATTTGGATGATTTTTACTGTAGGTATTTGAAATGATCTGTCCACAATATGTCGAGTGTTAATCTCGCAAGATGTATTACTAACTTTCGGCGTTTGCAATAATGTGACAAATCCAACTTAAAGATTGGTTTACCAGACGGATAATCCCCTGCTTTTGCCAACGCACGTCATCATATCAGCCGGAAGACGTCCACTGCTGGACATAGACCTCCCCCAGACGTCGCCATATTAACCGGTCCCGTGCGTCCCGCATCCAGCGGATCCCCGCAACCTTCACCAGGTCATCGGTCCACTTGATGGGAGGCCTTCCAACGCAACGTCTTCCGCGTGGACGTCTTTCGGCCGATATGATGATGATGCCAACGCACTATCGTTGGCTTGTTTAATGGAAGCTGCTAACTCACAGATTCAGATTATTCAATGACGTACAGGTTTTAAACCACAAGGACGTTTATCATATTTTCGTTTTCCCCTTACGATTGATCAGAAACAGTATAAACTGAGGGAGTCCCATATACCTAAGAATTTTAATAGTTTGACGTCAAACTGAATTACTTCCGGTAATTCATGATAAACACAGTACATTCATTTATTGTTGGTTTGTGACCACAAGAATAAATAAGTTTGTGGTCACAGGTTTGAGAATGAAGATAACTTGCGGGCGAAATGTTTTTAGGTTTTCCTACACATAGCTAGCGTCCTAGGTGAAATGTTATTATTTAATTAATGATTATTTTAATGAAAGATGACTGATTTTATGTGAAACTAGCTGAACCGGCGAACTTCGTTCCGCCTAACAAATTTCTAAAATAAAAGTATTTTCGAAAATAAACAGAGCCTAAGTTACTCCTTATTACATCAGCTACCTGCCAATAAAAGTCCCGTCAAAATCGGTCCAGCCATTTCAGAGATTAGCCGGAACAAACAGACAGAACGACAGACAAAAATTCAAAAAAATGTTATTTTGGTGTATGTACCGTGTATATATTCATACTAGCTGACCTATATACATGTAGTAAAAAACGGTTATTTCAATAATAAAAACAGACACTCCAATTTTATTTATATGTACAGATGGCACCACAAATAGAATGATTATTAAAGTTTTTTTTATAGAATGATTTGTGTTGTGTAAAATAATCTGACCGTTTTTTAATTTGACATTTCTATCCTTACTAATATTATAAATGTGGTATATTATAAATGTGAATGTAAGTTTGTTTGTTACGCTTTCACGCAAAAACTACTGAACCGATCATCATGAAACTTTGTACATATATTCTTGGAGGTATTAGAAGTAACATAGGATACTTTTTATTAAAAAATATAATGGCTTCACTGCGAGCGAAGCCACGGGTAAAAGCTAGTTTTTAAATAAAACTCAATTTAAAATTCATTCTGTATAATATTCAATGTTGCGATTACTAGGTACCTAATATTTAATTTGCACAACTTTTTAGGTTATAATACAATGTACCTGATATACCTGTAACACTGTTTTAACACATTATATGCAAATAAATTATTTGATTTGATTTGATCCATATCCGGCTATCAAATATTATGTACTAACTTTTTCTAAGAACACTCCTTTGACTCCTTTTATGAAAGGCCACATATTTACAATCTGTTTGTTGATAAGCAAATATCAATTAAGCAATAGGCGTATTGAGAAACATATTGCTGGATGATGATTTCTAACTAATGTATCACACTGGATTAATCTGGTACCAATCAATTTTAATGATGAATATATCTGTTGTGGAGGTGATGAGGATGACAGTAGAAAACTGCTAGAAAAGAGATTATTGTGGATAGACACATCTATCTGACCCGTAATGTCTCATTATTTCCAGGGGTACTCACGGCTACATGGCACCCGAAGTCCTTTCAAAAGGCACCGGCTACGATTCTTCCGCAGATTGGTTCAGCTTCGGCTGCATGCTGTACAAGCTGCTGAAGGGACACTCGCCATTCCGCCAACACAAGACTAAGGACAAGCACGAAATCGATAGAATGACGCTTACCATGGTAAAAATCTTTGAATTCACATATGTACCTGTATATACAGTCACATGCACAACTTTAGAAATTTCTCTCTGTCTTTGCCCTCTAATCGCTTCTTAAGAGCGTTTTTCCTCTGACAAATCTATGAACCTTTCTACACTGAAACTTTGCTATTGTTTTTATAGTACTTTTAAAACACTGTATCATATTTATATGCAGCAATCATTAATGTATGTTAAGATATGATTCCATGCTTTCGAAAAATGTTAATAGATTAGCTTGTAAACGAGTTGTTGATAACGCGCTTTTACACTTACATAAAAACGCTTCTACATAGCGCTGAATACTCTTGAGAATCAGTTACTCCCAAGTATAAATTGGATTAGCTTACCGAAACAGAATACCAGTGAATTTAGTCAAAATTTCTATGATGAAAGTAAAAGATGGAATCATGTCTGCAATAGACTTACGATGTCTTCCAGAATGTGGAGCTGCCGGAGTCGTTCAGCCCAAGCCTCAAGAGCTTGCTTGAAGGCTTGCTGCAGAGAGACATCAACAAGCGACTTGGGTGCAAGGGAAGAGGGTATGTAGACTATAGATTTATAATAATACAAAATGATTGTGGGACACCCATATAATAAACAAAACAAACATATAACAAACTAAACACAACTATAATAAACTTTAAAAATTGGGATGCCTTTTTAAGTAAATGTATTATTATTATTATATAATTCTATTTAACCCGATAAAAAACCGAACCTAGAACTCCATACACGTCTGGGTCGCGGATAAATTTGAAAGAGAATTTGAAAGCAACTGAAGGAACACGGGTGGGTTTTAATCAATAAAAGAGCGGGCGAATTTGACTGGATGATTACCAAAAAAAAAATGTGGATCCCATACACAGAAGTTGCAGTTTCAATCGTTATTCCAACGAAACAAATAATAATAAATGGTATTTAGCCCACCCCACTTCTATCGACGGCCTACTATAATAATAATGCCACAGGAATTTATTGGATGCGGGCAGAGCCGTTGTGGATACTTTTTGGAGTGGTTATGTCAACTGATGGATATATTGTTGTAAAACTGTAAATGAGCATTGGCAAAGTATTTACTTCAACAATGGCATGTTACAAGCTAGAATATACGGACAGAAGTAGTATTAAAAAATACTTCCTTCAAAGCATTGTAGCTTAACTTAAATTGGGCCAGACACTATTTTGCAATTTCGAGCTTTCTATTTTAGTGAGTCAGAAATTTAGAATTTGTCTTATGCATCAGACTAAATTTTTTCCTGTCCACTTTTTCTCTGACGCACATTCAATTCCCCAGAATTCGAACAATCTGTGTTAAAACTAAGATCAACTCATCATGGAAGAAGGAAAAATTCATTCGCTTACTAATGACTAACTAAGACAATACCGTTCTAAGCAACAAGTCATTTTGCAAATATGTAAATGCTATTTGCACCCGTACTTTGCTTTTGTAAAGTTATTTTTATCTAGTTAAGCCATTGCCTAGTACCTAGTTGATTTGGTCAAAGTATAGGAGCTACAAAATGTTATTCATCATATTTTTTTTGAGTTTGTTATCCCCTATAAGTAGAATAGAATAGCCCTTTCTCCATTTTTTTTACCCGACTGCGGGTAAAAATGTTTTTCGAGCGTATGTACGAGGGTCATTCAATAAATACTTAGCCTACAAAAAGTAAACGAAAATTTTGGAAAAGTGGCAATTTATTTTTCAACATAGTCTCCTTTTAGTTCGATACACTTAGCCCAGCGATGCTCCAACTTTTTTAACCCGTCGGAAAAATAATTTTTGTCAAACTCTGCAAAATAGGCCTCCGTGGCGGCGATGACCTCCTCATTCGATCCATATCTGTTCCCGGCGAGTGATTTTTTCAGATTAGGAAACAGAAAGAAGTCACAAGGGGCCAAATCTGGAGAATACGGTGGATGGGGCAGCAATTCGTAGCGTAATTCGACCAATTTGGCCATGGCAGCGGCAGACGTGTGAACCGGTGCGTTGTCGTGGTGAAACAGCACTTTTTTCTTCGCCAGATGGGGTCGATTTTTCTTTAATTCGGCGTCGAATCGGCATAGTAAAGCCCTGTAATTGTTTTACCCTTCTCGAGGTAATCGATGTGATCACACCTTGTGAATCCCAGAAAACGGTGGCCATAACTTTTCCGGCCGATTTTACAGTTTTCGCCTTCTTTGGAGCACGTTCCCCGGTCTGGATCCATTGTTTTGATTGCTCCTTGGTCTCTGGTGTGTACCAGTGGATCCAGGTTTCATCGACGGTTACAAAACGACGCAAAAACTCCGCTGGATTCCGCTTAAACAGCGCCAAACACGTCTCCGATGTGGTCTCACGGTTGCGCTTGTTTTCTGGTGTGAGTAAACGCGGCACCCATCGCGCCGACAGCTTTCTCATGCCGAGTTCCTCGTGAAGAATATGATGCACTGTTCCTTCTGAAATGCCTACAGTCTCAGCTAGCTCCCGAACCTTCAATCGGCGATCTGCCAATACGAAATCATGGATTTTTTTAATGTTTTCCTCCGTAGCAGCTGTTTTCGGTGCACCTGGACGTGGTTCATCAAAAACCGACGTACGGCCACGTGCAAACTCGTTGAACCAATTCTTGACGGTGGCCATCGATGGAGAAGAGTCACCGTACACAGCATCCAAGCGCTCTTTGATTTCGATGCGCGTTTTCCCTTCCAAAAATAGGAATCGAATCACCGAACGATATTGCTCTTTTTCCATTTTTGTAAAACCGATCGACACGTTCGCTTCCATAAGTTGTCAAATTAAAACAAATGAAGGGATTGGAATGAAAATTTGAAAAAAGAATTAAAAAAGAATGTGCTACACTGTGGTAAAACTCTTTTGAAACTACAGCGCCCTCTGGCGATGAGGCTAGGTACTTATTGAATGCACCTCGTATGTTGTTCCATTTCTATAGCACGTTCTACAGCCCAGACGGCTTGACGGATTATGACATATGAAGTGTTGTTGGATTTGTTTCAATTGTGGGAGGGAAAAAAGGGATACATTATTTTTTTGTTTTCCTAATGATATGGGTATCCAATGAAATCTATTAAATAGACCATTCCAAAATTATATGTATCGTAATGCTTTTATGTTACTATTTTGACACAAATTCAAGATAAGCGTAAATTTGATAGCAAATTATTAAAACAAATTATTATAAAAACAAAAAAAAAACCCGATTGCTAATAAAATAATTAACTGAAACGAGAAAAATGAGTACCTACTAGGTATAATTTATAAATTAAATACTGATGAACGAACGATAAGATCCTTTCCCTCTGCCCGATATAATGTCTTGTCCAACCAATCAGAATCTTGTAAACGGATTTAAGTCATCCGCCAGCGTTGCAGCCTCCCTCAGCGGACTACGGCTGTGTAGGCCATCTGTCCTGATGCATTCTATATCGCCCACCCGATCCCACTTAATTCCCTTGCCTTCTTAACTCCTTGTAAATTAATTTTCTTTTACAATTTTCCAGTGCGGACGAAGTGAAGGAGCACGTATTCTTCGCGGGCATTGACTGGCAGCAAGTGTACCACCAGAAATACACGCCACCATTGATCCCTCCGCGCGGGGAGGTCAACGCTGCAGATGCCTTCGATATTGGCAGCTTTGACGAGGAGGATACTAAGGGCATTAAGGTAACCATCGACAAACTTTTGTCTATAGTGCAGTAAGCAATCTGCCTATAAAAGAAACTCGTTAGTGTATGTCCCTAGGAGAATTGACAAGACCTATATTTGTTTATTCAGGACAATAAGGAGAGATATTACAGCAAGGACCATCATCTCCTATTTTGGCATATCATATTATCATATCGGCCGAAAGACGTCCACTGTTGGACATAGGCCTCCCCCAAGCGTCGCCACATTGACCGATCCCGTGCGTCCCGCATCCAGTGGATCCCCGCAACCTTGACCAGGTCATCGGTCCACCTGGTGGGAGGCTCGCGGTCGCTACTCCAGAACTTTTCTGCACTATCGGCCATCCGTTCTGCGAGCAATGTGCCCTGCCCACTACCATTTAAGTTTGGCAATTCTTCGGGCTAGTCGGTAAAGCTGGTTCTCTTGCGGATCTCTACATTTCTGATTCGATCACGCAAAGAAACGCCGAGCATAGCCCTCTCCATTGCCCTTTGGGTGACTAAGCTTTCTGATAAGGCCCATTGTGAGCGACCACATCTCAGAGCCATAGGTTATCACTGGCAACACACACTGGTCATAGACTTTCGTCTTGAGACACTGTGGTAGGTTGGACGAGAAGATACCGCGCAACTTCCCGTGTATAGTCTCCGATTTGATCATCTTGGTTTTGTCTATGTTCATCTTAAGACCCACCAGTCAATCAAAGGTGATGAAGAGATAACTTAGTAGGTGATGGTATCGATAACTAAAATCGGGAGACAGCAATGAACCCAAAAAGTCTTACAAAAACGAAAGACTTCAAGATGAGCCTTGAAGTATTTTATTCTGTACTGCCAAAATCCTCCGCACTCATCTTACAAATAATAAAATGTCTTTGTTATGTTCCAGCTGACAGAAGCCGATCAGATGCAATACAAAGACTTCCCGCTGGTGATATCGGAGCGCTGGCAGTCTGAAGTGGCTGAAACTGTGTTCGAGACCATAAACCAGGAGGCCGACAAAATGGAGCAGAAGAAGAAGGCCAAGCAGAAACAGAAGTTCGATGCTGATGAGAAAGGTTTGGACCAGCTCTGTTCAAATTGTATTGGTGTTTCGGGGGTTGTTTCGGTTTTTGTAACGCCAGATGACATTGTGGCAGACCGAGGCTTACATGGCAGTATGAGCTCGACTCCTACAAAATCAACTAGTCTGCAGGAGTAGTAAACAGAATTTAGCGGAAAAGGTAGAGGCATTTGCCCTGAATTGGGACAAGTTAGCTACTTCGATAGGGTATCGACATAAATTAAATAGGATGCAGTAGACCCATTAAATTATTATTTACGGGCGAACTTTTAGGATGACTGTTTCGTGATTTCATGGCATCCTCTGAAATAAATTTACCAATCTTTTATTTCAATGTTTTATTAGAGGCGGGAAGTGTTGTTTTTGCTACCAGACCATTCGTGTCCAACCATAATCAGCTCATAATGATATTTAAAACAAAAAACCGGCCAAGTGCGAGTCGGACTCGCGCACGAAGAGTTCCGTACCATTATAGCAAAAAAACGCGTTTGTTGTATGGGAGTCCCCACTTAAATATTTATTTTATGCTGTTATTTAATTTCAACTGTCTAGCTATCATGGTTCATGAGATACAGCCTGGTGACAGACAGACAGACAGGCCGCGGGGTCTTAGTAATAGGGTCCCGTTTTTACCCTTTGGGTACGGAACACTAAAAATTGTGTATTTAAATTAAGCTGATACCACTATTTGGACATCAAAAGCAACATGAGATTTGCCTACCACTTTCTGGTTTTTAACCAACTTACATGAAAAGAGGTTTTTCTATGTATTATGTACAGGTAGGCACCGGGACAGCGTAATAAAACAATATGTATGTCATAATCTTGTTTAGGCTTGTTGGAGTTGTCATAAGATGCACCCTGGCTATAAATGAATTTCATGGTAATATGAGAACATACTGTTACAAGATAAGGCAACGCTATCTAGTGACGATAGGAAGAACTGGCAGTAGCTAGTAGCGCCATCTAGTATCGAATAGTGGCACTATTCTTCTCGAAAGCTCGTGTCGAATTCGGGAACAATGGGATCGAAAGTCGAATATCCTGGAAAGTTCTCGACGTATCTAGAACAGTATCAAACATCCCAGAAACATCTTCTGTGCTATATAACGGACGGTCGGGTTCGTCGTACGTGAGACAGTTTCGATTTGGAAGCGATACAATGCGATTAAGGAAGCGAAATAGTGCGAAGTAATAAAACTGTTTTAGAAGTGATTCAGTAATAAAGTGTGCTTAATTAAAGCCTGCTGTTTAAATAATTTATCCCTGAACCCCAGTTCGTGACAATACCAAAACTAAAAAGTAACTAATTTAAACGAAAATTATTTTTATTTTTCTCTTTTTAGTTTCAAAAAGCGAAAACAATAGGCACCAAAGACACCGACTTCCGAAAAGAATTTTTTAAATTATTTTATTGACACTACAAATATCTTACAGAATCGGACTGCATACTGCACGGATACATCAAGAAGTTGGGCGGGCCATTCGCGAGCGCATGGCAGACACGCTACGCCAAGCTATACCCCAACCGACTGGAGCTCCATCTCGAGAACAGCGCCAAGCCAGAGATGATCCTGCTGGACTCTGTTGAGGATGTGTCCTCTGACCTCGTGTCAGTCAAGGGAGAACAGTGCATTGTGCTGAGGACCAGGAACGATACTAAGATCGTGCTCACTAATACTGTAAGGATTTTAGTTGTATTTTAATAATGGGATGTATTTAATAGCACTTTAAATTTGACAAAAAGAGCTATAAAATTCTTTACTCACAACGTAATGTGCCAAATATGAATTCAAAAAATATTGTATAAACGCGTACTTTATATTTGTGGATAGGCAAAATTTAAAAAAAAAAATCTATTATAGTGCAACATTTTCCTTCGATTTTCAAACAACTGCATCATAAAATAACTTTTTAATTTTTATAGCACACTTTTACATTTTAATTTATTGGAGCTTAGACTTAATGTAGAAAAGTAGTGTCATAGTCTATGGAGGCGCGCTGCGCAGTCATGCGCAATGAGAATCTAAATTGCCCGCTATACCATATATTTTTCCGTTTCCATTTTTGTTTTATTTCAACTGTATGAGTGAAGATAAAATAGTGTATGATAATTAGGTATTAAAACACTCGCGTGTTATTATTATTATCACATAACCCCACGCTCGTGTTTTTATAACCTCTATTATATGACCATTGCATAAACTACCAATATCAGCACTTTAAAACAATAATACATCTATAATTTAATATTATCACTTTAATAAACATGAACCAAATTAACAAAATGAATATTGTAGCGTAAAAAAAAAAATTGTCACTACATGTGTCACGTTTAATTTTGACGAATAAAAGATAAAATAAAAACAAACATTGTTCAACATAAAAAATATACAAAGAAAAAAGGAATGGCGACGAAAAGGAAGACTATCGGTAAAGTTGGGAAATGGATTGTCTAGAATAAAATTTGTAATTTTGGAAAATAATGCCTATAGGAGAGAAGGGGTTGCAACCGCTATCCGGCCCTAGGCGCGATTAAAATATAACCGTGCATAAATGTAAAATTAAAAACGGTTCATTTCACGACCTTTTGACACGAATAGGTGATACATATAAAAAACTATTCAATAAATACTTCGCTATTGCTACAAATTATAAAAAGTGAATAGGAACAAAATTTTGGGATCACTTGACGCGGAGCGATGTCACGACGTCCTCCCGGGGTCTTCACTCGTATATTATGGAGTCACCCCCGCAAGCACACGCTTCCCGAACTCAGTCGGTGTTGAAATAACTCGGAACATCAGTCCACAGCTTGTTATATATTCCAAGAACCGATTCTGAGCGAATCGGTTCTTTGTAACAGACGGCCTTATGCGCCGGTAACTCGGAAACAAATTAAATTCCTGGTGAACAACTGACACTCTCAGAAAGAAATGTCCAATAATGCTGCAGAACTAAATGCAACATATTGGTTTGCATGGACGCAATGCGATATAAATCCAACGATTTGCACTTGAAATTTTCTTAAAAAAAATACTAAACGTGTTACTTCCAAGTAGATACGTCGCCAATTTACCAGAAAAATTTTCTCTGTCATCCAATGGAATGATCAAACTTCTAAGTTTGAACCGAAATAAGAAAAAATTAGAAATGAGGTCGACTTACACGAACGGAATAGTTTTTATTCAGCCGAATCAATAGGCAGCGTGATAATGCTGCAATACCCCCTTTCTAAGAAAAAAAAGGACGAAAGTACGAGTGAGAAGAAAGATAAAGCTGGAACAGGCAATGACAACAGCAGGAATCATTTCTGAATCAAACGATATCGAAGTGCAAAAGATACTGAATAAACACGGTGGCCACCACATCTAAACGTTATCCGCGCGAACTCGCGATATCTCGATTACATCTATGGAGAATATGAAAGAAAATAACAAACTCATAAATCTAAATATATATTGTTCAATTAGAGACAAACACCAACAACTACCACATCCTAACAACTATGAAGAACAACCAGGGAACTATACATCTAAGTAAAGCTAGCCTAACTTAACATAAGACTTAACTATTACCTAACAACAATAAGAAAAAACCCGGGGATCCCCAAAAAATAAATAACGTCAACACGTAAAGTCCAACCTTAGTTATAGAAACGAAAGACAAGTTGGACAAAAAACAAAAAAACAAGTTTGAGAAAGAAAACTTAAGTCAATTAAGTCAAAGAAGAATTCAAGACAAAAAAACTCAAATCAGAGAACTCAAGTCAGAAAACTCAAGTTTAAATTCAAATTAAATGTAGAATGACACACCATTTGTGTTAAACTAAAAGAAATAAAATAACCTGAGAACACAGGTTGACACTACACAGAAATAAATAGATGTCATTATTAACAGATAATTCATGAAGTTTTTAACATAATCAAAAACTTATGCAAAGAAATATTCCCATAAACCAAAGAGGAAAAAGGTTTAGAAAGCAAATGTTAAAGTTAAAATGGAACAAAGAGAATTCAATCAAATTTATTTTAAGATATCTTTGATATGATATTGTCCGGAGTGGACTGAATCACAATCCTGGAGCAAATATGTGGTCCTAGAAATGACTCTTATTACACGGCACTTAATAAAACGTGGAGCAAGCTTTCCAGAAAAAAAATCATTTCCAGAAGACTTGGAAAAGTTCTTTCTCCATACAGTATCACCAATATTCAGAGTGATAGCTGATCGATTAGAATTATATGCACGAGAGTTACGGAGGAAAGCTAAAGAAAGATTATCAGCTACCTTTGCATAAACTTCGCTGAGAGAGGATAGGTTTGAAGCATGACGAGCCCGACTGTCTGCCAAATTAGAGCTTCGAGTCTGACTATCTACACGACTGCTATCCATAAGGACCTCTCTACCAAACATAAGAAAGTTAGGCGTAAAGCCAGTAGCTAGATTAACACAAGAATTGAGGTAAAGCTTAACTTTAGGTAACATTTTAGCCCAACTTCTTTGGTTTTCACCAACCAAAATACCTAAACACGTAATAACACTTTGGTTGTATCGCTCAACCGTATTTGCTTGGGGTGTATAATATGGCGTAAAAGTAGGTGATTGAATATGAAAAGATCTGAGAAAATTAAGGAATTGATTACTACGAAAAACTGTAGCGTTGTCGCAAAGAATAGTACGCGGAACCCCAAAATTAAAGAAAATTTCAGACTCTAACGCTTTTATAACAGAAAGAGCGTCGATCCTTTTCAGAGAAACTAGCCAAACATATTTGGAAAAAACATCTACCATAGAAAGGATATATTTATAACCATAATAAGCACAGGGCAACGGACCAATTATATCGATAGAAATCATCTGTAAGGGCAAGGAAACCTCTTTAGGGTAGCACATCTGACCGCGAGGTTGCGTGTTCGAGATTTTATAGGCTTTACAAACCTCACATTGACTTAACGTCGAAGTAACGTCACGGAACATATTTGGCCAGTAGAACAACTCCCTAAGCTTTAGATACGTTTTAGTAACACCGGGATGTATCGAAGGAAAACTATTGTGAATTTCCCAAATAGCGTCTGGAACCTTTTCAGCTGGTAACACCACGTGCCATGGTTCAGAAGATAAAGGACTAGTAACAGGCATGCGTCTCATGAGGATACCGTTATTTATAGCGTATGCTGGGAACATTTGTGGCGTGTCTCGAGCACCTATATACACCTTCTTATACCAACGGTCATTAGTATGTTCAGGACCCTGGTCAAACGACACAGGATTAGCATAGATCCTGGATAGAACATCGGGGACTATATGTTGCGAACCTTTACGATGCACAATATCAAAAGTATATTGGGAGATAATAGTAGCCCAACGAGCTAAACGACCAGATGGGTTGTTAAGAGTGAGGAGCCACTTAAGGGCCATATGGTCTGTTATGACTGAAAACTTCATCCCATCTAAATAACATCGAAAATGTTTAATTGAATCCAAAACTGACAAGAGTTCACGTTCTGTAGTACTATAATTGCGTTCAGTTTGAGTGAATAAACGCGAATAATAGGCGATTGGGTGCTCAACATCGTCTATCTTTTGTGTCAGTACCGAACCAAGACCAACAGCTGATGCATCACACTGCAGGATGAACGGCTTGGAGAAATCAGGACATGCCATAACAGGCGTATCGATTAGCGCTTGTTTCAACTTAGTGAAAGCCTGATCGGCTGCATCATTCCAACTTATTGGATCATTACCCTTTCTCTTACCGATAAGGGCAGTAAGCGGAGCAATTATAGAAGAAAACCCTTTAACGAAACGCCTATAATAGGAACACATACCAATGAAACCGCGTAATGACTTAGCTGAAGTGGGAGTAGGATAATCTTTAATAGCATCAAGTTTGCCGGGATCGGTTTGAAGTCCCTTTTCATTAACTATATAACCCAAATATTTTAGTTCGCTTTTGCAAAACTCGCATTTTTTCAAATTTATAGATAAGCCTGCTTCTTTAAGTCGAGCAAGCACCTTCCTGAGCAGCGCCATATGACCAAAGAAATCTTTAGATACGATTATCAAGTCGTCGACGTACCCAAAAATACAGTCGTCACTGGTAGAAGTAAACTCGAAATTAACGATCATATCAGTAAGGCGTTGCATCTCCGAAGCAGCGTTCGTTAGACCAAAAGGCATCCTAACAAACTCAAAGAGACCACGTTGTGGGACAATAAATGCTGTTTTCTCACAACTTTCTCTATCAGCAAGTGGAATTTGCCAGAAAGCACTTCTAAAATCCAATGAGCTAATATATCTAGCACCACGAAGGTTGTCGAGGATATCGTGAATACGGGGAAGAGGATAAGAATCTCTGATTGTCACACTATTCAGTTTTCTACTGTCGACACAAAACCGAACAGAACCATCCTTTTTTGTCACCATTACCACAGGACTAGCCCATGGAGAACGAGAAGGACGAATAACACCCATATCTAACATTTTGTCAATCTCTTCATTGAGAATCTTCAACTTGACTGGGGATACTGTACGAAAAGAAGCGTATCGCCAGTGGTCTATGCATTTTTTGGATTACATTTCGGACATTCTCTAGTAATAAATCCAGGAGTGCGACACTTAAAACAAATCATGCCTGTGATCTCTGGGCAAGAGCGGTAAGAATGACCAACTTTGTTACATTTTAAGCAAAGCTGAGACTGACTACAACTAGGACAAGTCCGAGGCTTACTAGTTGTTGGTTGATGGGAAGTTTTGTTCGGCCTGGGTTTTGGTGAGTTAACAGCCTGAGAAGTCGACTGGTCGGCAACACAATCGAAACTGGCTACCGCCTTTGGAGGTTTTAGAAAGGACTCGAAATGAGTAACAGCTTCGATTAAATTATCGATGTCATGAAATTTTTGGATGGACAAGCAAGTAGTGTACTTTGGCAACATGTTGTGAGTGATGATCCGCAACAACTCCGATTCTTCAATAGGCTTGCTCAGTTTAGCATTTAAGTAAGAAACCTCGATAATAAATTCTCTTATTAGCTGTTCCGGTCTCTGCTTGAGGTTACGGACCTCCTGGCTTATCTTAAATTCAAAATCGGTCGTACCGAATGTCCTAAAAAAGGCTTCTTTGATCTCAAAGAAGGAAAGATCCGGACGACGGATTGACCTAAAATATTGAAGTGCGACACCTGACAAGACTTCATGGAATCGCCTAACTAAGTAACCATCAGACAAATTGTCGGCCTCCCTGCACTCTTCTAGACTCGTGAAAAATTCCCGTACGCAGGTCTTTCCATCGAAAACAATCTTCCACTTAGTAAGAGAGAACTGCCTGGTAAATTGTGGGCGTTCATCAGATCTTATTGGAGAAGGAACAACACTTTGTGAGGAAGCGCGAGAAGCTCTTGGCTGAATGGGACAAGGTGGTGGTCGCGAAATGATGGGACTATCACAACGTGGAGTCTCACCAATAGGGAACTCCTCTTCTGACATGATGTAACTAGTATAGACCTAATAACGAATGAAAGAACAGACAAAGGACGATTGAATCCTAGCGAAAAATAAGCACGGCATGAACAGCTGGACAAAAATAATCCGGCAACCAGCAGTCAGCGAACGCCAAGCTAGTAAACAAAGATCTAGGCTAAATAAGGAGTAAAAATCAGGAAACCTATCGTTATATTTGCTGCCATAAGTGGATAAAATAAAAGACGGTTATGTGTACTATAGTTCACGAAATTAAATTCCATTAAAAAACATTACATTTCATGAAAAAAATACGTCAAGGAAAATAACAGCTTCACAGATCTGTACTGGTGGTATAAATCCTAGAATACCTTTCTTGAATGGAAGAATATCAGCGTCCTGAAACAAATAAGCTTAAGAATCATTAGCTCCCAGAGGGAGTGACCATCCTCAATAAAGCAAAAAAAATAAATTATGTCGAATCATTTAAATTTCAAAGTTATTAGGTAAAAACACTTACTTTAGTTGTTCGGGCGCCAATTTGTAGCGTAAAAAAAAAAAATTGTCACTACATGTGTCATGTTTTAATTTTATCTTTTATTCGTCAAAATTAAACGTGACACATGTAGTGACAATTTTTTTTTTTTACGCTACAATATACACTATAAAGTAATAATTTCATAAACAATATAATTAAAATACCTACACAAATAATGGTTTGCACTATAACTATGTCGAAAACCAACTCCGAAACCAGTTAGTTTCTGAACGCACATTAAAATCAAATATGTCAGAATAGGTAAGTGCGATTACTATGTTAGCAACAAAGTCAACGGAGCCCGGCTGTGAAGGGCTCCTATTTCTGTCTGCAGGGTTTAAAGTAACCTAACATGAAGGAGATGCTGAGAGCTGAGTCCGCTAGCTTGGCTCGCTCACTTCAGCTCCAGTCATCACCTTCGAACCTAACCTATCCGTGTCGGGGTGCCCTAAGCTCCCGAGCTCGTGGCTCCTGGTCTAATTCATTGACCATAATTATCGAATTGCTCAACTGTTATGTAGCAATATTAGTAGCTTTGGAAACCATTATTTTTGTAGTTCATTCAATTAATTTAAAAGCCAAACATTTAAAAGTGTGGAACATTATTTTAAAAGTGCGTTTATATATTCCCCTTAAATAATTATTTCTGGAAATTCTTCTGGTTTTGGACCGACAAGTGCAAGTGATAGTGAATTTGGAAAAATGCTCTTGCTTCTTTTTTGTACTATAAGATCATAATTTTTTCTGTCAATTTGAAGAACTTTTTGATAATATTGATTTTCCATACATTGATTTTCATGATTTCTATAACTGATTTTTTGCAGGATGAAATCGGGCTCAAGGAATGGGCGTTGTCGCTGCGGTCGGCACACAAATGCTCACAGGAGCTGCTGGCGTCCATGGCGCGCAAGGCGGGCAAGATCTACGGCACGGACGGCGCCAAGGACGCCATGTCGCTGGTGCGGCCGCCCGCGCCGCAGCCGTCGCCGGCGCTAGCGCGGGCGCCCAACGGGGCCAACTAGCATGAGCTTCCCGCGCCCAATAAGGGCGCGAAGATGTTCCGCCGCTCCAAGAGTGCGGCGCAACTTATCAAGTGAGCGAGCGCTCGGCCGCACCGCCCGGAGCGCTCGGACCGCTCGTACCGCTCGCAGCGCTCACGCAAGCACAGTTGACGCGACCCCGCGCCGCGACCCGCCGCGCGCCATGAACTCTTAGTGACTCTTTAGGACTGCCAATTATTAATAAAATGAATGCTGATCGCATTTTATTGTTGTACGAATTAATGTGATAGGACCGATCAAATTAAAAAGTACGATATATAAATATATATTTCGTTTACCTCCAGTGATTTTCGATTGTGGATAAATAGTAACTTTTGTAATCGTTTGCACCGATTGAATTTTGTAATTATTAACGTAACATTCTGGATGTTGTATTTAACTCTGTGGTAGGTATTGTAAAAATTTAATAACTTATAATTCGAGTAGATAAGCATAGCGATTACCTATATGTGTTTGTGCAATAGATCAAAAATATATTAAATAAAGTAATAAAACGTAATGAGTAATCAGTGGAGTCGGTTAAAATTAAAATTAGTGAGAGTCTTGACAATTTTAATGCAATTGGATTGTTCGTTGTGCGTATAATATAGAAGCTTCAAATTAATCGATTTATATCGTAATTAGAAATTCTAGCACTTTGGTTACGACTCTGATAATATATTGCACACAGTGGAGATGTTCTACGAGCTAATGTTGTGTTGTCTCCGGTTGCTCTCTTGCGGTCTGTCTGAGTTAACTGTTACAAATAGTTCCTTTAAATATAACGTAACGCGGAACAATTTCTTTATTTATTGTAATGGTACTTAAATATAACACTTGTCTGTTGTGTTCGAAACCAACTGTTCATATTAAGTTTCAACATTATTTATATAAATAGAAAAAGTGTAAGTAGATCTAATAAAAATCTCTTTTCATATATAATATTTAGAGGCAATACTTTTCTAACAACATTTAGGTGTGATTAATAACAATAGTTGTAAAGGCAATATTTAGATGAAAAATAATTAAAGCATGTTCAATGTCCATGAATTTATGTGGGAACCATTTTAGTTAGTATTTATTCCATAGACGATTTATTATGGCCTGGCCACGATGACATTTGTATGTTGTGTATGTTTTATAATAATTGTATAGCAATGCAAATTTTAGTTATTAATTGTTTTGAGTCTGATGCAGATTTAGTTTATTTTATAACCATGATGGTGTTACATTCGTTGCCATGATTGTTTTATAGGCTTATATATTGTATCTTATGATTTTCCCATATTCATGATGAGTCAATGACAGATATTGAAGTAATTTAAGAAGCCGAGCAATACTTAGAACATGGTTATCAGGGTGAGATGTAAATTTCAACTCTTATGACTTCATTTTACGGCTCTTTCGATACTGAATAGAAAATTTTGTAAAGTAGTCGGAGATTCATTCTTTTTCGTGTGAAGATGTAGCCACCCCTGGTGTCAGAGTCAATTTAGCCGCCTCTGGGAACCCCACAGGCCTCTGACTTGGCTATTAACTATATAAGTCCAGATATCCACACGATGTTTTCCTTCACCATTGCCTATGATGTCCAAGATAAACTTAGAAAATACATATGAATTTGAAAAAGTCACATTGGTACTTGCGATTCTTATCATCAGTATCTTTAGTATTGCTTTGCTTCTTATTTTTACAATTTAGTTACATATGCATTGATTTAGCATGCGGGCGATGTATATTTAATCAAATAATCCATGGACAAAAAAAATAATATTACATCGTTTTGTTATAGAATTTAGATGCTAGTCAAATAAATTTTACTACATTTATTGATTTTAATGAAACTAAGTAATTTATATGTATAATGTAATAGCTATTAAAGCTTAACAGTATTATAGGTTAGTTGTTTTCTTGATAAAATCTTTCTATTGTGATATGTTTCAACCGTTTGCATAGAATAGATGTATCTGTGACAGTAGTAATCTTCCTCCTGGTATATTTTCTTCATATACGAATACATCTAGTACGAGCTTAGTTGCTGTTCACGTATTGAAATACTGCTTTAAAATATTTAATTGCTATAGAAAACAAGCATGAGATATTGGCTATGAGACATAGTATTAGTTAACTCATAAAAATCAAAAATAACTTGTGTTGCATTGCAAAATCCTTTACGAATTTGAAGGCCAAAGTAGTCGGGGATAATCAACATTCCGGTATGCCAAATTAGATTGTAATGGTGGTAATGATGCATTTAAAAGATTTTATTTATTTACTGCGCACAATATTGTTCGCCCCATTTATTGAGAGCTAATAGATTGCTTCCCTATGCTGACACAAGAGTTTAAATTGTAATGTGGATAGGCACCGGCTATGTCTGCATCAGACAAACTGTTACATACCTCTGTTAGAAAATATTTTATTGTAAACCTACATTATGTGTAGTAAATTGTTTATTTAATCACTTGTTTGTTTTAATTTCTGCTAAGACTATCGCAGTCCATCTATCCGCAGGTAGATTTTAGCTAAGTTGTGTTTTTAGCTATTTATTAGATAATTTTCTGGGCTTGTCTGTTAAAAACCAATTGGTAACCAAACAAAAACGCAATTATTTAGGGTTGGATGCAATCCACACTACTTACATAAATCAAAATATTCATTTTTATAGGTGAGCTAGTGGTCAAGCGCAAACCTATCAAAGCTAAAAAACACCTTAATTCTATCCACGTAGATTTCTTAAAACGTCCCGTCATTGGTTGCCTTTTTAGGGTTCCGTAGCAGAAGGGTCCAAACGGAGCCCTATTGCTGTCACTCACGTGTCCGTCTGACTGTCCGTCGTCTGTCACAAAATTTTGTGCCGCAGAATTTTAACTTCCCATTGACCTATGAACTTGAAATTTGGTGATAATGTTCATTACTTCGTATATTTTACTAATAAATACCATATATTCTACATTTGGTACGTAACACTTACCCTGAGTTTCGCAGCTCTAAATTATCGGAGAAATAATGTGACAAATTGTCAAGCATGCGTTATCTGCTGTGATTGGCTGTCGAAAATTCATTCAACCAATCACAGCTTAAAACGCGTGCTTGACAATTTGTCACATTAATTCTCCGATAATTTAGAGCTTGGAAACTGAGGGTAAATGTGCGAAGTCCGACACGCACTTGACCGGTTTTTTATGCTTAGTGTCACTAGAGTACTTTTTAGGATTCCGTACCCGAAGGGTCCAAACGGAGCCCATTGTTGTCATACAGCAAAAGGGGGGAGCGAAAAAACAAAATTAAGACGTACCTCATCGTGTGGGGAGTCGTTGTTTAGAGCTCGTTAAGTAGGTAACTACTATATTTTGTGTTTGAAAAATATTGGAATACAAAGGAATGAGAAGCGACCAAAGTCAGCATTTTTTTTTACAAAATTTTATTCCAAATGTTTTCTAACTTTCCATTGACCTATGAACTTCAAATTTGGTGATAATGTTTATTATTACGTATATTTTACTAAATCATACCAATATATTGATAAATCAGATTTTTCCTATTTTTTTTCTATTACAACCAACTTGTTTTTGCGGTTTGGTAGAAATGTGCGACACACACTAGGCCG